>JAJJWX010003325.1:1279088-1918633 GCA_023529315.1 Papaver bracteatum
TTTGACCTTTGACTGACGTTTACCATTAGTTGACTCAGCTGACTGTTAGAGACAGTTAGTTGACTAGTTGGACCAGGCCTTTGTTTAGTGGTATTAATTAGTGAACTTGGGTTTAGAACCATTAGATAAACTTGTATATTTATTGTGTGAGCTAGATTCTTAGAGTTCTTGTGTGATTAACAGTTAGTTATTAACAACGATCGATTCAAAGGATGAACCCGTGGATCGTGGATCTCGAGGTAGGCGTGGCTTGTCATTAAAAAGGTGGGAATACATTTTACTCTTTGGTAACCATTGTTGTTTCTTTTACAAAAGTCTTTGTTTAACAAACTCATGTGTTGTTTGATTGTACATTCCAAGCTTTGTTTAGTTTGCATTACGATTGTGCTGTTGATTCTTTAAATCTTTCCACGATTTGGAAAGGACTTATAATGCTTTGTTTATCATTGTGAATTGTTATGGGAAATGAGAATTTCCACCAGGTATATAGGATACTCTCCTTCACATTTATACCTAGAGATTTTATGACATATATTGGTCGGCAGTTTGCGAGTTCGGAACTGTCGACATCCATACATACGATTAGGTGTGGATTTGCGAGTTCGGAATTGCACAACCATATTAGTACATTGTTTGAAGAAGGAGTTTTTCCATATACATGTTTGTTTATTTCAGTGACTTGGTCACTTTTTAATCTTTGGGGAAACATGTATTGTTTTCCAACTCTTGTTTATGATTACCTTAAAGTTAAATGATATTCCTGCTGGGCACCCCTTTTAGGGATGATGTGCTTACCCATTCCCACTTTCAGTTTCAGAGACAGATCAGAGTTGCGCAGCGAAAGCTTCAATGGTTGATTTCGTTAGTTGATTAACTTTTATTATGTTTATTATATTGCTTATTGTATTTGTAAACCAAATGACTATTGTATATGTATCATTTGAGAGGAGTTCTTGTATATATTTATTTCAGAGCGGGGCTAGTTTTGGGTTAAGTTTTGTAGCAGATTTCTTAATTGAATGTGAAGTAAATATTTTAGATCCTTAGTGCCTCTTTATTCGTTAATCTCTTTAGATTAGTCAGCTGCTAGCTTTGGGGGCGCTACAAAAATCCCCGACCAATTTTCAATGTCTGCAAGAGATTCTATTCTGTGGTAGTGAAACAGAGTTAAGCATGCACAAGATTAATTATTAGTTGTTCCTATTAGTGGGCTTAATCAATGCCTCGGGCCTAGACAGTTCAGAGTTGTTCTTTGTTACCGCCTGGGTATCCCATTGTTTGTTGAGAATGGTTTGTGCTCAAGTTTCGTGATAACAAAGAACAACTCATTGTCGAGTTATAACAATGAACAACTCATTGTCGAGTTTCCTTAATCAATGGTTTGTGCTCAAGTTTGTGCTCAAGTTTCGTGATAACAAAGAACAACTCAATTTTCGTCCTTATAACAACATCCCTATGGATATTTTTGGTGATCACACACTTCATTATGCTAAGGATATTGGACCCAAGTTTCGGCATGACTTTGTTCGTGATATTATCGCTGACATTTGTTATAAGGACGGTGTACCTGCACGGAAGGAGGTGTCCCTAGGATTTTTGTCGGATGATGTCAAAGATTTGCGGCCTGCTGATATATTTGTTCCTAATTGGGAAAATGGAAAGATGTTTGTATGGATGTTACAGGGGTCTCTCCCTTCACAGGTGAAGGTTCTCGCTCTCTTGTTCCAGGCAAAGCTATTTATAGTGTTGTTTCGCGAAAATGCACTAAATACTTGGACAAGTGTGTATCACATGGCTATGGTTTGGGTGTTCTTGCTTTCTCTACTTTAGGAGAACTTGGAGATGATACTTTATGTTTTTTCAAGCATCTGAAGAATTGTTTAGTTAGCAAGGATGCTAGTAGTGGTGCTGGTAGGTTTATTTTTCATCGATTAGGTATTGCTATTCCAAAAGGTGTTGGAGCCCAGCTTGTTGCTAGGTTTCCAACCAAAAGTTTGTAATTTTGTTGATTCATGTTTTTGTAATTTTTTAAACTTAGTCATTGCTCCATAGAATGATCTTATGTCGAGTGTGGCCAATTAAATTGATTACTCTTGTAATTAGTTTGGTTGAGTATCACAATTAGATTATTTGCGAGTTTTCTTGTGAATCAATCTAATTGATTTATTAAGTCTCCATAAGTTTACTTGTGTTGAGCATATTTAGTCAAATTAATCTTGGTTTGCTTTGGTTAATTTGATTGAATATTTCTTGTTGGATTCCAAATTCATACGTGTATGTAATTTGTTGAGTCTAAAGAAATCCTTCTTTTCTTTTTGAAATTAAGGTCGCTCTTGTTTTTCCTTAGGGAATGACATATTATGGGGGAGAGTTCTTTTGAACTTGTGCTTAATTGCCAAATCTTTGTGGGGAGTGCGGCTGTGGAATATTAGAGGGGTTATCTTGCGTCTTTATAAATTCCTTGATAAATGCATTTAGCTTCGGCTTTATGATTGCATCTAAACAAGATGATACACATTTAACTTTGGTCATGAAATGTCTCTTACGAAAATTTCATTAGGATCCCGTTCTTGTACCTTTGCAAATTCTATTGTCAAAAGGGGGGAGAATTAATATGTAGTTCACACTACAAATACATATGGTTTTCGGATCATTATGTAAGGGGGAGTGGTTTCCATGTGAGATGGAGTATTGACTAAGGGGGAGTGAAGTAGCACCATAGTATTGTTGTTGAAGTTTTGATGCAATTGGACTTTGATGCTGTGTAATATTAATAATACTATGAAAATGTATAACAATGATTGAGAACCGATGCTTTTCTCATTGTTATAGCTACGTATTTTCAACACGATGATGCTAAACTTACAACCTTTGGGATCATTGGACTACTTGGAAGTGACGAAAATTTCGAGTATTGTTGAAGATTAGACATGTGGAATAGGAGCTACAAAGTTTATTTATATATTTTTTGTATTCCATAAGTATTAATAGTTTTGCCACTAAAATTGACAAAGGGGGATATTGTTAGAGCATTGCTCGGTCGAACTCGCATGCGTTGCTATCTCAAGCATGTTTGTCAATGTTAGTGATCAAAACTATAAAGTCTTGATCTCTAGTCTACTATAGCTAAGGTCTCGGACTAGGATAGAAAGTGTAGTCGAGCTCAAGAACTCCATGGAAATCATCATACACGACGAAGGACTACTCAAGGAACCAGTGGATCTTCATCAACTAAAAGGTATGTGGAGACTTGAACTTATCTATCACTCAAAAGTCTATCTACTCTATCTCTTATCTTGAGACAAAAGTCGTATTACTATATAGACTAAGAATATTCACATGTGACATTTCGAGATGAGTATATCTCGCTTATCTATTTCTCGAACTGTGTGTTGGTAAAGCTTTCGCTTTAGCCAAGTTCATATTTTCCTAGTGACGAAAGTCATGTTATGTTTCAATCACTTTGGAAATTGCTCTGATGAAAACTAGTTTGTGAATAACAACTATATGACGTCCTCTGAGAATATTTCAATGGTTGAAATGAGAGTTTAGGCAATATAACCACTGGAGGATATAAACATTGTTGTGGTAACATATATATGTATAATTTCTTAGCACTTGAACTGAAGTTTGCGAACTTTGTTGATCAATTGAAAACCAGAACTTGAGCAGTCAACCCAGTCCACGAACTCAGTCCACGAACCTGCGTAGTTCTCGAACCCAAGAATTTCTACTGGAGTTGTAGCTCGGTTTCAGTCCGCGAACTTAGTCCGCGAACTGACGGAAGTTCTCGAACCCGAGAATTTCTGCTGGAGTTTGTGAACTTCAACCGGTTAACTTGAGTCCACGAACCCAGTCCGCGAACTTGAGTGGTTATGTCTAAAAACGATGTTCGTGAACTTATCTAAATTATCTAAGGAATGCTATTGCAAACTGTGGATTTATAGTTCATGAATCGATTCGAGTGAATCACATCGTTTTTGCTTCAATTATGTCTTGTGTAGTACATAATATCTCATAGAAATTGAAAAACTCTCTAACTAGTTCATTTGAGTCATTTGGACTAGTTTTGGTGAAGAAGAATATGGTTGATATGCAATTTTTCATTTGGATAACCATTTGGTTGACTAATATTGAACCAACTATTGTACACGTTTGGGTACGGTTACACAAACCCAAAATCGTCAAGTACATGTGTGTATGTCAAGCTAAGTTTTTGATCTAACGGTTGAGATATAATAGCTTTTATCTAATCAGGTTTTCATCTAACGATGAATATTGAATGCTTTGTTACTAAGCTAACATTGATTACAAACCCTGATTTGAAAGATTATATAAGGGAGAACTCTAGCAACTTGGAAACCTAATCCCCACACATTCTGTGTGATACTAGTTTGCTAAGCTAGAGTTGATTCTCCTTTAACCTTTGATTTTCTTCTTCTTAAACCAGGTTAACGACTTAAAGACTTCGTTGGGATTATGAAGCCAGACCGATACTACTTTTCTTGTAGTTATGTGATCTGATCTTGATGTTTCTATCATATGAGTACAATTGTAATAATTGGCTTGATAATTCTATCTCTGATAGGCAATATATAAAATTAATCACAAACATCTTTGTCTCATCGTTTGTGATTCCACAATATCTTTTTTCGCTGCGTCGATTAAGACTATTGTGAGGTGATTGATAAAGCTGAGCTGTTCTTCGGAAATATAAGTCTGGTTTTATTGATTGGTTCTTGTTCACCTTGATTTATCAAAAGACGGAACACAACTCATAGGTTTATTTGTAGGAGACGTATTTATCTATCTTGTAGACTTTTCTGTGTGAGACATATTTGTTTGCTAAAGTCTACGACTTTGGGTCGTAGCAACTCTTGGTTATGGGTGAGATCAGCTAAGGAAATCAAGTGCGCAATATTCTACTGGGATCAGAGGCGTATGAGCATAATTGTACCTTGTATTAGTGTGAGATTGATTGGGGTTCAACTACAGTCCAGACTGAAGTTAATTTGGAGTAGGCTAGTGTCTGTAACGGCTTAATACATTGTATGTTTAATCTGGACTAGGTCCTGGGGTTTTTCTACATTTGCGGTTTCCTCGTTAACAAAATTCTGGTATCTATGTTATTTCTTTTCCGCATTATATTTTGTTATATAATTGAAATAATACAGGTTGTGCGTTGTTCAATCAATTAGAATATCCGACATTATTGGTTGTTGATTTAAATTGATTGACACTTGGATATTGGTCTCTGGTACCATCCAAGTTATCTCTCTTTGATTAGACTCGCGAAACACATTTGCATGAGTAAATCAAATTGAGAGATTGATATAATAACTACTTGAGTATTTTCTATTGATTGAGTCTAGTTGATTCTCTAGAAAACAACTCGGAGTTGTCCATACAAATTGCTAATCGAAATATTGGGTGAGGTTGTTAGACCCCCGGTTTTTCAGTTAAGTATAGTTGAGCTCCAGACTCCATGACGATTATCTTGCAAAGACGAAGAACTACTCAAGGAACCAGTGGAACTTCATCCGACCAAAAAGGTATGTGGAGACTTGAACTTATCTAGCACTCAAAAGTATATCTATCTCCTACTCTTGAGATAACAGTCGTATAAGTATGATATTTTTCATACATGCACATTTTCTATTTCGAGCCGAGTTTACTCGCCTATCTTTTTCTCGAAATATCTGTTGGTAAGCTTTCGCTTTAACTACTTTATATCTTTATCCGTGACGAAAGTCATGATGACGTTTCAATCTTGAAAATAACTTTGATGACGATAGTCGATTCTTTATGTCTAACGAATATTATAACATTATAGAAGAATGTTTCAATGATTGAAATGTAGAGTTAAGATTACGTAAACCACCTATGGATATAAGAATATATAGTGTGTTCGCACATTAGTGTATAAATCCATGTACTGGTAACCAAGTACGTGAATATGTATGCATGCGGTACTGGTGAAGGAGACAGGTTGGGTACGCGGCCTGGCGGAAGTTTTCAACCGAAAATTTCTGCTGAAGTTTGTGGTTTGCAAACTAGAAAACCAGTCACCTTAGGTACGCGTACCCACGGAATTTTTCAATCCGAAAATTTCTGCTGAGTTTGGAAACTAAAACCAACTCAAATCCGGTAGCTAAGGTACGCATACCCGTACGCGTACTCAAGCTGGTTATATTTCTCAAATCGGTTGTTCATGAACTTAAACAATAAATCAATAAGGAATGCAATCTTTGAAAACCGTGGCTATATTGTTCATGAATTGATTCGAGTGAATCAAACCGATTTTGTTTCAATTGTGTCTATGTATAAAGATCTAAGCAATTGAACAACTCTTGAACTAGTTTTTATGAGTCATTTGAACTAGTTATTATGAGTCATTTGAACTAGTTATGAAGAAGATAAATATGGTTTATATGAAAGTGCTCAAATGGATAACCATTGGTTAACTATTTGTGAACCAACCAAATGTACTCGTTTAGGTACGGTTACTCAAACCTAAATGAAATACATTTCATTTGTGTGTGACAAGCTAAGTTTCGATCTAACGGTTTGATAGGTGTCTAAAACACCTTGATATTTATCTATAGTTTATGCTTTCTTTGCGAGTTTTCTTGTAAATTATGTATCTTATGTTTTGTTTTTGTGTATTTAGGTACTTTGGAGTCATTTGGAACAAAACAAGAAGAAACAAATGAAAGCCTCATCTCATGTGCAATGGCTTTTGGAGACTAACTATTTCTCATTATTTGCTTTTATTTCTTCATCTCTGTCTGAAAAGTATGTCGGCTTTAGTGATGCAAATTTACGTCTGAAAAGCACGACAAATTTAGTGATGACTCTCATTGAAGAGAAGAAGTGAATATGAGGAGTAAAATACGGCTGTCGTTGGTGGAAGAAAGCGTTCATCTGGAGCAAGAAGGGCGAAAGCGTCATTTCGTAAGCATGTGCTATCGAGAGCACAATGGAGGATGAGGGGATTTCATGCTATGGTGGCTCTTTTATTCACCCTTGTGGGTGCCTTGAGTAATTCCTATTACTACATAAGACCTAAGTTTCAGAGAAAATCATTTCTCATCATTCATTTCTTTTGCATCTGAAATTGAGAAAAGGAGGCACTGTTCTGTGTCAATAGAGATGCAGAAATTCTGAGAATAGGGAAGGAAGGTTGATGATGGTTGTGATGATCAGAGACTGGTGATAATTATTATTACAGTTATGGTGGAGATGAATCTGTTGTCATTTGGTCGATTCAATCAGGGAAGATGAATTAGGGCTTCATGTTGAGAATCACAAAGAAATTGAAGGAGATTATGAACGGGTTTTGGCTGAATTAGGCAGAAACTACAGAAGCTAGGGTTTGGTCTAAACTTGTTGATGTTGCTTTGAGCTGAAGGTTATGATGGATCTGATGGTGATTTTGAGTAATCAACAAAAGAATGAGAGTTGGGTTTTGTTTAAATATGATTTTGAGAATGGCAATTGAATATTGAGCTGGTGTTCTTGAGATTCAGATGAAGAAGGTGATATTGGGTTGTAGGAAACTGAGATTAAGAAGATGTTGTGATGGTACATTACTCCAACCAAGGCAAGGCACAACTGAAGAATAACACTTGGAAGTAGAACACGATACTTTCCATCAAGTAGAAGAAGAAGTTGTAGAACAAGAAATTCCGGTTGAACAAGAACCACCTTTTGAAGAGGAAGAAGAAGAAGAAGCAATGGGTGATGCAAATCATACACTCAAGGACTTAGCTTCTCACAAGATGGATACACAGCAGGGTTGTATTCAAACAAACTCTACTTTTGAGATCAAGCCGGGGTTGCTTAGGGAATTTCCAAAGTTCCATGTCATGGTGAATGAAGACCCAAACAAGAATCTTATGGACTTCCACACCATTGTCACGGCTATGCTTCCAGCTGATATAGAAGCGGATGGTGCAATGTTGAAAGTTTTTCGATTATCTTTGGCGGATAATGATAAGGATTGGTTATACTATTTGCCTTCCGGAAGTGTCACAACATGGAATGGGCTGAAGAAACTCTTTCTAGAGAGATATTTTCCTGCATCAAAGGCTACTCAAATTCGCAAAGAGATTTGTGGAATGAAGCAAAATGTGGGAGAATCCTTATATGATTGTTGGGAACGATACAAGAGGTTGGTGGCAAGATGCCTTCACCACCAATTAAGTGACGCAATGATTATCCAATACTTTTATGAAGGACTCCAATCAAGTGATAGGAATCTTATTGATGCTACGGGTGGTGGTGCACTAGTGAGCAAGACGGTGGCACAAGCTATAGAGTTGATTGAAAACATGGCAGCAAACTCCCAACAATTTTTGAGTCGTGGCTCGGATGTGATTCTTAGGAGAGTAAATGAAATGAGTGAGGTCGAGGAACTTCGTCAACAAATGGGTAACATAACAGCAATGCTGCAACAAGTTTCAGCCGCGGTGATACCAAGTCCTCATCAAGGGTATGAAGAAGCCAATGAACAAGCTAACGTGATCTTTCCAAATCAGCAAAAACGGTATGATCCATATTCAAATACCTACAATCCAGGATGGAGAGATCATCGCAATTTTAGCTATGCCAACAAGCAAGGTGCAGTCCAACAACCTACTTTCAACCGTTCGAGTGGGTTTGAACCACAACAACAACAATTCCAGGCGCAACAACAAAAATTTCAGCAACCACAACAATCAATGCAAAATCAAGGTTCCGATATCGACTCAAAGCTTCAAACAATGATGCAAGGCATTTCTACTATGTTTAAAGACAGCCAACAAGAGACTAAGAGTGCGATAAAGGATTTGCAGACACAAATGGGTCCATGGCTACTGAGTTAAACCAAGTGAAGGCATAAATTGGTGGGAAACTCCCTTCTCAACCTATCAACCCAAAGGAGGGTGTCAATGCAATTACGTTGAGAAGTGGTACACAACTTGCGCAACCCAGAGTTGCTGATTCGGGTAAGGTGGAAACACCAAAGGAACCTGTTTTAGAGGAGAAGAATGAGGATTCTCCCCAAACTTCTGAGGTACCTATTTCTAACTCTAAAACTCCGGTTTCTACTTATGTTCCTCCTTTACCTTTCCCTCGCATATTTGCAAATTCCAAGAAGGAGGCACTAGAAAAGGAGATTTTAGACGTTCTCAAGAATATTCATGTGAACATTCCACTCATTGATGCTATTAAGCAAGTTCCAAAGTATGCAAAGGTGTTGAAGGACTTGTACCAATAAGAAAAAGCTCAAAGGTAATGAAGTGCTAAGTGTGGGTGAGAATGCCTCGGCAATCTTACAACACAAACTCCCACTGAAATGCAAGGACCCTGGTAGCTTTGACATTCCCATCACTATTGGTAACACTACATTTAACAAAGCTATGTTGGATTTAGATGCATCCGTTAATGTTATGCCTGCATCTATGTACAATTCACTTGATCTTGGTCCTCTTAAAAAGGATGGAATTGTGTTGCAATTAGCCGATCGCTCTAATGTCTACCCAATGGGTATTGTTGAGGATGTTCTTGTGCATGTTAATCAATTAGTATATCCAGCAGATTTTTGTGTCTTAGAGATGGATGAAGGTTCACCGGACTCGTCTCTTCCATTGTTACTTGGGCGTCCCTTCATGAAAATGGCTAAAACTGTTATTGATGTTGACAAGGGAACGCTGACTATGGAGTTTGATGGAGAAATAATACGTTTCAACATTTTTGAGACGATGAGATATCCTAGTGATGTCCACTCTTGTTTCTCCGTTGATGTGATGGACACATTGGCGTAACAAATGTTTGAGTTGAATGGCACTGATTCTTTGGAAACCGTGCTCACTACACATATTGATAACGGTTTGGAGTACGGTGATGAGATTAAGGAAACCATTGGTTCTCTTGACTCATTACCGGAAAATCCGCACTTAAGAATATTTCATATGTTTCTTTACCTTGCAATGATGAAAAACTTTTACCTTCCATTGTTAAATATCCAAAATTGGAATTGAAACCTCTTCCAAGTCACTTAAAGTAATTGTACTTGGGTGACAATGAAAAGTTACCTGTGATTGTTTCTAACGAGCTTAGTGAATTACAGGAGCAAAAACTTCTAAGGGTGCTAAGGAAGAACAAGACGGCCATAGGATGGACAATTTCTGATATCAAGGGTATAAGCCCTGCCGTTTGTATGCATAAGATCCGTTTGGAGGACGATACAAAGCCTACAAGAGAAGCACAATGTAGTTTGAACACTCCCATGATGGAAGTTGTGAAAAAGGAGATACTCAAGCTTTTGGAAGTGGGTGTTATCTACCCCATATCCGACAGCAAGTGGGTGAGCCCGGTACAAGTTGTACCAAAGAAATCAGGTGTGACGGTGGTGGATAATGATAAGAATGAACTTGTCCCAACTCGTGTGCAAACCGGTTGGAGGGTTTGTATTGATTACATGAAATTGAATGCCACTACGAGAAAAGATCACTTTCCTTTACCATTTATTGATCAAATGCTTAAACGTTTAGCTGGACACTCTTATTATTGCTTTCTTGATGGCTATTCAGGTTATAATCAGATTATGATAGCGCCGGAGGATCAAGAGAAAACCACCTTCGTATTACTTTTTCTTATGCCTTTTGGCTTGTGCAATGCTCCATCTACTTTTCAAAGGTGTATGGTAAGTATCTTTTCAGAATATGTTGAAAACATAATCGAAGTGTTCATGGACGACTTTAGTGTCTTTGGTGATTCATTTGACCTTTTCTTGAACAATTTGTCATTAATCCTTGAACGATGTGTTGAAAAAAACCTTGTGCTAAATTGGGAGAAGTGCCATTTTATGGTAACTCATGGCATAGTTTTAGGCCATATAATATCTTCTAAATGCTTAGAAGTTGATAAATCTAAGATAGAGCTCATTCGTGCTCTAAACCCTCCCACTATGGTGAGGGAGATACGTTCTTTTATTGGTCATGCAGGTTTTTATCGTAGATTCATCAAGGATTTTTCCAAGATAGCATCACCACTTTGCAACTTATAGCAAAAAGATGTGGTTTTTAACTTTGATGAAAAGTGTGTGGCGGCATTCAATCGTTTGAAAGAACTTTTGATTTCAGCCCCTATCATTAAACCACCGGATTGGAGCAAGCCTTTTGAGCTCATGTATGATGCAAGTGACTATGTGGTTGGTGTGGTGCTTGGGAAGCGTGTGGGGAAGATACCTCATGCTATTTATTATGCTTCTAGAACGTTAAACGAGGCCCAGCAAAACTACACAACCACTGAAAAAGAGTTGTTAGCTATTGTTTTTGCTTTGGAATAGTTCCGCTCTTATATAATTGGTACAAAAGTTGTTATTTTTTCTGATCATGCAGCGCTTAAGTACTTGCTAATGAAGAAAGAAGCGAAACCAAGGCTCATACGATGGATTTTACTCTTGCAAGAATTTTATATGGAGATCAAATACAAGAAAGCAATTGAGAAAACCGTTGAGGATCACTTGAGCCATCTTGCTGTGGACAAGGAAACTATCCCGTTGCGTGAAATTTTCCCGGATGAGAAACTATTCTCAATTGCCTTTGGAGAACCATGGTACGCTGATATTGTTAATTACTTAGTGTCTAAACAAATCCCAAGGAACTTGTCTCGTGCTGAGAGAGACAAACTTAAGAAGCTAGGAAACCAATACATATGGGATAATCCATACTTATGGAAACATTGTAGTGACCAAGTAATACGAAGGTGCGTTCCCGAATCTGAATTTAACTTTATCTTGTCTTTTTGCCACTCTTATGCATGTGGAGCATACTTTGGGAGCAAGGGAACCGCTCTTAAGGTACTAGAATGTGGTTTCTATTGGCCAACTTTGTTTAAGGATGCACATGCATTTCGTACCACATGTGATAGGTGCCAAAGAACAGGAAATCTAGGTGCCCGAAATCAAATGCCACAAACTATTATTCAATTTGTTGAAGTCTTTGATGTATGGGGAATTGATTTTATGGGCCCTTTGGTCAATTCTAATGGGAATTATTATATCTTGCTTGCTGTTGATTATGTCTCGAAATGGGTGGAAGCTAAGGCCACCCCAACTAATGATTCTAATGTTGTTTCAGATTTTGTGCAAGAAAATATTTTAGCAAGGTTTGGAATTCCAAAGGCTATAATTAGGTATGGAGGTTCACACTTGAAAAACAGGTTCTTGCAAGGCTTATTAAAGAAGTACAATGTGTCGCATAGGATTTCCACACCATACCATCCACAAACAAATGGACAAGCCGAGGTTTCCAATTGAGAGGTGAAATCCATTCTCGAGAAGACGGTGAATCCAACAAGGAAAGATTGGAGTTTGAGACTCAATGATGCTTTGTTGGCGTATAAAACCGCATACAAGACACCTATTGGGATGTCTCCCTTTAGGCTTGTTTACGGTAAACCTTGTCACTTACCCGTTGAAATTGAGCATAAGGAATTTTGGGCTATTAAGAAATGTAATATGGAGTTGGATGGTGCTGGAAAGCAAAGGAAGTTGCAACTCCAAGTGTTAGAAGAGATTAGAAATGATGCATTTGAAAGCTCACGGATTTACAAGGAAAAGACTAAAGCATTTCATGATAATATGATTACAAAGAAACAATTTTGCATTGGGCAGAAAGTGCTTTTGTTTAATTCTCGCTTGTAATTTTTTTCGGGTAAATTAAGGTCACGTTGGATTGGACCTTTTATTGTGACTAATGTGTTTTCTCATGGTGCAGCTGAAATTCATAGTTTATCTACATGAAATGAACTTAAAGTGAATGGACACCGGTTGAAACCATATTATGAGAACTTCTCTTCGGATATCGTGGAAGGAGTTAACCTTGTGGAAGTGCTCCCTCTGGAGAAGTCTTAGCAAACAAGGAGCAAGTCGGGCTGACGACTTTAAACCAAGCACTAAGTGGGAGGAAACCCACCGGTTTTGTATATTTACCTTTATCTTTTTATTCTTTAAGCATTTTATCTTTATTTTCTTGTTTTTGCATATCATTTGCGGAATTTACCACCTTGAACTTTCTTTGGACGATTCAATTTTACATTGAGGACAATGTAAAGTTTAAATGTGGGGAGCATTTATATGTTTGTATAGTTTGTTTTATGCCTTTAAAAAAAAACACAAAAAATCAGAAAAATAGAAAAAATAAGAAAAAATTTGTGTTTTTTGAACTCCGAAATCTAGAAACTTGTTCCTTTAGGATGACACCATTAGCGGATGGAACCATTTTGATCGCAGGAGTTGAGGAACCAATTAACTTAAAGAACGGACATAGCTCAGAAATTATAAATAACATGATAGTTGTTACCATATCTCGGAATATCACCATATCACATTCTATTTTTATTTTTCCTTATTTATCTATTGTTCTCTAAGTGCTTTGGTGGGTCACTAAACATCGACTTGTTATTACTGCAAGGATGAAATAGAGTGATTGAGTGGCTAAAAAAAAGGAAAATAAAAAATAAAAAAAAGAGACCGACCAATTAGACCAATCGGAATAAAAATGACACTTGGATAGCAATATGTGTGTGTTCTCCCTGTCTCCGTCGCCTAAACAAGCGTGGAATGCAGGATCCAAGGGAACTATCATGTAATCTACTGACAAGAAGCATGCGCTTGGATCCAAAAGATCTAATCATGCTGTCTAAAAAATAAAAAATAAAAGTGAAAAAGAAAAGAAAAGAAAAGAAAAATATTATTATTGTTGAATAAAGTCGACTCCTGGTTCCCTTGTATATGCCGGTTGAGTTGATGTAGAATTAAGATTGTTGACCACCGGTTCCCTTGTATATGCCAGTGTGTTGACACTAGAATTCAGACCAGTAGCTCAATCCAATAGGATGCATAGGTTCATCTTGGCGGTGACCTTCAGACAGATATGGGAAGCACCAACCACTTGTGAACATTCGCAAACATCTACCTCTATATCCATCTTCTTAATCTTTTCATTGTGATTGTAGTTTGTTAGTTTTCGAGTATTGTGGTTTGTTCGACTATCTAATTAGAACTTTATTTACTTATATTTGAATTTAATTTGCACAAGGTGCCTCCTCCTGTAATCATTTTGGATTCGTTCATTGATTTGTCACAAATAGACGGAGTTGGAAATATAGGTTTTGTAGGCATACCTCTTGTAAACCTTCACGAGACTAAAACTCATCCACTAGGGACACCTAGGGGTTCAAAGGCTTGTTATTTATGCTAAAAGTGACCGTAGCCTCGACGAGACGGAGTTGTATGCATGCTTTATAGTTATTTTGTTTGATTTGCTCGAGGACTAGCAAGGTCTAAGTGTGGGGGAATTTGATAGGTGTCTAAAACACCTTGATATTTATCTATAGTTTATGCTTTCTTTGCGAGTTTTCTTGTAAATTATGTATCTTATGTTTTGTTTTTGAGTATTTAGGTACTTTGGAGTCATTTGGAACAAAACAAGAAGAAACATCGCGAAAGCCTCATCTCATGTGCAATGGCTTTTGGAGACTAACTATTTCTCATTATTTGCTTTTATTTCTTCATCTCTGTCTGAAAAGTATGTCGGCTTTAGTGATGCAAATTTATGTCTGAAAAGCACGACAACTTTAGTGATGACTCTCATTGAAGAGAAGAATTGAATATGAGGAGTAAAAGACGGCTGTAGTTGGTGGAAGAAAGCGTTCATCTGGAGCAAGAAGGGCGAAAGCGTTATTTCGTAAGCATGTGCTATCGAGAGCACAATGGAGGATGAGGGGCTTTCATGCTGTGGTGGCTCTTTTATTCACCCTTGTGGGTGACTTGAGTAATTCCTATTACTACACAAAACCTAAGTTTCAGAGAAAATCATTTCTCATCATTCATTTCTTTTGCATCTGAAATTGAGAAAATGAGGCACTGTTCTGTGTCAATAGAGATGCAGAAATTCAAAGAACAGGTAAGGAAGGTTGATGATGGTTGTGATGATGAGAGACTGGTGATAATTATTGTTACAGTGATGGTGGAGATGAAGCTGTTGTCATTTGGTCGATTCAATCAGGGAAGATGAATTATGGCTTCATGTTGAGAATCACAAAGAAATTGAAGGAGATTATGAACGGGTTTTGGCTGAATTAGGCGGAAACTACAGAAGCTAGGGTTTGGTCTAAACTTGTTGATGTTGCTTTGAGCTGAAGATTATGATGGATCTGATGGTGATTTTGAGTAATCAACAAAAGAATGAGAGTTGGGTTTTGTTTAAATCTGATTTTGGCAATTGAAGATAGAGCTGGTGTTCTTGAGATTCAGATGAAGAAGGTGATAGTGGGCTGTAGGAAACTGAGATTAAGAAGATGCTGTGATGGTGATGTGGTTTGATTATAGTAGAGTTCAGTTGGCGGCTGGGATTGCAGGTGGGTGCTAATGTTGAAGTTATGAACTGTCATGGGCTCACTGAATTGCAGGTTGAGCTAAATTGTTTCTAATGGAGTTACAGAGTTGGTGGTACTATTATTGGTTGTTTGGCTGAATTAGGTGGAAATGTGACTGAGATGGAGATGCCAAGAAAGTTACACAGATGACTATGAGCAGCTGCAGTTGGGTTTGCCTTGTAATGGTGTTGCAGAATGAAGCAATGGCTAGGCCTAAAGTTATGAGGAGTGATAGTTTGTGCTGGATTGAAGTGCAGCTGTTACAGGTGAGTCTAGGCGTGAAGTAAAACTACAATGGATTTAGATGAATGGCTAGTTTCAGGTACTAGATTCTGTGCAGGGTATGGTTGATTAAAGGAAGAGTAATTGCCAAGGAATGAAATGGTTAAATTGCAGATATGGGCACTGGAGGATTGTTGATACTTAGATTGATAGTGAAGTGGTTTGTGACTGAGACATTGCAGTCAGGTGAAATGTGAATTGATGTTGCAAAAGGCAGTTTAGGTGGTGATTATGCTCAAGGGATGGACAAAAATGGGTTGTTTTGCCTAGAATTTCAGTGAGGAAAAAAACAAGGAGCAAAGAGTGATTTTACTGCCATGGTTTGGTGTTGGTTTAAGAGAAGAGAAGACTGCGTAGCTGCAGTTTCATATGTTATTGCAGGAGGTTGGCTGAGCAATATAGATGAATGTTAGGATTTGAATGAATGTATGAACCTGCAGAGAAAGAATTTGCAATGCTCAGGGATTGTGCTGTGGTACTGGAGTTAAATGGCAGTAAAGTTTGTGCTCAGAGTTGCAGTAAAGGGTGTGAGCAGAATATGCTGTTGTAGGTGATTGGTGCTGCTGAGAAGTGAGGATTTGAGCTGAGAAATGGGCTAAAGTGGCTGTGTTGCTATTGGTATGAAGAGTAGGTTGAGAATATGCATTTGCAGGTGATTTGAGAGATGGTGGTGGTACTATATTCTGTATTGAATTGAACTTGCAGCTGCAGTATACTAGGAAATTGCAGGTCTAAATTGAATGGGAGTTGTGTTAGCTTGCAAGTGGATAATATGGCTAGAATTGGTGGTTCAGT
This sequence comes from Papaver bracteatum, assembly GCA_023529315.1. NCBI lineage: Eukaryota > Viridiplantae > Streptophyta > Magnoliopsida > Ranunculales > Papaveraceae > Papaver > Papaver bracteatum. The sequence continues at coordinate 1,295,595 of JAJJWX010003325.1, forward strand.
GGGGCAAGTAGGCTAAGTAGCTGGTATAGGTGCGTGCAGTAGCAAGTTGGAGTTGGTTTCAGGGAATGCTAAGCAGAAATGGTGGCAATGCACATCCATCATGGCTGGATTTGCCAAGTGAAGTGCAATGATGGTATGGTCTGGAAATGGCTCAGGTTTTGGCCAAGAACCCAACTCAGCCTAGTCACCCAGTTAAGACAGATGCACCTGACTCAGAGCTGACTCCTTTGACCGGTAACCTGAGAAATTTTCTGGTGCCAGATTCCGTTCAACTTCCGGCACCTCACCCAGTTTTCCGGCGACTATATTTTGACAGAGATTTTTACTGGGTTATTTTCACACATGGATTTAATGGGCTTGGTGGAATTTTTTGGTGTTGGGCTTTGAAGACTAGACCTATTTTTGGAAAGCAAAGGATTATAAAAGAAGGCTTATACAACTTTGAAAATCACGTATTATTCTTGGAGCTTTGGAGGATAGCAGAAACTAGGGTTTGCTTTCGTATTTATTATACATCTTCTTTATTTTATTATTGATTATGATGAACTCCATAGCTATGATAGATAAATTCTATATTATTGGTTAAGGATGTAGTCCTATTTCTAAAAATTGTGCTTGATTAATTCATTAGTTTTCTCTCTTGATTATCGTTCATATCTCTACTGTTTTTAATAATCACATGATTGATGTATTGTGATAGGATTTAGATGTTTGGTTAGTTAAGTGGCCAATTAATTAAACTTGCATCTTTTCCGTAGCTATTTTAGGGTTTTTCATCAAGCGATAACCCAAATACAAGTAGCATGATATGATTATAGTTTGTAGTGATACACTCTTGTAATCATATGTAGAGTTTGACCATTGTCCGAATTGTCATGCGTAATGTATGAAAATTGCATTGATTAGCCTATTTCCCAAACTTAATGCTCCTAGGAATTGAAATTAATTAGCGCAAGGCGTTAGGTTATTCTTTAGGTAGAATTCACATATGCAGCTCTAATGTATGTGTTGGTGAACTTAAGAAATTTTCATATTATCTTGCTCTCTTGATATTCTAGGATTTTGATAATAAAAGAGATTAAATTGTAATTCTAATCATATATGCAAGCACATGTGTAAGATTGAAGATGAATTCCTTGACCAATATCTTTCTCTCATTGCTTACTTCCAACTATTTACTTTGCTTTTATTTTACTTTTATTTACAAAAGTCAAAAATCCCCCCTTTTGGTTACTAAGAAACTAGAATTTGATAACAACAATCGCCTCTCTGTGGATACGAACTCTTCCTTACTTTATACTTTATTCATATTTTGTTGAGTAAGAAAGTGAAATTATTTTTGCTCGGCTGACAACCGATCACGGTTGAAAGATATTAGCTTGGATAAATCAGGTTTTTCATATAACGGTGAATATTGAATGCTTTGTTACCAAGGTAACTTTGATTGCAAACCAAGGTAACTTAGATTGCAAACCCTGATTTGAAAACTATATAAAGGAGACATCTAGCAACTGGAAAAACTAATCCCCACGCCTCCTGTGTGATACTAGTTGGTTTTGCTAGAGTCGATTCTCCTTTAACCGTAGGTTCTTATCGAGACCCTGTCGGTTAACGACTTAAAGACTTTATTGGGATTGTGAAGCCATACGAAACTACTTCTCTTGTAGTTGAGAGATATGATCTTGCCATTTTCTATCATACGAGTTCAATTGAATAATTGGCTTGAGATTATATCTCCAATAGGGCAAGATAAAAAGAAATCACAAACATCTTCGTCTCAACGTTTGTGATTCCGAAATATCTAGTTTTGCTACCATACGATTTAGATTATTGTGAGGCGATCAATAATTCTAGGCCGTTCTTCAGGAATATAAGTCCGGGTTATTGATTGGTTCATGTTCACTTGATTTTATCAAAAGACGGAACAAAACTCGTAGGTTTATCTGTGGGAGACAGATTTATCTATTATCTTAGACTTTTTTGTGTGATACAGATTTGTTTATTCAAGTCTTCGACTTTGGGTCATAGCAACTCTTGGTTGTGGGTGAGATCAGCTAAGGGAATCAAGTACGTAGTATCCTACTGGGATCAGAGACGTAAGGAGCACAACTGTACCTTGAATCAGTGTGATATTGATTAGGGTTCAACTACAGTCCATACCGAAGTTAGTTTTTAGTAGGGTAGTGTCTGTAGCGGCTTAATACAGGGTGGTGTTCAATTTGGACTAGGTCTCGAGGTTTTTATGCATTTGTAGTTTCCTCGTCAACAAAATTTCTGGTGTCTGTGTTATTTCTATTCTGCATTATATTTTGTTATATAATTGAAATATCACAGGTTGTGCGTTGTATCGATCATTGTGAAATCCAACCTTTGGTTGTTGATTGGAAATTGATTGATCCTTGGATTTGGTCTTTGGTACCATCCAAGTTTATATCTCTTGTATTTGTTAAAGACTCGCAGATTTCTATTTGCTTGAGTATAGATCAAATCAAGAGATAGAGATATTAACTCCTAGATATACTTTTTATTAAGATTGAGTCTGAGTGTCTAGTTGATTCTCTTAAAAGTATATTAGAGTTAGTCCATAAAGATTGTGAATCGAAATATTGGGCGAGGTTGTTAGACCCCCGCTTTTTCAGTATGCATACTATAGTTCCAGTTATGGATCACATATATGCAAGAACACATACTATGTTTATAATCCAATGATGGTTAAGTGTTCTAAACTCTATTTCAATCATTGAAACATTCTTAGAGGATGACAATAGCTCTTTTCACGAACTATTAGCATCAAAGTAATTTTCAAGTTATTGAAATAATCATTACGAAACATTCCAAGTCTACACCAAATGATTGTATCACACAAATCATGTAAGATGTTACTCGGCGATTTTCACATGATCATGTTTTGAATTTCATAAGGAATATAAGATGAACTTGGTTGATGCGAAATCTTACCAACACATATTTCGAGAAATATGTAAGCGAGTTAAACTCAGCTCGACATCTCAAATGTGTATAATCGAATACTATATAGTAATACGACTTTTGTCTCAATATAGGAGATAGAGAAGAAATAGACTTTCCAAGTGATAGATGAGTTTTAGTCTCCACATACCTTTTGTTGATGAAGTTCCACAAGCTCCCCTTAGTAGTTTTTAGTCTTCAAATGATGAACGTCGTGAAGTTTAATGCTCAACTACACAATCTATCCTAGTCCGAGACATGACTATAAGTAAACTAGAAATTAAGACTTATAGTTTTGATCACCAACATTGAAAAACAAGCTTGAGATAACAACGCTTGCGGGTTTGACCGAGCAGTGCTCTAACAGATTTTGATTCACTCGAATCAATTCATGAACATTATAGCCATGATTTGCAAAAGATTGCGATCCTTAATATATAAATGTATTAGTTCATGAACAAACCGATTTTAGAACATAACCTACTCAAGTATGCAAACGGATACGCATACCTAAGTGGTCAGACTAAGTTTGGGTTCGCCGGTATGTGAACTGGTACACATACCTTCCAAACTCTGTTAAATCCCGGAACTTGAAACTCACGCCAGTAAGCATACAGGTATGCATACCATGGTTCCCGGACTTGGAATAACTTGCAACAGTTAGCATACAAGTACGCATACTATGCTATAATCATGGTTATTTGTTCCAAACTCCCATTTCAATCATTGAAACATTTTTAGAAGACGACAATAGCTGCCTCACATACACTATTAGCTTCGAAGAAATTTTCAAGTGATAGAATGATCAATACGAAACATTCTGAGTCTACATCAAATGGCTGTCTTACACAAATCATGTAAGATATTACCAGGCGATTTTCACATGATCATCTTTTGACTTTCGTCAAGAATATAAGATGAACTTGGTTAAAGCGAAAGCTTACCATCATATATTTCGAGAAATATGTAAGCAAGTTAAACTCAGCTCGAAATATTAAATATGTATAATCGAAGTCTATATAGCTATACGACTTTTTTCTCAAATAGGAGATAGAGTAGATAGACTTTTGAGTGATAGATGAGTTCAAGCCTATGCATACCTTTTGTTGATGAAGTTTTATAAGCTCCCGTTAGTAGTTCTTCGTCTTCAATCGATGAACGCCGTGAAGTCTAATGCTCAACTACACTTTTTATCCTAATCCGAGACTTAGCTATAAGTATACTAGAAATCAAGATTTATAGTTTTGGCAACTAAACTTGACAACAAGCTTGAGATTGAAACTCTTGCGAGTTCTACCGAGCAATGCTCTAACAATCTCCCCCTTTGTCAATTTTAGTGACAAAACTCTCAATACATATGGATTACAAAATAAATAAACTTTGTAGCTTCTCATCCAAATGCTTGATTTCCTTGGTTCTTCAACATTACTCAAAATCTTCGTCACTTCCAAGTACTCCAGTAATTTTGAACGTGTTCAACTCAGCATCATAGTTGTTGAAGATCCGTAGCTATAATAGTGAGAAAACAGTAACTCTCAATCATTGTTATACAATGTCATAGTATTATTACACAACATCAAAGTCCAATTGTATCACAACTTTGACAACAATACTATGGTGATATGTATCGCCCCCCCTTAGTCAATACTTCATCACATATGAAAACCACTCCCCCTTAAATAATGATCCGTAAACCATATGTATTTGTAGTGTGAACTACACATTAATTCTCCCCCATTTTGTCAATATAAATTGGCAAAGGTACGAAAACTAGTAGGATCATAATGAAATTCTCATAGAGATACTTCATGAATAAAAGAGAACATATCAACTTTGTTTCGATGATTTCACATAGTCGAAACTTGGTGTATTCATCAAGGAGTTTATAAAGATACAAGAAAACTCCTACAATATTCCACAACCGCACTCCCCACAAAGATTTGGAAATTAAGCACAAGTTCAATTAAGAACTCTCCCCCATAAAATATCATTCCCGAAAGAACAACAAGAGAGACCTTACTTTTGCAAGAAAAGAAGGATTTATTTGGACATTAACAAATTACATGAATTTGTATCCAGAAACTCAGTTAAATTAACCACAAGAGAACCTATGATTAATTTAATCGGAAATGCTCAACATAAGAGAACTAACGGAGCCGTACATTACTTTCACATAGAAGTGGATCAGGGAAATATCAATGCTGCGGAATATTCAAAGGTTCATTATATTTTTCATCAATATTTGCATAAAGACATATAATAGACTTAATCTTTGCAATCAAAAGTTCATCCTATCTTCCATCAATATTTGCATAATGACATAATAGGCTTCACTTTTGACATATATTGGACAATCATAGTTCACGGACGCAAACACACATATCCCATAATAATGTTTGCAATATATAAAACCAATAAATATTAGTACTGCAAAATCATCTTCCAAATAAACTTTAGAATTTAAATAAATAAATCTAAAAACATTGCAAGATTAAAATCGTTGACAATAGTTATGTATACTCACAATAATTGTTATTCCAAACCCTTGTTACCCTTCTTAAAACGCAAGAATAAATTCTCATAAGAAGTTTCTTTGATAACATCATACCTTTGAAAGGGTCCATCATAAAAGGTATCACTGATATCCTTGATTCTTTTGACCATGGAGACTATATGTTCATGAGTTAGAACATTAAATTTCCGATCAACAATGTGGGAAAGATGCCTAGCTTTGAAACAGTCCATGATGAGTTTCTTCTGATTCCTGATCAAGATCTTTTGATTTTCAAGGATTTTGGTTTGACCATCAATAAGCTGATTTATTTGCAGTTGAAGATTTGCAAATTCGACCCTAGAGTCATTTTGAAAAAATAATTAAATCCTTGACAAATTCTCCAATACAGGAGTTGTACTATTTCCTTTCAATAATCTTTTTCAAGACAAGTTCTTGAACATAATCGCATCGTTTAATTTCTTCTTCCATCTCAAGATTCACCACTTCTTGAGGTCTTGAGGAGTTCTCCAAAAAAAAAATATTTTTTTATTAGGGAAGGGAAATAATAGACAATATATATATATATATATGTTTAAGAACAAGAAAAGGACACCCTTGTTATGGAAACCCTAAAACTCCCAATAAAGATACGGACGTTCATGGACTAGATGTAAAAGGTTAATGGATTAGAAAAGATCCAAGAAAAAGGAAATACTCTCTGTTTTCAGATATCTCTTACCATCATAGCTCAATAATTAAAAGATTTAATCAGAGCATAAGGAAGAGATGCACTAGTTACAAGGAGTCAAGAAATGACTCAACCTTCATAAAAGAAAAAAATAGCTAAATCAAGCACAAGACAAATCGTAACCTATAGTAGACTTGAGCATCTCACAAATGTCATCCTTGCAAATCTCTAGTTAGATACAAGGATGAAATTACCTAGATCTAGGTATAAAAGTGAGATGTAATCCCACCATGAGTATTTAAAGATGAGTTGTAAATACCATATGAGAGTTTGAACCTAATATTCATTACCTTCCTTTAGATATTTCTTATTACAGAAGAATCCGACATAACTTTTTTAGAAGATCCATCAGAGAGATTTTTCTGAGGATTAATTCTAGGACCTCTAGAAATCGGTTCCAGAGGATTAGAAGAGAGAGATATCCACCTTCTAGACTTAGACCTACCAGACTTATTCTCCTAAACACTTGGAATGTGTATTTTTGTGGTGTAATAATTTGTACAATAAGGTGAAACACGATTCCTTTAGAGATTTCGAGGTGAGTGACTTTTGAAGTCCCATTTATGAGAGTTCTGGTTTTCTGCAAGAAAGGAATCCATTGTAGATGTCGTCGGACAATTTACTTTGTCGACTGTAAAAAGAAGTAGATTTTGAAGATCATAAATCTATTTCTTTCTAGCAAAACAATGTTGAATATAGTGATTCTTTTTCCCACAGAAAGAACAGGTTCGTGGAAGAGAAACATTGAAAGGAACCTGTTTTAATTTCATATCCCTACTAGTATACTGCAAGTTATGTAAACAATTCTTAGCAAGAACTTCCTTTGGAGAATTTTTCTTCGTGTACTGTAATTCCGTCTGAGAATTAGAGATTGGTATAAAAGATTTTCTCATTAAAGCAGACTTTTTATTTTTCAAGGATTTGCACTGTTCCTGGGCTAGAAGAAGGGAAGCAATCAATTTCTCCTTTTCAACACGAAAGCTGTTCAGATCAGATGAATGGGTCTTGATCAAACGTTTTTCTATAATTGAATCTTCTTTAACAATATCCTCAAGAGTACTAATATTTTCACGTTGTAGAGTAGTTTCTTGAACAAGTTTTTTGATATTGTTAGAGAATGACTCAACTATGCTATAGAGTTCTCGTTCTCGACCAAGAGACTTTTCAAGCTCATCAATGAGCTGATCATGTTTTTCTTCAAGAGCCTTTATATTAGCTCCTTGAAAAATTTCAGCAGATTTTTTTTTAGTTCTGGTGAGTTGCATTTCAGCTTCAGACATAGAGTTAAATGTCATATTAGAGGGAATGTTATCAGAATCTGATAGTAACAAATTCTTACCTTTGGATTCGGAGGAATCGGCAAAGGAGTTATCCTTGGAAGTAAGCCCAAGACATTTAGCATAATCAAAACTTTGGGAACTCATTCATATGTGTGCGATTTTGAGATAAACAACTAGCCATACAAATCAGATTGCCATAAACACAGACTTATGAGGTCTTAAGCGTGTTTGCCTGCTCTGATACCAATTGAAAAAGAGGGGGTCTAACAACCTCACCCAATATTTCGTTTAGGCAATATGTATGGAAAAACTCCAATATAATACCAAGAGAATCAACTAGACAGTCAGACTCAATCAATGGAAATATATCCAAGAGTTGTATCTCTGTTTCACAATGTAATCAGCGAATCAAACAGATAGAAATCCGCGAGCCTGATTATTATGTGAAACAACTTGAATGGTACCAAAGACGAATGTTCAAGTGTCAATAAATTTATATCAACAACAAAAGGTTGGATTATCTAATTGATTGAACTATGCATAACGTGTGATATTTCAATTATATATAAAATATAATGCGAAAAAGAAATAACACAGACACCAGAAATTTTGTTAACGAGGAAACCGAAAATGCAGAAAAACCCTGGGACCTAGTCCAGATTAAACATACATTGTATTAAGCCGCTACAGATACTAGCCTACTCCAAGCTAACTCCGGTATGGATTGTACTTAAACCCCAATCAATCTCACACTAATCCAAGGTACAATTATGCTCCTACGTCTCTGATCCCAGCAGGATGCTATGTACTTGATTCACTTAGCTAATCTCACCCACAACTAAGAGTTTCTACGACCCAAAGTCGAAGACTTTAATAAACCAATTTGTATCACACAGAAAAGTCTACGGTAATAGATAAATACGTCTCCCCCGAATATACCTACGAGTTTTTGTTTCGTCTTTTGATAAATCAAGGTGAACATGAACCAATTGATAAAACCAGACTCATATTCCCAAAGAACAACTCAGCTTTATCAATCACCTCACAATAGTCTTAATCGAAGCATTGAAAAAAGATATTGTGGAATCACAAACGATGAGGCGAAGTGTTTGTGACTACTTTTATATTTTGCCTATCGGAGATAGAAATATCAAGCCAATTATTATATTTGTACTCGTATGATAGAAATAGCAAGATCAGATCACACAACTACGATAAAAGTAGTATCGGTCTGGCTTCACAATCCTAATGAAGTCTTTAAGTCGTTAACCTGGTTTTCGAAGAAGAAAACCAAAGGTTAAAGGAGAATCAACTCTAGATTAGCACAAATAGTATCACACATAATGTGTGGGGATTAGGTTTCCCAGTTTCTAGAGTTCTCCCTTATATAATCTTCAAATTAGGGTTTGCAATCAATGTTAGCTTACTAACAAAGCATTCAATATTCACCATTAGATGAAAACTTGATTAGATTCAAGCTAATATTTATCAACCGTTAGATCGAAAATATAGATTGTTATACACACATGTAATGCACGTTTCTAGGCTTGTGTAACCGTACCCAAACTTGTATATTAGTTGGTTCAACAATAGTTAACCAAAAGGTTAGCCATATGATAACTTTCATATCAACCATATTCTTCTTCACCATAACTAGTCCAAATGACTCAAATGAACTAGTTAGAGAGTTGTTCAATTGCTTAGATCTTTATGTACTACACATGACACAATCGAAGAAAAAAAAATGTGATTCACTCGAATCGATTAATGAAAGTATAAAACCACGGTTTTCCATAACATTCCTTAATTTATTAAGATAAGTTCACAAATATCGTTTTTAGACATAACCTACTCAAGTTCGCGGACTGGGTTCGCGAACTTAAGTTCCCGGATGGAGTTCACAAACTGCAGCAGAAATTCTCGGGTTCGAGAACTTTACCAGTTCGCGGACTGAATTTTACGTGCTACTCCGTTTTTACTTGATCAACAACAATGCTTATATCCTCCAATGGTTATATTGTCCAAAATCTCATTTCAATCATTGAAACATTATCAGAGGGCGTTATATAGTTGTTATTCACAAACTATTTTTCGTCAGAGAAATTTTCAAAGTGATTGAAATATAATATGACTTTCGTCACTAGGCAAAGATGAACTTGCCTAATGCGAAAGCTTTACCAACACATATTTCGAGAAATAGATAAGCGAGATATACTCAGCTCGAAATGCCACATGTGTATAATCTTAGTCTATATAGTTATACGACTTTTGTCTCAAAATAGGAGATAGAGTAGATAGACTTTTGAGTGATAGATAAGTTCAAGTCTCCACATACCTTTTAGTCGATGAAGATCCACTGGTTCCTTGAGTAGTCCTTCGTCTTGTATGATGATTGCCATGGAGTTCTTAAGCTCAACTACACTTTCTATCCTAGTCCGAGACCTTAGCTATAATAGACTAGAAATCAAGACTTTATAATTTTGATCACTAACATTGACAGATGGTCGGTTGTCATCCGGTCAAATATAATTTCACTTTCTTACTTACCTAAAATAAAAGTAGTATGCGATAAGAAAGAGTTCGTATCCACAGAGAGGCTATTGTTGTTATGCAAATTTTCAGATTCTTAGTAACCAAAAGGGGTTTTTTTGATATTTCAAAGCAATAGAAATAAATTGAAAGCGAAGTAAAAATAAAAGCAATCAATAAGGAGAAAGTATTGGTCACGGGATAGTTTCATTCATAAACTCGAATTCTCAACAATGACTAGAATTGAAATTTTAATCTCTCATTTACTAAAAGTCCTAGGATACCTTGATCGCAAGAGCATCCCGCTAATTCCCTGATTTCATCACAACCACATTAAAAGATGCATATGTGACTTCTTCCTAGAAAACAACCTAAAGTGTAAAAGCACAATTAGATTTAACTCCCTAAAAGAAAAAAGTTCTATGGAATAAGACTAATCAAGGCAATCAAAATGTTTAAAAGCACTAAATCGATTTAACCCAAGTTATGATTCATATGTGACTAGTAGGATATATCACTACAAGCACTACCCACATTTATGCTACTTAGAATCAGGGATAAACAACATTTTCGTATTGAAAACCCTAATATAGCTCTAGATATGAAAGCAAAACGGATTGATTTCGGACTCAACCAAACAAACAATCAAATCATAAACAATATGAACCATGAATCATAAACAGTAATTTATTGAGACAAAACTAATTCATTGATTCAAATCTTATTTGTGAAATCCACTTTATATCCCATAACCAATAATAGGTATTTAGTTACTCATAGTTTTTGGATTCAACATAATTATTATCAAAAATAAAATGAAGAACATGAAAAATAAACGAAAGCAAACCCTAGTAGAATCGCTTTCCTCCAAAACTATTATCATAGTTTTTGGACTCAGGTTAACCGGTTGGAGTTCACAAACTCCAGCAGAAATTCCCGGGTTCGAGAACTTCCGTCAGTTCGCGGACTGATACCGAGCTACAACTCCAGCAGAAATTCTCGGGTTCGAGAACTATGCACGTTCGCTGAATGAGTTTGCGGACTGGGTTGACTGCTCAAGTTCCAGTTTCACTTGATCAACAAAGTTTGCAAACTTCGGTTCAAGTGATAAGGACTTATACATATATATGTTACCACAATAATGTTAATATCCCCCAATGGTTATATTGTCTAAAATCTCATTTCAACCATTGAAACATTCTCAAAGGACGTTTTATAGTTGTTATTCACAAACTATTTTTCGTCAGAGCGATTTCCAAAGTGATTGAAACGTAAAATGACTTTCGTCACTAGGTAAAGATGAACTTGGCTAAAGCGAAATCCTTACCAACACATATTTCGAGAAATAGATAAGCGAGATATACACAACTCGAAATATCACATGTGTATATTCTTAGTCTATATAGTAATACGACTTTTGTCTCAAGACAGGAGATAGAGTAGATAGACTTTTGAGTGATAGATAAGTTCAAGTCTCCACATACCTTTTAGTCGATGAAGATCCACTGGTTCCTTGAGTAGTCCTTCATCTTGTATGATGATTGCCATGGAGTTCTTGAGATCAACTACACTTTCTATCCTAGTCTGAGACCTTAGCTATAGTAGACTAGAAATCAAGACTTTATAGTTTTGATCACTAGCATTGACAAACATGCTTGAGATAGCAACGCATGCGAGTTCGACCGAGCAATGCTCTAACAATATCCCCCTTTGTAAATTTTAGTGGCAAAACTATTAATACATATGGAATACAAAAAATATATAAATAAACTTTGTAGCTCCTATTCCATATGTCTAATCTTCAACAATACTCGAAATCTTCGTCACTTCCAAGTAGTCCAATGATCCCAAAGGTTGTAAGTTTAGCATCATCGTTGTTGAAAATCCGTATATATAACAATGAGAAAAGTATCGGTTCTCAATCATTGTTATATAGTGTCATAGTATTATTACATATCGTCAAAGTCCAATTGCATCACAACTTCAACAACAATACTATGGTGATACTTCACTCCCCCTTAGTCAATACTCCATCTTACATGGAAACCACTCCCCCTTACATAATGATCCGGAAACCATATGTATTTGTAGTGTGAACTACAATTAATTATCCCCTTTTTAGTCAATAAAATTGGCAAAGGTACAAGAACGGGATCCTAATGAAATTTCCGTAAGAGACATTTCATGACCAAAGGTAAATGTGTATCATCTTATATAGATGCAATCATAAAGTCGAAGCTAAATGCATTCATCAAGGAGTTTATAAAGACGCAAGATAACCCCTCTAATATTCCACATCTGCACTCCCCACAAAGATTTGGCAATTAAGCACAAGTTCAAAAGAACTCTCCCCCCATAATATGTCATTCCCTAAGGAACAACAAGTGCGACCTTAATTTCAATAGAAAAGAAGAATTTTTCTTTAGACTCAACAAATTACATACGAGTATAAATTTGGAATCCAACAAGAAATATTCAATCAAATTAACCAAAGCGAACCAAGATTAATTTGACTAAATATGCTCAACACAAGTAAACTTATGGAGACTTAATAAATCAATTAGATTAATCACAAGAAAACTCGCAAATAATCTAATTGCCATACTAAACCAAACTAATTACAAGAGTAATCAATTTAATTGGACACACTCGACATAAGAACTTCTATGGAGAAATGACTAAGTTAATCATGAATAACCAACTAAGTCGAAGAGATCCTCAACATAAGAAAGCTTACGGAGTGATGACTAAAAAACCACACAAGATGATTAATTTAGTCCAATCGTGTTCAACATAAAGTACCTTAAGGAACAAAAACTAAGCTAATCACAAAGCAATCAACTTTTGTTGTTTTAGTGCTCAACATAAGACACTTCATGGAACAACACAGTATTTACACAAAAATTGTGGATCGGAGAATCGACCTTATACCGTGGAATAAAAAAGGATTCATTCTATGTTTCCATCACCATTTGCACAATGAAACACAATAGACATAATCCTTAAATCACAAAAGATTTTAACCTATCTTACATCAATAATTGACAATATAGGCTTTACTTTTGTGTTTGTCAAAATTCTATTCATTCTTTTATCAATATTTGCATATCAATTCACGAACGACTTTACTTTTGACAAAATATGGGACTATCAAGTTCCCGGACGTAAACACACATATCCCATCAAAATATTGCAATATATAAAATTAAGAGATTAATACTACAACCATCATCTTCCAAACAAACTTAGAATTTTAAACCAAAAAATATAAAAACAAGAAGATGAAAAACATTGGATATAGCTATGTGTAATCACAATAATGGCTATCCCAAAACACTAATTATTTTTCTAATCAAAAGAGGAAAAAAAAAGATTTACTAGACATAAACAACCCAAACATGTCTACTAGAAACCGATCACAAGCTAGAGTTCACGTCCGACAGCTTCACAGGCTTCAAGACCTTTGAGTTTGTGATCCATATCATTAATTGCGTCTTCGGAGAAGATATCCTTATTGAGAAGTTCTTTAACATGTGACTTCATGAGACCAAGGTCAGCATAAACCTTTTTAAACTCAGTTATAACCACATAAAGATCCTTCATTGTATCAACAAGTTGCAGTTTTGCTTTCTCAAAGTATTTCAGAAAGTCATGAACCACTTCAGCAGACACCATATCCTCATTCTCAACATCTTGATGTGAGTAGTCATAGTAGCACGAGGCATTAGATGCTCCATCTTCCACAAGAGTTCTTTTCTTTATTCCTTTTGATTCAACACCAAAACCTTTCTCAAGAAATCCCTTTGCAAAACCACCATAGAAGGATGAAGAAGAGGACATTCTTGATAACCAAGAAAAACCTAGAGTATGCGTACGTGACATATGTAACTCAATAGGTCGGCTATTTAACGGTTTTGTTTAGAAGAAGGGATTTTAGGGTTTCCAAACTGTAAACTCGAAACGGTAACCCGTGTACACATTCGAACACAGTGCACCCCACAAGAAAAGAACGCAAGACAATTAAATAGGAAAATACTAAATGACATTGCAAATACTTTTTAGGCAATATTGTCTGCTGGCACTAGTTTAGCTATAAACGATAAAAGAAGAGCTCAACTAGGAAAAACTCAAATTGCCAAAGTACACCTGACTTTTACACATCTTGCTCAGCAGGATTTTTATGAGCAAGTTCCTAACCTTGTGATTAATTAGCACAAGTATGAGCTTTGTGCTCATCTGAGGAATTGTGTCTATGATCAAGTCTCTTTTTCCTTCTGAATTTTGAGAGAGACTCCTTTTGATTTGAGAAATTATCATAAAACTTACTGTCATCAAAATATGAGGCTTAGTTTGAGTTCTTACCAGAAGGGTATTTACTTGAGGAGGAAGACAACCTGTTCAAAATTTCTTTGTAGCCTTGAATTATCTTTATCAGGTCATTTCTCATATCATCATTCTTCCTTCTTTCTCCTGTAATTTTTCTCAAATCAAGAGATACTTTATTTTCAGAAACAACAGCTTGGTCTTTCCTCAGACGATTCTTATTAAGACTTTTATTCTACTTTCGAACATTTGAGGAACTCATTGAACTGACCTTCCTGGTAACATACACATGGTACGTATGAATACCAATGGGTTTCGACATACGAATGTCAGTTACACCTTTGAGGATTAAGTCTAAGTTGTGTTGAAGTTGAACAATAGAATTTTTATTCAACTTAGAGTTTCTCTTCTATCTAACAGAATCTTTTGCTTCGCAAAAGAGACATATTTTCTGATCACATGAGTGATTAGGCAGTTTAGTCTCAACATTCTCGTCATGAGATTTCTTCCTTCTATATGGTGTAGAATTTCCTTGTTCAGAGGAAACTAACACAACTTTCTTAATTGGAAAGGGCTCCATTTTTACTTCTGGTGCTGAAGCATTTTCAGTTGTAGCAGAAGAGCTTGGTATATTGGACTGCTTAGAGCATCCTTGAATAGAGAGCTTACTCAAGTGATGTTCTATTTCCAACGCATCATTTTTAAGGCTTGCATCAAGAGTCATACATGAAGAATGATCTTCAGTATTTTCTTTGGACTTACAATATCTTATCATTCCAAGAAGAACACTGACATGTTGTTTCATCTGATTGAGTCTATCAGCTTGGATTCTAACAAGATTTAGAATCAACTCACTCTCTTCGACTGTTTCTCATTTATTTTGAGAAATAGACTCTTTTGAAATGTGATCAGAACAATATATGTCAGGATCTGTCTGTCTAGTTTGAACACGAGGTTCATCTATGTTTAAGATTGAAGAATCTTCCTCTTTAATAGACGAGACAGAATTTTTATTTCTGGTGATGCGTTTATCAGAGATACTACTCTTGTATATATAGTAAGATAGCTACAAACACAGATTTGTAAGGTCTTGAACGTGTTTTCCTACTCTGATACCAATTGAAAAAGCGGGGGTCAAACAACCTCACCCAATATTTCGATTAACAATCTGTATGGACAACTCCGAGTTGTTTTCTAGAGAATCAACTAGACTCAATCAATAGAAAATATCTCAAGGAGTTATTATCTCAATCTCTCAATTTGATTTACTCAAGCAAATATGATTCACGAGTCTTAATCAAAGAGAGATAACTTGGATGGTACCAAAGACCAATATCCAAGTGTCAATCAATTTAAATCAACAACCAATAAGGTCGGATATTCTAATTGATTGAACAACGCACAACTTGTATTATTTCAATTATATAACAAAATATAATGCGGAAAAGAAATAACACGGACACCAGAATTTTGTTAACGAGGAAACCGCAAATGCAGAAAAACCCCGGGACCTAGTCCAGATTAAACATACACTATATTAAGCCGCTACAGACACTAGCCTACTCCAAATTAACTTTGGTCTGGACTGTAGTTGAACCCCAACCAATCTCACACTGATCCAAGGTACAGTTATGCTCATATGCCTATGATTCCAGCAGGATACCGCGCACTTGATTCCCTTAACTGATCTCACCCACAACCAAGAGTTGCTATGACCCAAAGTCGAAGACTTTAGCAAACAAATCTGTCTCACACAGAAAAGTATACATGATAGATAAATTCGTATCCCACGAATAAACCTATGAGTCTTGTTCCGTCTTTTGATAAATTAAGGTGAACATGAACCAATTAATAAAACTAGACTTATATTCCCGAAGAACAGCTCCGTTTTATCAATCAACTCATAATAAAATTAATCGACGCAGCGAAGAAGATATTGAGGAATCACAAACGATGAGACGAAGTTATTTGTGATTACTTTTATACCTTTCCTATCGGATATAGAAATCTCAAGCCAATTATTACAATTGTACTCGTATGATAGAAATAACAAGATCAGATCACACAACTACAAGAAAAGTGGTATCGGTCTGGATTCACAATCCGAATGAAGTTTTTAAGTCGTTAACCTGGTTTTAGAAGAAGAAAACCAAAGGTTAAAGGAGAATCGACTCTAGCTTGGCAAACTAGTATCACAGAATGTGTGGGGATTAGGTTTCCCAGTTGCTAGAGTTCTCCTTTATATAGTCTTTCAAATCAGGGTTTGCAATCAATGTTAGCTTAGTAACAAAGCATTCAATATTCACCGTTAGATGAAAACCTGATTATATACAAGCTAATATCTCTCAACCGTTAGATCGAAAACTTAGTTAGCCATACACACATGTACTTGAAGATTTTGGGTCTGTGTAACCGTACACAAACGTGTACAATAGTTGGTTCAATATTAGTCAACCAAATGGTTAGCCAAATGATAAATTTCATATCAACCATATTCTTCTTCACCATAACTAGTCCAAATGACTCAAATGAACTAGTTAGAGAGTTGTTCAATTTCTATGAGATCTCATGTACTGCACAAGACACAATTAAAGAAAAAACGATGTGATTCACTCGAATCAATTCATGAACTATAAAGCCACGGTTTGCAATAGCATTCCTTAGATAATTTAGATAAGTTCATGAACATTGTTTTTAGACATAACCACTCAAGTTCGCGGACTCAAGTTAACCGGTTGGAGTTCACAAACTCCAGCAGAAATTCTCGGGTTCGAGAACTTTCGTCAGTTCACGGACTGAGTTCGCGGACTGAAACTAAGCTACAACTCGATAATTTAGATAAGTTCATGAACATTGTTTTTAGACATAACCACTCAAGTTCGCGGACTCAAGTTAACCGGTTGGAGTTCACAAACTCCAGCAGAAATTCTCGGGTTCGAGAACTTTCGTCAGTTCACGGACTGAGTTCGCGGACTAAAACTGAGATACAACTCCAACAGAAATTCTCGGGTTTGAGAACTATGCACGTTCACAGACTGAGTTCGCGGACTGGGTTGACTGCTCAAGTTCCGGTTTCACTTGATCAACAAAGTTTGCAAACTTCGGTTCAAGTGATAAGGACTTATACATATATGTGTTACCACAACAATGTTTATATCCCCCAATGGTTATATTGTCTAAACTCTCACTTCAACCATTGAAACATTCTCAGAGGACATTGTATAGTTGTTATTCACAAACTATTTTTCGTCAGAGCGATTTCCAAAGTGATTGAAACGTAACATGACTTTCGTCACTAGGTAAAGATGAACTTGGCTAAAGCGAAAGCTTTACCAACATATATTTCGAGAAATAGATAAGCGAGATATACTCAGCTAGAAATATCACATGTGTATATTCTTAGCCTATATAGTAATACGACTTTTGTCTCAAGATAGGAGATAAAGTAGATAGACTTTTTAGTGATAGATATGTTCAAGTCTCCACATACCTTTTAGTCGATGAAGATCCACTGGTTCCTTGAGCAGTCCTTTGTCTTGTGTGATGATTGCCATGGAGTTCTTGAGCTCAACTACACTTTGTATCCTAGTGTTAAGTGCATATTTTGCATATATTTTGTGTCAAATCCATGCTAGTAATTGCTTAGTTTCTTGAAAATTATTGTATATTACGTTTGTTTTCTCTTATTTGTGTTTTGCTAGGTGAATCATCCAAAAGAAGTGAAATTGCACGTAATTGTGCAATAAAAAAAGTTAGCTGCAAGCGGAGAAGGGCCAAATACCAAGTGGAACTCACCCAAATTGAAGAGTTATTGCTATCATCTCGAAGAGAACGAAAATACGAAGCCAACGGCGAAAGAATAGAGTAATTCCGACGTCGTATGAAGAAATTACAAGCATTTGAAGCAAGCCAAAGTTGCGAAATTGTGCACGCACAGAACTGTTAAAGGCAGGCGTACCTTTTACTCAAGGCAGCCACAGAATGGGAGCTGAACTGTCAGTCTTGCAAGACTGACAGTTGATTGCAATGTCACCAGGTGAATTTTTCAGGGAGTTATTCTTCCTCCTCAGTTTAGCTGCATTGCTGTCGATATGGAGGAGTTAAGAAAAAATGGGAAAAAGGTGTTGCTGCTGTAACCAATGAGAATGGTGGTCTGTGGTTGCTGATATTGAATGGGAGATGAAGTTTAAGCTCGAGAACCGAGTTTGAAGAAGTCAGGGAAGGAGGTTGAACTGTGGTGACTTCCAGCAATGGTGATCGATGGTGAGACATGGATTATCATCATTGGATGATCTACGGAATCTGTGGTGGAGCTGAACAATAATGAAGTAATGATACTTGATGTTCTCGGTGATCAGATGGTCACGAAGTTGAGCAGTTGCCGGAAATACGAACTATGGATGATCGATATGATGTTGTTAATGGTCGATGGTGGAACTGTACGGCTGTGATGCTCGAGTTTGAGAGAAACTCAGGGATGGAGTGAACTGTTGGCTGATGGTGGAATGGGAATCTATTTTGCCGGTAACAGGGAAGTGATGATGTAGATGGATAATGAGATATGGATCTCTGGAATGTTTGGCAGTGATGGTCTGTGAGATGATCAACGGATTGTCTCTGATGATTATGGGGACGTTGTATTCACAATGGATCTTGAGTTTGGAAGAATATGTATGGAGTTGAGGTTTGATATCAGACGGGTAGGAAATGATGCTCGTGATGACCAACGACTCATGCTATGGAACCTGATAGAGATGATGGAGTTGATCGGGACGTGGTTTATGGAGAACGAGAAAAAAAAGGAGCTGCAATGTTCTTAATGGGAGCAATGAAGGAGTTGATGTCTGCATGAGTTTTGTGTCCTGAGCTCAACAAGGAGAAGCTGCTGGGAGTTTTACTGGCGATTAAGAAGCTGTGATGGTTGATTGAGTAGATTGCTAGCCGTGATCAATGGCGTCGATAGTTGACGTTCATGGTAATGGTACGAGTTTAAGAGAAGCTTGAGACAACATGGGAATGACAAGACTGAAATACGAAGTTCGAAGGAGAACACATGATCAAGTCTTGGTGGTTTTCGTATGGGAAGTTTTGCCGAGAAGGAAAGAAACTAAAAACTTACAGGAGATGTTTCGTATGGGAAGTCCCATCCGTGATGGAAAGCAAGAAAACTAAAAAAAAAAGATCCAGGAGAGTTTACGGCTAGAAGTCCCGGCCGTGATTGAAAAGAAAAAACAACCGTGATATATGGCACCCAGATTCCGTGCACCCAGTGCACCCAATATTAGGTGTCATCTATTTGGAAGCCAAATCATCATCCCTTCCCATACTCGTTGTTTTCCTTTCTTATTTACTCAATTCAATAAACAACCTAAACGAAAATCAAATAAATCTAGAGAATTAATCATTGTGGCATGAGAACTAAATCCAAAACTTCAACATATAATCATATTTGATTTATAATAAAAGTTCAATGTCTTCAAATATTGTTCAATGAAATGCAATGGTCCAATGCAGGACTCTTTACTGATTCGGGGATTATGATGGTATAAAGAAATTTGAATGGCTAGTTTTCTTATCTCATTTTATTTTGATCGGTTATATCATCTTGATCAAGAATCAACACTTAGACGGATTTATTTGAGGTTTCACATTCTTTTTGTCTTTGAGTTTGATGACCATCCTGATTAGACTCTATGATGCCTGATTGAATGGTAAAAAAGAATGACCAAACTTTAGAAATGGAATTACGGGTTCAATCATGATTATATATATCAAGATCCAAACCCACTTTACTAAGTGATTGATAGGATCAAAAATAAGATTTTGCTAGTTTGGAGATTAGGATGTAACTAGATTTCTTTGGTTAACAATATTAATTTACCAGTGCTGATTAGATTAATTATTCTAAAGTTGAAAATGAAGAGATGGATGCGATAATAATCATGAAATCAATAGCAGTGAAACAAGTGAACAGTAACCTAACAATTGTAATTTATGTTGTGAATTGAGAAGGAGACAGAAAATAAGGAGAAGAAGAATGGAGAAATTCTATTCATTAGTATTTAATATAAAGGTTTAAGACTCTATTTATAGAGTTTACATATTTGGTTCCCAAGTAATATGGTTCCACTAAAGTTGGCATCTATATAATAAACTGCCGTTTATAACACTCCCCCTAGATGACCACTGTATCTAAGTAATTGCCTCGTTAAAACCTTTGTCAGGAAAATCCAAAAAGGGACAAAACCTGATCGAAGGGAAAAGAGTACAATTGTGAGAAAACTTAGAATAGAGTTGGACATGCATCTGTTGCCTCGTTAAAACCTTGACAAGGAAAAACCCAGTGGGACAAAACCTTGACGGAGGAAAAAGAGTACAACGTGATAGTCCGGTAAAATACCTTTTACTATGATGGTCTCCCTGATAAGTACTTCAGTTAAATCTTGGCTTGCAAATCTTCGAGTCGACACTTCCCAATTTCAATAAATGAATTTCTTAAATGTTGGAGATGGTAATGCTTTAGTGAGAAATCTGCCAGTTGATGAAGTCTTCTTTTGTGTTAGTCTTCTAATGGTAGTGTTCTCGAGTCTTCACTCTTCTTTAAGTACATTGAGGACTTGCTTCTTGGATTCCTAGCTTCTCGGAGATGATTTGAAAAAGTAGTTGATGTAGTTTCTTCAAAAAAGTGCCAATATCACTAGTGGAAATCAGCAGTTTTGCGACCGACAAAGCAAGTCATTTAACTCGTATCTATGACTTGCTTTGTCGGTCGAAGAAAGGGTCGCTGTTTGAGCGTCTTTTTTAACTATGACGTGTCTATGGGGGTCGTTTAAAATCATATATCAACGACCGATTTTAACGGTCGATACTTTATGACTGACTTCCATCAGTCATAGATATAAATCTTGATAATAAAAAAAAATGATTCAGATTGGCTGGCTAGCCTGACTGAATCTGAAATCAAACATAAATCAAACTCAAATGAGAATCAAATGAAAACTAAATTCAAATGAAACTCAAATTAGAATTCAAATGAAAACCAAATTCAAATCAAATAAAAATGAGAATCAAATTAAACTTGCACACAAATAATCATTCAATTTAACATTCATTGATTTCAATTACACAAAGGATTAAAATCTGTAGTTATGACCCTTGTGATCTGTACAAAACGATGAACTAAAAAACTATTGATTAAACATCAAAATGATTTTCTCCCATCCCTTGTGATGAAACCATATATCAAGTTCATAAACTTCGTTCTCCTGGAATTCTGCATCATCAACTCTGGTTTCAGGAACATTGAGTACAGCCTAGGCAGCAACAACTTCTGAAAAGCAGTTTTCAAGAGAACAGTTTTCAGTTCATTGTTGTTCACAGTTGTGAAATTATTTGTATGACATGCTATAATGAGTCTGACAATCAAGTATTTAAGAGATACACTTCTACAGCTGTGCGTTCTTATGTAAAAACTATCTAATATTCAGTCGTAGTGAAAAAATGCAATGAACTCCTAAGATTGTAGAATTATGGCAGTAAGTTACTAGTCTAATCCGGTAACTATCAAACAATCAATATTTAATATTCAATACATATAAGTAAAAAGAAAACAACAGTAAGTAAAAATAAACTGACCTGAACATTTGGGTATATCCCACACCACACGGCAATGGATGATAGAGTCCAGTAAGGTTCGCCCAACAAATGATTATTTCCATGGTTAACATTCATTGTTACCATCGATGCGCCAATGGTAACATCTTTATTACAGAACATTCAGAAACTGTAATTCCAAACATATAGTTTCGTTAGTCGACACCAACGGGACAAACCAACGATATCTTAACAGAAAAAATTCCTGGGATAGTACTCTAAAAGGTGGATCGTAACAACTATTTTCTTATTCGGCAATCTCATAGGAAAGAAAAAACAGTAAGCCAACAAAAATTATGAGTTGTCGTTCCTTGCCGTGCTTAGTCAGACTAACAATCCAGTTAAAGTTTCTATAGAGATCAGCCAATTTCCTACACACGAGAAGTTCGTGGCTTTCCACTTCTATTGCAATCAGTGCATAAGGTCGATGGCCGAATTATCTACTAATCCAATCACATAGGCACACACCTTCGAAAAAATATGCAGAAACAGCATGACATAATTCTATGCAAAGCATCAACACTAAGCAGCAATTTTCAACCCTGCACTTAATTTTTTTTTTCTATCTCGACTTTCAAGGAGTTGTTTTACAGGAAACGACAAAGAGGACGACATATGTTACCTTAATGCCAATGAAACGACCTTTTATTAACTCATCTTGATTCTTCATCCTTCCATCTAAATCCTTGTGCATCACCATTGCATCTCTGATATCTCGACCAAGAGAAATACTATGAACTCCCTGTCTTCTTTCCGTAGAATAAGAAACTCTTCCATTAAGAAACCAAAAGGTGAAATCTTGAGATCGTTTATAAGAAATTCTTGTTCACATACAATAATTGAAATTCATATGATAAGCAAATAGAGAATCCAAATAAGCAAACACCTTTGCCATATGCAGATTCAAACGAGTCCTAGTCGCCAAATCAATAGTCAACTCATCATCAACATATAAGCAAACAAATTATAACAAAATTTCTAAACTCCACTGCTACAAAAAGAAGATACTAGTAAAAAAGTTACAAATAGAAAGTGGAGCATCATAGCTGACCATATCGTGCATTCTTTCTCCATGCATGCTGCATTGCATTCATAACATTCAGATTCACCCACCGATATCATTGAGACTTCATCCCCCTCTGCAGCAAGCTCAAACCTTAAGAAAATTGCTTTTGCAACCAGAAAAAAATAAACTAAAAAGGGTTACAAGTTACAGGGTTACAACAGTTCAATTACCTGGAAGCTGGACATTAGCTTTAACTGAATCAAGTAAAACAGCACTCGAATGTAGCAGCCAAATTTCACTCCAGCTGATATCTGATCTGCTAGTACGAAAAAATTACTCTAAGTAAATCCTTTGAAATTTATATGAACAAGCATATATTCAGAATTTTTTTAGTCTTGGAACTACTGGTTTACTACTTAAAAGAATTCAGAACAGACTTGTAGCGCCCCATTTTCAGTAATTTATGATTATAGTATACCAAAATACGGACCGTACTGCATCTCCAAAATATTTCTAAGTAATTACAACATCAAGATCTGTGCTAGATACTTATACACACTATAATACTTGCAAGCAAAAGCAAATTATCCACAAGATATACCCACACAGGACTGCCTACCAAAAATTTGTCGGCAGTTACCTCCCTCTACACACACCAGAACACCTTACTCGACCCAAACGTTAATCTCCCCTTCGCCCAACTTGATACCACTTACCCCATAGTTACCTGCCACTAAAAGAGATGGAAAGGGTGAGCCAAACAAGCTTAAATCAAGATGTAAATCAAGCTGGCACATTAGACCGCAGAAACTAAGATTAAATCAAGCTATAAATTGTCAATTTCCTTGAAAACAGACTGCCAGGAATGCAGGGCATTCAATTCACAAACTGGCACACATCAAACAACATAGTTTCTGATTGCAACATTGAATGATATGCTGGAATTCTCGTTCAAAGGATAACTAATACTTATTATAAGAAGTCTAGGCTAGCTTAAGATGTACAAAGTTAAAATCACCGAAAATAGAGTTCATCAAAAGTGTTGAACAACAGTTATTGAAATAGGAATATCTTACATCGAGTAGTTCAAGATATGACACTTAGCATTATGATTGATTCGTATTTCAAAGGATTACAATTTGTGAGAAGAAACCTAAGCCCAGATTGATATCTAATGTGTCTAGAATCATGCCGAAAAGTCACAGGACAATACATATGAAATTCCTGGGATGACATGGTTTGTTTCAGTTCAAGTCATTTTCTTAAGAAATCTGACATCCATGGTGACTTATAAGACCACAACATAACTAATTCTAAATCCTAGCAAAGTTCTGCCCCTGACATGAATCGAAAATTTAAATAACTTATCTCAAGCCAAGGCAGTATCCTTCACATAATTCTTTTCTCGTATTTTCTCACTACAGCAGGCGTTGAATAATGAAGAAAGCTTAACAACTGATATTGCTCGAGAGTTTAAACATATCTTTCCCTTACTCGCCAAACATCTCCCTAACCTGACAACTCTATGTGTCAAAATAAGAGCTCCCCACGTGAGAAAATTGATGACTAAGTTCCGAAATTCTTAACACCTTAATAAGCTACTGTGACACTAACAAATACAAGATATAGTAAAAATAGACTTAACATTCTAATCCGCAACTTTTTAGTAACTAACTAAAACTATTCAACCGTATGGTTGACAAGTCACAAAAATAAAATAAAATAATAGCGAAAAAATTATTACTAGCTGTGCTGAGAGAAATCAACAAATTATAGGATCGCCACAAGACTCCCAACAAACTTAAAAACAGGTTTTAATCCACCAAAAACATGAGCTCAAACAGTCAACACAACACATTCTCAACATGAAATTTTTCCTCTTTGATTCTTCTTGTTTAGATGGTACAAGCCCCTTCTCCCATCACAAACTACAAAACACCCCAAAAACCCAACATTAAATTTATACCGACATATCAAAAATACAATTAACTTGTAAATTGAAGCTACTTTTTTATTTTCAGTATACCTGAATGTTTGACTTAGTTCTCTCTTCTTCCACATGTAAGAAGTTAGTGTTAGTGAATTAAATCTATGATTAAGTGAAAACTAGGGTTTATCAACAAATGATTTGTGGTATCTTTGGGATAATAATGGGATAACAACTTCAATTGATTGATTGGTGAAATCAGATTTAGAGTTTGATTGGGATTTCAGGTTTGAATAAAGATCTCTAATCCTTTCATGGCAAGGTAGTGTTGTAGCCATCAAATAATATGCTTCAAACCTGAAAAAAAAAAAAACAGAACAACAACAAAAGAACCCATAATTAGATTTTTCTGAAACAATATAAGATCCAACGAAACCCATTAATCCACTTCAAAAACTCATTAAGAAACCCATAAAAAGATGACTCACCGACATAACCACTCAGTGAGATCTTCTCAACACTATTGCAATTCTTAATCAATCTTCAGAACAACTCCATAACTTCCATCAAACAACAATTAAGAACGAACCCATCTCTAAATCCATCCTATTCATCGTTAATCGAACTTCTAAGCAACCCTGTGAGAAACCCCAATTATTTGATTCTTCTCAAAGCAACCCTACAATTTCAATCAAACATCAACCCTATTAATCTTTGACTATCAGCAACCCACTCTGCATCTTAATTCCAAATAATCCCAACATCTGAACTGAAAACCCTAATTTCAGTTACAACAACATCAACATCTCCTTTTCTTCCCATAGCTAACCAATATTAGCACCACCAACAACAACCACTACTCAAACATCCCCATATCTCTCTCGATCTAAAAATCTCTCTATTTCAACAACTTGATTCACCAGCAGGTGAAGAACGAAAAGGAGGAAGAGAAAAGAAGGAAGAAGAAGAAAGAGAAAGAGAAAGAGAAAAAAAAAGATAAGAGAATGGATTTTCTCTTCGATCGGGTTAGGGATAAGGCCGACCAAATTTCTGAGACACCAACTCGTTTCGACACGTGCGACCACAAGAGTAGTATCCAAAATTACTATTTTACCCTCCGAAAACAAATTGAAAAAGTAAATATTACAGACTGTGAAAATAACCATATTACCATTATTGGAAAAAGTGCAATAAATATTATGGAGACTGTGAAAATGACCATACTACCCTTATTGGAAAAAAGTGCTATAAATATTATGGAGACTGCGAAAATGACCATACTACCCGTATTGGAAAAAAAATGCAATAAATATTATGGAGATTGTGAAAATAACCATACTACCCTTATCAGAAATAAGTAAAGTAAATGTTATAAACTATGAAAATTACCATATTACCCTTATTGGAAATAACTGCAATAAGTATTATCTGGATTTTCACATTCTGTAATATTTATTACACTTAATTACACTAAGGGTAATATGATCATTTTCATATTTTGTAATATTTACTCTTCATATTTCCGTTAAGGGTAGTTTGGTCATTTTCACAGTCTCCATAATATTTATTGCAGTTATTTCCAATAAGTGTAATATGGTCATTTTCACAGTAGGTAATATTTACTTTATTTATTTTTGATAAGGGTAGTCTGGTCATTCCCACAGTCTCCATAATATTTATTGCACTTATTTCCAATAAGGGTAATATGGTCATTTTAACAATATGTAATATTTACTTTATTTATTTTCAATAAGGGTAGTCTGGTCATTTTCACAGTCTACATAATATTTATTGCACTTATTTCCAATAAGGGTAATATGGTCATTTTCACAGTCTCCATAATATTTATTGCATCGATAATAACGAGGTGAGAAAAGGAGGGTCCCGTCTAAGAAAAGTAGCAGTGATTCAACTAGGTACAACAGTCGCGGTGTGGGTTGGCGACTCAGGGATATAATCGTAATTAAAAAATTTATACAACGACCGTTTTTAACGCTCTAATTTGTGCTCCGAAAATTTATTATATCTACGACCGGCTTGACCGGTCCACGGTCCGTTGACCGCTATTGAGGGTCGAGGATGTGGGTCATTAAAACCCATTTTCCACTAGTGTATGCAGTTATGTACCATAGGTGAGTAAAGTTTGTGATCATACCATATATGGATCAGATTGATATTCAAATTCCTAAGGGTTCTTATGTTGATGTGGTCTAATAAAACAAAATGACCTAGTTAATGGTGGGAATCCACCAAATAACCAAAATTATACAACTCCCCCCTTGGATGACCACCATGTTGAATAAATTGCCTCACTAAAACCTTGCCAATAAAACCCAATGGGAAAAAATTTGGACGAAGGAAAAAGAGCACAAATATCAACATTTTTGAAAGAAAATCAAACGTCAATGAGATGTTGCCTCATTAAAACCTTGTCAGGAAAAACACATGGGATAAAACCTGAAACGAAGGGAAAAGAGTACAACTTTTGACGTAAATATGGATGCTAACCCAACTATATGAGTTTTACAAAAGAAAAGCATCAAAATAATAACTCTAGTCTGTTTTAAAGAAGAGTTTAAGCTAGCATAATTCCAACTGCAGATTTAAGAAAGATAAAGAAGAAAAAAATTAGAATTTATGCTGCCAAAGCGTGGATTTTTGTGTTTTTATGGACTCCCCAAGAGACATATATATAAAGATGATATCATCAACTAATTAATCCGGATTTTCGGTTTGGTAACAAACTTATAAAAACACATACAGGATTGTTAAACCTGACATAATCGAGTCAAGTGGCTGCCTAAATATAATTTGAATCCTCTAAAGAATACAAATTTGAATATGTTCTCCAAGAAAATCACTTGTGTGAATGCAATACGAGTCCTTCAAGACTACCACGCAAAATGCATCATATAGGGAGAACGATATAGTATTAAACCAATCCTCGGGTTTGAACTTATAACCCTCAGTCGCTCTTAAAACGACTTATTTCTCTTAATACGCAATATGACTACACCAACCTTTAAGTAATAAGGTTGGCAATTTAAAGTGTTAAGTCTTGGATCCAAAATTGCATTAACTGAGAAATTAATCCAACCTAATTGGATTGTATTCCAACCAATCACATGTGTCGATATTCCTTTGCAGAGGGGTTGAAAACCACCAATATTTATTTCAGTAGATACTATATATGAATATTCGACAATGTTAACTAACTATGATCCCACACAATTCTCAAATGTATGCATATCTTGAAAAATTCATATAATTACTGGTACCAGCACCCGCGGGCATTATAATCTCCTCTTATTCAATTGAGGAGATAATAACTTTGGGAATGAAAATTGTGTTTTTGGTACACTCAATTGGAGCACTACCAGTAGCTTATTATAGAACGCTACTTATTTTTCAAGATGTGATTGGATTTTCCTCTTAAAGAGGTAAACGCTTATGCAAAAGCAAATATGATATTTCACGCCTAGTTAATGGCATCCTTTTTTTCAATTTGATCATGATGGGAGAGAAACTGATATAACATTCAAGTTAATTAACACCAACTTTTATTGGTAGTGTATAGTCTCCCCCTGATTATGGCGGAAATATTTTCATCTAATAAAAACGAAAAACAAGTTTCGTTGAGTATTATCCGATAAAATCAAGGACATATATTCATAATAATTTCGGGATTTTAACAACACCAGTTGGACTGTAGATAATGACTTCTAGAGTCACAAAAAAATCCTAATAAAATTGCAGTCTGCTTGACACACAAACTTAACATCAACCATGGGTTTTAAAATATGTAAATAAATCTCCAAATAATTTCATGAGCTCTATGGCCAATGATATAATGATTTAGAATGAGATTATGGACACTCTATTTTTCAAAAAATAAAATAAAAATAAATTCAAGATCAATTTAGTCACTATAAGGACTAATAATATAGGCTAACAAGCCGGGTGCGCACCCATTGATCTTTTGTGTCAAACTATATTAATTCCAGCTACAAGTGGAACTGTCCAAATATTGGAGATTATTACGGCTAGGAAAGATAAAAATTTCTCAATATCCCTTGAGAATGCAGCAATTATATGTTTTGTCGGCGTTAGGATCGATAAAAATTTCTCCATAACGATATTTTATCCCTTTAGGATCGATAGGGAAAAACCAAATCCAGTTGGCTTATATGTATCTTCTTAAGAAATATGAAGAAATCATTTTCGTTATTGAATTTAGAAAAATCCATGGTTTTCGGTAAGAAATAGAAACCAAAGACAGAATCAAATTATATTGGCATCTCATATAAGCGATAGAGAAAACCAACACCAGTTCGTTTGTACGATTCATGAAAAGAAAAAAGAAAATGTTTTCATGTCAGTCATCGCATAGGGATAATCCACTTTGTGGTTAAAACAGATGGTTTCTTGTAAAAGAATAGAAATTATATAAAAAAAAATCACATGATCTTCATCCAATGGACAAAGATACCAAACTTGATTGGCCGTAGGTTTTTGAACCATGCACGTGATTAATTATCGTAAAGATAATAATTAAATTGCGATAACACCTGATTTTGGTGATTACAGTTTCATTAAAAGGATAGAAACTGTAAACCATCTTTTGATGGATTTGTTTTTCTTTTCCCTATGACAAATTTAGAGAAGCAAGAGGAAATCAATTTATACCAAAAAAATGTTACTCACTTATATCCCGCAATATAGACCATATCTTATATAAGATTAATAAAATAATAGTGGTACCCAAAAAAAACTTCGAGGATGACCATGGTCCTACTCTCGTAGATACGAATAAGAATATAAAATCCCAAGGGAGAAATACACAATGTTACGTGATACACCGGCTAAGAGAGAAACTCTTTTAACATTGATAGGTGGAGTATTCAAATACCACTATCATTGTGTATATGATTCATACACGAAGAAATAGATTCTTACCAAAACAAAAGTTAAACAAAAGAATAAAATAAGAAATAATATATAAAAGGATGGACAAAAGGATACCGTTCATAATGCCCTATTTCTTTTATGGTATCTATTGGAACCCATATGACTTGCACACCGCAAACACCATTAAGTGATCATGTGATCCCGTAAGAAGGCTGCAACATTTTTTTTCGAGATTAGTTAACGGCGTATACTTATATAGATTCACAGTACCACAAATGGCCGCATGAATCTTTGTATTACAAGAGCCATCAAACCAAGAGGAACATGCAGATACGAAAAACCAATTAAAAACGAAGTTAGTGTATCATATAATAATAATTTAAGCTAATTGGAAAGTTAGAAAACGAAAGGTATAAGCATAAATTCGTTTATAAGTAAAAGTATTTTTTATGGCGTGAACACTTCCGTTTGTTTATAGTATAAACGAACGGTCTTGATTTATCTTTTCTTCCAGTGTAATTGCTCAGTTGGGAGCGTGCTGATTACGTGTTGTGAATAGAGAAGGAGACAGAAAATAAGGAGAAGAAGAATGGAGAAATTCTATTCATTAGTATTTAATATAAAGGTTTAAGACTCTATTTATAGAGTTTACATACTTGGTTCCCAAGTAATAGGGTTCCACTAAAGTGGGCATCTATATAATAAACTGCCGTTTATAAAAATTTAGTTTGTTTTCTACGAAAATGAATACTTGGGATGCCACCTAATAGTGGGTGCACTGGGTGCAGGGAATATGGATGCCATATATGATTTTCGAAGGAAAAAAAGTAGCAAAACATCCAGTTAAATATATGTATGGGATATCCCATCCGTGATATAAAGAAGAAAAATAGGCTATTAGTCTCCTGAAACTGACAAGGCAGATGAAACTGAAAATTTGGATTTGGGCTGGGATTTACTATTCATTACCGAGCCCATGAAGTTTGTGGACGTGGGCTATGGGAATTTGCACGAATTCGGCATTCTTTTGGCTATTTTTTGGTAAGTTTGGCACACTATTTCGACCGGATTCGAGCACGGAAACAACTACAATTGGGACACCTATATAAGAGAACTTCTAATATTTTTGGGACATTAATATTTTATCAAGCCATTGGAGAGAAGAACACAAGGAAGAAAAGCTAGGGTTTTGGAGCGATTCATCACTGTAACTATTTCTTTATCATTTTATCATATGAAACTCATTGGTTTTTTTAGTACCATGAGTAGCTAAACTTCTTAGTGGTTGGGGATGAATTCTAAGTTCTAGACATGATTTGAGTTATTATATAAATCTATTTTGAAGTTCTTCACGTGATTATTGATTGTTTATACTAATTAGAATATTTATGATTAATTGATAGATTGTTTAGGTGGCCAACTAAATTAATTTGATGATTCAATCAAATGCTAGTATTGAGTTAGGAGATAAGTAATAGTCTAATAATTCATACAAAAGTAGAGAACACAAGACCTTGCAGAGGGATTCTGTGTAGCGATTGTGTGTATAAACAACACTAGAAAGTGGACCTTGAGCTAAGAGTCTAACTACTAGGATCAATATATAATTCACAAAAGATAAAGCATTCGGAGAAATTACACCTTGAGTGAGCTACTACTAGGTAGTTTAGACGAATATAATCTGGTATTAGAGAGCTTCCATACTCAGTGATATAAGGAATTTAGGGGATATCACTGAGCTAGATGTTATTCCACGGTTGGTAATAATCTGTGATTAATTGTATTAATGGATGAATATAATAACTTGATGACGGTTTAGTAACGAAGAAGGATTCCCTGATCATATTTCTCTCAATTGCTTGCAAACTTAATTACTTTCATTGATTTATTATTTATTTAGTTTTTAAATTCTAAAACAAAACCCCCCATTGTGACACTTTTGACAACTAAATCTCCCTGCTCTTCGTGGTTATTGTATTATTCATTAGTAAAGTAGAATATAAGTGAATAAATTTGAGTACCTACGAGACGCATCAAATTTTGGCGCCGCTGCTGGGGAGAAATCGGTAGCTTTAGTTGTTATTTCTTTTTAGTTTATTTTTGTATATAGATTTTATTTATAGTTTTTAACTTTGTTGTTTATAATTTTTATTTTAGGTACCATCTTTGGTGTTCACTATGAATTTTTAGTATTCACCATTTGGAACGAGAGATGTGGGAGAATACTTATGATAGTGAATTTAGACCTATTCCTATTTATCATATTCTTAATTATCTCATTCCGGTAGAAGAGATATGGTCTGGAAACTCTATCGTGAGTGATGGCCGAAAACGTATTAATATTAGAAAACTTTCTAAGCAATACGATCAGCTAAAAGAAGCCGGAGCATCAGAAGAGACTCTTGAAGAAATTAACAGAGTCATACAAATGGAATTCCAAGGTCGTTGGGATGTTGAAGATTATGAGGATGATGAAGATGAGCAACCTTCGCAAATTCCTCACAACAATGAGAAAGTTATTCCTACTCCGGATCATAATAACGATCCTTCACCTATTCAAAAGGAGTAGAGTGGATATAATTTATCTATTGTTGTGAACGGTGTAACATACTCATAAGAAGATCCTAGGATTTGTAACGAGGAGGACTTTCTTGGAGAATGGCCCGAATCCAATGATGAGAATATTGAAGAGATGATGCTCTAGAATAAAATCAAGTTGAATGAATTCGTGGAAGACCCAATTAAGCTTTCCCATGATTATAATGATGCTGAGACAGTAGTTAAGGCAGAAAATGACGAAAAATGGTCGCATGGTTTGATAGAGGACCACGAGATACGAAAGGTAAGTAGTTCACTTAAATTCTCTAAGGATGAAGAGGATTTCGTAATATAAGAGTTTTTGCAAGGTTTGACTAATCCTTTGCATATTAATTCTTCTCCTTTACCTCAATTAGTCTTGGATGTATGTGCTTCAGAATTTTTATTGGATTACTTTGCTTCTAAATATCCACCATTGGAAATATCTGATTCTCACATTGTGCAGGTTCACCAAGAGGAATCCATAGAAGTTCGCAAATTATATGTTCTCTATACACTTCCAGGTGTAGAAAAGACTAAGTGTGGGGGAAACTTCTATCGAGTGATAACATCACTATTATTATTTTGTGCTAACATCATTGTGAAGCTATTATTTGTAGTACAAATTATTTAATGGGTGGATCCTCAAATTTTCAGATTGTTGGTATTTGGGGAGTTTCAACGCGACAAAGTGGATGTAGACTCCCTAGAGCTTAAAGATTTACTCCCTCTGGAGGAGGAGTAATAAGGAGAATGCCAAGTCGGGATGACGACTTTAAACCAAGCGCTAAATGGGAAACAACCCATAGGTTTTGTATCTTAAACTCTTATATTTTTTGTTTTTATAATTTTCATATCATATTTGCATCCCCATGTTTAATTTCATTGAGTCCAGAATCTATTTTAGAAGAAAATTATGACGAATACCTTTTTGTCAGAAAAATTCAGACTGCGCGTAGTTCAGTCCAGAGACCAAAACTGTCAGACAGTTTATCGAAATAATGTTTCCTCTTGAAACTCCGTAGAAAATACATAGATGAACAACTTTTGTGAAATGGAGTTTTTCCAAATTCCTTACCAATTTGCACAGTTTTTGCATTTTATATGCTGTTACGTAAGAATTCAGAACTTTCGGTTTTACACATTGAGGACTATGTGAAGTTTAAGTGTGAGGGAGTATTTTGCATATAGATTTTTCATTTTTTTTAATAAATATTTGCATAAAACCTCCAACTTGTAGAGATTTTAGAGTCACTAGCATACTTCTAGGTATGTTTACATAGAGATTCTGACCGACATAACTAAACTTGGAAGTGTTAGAGAACTACATTCGGATTTCTTATGAATTGGAGTGTTAAATAATGGATTTAATCATGCCGGTGATGCAAATTAGGAGCAGAGAGAAATGCATTATTAGAGTTGCTGATCAATCATTAGTGGAGACTACCTATTTTCATATCAACCAAGGCACCAGACCAAATTTTCTTTGTAGCTGACTAAAGAGCTTTCTTTTGAGTGTGTGTCACCGTACGTTAATTCCGGGTAGAATGGTGAGCTACCCAACTTCACACCATTTTCAGCACTATTTTTGATCTCTTGAGTGCTAATTTTTTCAATCATGAGGGTGACATCTATAGATGAAAGCCACCTTCTTGTAGTTTGATTTGCAGTTAGCACCATTATCTCTCTCGCCAACAACAGGTCCATAGAAACACATCATTATCAACAAGTGGAGCGACATCAAAATCTAAAAGGAAAGTTGAAGACGTTTGAGGTTTACAAGCAACAATACAAGGAAGATCAAATTTCATATCCAAGTAAAGCAACATACAATGAGCAGATTTTTATATACATGTTGAAGACTTACACATAAGGAGCGGAATTTTATATCAAAGTATGACGACTTATTTACAAGAGTGAAGAAAATCAAAAGATGAGAGTTATTGAAGTTTATGATACGTAGGCATTACAAGTTGTGAAGATCAAAGTGGTAAGGTACTTCTTTCATGGCCATGTTAATTTTATTTCATATTTATTGTTTTAGTTGCAATCTCTTAAAAAAAAACGAAAAAAAAAAAGAAAAAAGAAAAGAAAACATATACAAAGAGATTTGCATTTAGGTTGTTATTTGTTCAATAAGGCCATGTGGAAGAAAAATATTTAAAGTAGTTTCAAGCAACAAGGAATTGAGGAAAAGATTACAAATTGTCGAAGTTCTAAAAGTTCAAGAGTTTATCATCAACAGTTGAAGACCGAAGACCAAGATGAAGAATATGAGCCGAAGGAAGGAAGACGTTTCTATTGGATGATGTGAGAGTGGTGCTTTCATCATTGCAATCAGATGTGAAGGTGGTAAGTACTCTCATCCTTGCTATAGTGGTTTATTTCCTTTCTTAGAGATCATCTGTCATAAACCTTTGTGCTAAGCCCAGCCCAGCTGTGTGTTTTGGTTGCCTTTATTGTTTTGTTGGGTGTACTTAACAATTCATGTGTTGTACATGACCAATAGCTTTATAGCTGTATCTCTGCACCCATTTATTGTTTAAGAAATTATTAATCAAAACTTACTTTTCCCTTAAACTCTTGTTCCCTTCCTTCTCAGTCTCCTTTTCCCTCAGATCTCTTCTTGAATCTCTTAATTCTTCTTCTTTGTAGTTAAGATCACTACAAATTGGTATCAGGAGCATCTATCAACCGGACCTGTGATGGTGAACAAATCAGCTGTTGAAGAACTCACTAGGAAAATCGACGAGCTTACTCGATCTCAGGCTGATTATAATATGAAGATGGATGAGCTTACTAAATCACAAAGTGATTCTTCAACCAATTATGATACAGTGTTGAAATCGGTAGAAGAAATTAAAGAAGCTCAGAGCAAACCAACAGCTGAGTTCATGAGTGTAATTAATGCTACTTTTGTTTCTCAGATGGACCGTTATATCGAAGCTGCAGGTGAAAGGATCTCCAATCGAAATGGAATTTTGGGTCCTTCTCTATTCGGAAACCCAAATCATTCAGGTGAATATGTTGTACAACCTTTTTTTGTTGTTAATAATCAAGAGCAAAATCACATTCAACAACCTAGACCTAAAATTGAATTTCCCAGATTCGATGGAATTAATCCTAGGTCCTGGATTAGGAAGTGTAGGAAAATCTTTATGCTACATAATATGTCAGAATCACAAATGGTGAATATGGCTTCCATGTAATTAGAAGGGAAAGCTGATATATGGTTCCAAGACTACCAGATTGGTAAACAAGTTATTTCATGGGAAGATTTTCTTAGAGACATATGTTTACGTTTTCAAGAACTTGGTCATGATGATGTGGTAGGAGAATTTAACAAACTCAGTCAAATTGGCTCTGTACTTGATTATCAAGAGGTTTTTGAAGAATTAAAGGCTTTGATGTTAGAAAGGAACCCTCATCTCACGGAAGACTACTTCACTTCAAGTTTCATTAGTGGTCTAAAGGAAGAGCTTAGATTGCACGCTCTAATGTTTTCACCCAAGACACTGGTAAATGAAGTCTACTTAGCCATAATGCAAGAGGCACTCCTTGAGAATACAGCTAAGAAAGCAAAATCCTCATATAAGCCTCCACCAATTTTTGTCCAAAGCAACTATTCACCTAGACATAATTTGTCTCCAGCTTCTAGTCCAAAAACTGTCTCAAAACATTTTTCTTCATCAACTGCAAATTCACCACCACCCATCAGAAAACTCTCCTATGCAGAGATGAGGAAACGCATAGAGAAGGGTCTCTGCTATAATTGTGATGAAATTTTTCAAGCAGGGCATAAGTGCATCACACAACAAATTTATATGCTAGCTGCAGATGATGACGAGTCGACACATTCTTGAGAAGACTCTCCTATTGAGACCCCATTATCACCTCCCCAAGATGAAGAAGTTTAAATCTCTGTACATGCTCTTGCTGGGAATGTTTCCCACAATACCATTCGAATAGAAGGCACGGTGAAAAAGCAACCACTAACCATCCTGATAGACAGCGGCAGCACACATAGCTTTCTAGATCCAGCAGCAGCAACAAGGTGTGGTGGACAAATCTTAGATGCAGCACCCTTATTTGTGGTTGTAGCTAATGGGAACAAGATGGTCAGTGATGCTACATGTCCCTCCTTCAACTGGCAGATGCAGGGGAACGACTTTCAATTCGATATGCGGCTTCTAACCTTGGGCGGCTGTGACATGGTTTTAGGGGTGGATTGGATGCTAGGAATGAGCCCAATGGTCTTTGACTTCAACAAGCTTACAGTAGAATTCTCTATGAATGGAGGAAAGGTCAAGCTTCAAGGTAGTACTCCTACTTCTCAACTCTCTATGATGACTGGTAAAGCTTTACATAAGTGGATTAAGAAAAATAAACATGGAATGGTGGGCCGACTCTTTGCCATTACTGCTTGTGAAACTCAACCAGAGGTACCTACCCCCATCTCACCCTTACTCCAGAAATATCAATCTGTGTTTCAAGATCCCACCACACTACCTCCATCAAGGGTGCATGACCATCACATACCCTTAAAACCCCTCACTACACCTCCAAACCAGCGACCCTATCGTATTCCATACATTCATAAGCAGGTAGTGGAGAAGTTAGTACAAGAAATGCTTAAAGAATGAGTAATACAACCTAGTCGAATTCCCTTCTCTTCTCTAATACTGTTGGTAAAGAAAAAAGATGGCAGCTAGCGATTTTGTGTCGACTATAGAAAGCTTAATGAAGCTACTGTCAAGGATAAATACCCTATACCCGTCATAGAAGAACTCTTGGATGAGTTATTTGGTTCTAAGATCTTTACCAAGATAGACTTACGTGCAGGGTATCATCAAATCCGAGTTTTTCCTCTGGATACTTACAAAACTGCTTTTAAGACACATCAAGGGCACTACGAGTTCATGGTAATGCCATTT
Organism: Papaver bracteatum; assembly: GCA_023529315.1. NCBI lineage: Eukaryota > Viridiplantae > Streptophyta > Magnoliopsida > Ranunculales > Papaveraceae > Papaver > Papaver bracteatum. The sequence continues at coordinate 1,332,941 of JAJJWX010003325.1, forward strand.
GGATTAACCAATGCCCCAACTTCCTTTCAAGCTTTAATGAATAATGTTTTCCATCCACATCAACGGAAGTTCATATTGGTGTTTTTCGACGACATCTTGGTATATAGTCCTGACATGAAGACTCATTTGGAACACTTAGAAATCACTCTCAAGACTTTAAAGCAGCACACCTTATTTTCTAAAATCAACAAATGCACTTTTGGACATTCAAAAGTGGAGTACCTTGGCCACATCATCACTGGTGAAGGAGTATCAGCTGACCCAGCAAAGATTGGTTGCATGGTCAAATGGCCAATACCCTCTACTTTAAAGGAACTTAGAGGTTTTCTTGGCCTCACTGGGTACTATAGAAAATTCGTAAGAAACTATGGACTCATTTGTATACCCTTAACAGAATTATTGAAGAAGGATAGCTTCCACTGGAATAATGATGCTCAATCTGCATTTGAGGCACTCAAGCAAGCTGTCAACACCACCCCAGTACTGGTCCTCCCAGATTTCACTTTACCATTTGAAGTGGAAACATATGCTTGTGATACAGGGGTAGGAGCAGTCTTAATGCAGAATAAGAAGCCAATTGCTTACTTTAGTAAAGGCATGGGAACCAGATTTTTGTCAATGTCCACTTATGAAAAGGAATTGCTTGCTATTGTAATGGCTGTGACAAAATGGAGGCCCTACCTATTGGGGAATCACTTTACACTTCATACAGATCACCAGAGCCTAAAATACTTCTTAGAGCAGAGGCTTCAGTCTATGATGCAGTAAAATTATCTTTCTAAGCTACTTGGGTATGACTACACAGTCTGCTACAAGAAGGGTGTGGAGAAAAAGGTAGTTGATGCCTTATCTAGAGCTCCACATTATACCTCTCCTCAATGTCAACTCATTTCTCAACTTCAACCTACATGGCTGAGTGAAGTACAGGCTATATACAAGGCAGACAAATTGGCCACTGATCTGATTCCACAGTTAACAGTCTCTCCTACAAGTATAAGTCCTTTTACATTACTTCAAGGTATACTGAGGAACAAGAGTAGAATATATATTGGCACAGATGGCTCATTGAGACAACAAGTATTGGCTGCAGTACACTCTTCATCTGTATGGGGACACTCAGGTACTCAAGCCAGTTATCAAAGAGCAAAGGAATTCTTTCATTGGACAGGCATGAAGAAGGAGTTATTCAAATATATCCAAGAGTGTGACATATGCCAACATCACAAAATTCCACATACTACCCCTGGGGGTTTGCTGCAACCCTTACCAGTACCTGACCAAGCATGGAAGCACATTTCCATGGACTTTATCACAGGTCTCCCAAAGTCAGAAGGTAGAGAAGTCATCATGGTGGTAGTGGACAGGTTCACTAAATACAGCCACTTCTTTCCACTAAGCCATCCCTTCACAGCTATTTCAGTAGCTAAGGTATTTCTAGACAACATATTCAAGTTGCATGGGTTACCTTCTACAATAGTTTCAGATAGAGATAGCATATTTATCAGTCACTTCTGGCAAGAGTTATTCACTAAGATGGGAACAGCCTTGCACATGAGCACTGCCTACCATCCACAGACAGATGGGCAGACAGAAAGAGTCAATGCATGTTTGGAATATTATATGAGATGTATGACAAGTTATAAACCCACCAAATGGGTTAGATGGTTATCTTTAGCTGAGTGGTGGTTCAACTCTACTTATCACACCAGCCTTAAAACTACTCCCTTCTAAGCTCTGTATGGATACAAGCCTCAGCAATTTGGACTTTTCTCACCCCAAGTGTCTTCAAATGTCTCTGTGGAAGATTACTTACAAAAAAGGCAAGCTATGGGAATCATACTGAATTCCACCTTGGAGGAAGCTCAGCACAGAATGAAACAACAAGCTGATAAGAGAAGAACAGAAAGGGAATTCCATGTAGGTGATTGGGTCTATTTGAGGTTACAACCATACAGACAAACCTCTATGCAACTAAGAAATGATTTAAAGCTATCAGCCAATTTTTTTGGTCCTTATCAAGTTCTTTCCAAGGTGGGAAAGGTAGCCTATAAACTCAATCTCCCTGTCACTTCCAGAATTCACCTTGTGTTCCATGTATCACAATTGAAACCAAAAATGGGAGCAGGGCTTTTACCACAAACTATACTTCCATCAGTAGACTCAACTGGTTGTTTAAAGGTGTCTCCCCTACAGATTTTGTCTACTAGGAAATTTAAGAAGCACCAACAGTTGGTAGAGCAGGTTTTGGTACACTGGGTTCATTCAACAGCTGCAGAAGCCACTTTGGAGGACAAGGCATCTATCAAGCTTCAGTTTCCAAAACTGATTCTTGAGGACAAGAATCAAATTGAGTAGGGGATATTTGTCATAAACCTTTGTGCTAAGCCCAGCCCAGCTGTGTGTTTTGGTTGCCTTTATTGTTTCGTTGGGTGTGCTTAACAAGTCATGTGTTGTACATGACCAATAGCTTTATAGATGTATCTCTGCACCCATTTATTGTTTAAGAAATTATTAATCAAAACTTACTTTTCCCTTAAACTCTTGTTCCCTTCCTTCTCAGTCTCCTTTTCCCTCAGATCTCTTCTTGAATATCTTAATTCTTCTTCTTTGTAGTTAAGATCACTACATCATCAGAAAAATATTTTTGTTTTCCACGATTTTGTGGAGTCTCCAGAAATAATTCGAAAGGTTACCTTCCCACCATTCAACGTGTGTAGGATTATCTCTTCATTCCTACCTACACACATGTGAGACCCATAAAAAGCCATCTTATTGAGTGCAATTATCATAAAATCCTTTTAAGTGAGGCAGAAGTCGAGGCAAAATGCTTATTGATCGTTCTCAAACACGCATTCTCTCATTATGGTGTGGTTATTTCTCACTCAATATTAAAGAATGAATATGTTCTTTGGTATTTCTAACTTCTTATTACTAGCATGCAGAAATTCTATATCCTCATAGCTCTTTGGAAGCTTGGGAAACTAGAACGCTTTGAAGTTGGAGTAGGTTTTGTGGGTATATATATCATAAGCCCTCACGAGACTATAACTCGTCCACTAGGGACACCTAGGGGTTTAAAGGCTTGTTATTCATGCTGAGAGTAACTGTATCCTCGGCGACATGGAGTTGTTGTATTTTAAGTTAGATAGTTTGCTCGAGGACTAGCAAAAGCCAAGTGTGGGGGAATTCGTTAAGTGCATATTTTTCATATAGTTTGTGTCGAATCCATGCTAGTAATTGCTTAGTTTCTTGCAAATTATTTTATATTACGTTTGTTTTCTCTTATTTGTGTTTTGCTAGGTGAATCATCCAAAAGAAGTGAAATTGCACGTAATTGTGCAATAAAAGAAGTTAGATGCAAGCGGAGAAGAGCCAAAGACCAAGTGGCACTCATCCAAATTGAGGAGTTCTTGCTATCACTCGAAGAGAACGAAAAGACGAAGCCAACAGCGAAATAATGGAGTAATTCCGACGTCGTATGAAGAAATTACAAGCATTTGAAGCAAGCCAAAGTTGCAAAATTATGAACGCACAGAACTGGTAAAGGTAGGCGCACCTTTTACTCAAGGTAGCCACAGAATGAGAGCTGAACTATCAGTCTTGCAAGACTGACAGTTGATTGCAATGTCACCAGGCGAATTTTTCAGGGAGTTATTTTTCCTCCTCAGTTTAGCTGCATTGCTGTCGATGAAGGAGTTAAGAACAAAATGGGAAGATGGTGTTGCTGCGGTAACCAATGAGAATGGTGGTCTGTGGTTGATGATATTGAATGGGATATGAAGGTTGAGCTCAAGAACCGAGTTTGAAGAAGACAGGGAAGGAGGTTGAACTGTGGTGACTTCCGGCAATGGTAATAGATGGTGAGACATGGATTATCATCATTGGCTAATCTATGGAATCTGTGGTGGAGCTGAACAGTAATGAAGTAATGATACTTGATGTTCTCGATGATCAGATGGTCACGAAGTTGAGAAGTGGCCGGAAATACGAACTGTGGATGATCGATATGATGTTGTTAATGGTCTATCATGAAACTGTACGGCTGTGATGCTCGAGTTTGAGAGAAACTCAGGGATGGAGTGAACTGTTGGGTGATTGTGGAATGAGAATCTAGTTTGCCGGTAACAGGTAAGTGATGATGTAAATGGAGAATGAGATATGGATCTCTGGTTGTTTGGAAGTGATGGTCTGTGAGATGATCAACGGCTTGTCTCTGATGATTATGGGGACGTTGTGTTCACAACGTATCTTGAATTTCAAAGAATATGTATGGAGCTGAGGTTTGATATCAGACGGGTAGGAAATGGTGCTCGCGATGACCAACGACTCATGATATGGAACCTGATAGAGATGATGGAGTTGATCGGGACGTGGTTTATGGAGAACGAAAAAAGAAAGAAAAGAAGGAGCTGCACTGTTCTTAATGGCAGTAATGAAAGGGAGATCATTACTGTTCTCAATTTTTCACATTTTCAGGAGAGAGAGTGCGATGACGTGGCAGAGATTTCTCAGGAGATTTTTTTGAGAGTTCAAATCCCTCAATTACTTCGTCATGGAAGGGAGATCTTTACCAGTTCCGATTAATCTTCAAGCCAATAAACAACAAATATTGGCTACAGAGACTGATTTGAACTTAGGTCCAGTTGATTTTCCTCCTTTGATAGCTAATGGAGGTAAGGAAGTAAACCCTAGATTTGTTCTGCAAATGGGTTTGAGTGAAGTTCGAGCAGATGATTGGTCTTATTTATTTCCAAATAAGAAGAGTGCTGAGGCTAATCCAATGATTTATCAATCACCAGTTCTGATGGAGGGCAACGACGCGGTTTCAATATCTTCCGAAATTCTTCGTGAAAAGATTAAGGAATGTGAAGAACTAGCTATTGGGCATTTTTTAGGTCGAAAACTCTGCTACTCGATGGTAAAAGAGGCAGTATCTAAAGTGTGGAAGACGGAATCTGAGGTATCCATTACTCTGCACAGTAGAAACTCCTTTGTTTTTGAATTTTTGAATAATGATGATAGGAACTTAGCTCTAGATCATGGGGCTTTTCACATTTCCAATAGTCTGTTTGTGGTTAGACCATGGAATCCAATGATTGAGAATTCAATTGCAGAGATCAAATCCATTCCGGTATGGATGTTGATCTACAATTTCCCTCTTCATCTCTGGAACAACATTGGACTTGGCCCTATAGCCAGTTTTGTGGGGAAACCATTGATGATGGAAAATTGTACCATCAACAAATCCAGGCTTTCATATGCAAGGGTTCTTGTTGAAATTAGTTTTGATTGTCAATTCCCTACCCTTATCCCTTTGTGGATTGATGGAAAATTTGTAATGAATCTCCCTGTGAAATATCAGTGGAAACCACAAAAGTGAATTCTCTGTCAATCTTTTGGTCATTCGAGCAACAAATGTTCTTTGAAGAAAGCTGATGCCAAAAGGGTTCAATCTTTACCTAAGGATGGGAAAATAAAGAAGAGAGGGGAGATTGACATCTTAGAGGAGAGCAATCCTTCTACTTCCATTGATCAGCAACATAATCAGCAAGTAACAATTGTTGGTGAAAAAATTGTAGCTACAGAGATTGGGGAGCAAGTAGAAGAACCATTTGTTAAGAGTAGAACTTATGCTAGAAGGATTAAGAAGAAGGGGAATAAGAAAATCCCAATTTGCAATTTAAATCCTTATAGCATCTTAGGTTCTGGTTCTGAATTTGTTTCGCAAGAGTTACAAAAGAGCGGAGAAAAAGATGCAAGCGCAGGTGAGGATAGTGGTCAGGAAGGTGAAGCAACTAGTTTGAGGGTGGGAACTCTTGAAAACAGGGAGGAACACATTGCCACGGAAACTTTAGAAGAAGTGGAAGTCCAGACTTGTGAAGAATCAAATGCTGATTCTGAATATGAAACAGACAAAAAGACAAAGAGAACATTATGTCTTTCATAAATAAGAAGTGCAAACTCCAAAGTCATCATAGAAGAGGGGATAGATGCTGAGGTTAACAAAACCAAAGAAGATGATCGGCAAGGAAAGAAAGTTTTAGTTGGGGTGGATGAAGATGGTGGTAATGACAGGATTATTGGGGAAGGGGATAATAGTTTACAACAAGGCAATAAGGATCAAGTGACAGTGGAGAATTGCTTAGATCCAGATGTTCATGGCTCTGAATTGACAATTGCAGTTGCTATGTCTTTGGAAACAACCTTAGACTCTAGAGGAGGGGAACAACCAATTTTACTTTCTACCGAAACAAATGGGTTTTCAACTCCAAGTGTGACTCCTAATTTTAATGTGAAGGTGAATTCAGAGGCGAGTATTCCAGAAGATTTGAGTTGGATTACGGTTCGGAAAAAGAAGAAGAACAAGAAGAAAAAGTCCCCTTCTTCTAGGCGCTTGACTTAAGATATTCAAGTTAAATCTGCTACTCTATCTGTTACTGATGCCGAAATAGATTCTCAAATTGCTTTTAACAAATTGATGGGTATCTCTGACCATCCTTTAATGAGATATATGTGTAAGAATATATTGGAGAATTCTAAGTCTCAATCAAAGATGGAAGCACCTCACTTTGAGGATGCTGATGGTTTGGGAGATTTCGACCCCGACACCGAGAACGATGAGCAAATTGATGCCGTCAAATGCTCGTTTCAAGATGAAAATGAGGATTTTGAAGATTTATTAGCTTTCAGCACCCTTCTCTTGGGTTTTTGGTTTGTCAAGGTTCCTAAGTTTTTTCTTTTGGACCTTAGGTTTGAAGTTTTTCGGGTTGTGTTGTGTTTGCTCCTTCGTGAGCTTGTTGTTTTTCCTTTTTCTTTTTTTGTAACTTTGGTGTCACTCTTGGTGACATCTTTGTTTTTTAATTAAATTTGCCCTTTAATCGTCAAAAAAAAAATGGCAGTAATGAAGGAGTTGATGTATGCATGAGTTTTGTGTCCTGAGATCAACAAGGAGAAGCTGCTGGGAGTTTTACTGGTGATTAAGAAGCTGGGATGGTTGATCGAGTAGATTGCTATCCGTGATCAATGGTGTCGACAGTTGACGTTCATGGAAATCGTACGAGTTTAAGAGAAGCTTGAGACAACATGGGAGTGACAAGACTGAAATACGAAGTTCGAAGGAGAACACATGATCAAGTCTTGGTGGTTTTCGTATGGGAAGTTTTGCCGTGAAGGAAAGAAACTAAAAACTTACAGGAGATGTTTTGTATGGGAAGTCCCATCTGTGATAGAAAGCAAGAAAACTAACAAAAAAGATCCAGGAGAGTTTACGGCTAGAAGTCCCGGCCGTGATTGAAAAGAAAAAAAAAAGTATCAAAACATCCAGGAGAATATACGTATGGGATATCCCATCCGTGATAGAAAGAAGAAAAATAGGCTGTCAGTTTCCTGAAACTGACAAGGCAAATGAAACTAAAAATTTGGATTTGGGCTGGGATGGGCTTTACTGTTCATTACCGAGCCCATGAAGTTTGTGGACGTGGGCTATGGGAATTTGCACGAATTTGGCATTCTTTTGTCTAGTTTTTGGTAAGTTTGGCACACTATTTCGACCGGGATTCGAGCACAGGCACAACTACAATTGGGACACCTATATAAGAGAACTTCTAATATTTTTGGGATATGAATATCTTATAATCTTTTATCAAGCCATTGGAGAGAAGAACACAAGGAAGAAAAGCTAGGGTTTTAGAGCGATTCATCACCATAACTATCTCTTTATCATTTTATCATATGAAACTCATGGGTTTTGTTAGTACAATGAGTAGCTAAACTTCTTAGTGATTGGGGATGAATTCTAAGTTCTAGACATGATTTGAGTTATTATATAAATCTATTTTGAAGTTCTTCACGTGATTATTGATTGTTTATACTAATTAGAATATTTATGATTAATTGATAGATTGTTTAGGTGGCCAACTGAATTAATTTATTGATTCAATCAAATGCTAGTATTGAGTTAGGAGATAAGTAATAGTCGAATAATTCATACAAAAGTAGAGAACACAAGACCTTGCAGAGGGATTCTGTGTAGCGATTGTGTGTATAAACAACACTAGAAAGTGGACCTTGAGCTAAGAGTTTAACTACTAGGATCAATCTATAATTCACAAAAGATAAAGCATTCGGAAAAATTACACCTTGAGTGGGCTACTACTAGGTGGTTTAGACGATTATAATCTGGTATTAGAGAGATTCCGTACTCAGTGATATAAGGAATTTAGGGGATAGCACTGAGCTAGATGTTATTCCACGGTTGGTAATAATCTGTGATTAATTGTATTAATAGATGAATATAATAACTTGATGACGGTTTAGTAACGAAGAAGGATTCCCTGATCATATTTCTCTCAATTGCTTGCAAACTTAATTACTTTCATTGCTTTATTATTTATTTAGTTTTTAAATTCTAAAACAAAACCCCCCATCGTGACACTTTTGACAACTAAATCTCCCTGCTCTTCGTGGGAACGAACCTTATTTGCTACTGTATTATTCATTAGTAAAGTAGAATATAAGTGAATTAATTTGAGTACCTATGACACGCATCACCTAGTCCGAGACCTTAGCTATAGTAGACTAAAAATCAACACTTTATAGTTTTGATCACTAACATTGACAAACATGCTTGAGATAGGACGCATGCGAGTTCGACCGAGCAATTCTCTAACACTAATGAACAATTCATCTAGGATATTGAGTTTCAATATAATATGAAGAGAGACATAGGTGCTCATAATATTTTGATATTTTCTCCAAATTCCCTGCGGAATATAGATATATCAATGTGTACTACATCTGATGCTGGGTCAGGTAGATAGACTTTTACAAATTTATCCCTGAACTAAAAACCACCATCAACAAGTTGAGACCAAGCAACTAAACCTACAGTTCACTTAGTTCCCTCAGTATCCCTGCGCCTCCAACTTGTAATAAGTCACGCACTTGGAACAATTCCTTTGGTTCGTATTCCAAACAGTAAAGGAACAACAAATCTGTTCGGTAACAACTCTTTTTAAACAACGTGATATGATTTTGACAAAAGGCTCTTCCGTTTATCCCAATAAACTCCTTTGTCAGGTTCTTAGATCTATCTCTTCAACAACTACCAAAGTAATTATTTTAGACTATGCAATCAATACTCTTAATCACAAAGAATTGTATTGATGCCGATATACTCAACTAATATATCAAGATTATCACAAACATAAACCGATTATAGTTGGATCCCCAGCCGATCGAGTTTTGTGCACACCAAAGATTATGAACTCAAATAAGAAATCTTCGTTATCTTTAAATCTTCTTAGATCTTCAATAAACACATGCACACAAACAACTTGAATCTCTTGTGATCAATCACACACATAACGGCGTCTATTAACAATGGATTATCACAAGACGTCTTTAGATCTACAAACAGTTCTAAAGATCCCCGTCGATACTTTGATCTAGTTTGAGTGAATCTTATATCAGAACAGAAGATTCTCAAGCATAAACAGACTAGGTGCAATCAAAGCTCAACAACTGTTAGTCAATCAAATCAATCGAAAACTAATAATAAACCACAATTATCTAGTTTCCCACCAACGGTATTCGTAGAGCTTCCCAATCCCAAAGAAGTCTTTAAAATGAACGGTCGTAAGAGATTTCGCCTAATTAGGGTACTTTCCTCTCCGAATAGACGTCTCCACCAGTAACAACACAACTAGGTAGTTTTGCTGGCTCTGAGGATTAGTTTGCTTGAAATGCAAACTTCAATATTTATAGACCAAGGAAGTTTGGACACCAAGGAATTTCCAAAACTGAATATTCTCAAAGATATGCAATAAACAAAAAATCGGTATCCATAATTCCTGGAAATGCACTGTCCAAATATTCACCGAAATCTCAGTAGAAAATATCCAATTACTAAATGGACATTACTAATTTTTATTTTCTTAAGATATGCATTTAATTGCTAGAAATTAAAAGCATATAAAAACTAAAAACCTTAATTAAAAGATTCTCAATTTATTTCAGATCCGTGATTCTCCTTTAGCTATTAAGGAATATCTTGAATAATAAAAGATAAGAGTTACTGCACATGTTCAAAGTATGTCGACATCTTTACTTTGTAAATCCTTTTTCATATTTACAATCTTGGAACCGATTTTCCACACTTCCAAAAAAGTTTAGAATTGGTTCATCCGACTTCCAAGAACTATGTGATTGATTATCCTATCAAATCAACAATCATGGATTTCACGGTTCTACCAAAACAAGTTTCGGTTCTACCTCCATGTGGGTACTAATATTAGTCACGCTAGTTACCAAAAGTTGGTTGACTAGGCACTAGGATCGATTACCACATATTTATGGTATAAACTTGTATTCGGTTGCACAAGTCATATGATCGGTTCCCCAATTACTATAAACTTGTTGCACCTCTTACAAGGATCGATTCCCTCTTATAATCGGTTGCACCTCTTACTAGGATCGGTTCCCCAATGTGAGTTGGTCATACCAATTATAATAAATCGATCATACCATCTCAGGTGATTACTTAAGATCGGTTTCACTAATAAAAGTCATACCAATACAAAAGTCAGGCATTGTGAATAGTTTTACCAAGATACATAAACAAGTTATGAGCGGTTATACTAAACACACATATTGGTAATCCAAAGATTTGCAATGAATAACAATACCAATAAGCCTAGCGATTTTCCTTTCGATTCACAAAACAAGTTTATGAATGTACTTCCTTTAAACGAATGTAAAACATTGTTTCCTATGACAAAATCTTCACCCATACCCATACATAATCACAATAGCATTCATACAATTATGTTGATGTATTATATACGAAGTTCAAAAGATAGATGTTATACTTTTTATTGTAATTTCTTAATACTATGTCTACCTAGAGTATAATCATTTACAGCTTCGCAGTTATGTTTTCAATATGTACGACTTGAAAGATATGTTAGGAATGAAACAGTTCAAGTCAAATATTACTAACCTCAAGTGTAAGGATGATGTCGTCGTTGTAGTTCTTTACTTCTTTACATTCTTCAAGTCTTCACGTAATACTTGTAAGTCTCATATCCTAGTAGCTTTCTAGCTAACATATACGAAGTTGACTCTAGTAAATAATCAAGCGACTCTTTAAATGAGTTTTGATTCACTAAAATATGACAACCAAACTTGACATACCAACGCTTGGTGGGTTCATCCGAGCTATGCTCTAACAATCTCCCCCTTTGTCAATTTTAGTGACAAAACTCTTACATCATATGGATAAACAAATTACAGGAATTCATTAAATATACGCTTGATTCCAAGTTTCAACATCACAATAACCTGTATACATTCAATCCATAAATACCGTTGTTGCCATTATAATAACAAAGCTAATACTCCCCCTAAAGGTAAGATAGGTAGATTTTGAATCCGAACGTCTTTGTTATTCCCTTTATAGTTAAGATAACCACAAGTATCAATATGATATGTTAATCCCCCTAAGTCTATGCTTTACTCTTTCGTTAGATATAACGTTTAAGCACCATTGTCCTTTCCTTAGTGATACCAAATCACTTGTTTACTTCATATATTTCTCCCCCTTTTTGTCACAAAATGACAAAGGTACGAGCAAATAAAAGACAAACGGAAAGGATTTTACAAATCTAAAATACTTGCAAAACCTATAAAAGTTAAGCACGAGGGTTCCACACACCATTTTAGATAACCAATATCAAAACCGAAACTACAAAGTAATTTTATTTTGATATGTTACCAAGGAAAAAATTGCCCGAAGAAATTTTACCTAATAGTTTAGCAAATAAAAAATTGACTAAGCACCTTAGTTCTTTTGCTAAACTGATTGTACAAATATAATCGCTTGTTCGATAAGAGCAAAATAAAGATCAGAATTAACTTTATTTTTCTCATCAGGTTCTGATTATTCAAATAATAACTTAGACCTTTCACTTTTAAACAAGACAAGTACTAGGTTAGTTAACTAGCATTTCTTGTGAAGGCATTCGATTAGACTTGAATAACCGAAACCTCCACTTTGATAAGTCTAACTAAGATCAAAATTAACTTAGTTTCTCTTATCCAGAATTGAATTGGACTAAACAATTGATCCTGAAAACCTTTTTGTTAAGCCAAAAACAATTCAAACAAACCAAATAAATCAACTTGCATAATTATTTACCTCAACCGGAAGCAATTGAAACAAACATAGACATTATAGTACCGCAATTGCACCGTAATTTCGTAAGCCTAAACAATTGATACCAAACCATAAAGAAAGATAACAATAGTTATTCCTAACCGTAAATAATTGAATCACACATACATCCATACACAAATAATGGAATAAACATCAATTGTACCAAAATTTTATTAAGAAAAAGAAATAAATATATGCAATAAAATTAGGCTTTTCTTAAACGGGAAAACGATTAACTAACAAATTCGTTACCCCAAGTTCCGCATTCTCTTCTCCCCAGAAAGATATATCATTAAGCGCAAGTTCACATAGAACTCTCCCTCGTTGTATTGTCATCTTCTCGCAAGACAAAAGAACAACAACAAGGACCAACCTTTACCAGAGAAAGGTTGAAAACCGGTTTTAACTAATGCGAAGTTGAAACCCCGAAACACATATGCTTTTATGCTAAACCAGAAACGATTCAACATATTGTGACTTTTTCATACATGAGTTTCAATCGGAACCCCTTATGATCCTTTGATAAAGCCTACCAACATGGGATAGATCTCAATCCCGCTAAATCAAAAGTCACCCAAACCATAAGGGTTTACACAATATGAGATCGAATATTAAGGTTATGAAAACCGAAATCAAACATCCCATAAGATGCATAACAATAATATAAAGAATTCAAGCACATGCTATGTAATCGAAAACTATCACAAGAAAAATTATAAAACAATAATTTTATTCATAAATAATATATAGCTTTATTCATAATAAACTTTATTGAAATAATCAAAAACTAATGTCTATTTTCCACTTGGATTAAGTATTACAGCAAATAACTTTATCTCTAGTGGTGCTCTTATTGTTTACTGAGATTTCATCAGTACTCAATCTTTTAAAGCATGTCTCAAGAGACTTGTCTGCAACCACTTCCTATTTTTCAAGTTCTTCAATTAGAACCTTGAGTTCAACAAGAACACTTCTTGTTTGATCAATTCTTTCTTTGAGCCAATCTTGATATTGAACAGTCATTATGAGATTGGTTCTCAGTTCTTCAAAACCTTGGATTTAGTGAATCATACTATCAGAAGGAATTCACTTGGTTTCGGTTGGATCTTGAAAGTTGTAAGCCAACAGACATGACTCATCTTGAGATCCATTCGAACTATCTGAATCATAATCAGACATGATTTTTGATATGTTATTCTTCTTCCTTTCTGTATTGATTCCTTGACAATCCTTAACCTTTTGAGCTTCCTCCTATTAGACTTTGTGAAACTGCAAGTATTGGAGGCATGCTCGGTTATTTAAATAGGGATTGATCAGGGTTTCAGAATACAAGCAAGAGATAGTTTCTCTTTAAGAAGAGACAACTCTTGGACCAAAAAATATCAGAAAATTCCAAAAATATTATAAGAATATATTCAGTTTCCTTTGTCCAAACTTCTCATGATGAAAGGTTTATTAAAAATCAAAGATTCTAAATAAAACCTTTTTTTTTTATTTGGAAGATCATGTTAAACATGAATTTTTTTTTAGACAGACAAGGATTCGCAGTTATCCATAAAATATCACAGATTTTTCTGATAAACAAATATATTATGCTTTTCTCATCCCTAATTAAGAGCACGAAAGAGGATGAGAGTGCACAATTTCGATAAAACTAAGTTGTATCAGAGTAAGCTTTTTCTAGCTTACAACGAGTATCAGAAACATAGTTCATGTTTTTCTTTGGGAATTTCTGCCAGAAATATTTTCTCCCAAGAAGATGATCCTTCCTTGATAAAAAAACATGATCATTAGGAGACATTGTACTAACGTGAGAATTTTCAGAGATGGATAAATTTCTCTTAATTCTATTAATGAGATTTTCATATAATTTTCTCATTCTAAGGATTTCCTTACGATGCACATCAGCATGATTATCTGAAATAATTATTTGAAATTCCTAATTATTTCTTTTGGCAGAGATTCTCTCTTCCCCTTTCTTCCGGATTCATTCTTCATCAAAATAAGAATTGTTTCGATAAGGGTGAGGAGGAACCTTTTACCAGAAGCGATTATCAACTATTTTTTATGATTTTTTTGAGTTGACTTTGTCGGGTTGTAGTATATTTTGTCTTTCTACTGAGGAATGATCTTCCAGTTTTTTAAGACAAGAAACTGTGGATGGGGAAAAACGTGTCACCGGTTTTTCGGGAAAGTGGAGAGTCGAGCGAGCACTCGAGACTCCTCAGCCATAAAAGGCGTTAATCCTCACACAGATGCACCACTTCATAGGGGGTACTTAGATTCAAGAAATCAATCTGTATGACTCCGGACTAAACCAAGATAATGGCCGTTCCAGAATCAATTTGGTCGCCAAGAGGGAGATGGGTTGATCTGTAGGAGGGAAGCTGAGAATTATGTGGGATCAGTGATGATCAAGGATTGTGGGTGTGTTTAAGGTTTCTACACTATTGGTGAACTATTGAGTTCGAATAAGTTCTGAGTGATTGGTGAATTCTTGAGAGTAGTTACTCGAGAAATTCTGTAAGGATGATTACTGATGCGTGTCGTATGCGTCAAAAATAATTTCACTTCCTCACTTTACTAATATGAATATAGTATTCGATAAGAAAGAGTTCGTATCCACAGAGAGGCGATTGTTGTTATGCAATTTTCAGATTCTTATGTAACCAAATAACCCAAGTTGTGTTTTTGTTTTTATCAAAGTAATACTACTAAATAAAGCAAAGAAAATAGTTGAAATAATCAATAAGGAGAAGATATTGGTTAAGGGATAGTATCATTCACAAGCATGTATTTTTCATCTATGATTAGAATTGGTATTTAATAATCATGCTTGAAGAAATCAACTTTTATCCCATAACCAATAGTTGTATTTAGCTACTCATATTCATGGAGTTCATCATCAAAATATTCAAGGGAAGACTATGAAACATAAAAGAGAGCAAACCCTAGAAGTAGTTCTCTGCAAAAGCTCCAAGAATAGAATAACAAAAACCGTTTTTTTTTTCTTTGTTGTAGAAACTCTCTTTTTATAGCCCTTTGCTTTCCAAAAATAGGTCAAAGTCTTCAAAATCTTCAAGTCCACGTCCATCTACTAGTCCACCAAGCCCAGGTGTGAGAAATATGTCTCTGGAAATTTTGGGTCCAAAACTGGTCGTCGGAGTGCTGACGTCATCACCGGAATCCGGTCGCCAGAAAACTTTCTCCGATCACTTTTGCCATCAGAAACTATCACCAATTAATTCTGCACTTCTAGTAGCTCAACTTTGCTTCTCTGCAATCCACACATTCACAAAAACCATTTTAGCCAATTCCTTGTTTCTTGCGAAAACGTACCCAAAAGCGCGACGCGTAGCTCATACGTCCGGCCGCCAACTCTTTCGTTCGACTCATACCTGCCTCACGATTCACTGAAATATTGCGATTGACACTTTAATCTCTGAAATCCGACCACCGGAACTATGCTTACCGGCGTGCCATTTTCACCCCGTTTTCGCACTGTTTTTGCAGCTTCAAAATTCATTCCCTGCAGTTTTGAACTTCTCTGCATTCCACCAGCATGCACAAACCCAGATAATTCTCATCTACCTGCAGCTGCCAACCATTTCTATTTTGCGCCCAGCTTCACTTCTTTCTCAGCCAAGCCAATTCACACCAGTTCATAAACCTCCCTGCAACTCAGCTGGTGTTCCAATTCATTTCCTTACCAACTGCCTCAGTTCTGCATCTCCCATGCTAGCAGGAGCAACACCACCTGTAACTCCAGCTGCACAGCTAAACCCCATCAATAGCAGCACCTCCTAGTTCCCCTGCAATAAACTCCAGCCTTCATTGCACTGCAGCATACTCAAGCTCTCACTGCAATCCCACCTTCTCCTGCAGCTGTTTCTTACAATGACCAAAAACAACACCAGCTCTTCTACATGCCTCCAACTTTCTCCAGCTGCGACATCATGGCCTGTAATACTATTGCAGTTCCAGCTCCAGCTTGCTAACTTAGCTGCCACCAACAGTGCCAACCAGTTACATTGCCACAATCACCTGTATCTCAAGATACACTTGCCATCTTCCCTTTACTGTCTTAATTCATCGAATTACCAGCAGCGATCTCACCTTCAGTAACCAGCCCCACTATTACGGACATCACCGTTCTTTACAGCAGCCAACAGTGTCATTCCATCAACCACCATTCTCGGTCACTGGCATCAGCAGCAGTTCTTCGTACACTCTCTATCGTGACCAGGGAAACAACCATCTCCTCCATATGCATACACCTAAATCAATGTAGCACCATTCCGTATCCACAGCTCAGTTGTCCTTTGAGATCAAGACTTCGTTCTAACTCAAGCTCATCATTCCAACAGCAGATACCATCCCTAGTCTCGTCTCTGTTATATCTTCCCTGGCTTGCTTCATTACTGCCAGCAACAGCATCACAGTCTAGCGTAATTGCACCACAGAAACTCTCCTCCATTCATTCACAGCCAACACCTGCAATAGCTCTAGCACAAACACCAACGTATAATTTTTTTCTCAATTACTGAATCGAGTTCCAGCTTCGAGAGATAACCATCAAACCACACTAATCAAGGCAGTAACATCTCCTATGTTTTAGCTCCAAAATTCTGGCTGAAATACAGCCCAATACTCGACCCAGGCTCCACAGGATTCCAAAGAACTTATCGCCATATATCCAAACTCAACATCTGTTCCATAAACCTCCCTTTTCTTCCTTGAAAGCTTCAACCTCATAGACCCATAACAACACACGTTTTGAACCCAGTTCAGCTTCAAACTTGAACTCAAAGCCACCACAGCACAGCCAAAGTAATGCCTCCTTCATTGCCTTCAAAATTCATTCATGTAAAACAATACACCAAAGTTGAAAACAGCAGCTTCCTATTTTTATTGAAATCCAGCTCAGTTAAGCTCCAAATGAGAGCTACAAAACCACCAATCCGCAGCATTTTGAAGTAGTGAAGAGGAGTTCATTGAGGCCTTCTATTGAATATGCTGTGTGCACAATCTTGATGGTGTAGGAGATGAATATATTGTGATGTTTAAGCCGCTTCCATGCTTCAATCTCTATGCAAACTCCAATCTGAAACAAACCCAACATTTCTATTGTCCTCATAAGTCACAAACATTCACCATTCACTCCTTTGAACAGCAACAAACCATTATCTTCTTCCTTGGTTCAAGTAGTCTTGAAACTCTATCAACTGCTCCTTATTTTGAACCTAATTCAGCCTGAAATCTTGAGCTATAACCTCCTCGTGAACTTGAGACACTGATTAACACAAATTCTCAACGAAACCCATGGCATCTCGACTGAATTCATGCTCCAGACTTACCCAAACTGTACATTCGAACCAGCTTTTTCTTGTTGGTTTCAGTCCATAGTCACCACTGAGGCTCTTGATTCCTGGCGTATCCATATCGATCCCTGTCTCATCTTTGATTTAAGCATAGCAGCGCCTCCATTATTGTTCAGGGAGCATGAGTTAATGAGTAAAGGGAAAATTGAGTTGTCTGAGAAACAACTCGACCTAAATCAGGTCTGTCCGTACAGATTGGGATATCTACACCCACTATTTTTATATAGGCCACAAACAGATTATTTGGCTTGTTAGTTCCAGGTATCTGACAGCCCAATTCTCTATTCGACCTCATTCTTCATCTCCTCCTTGCGCAACCGTAGCTAGTTCCGCTCGCCTGTGAAATGGTCTTTCTGCTCCAAATGAATGCCGTCTTTCGCTTTTCACCAACTGCATCCGTCTCTTACTTCTCATATTCACTTCTTCCCTTCAATGAGAATCATCACTAAAGTTGTCGTACTTTTCAGACATAAATCGCATCACTAAAGCCGACATACTTTTCAGACAGAGATGAAGAAATAAAAGCAAATAATGAGAAATAATGCGCCTCCAACGCTTTTGCCATGTTTCCTCTCCTTTTGATCCAAATGACTCCAAAGTACCTAAATACTCAAAAACAGAACATAAGATACATAATTTACAAGAAAACTAGCAAAGAAAGCATAAACAATAGATAAATAACAAGGTGTTTTAGACACCTATCAAATTCCCCCACACTTAGACCTTGCTAGTCCTCGAGCAAATCAAACAAAAATAATTATAAAGATATATACAACTCCGTCTCGTCGAGTCTACGGTCACTTTAAGCATAAATAACAAGCCTTTAAACCCCTAGGTGTCCCTAGTGGACGAGTTTTAGTCTCGTGAAGTTTTACAAGAGGTCTGCATACAAAACCTATATTTCAAACTCCGTCTATTTGTGACAAATCAATGAACGAATCCAAAATGACTACAGGAGGAGGTACCTTGCACAAATTCAATTCATATATTAGTAAAGCTTTAATTAGATAGTCGAACAAGCCACAATACTCGGAAACTAACAAACCACAATCACAATGAAAAGATTAATAAGATGGATATAGATATAGATGTTGGCGAATGTTCACAAGTGTTCGATGTTTCCCATATCTGTCTGAAGGTCACTGCCAAGATGAACCTATTCCTATTGGATTGAGCTACTTGGCTGAATTCCACATCAATTCACTAGCATATACAAGGGAACCAGAAGTGACTTTATTCAACCAATATAATACTTGTTTTTCTTTTTCTTTTCTTTTTCTTTTCTTTTTTTTACTTTTTTTCCTCTTTTTTTTTTCTTTTAATTAATTTTTTAGACAACATGATTGGATCAAACTGGACCCAAGCGCATGATTCTTGTCAGCAAGTACATGATAGTTGCCTTGGATCCTGCATTCCATGCTTGTTTAGGCGACGGAGACATGGACTACGTTTCACACATACTGTTATTCCCAAGTGTCATTTTATTCCGTTTTGGTCTAATTGGTCGGTATCTTTTTTTTTCTTTTCATATATTTCTTTTTTCTTTTTTCTAGTAACTCAATCACTCTATTTCATCTTAGCAGTAATAACACGTCGATGTTTAGTGACCCACCGAAACACTTAGAGAACAATAGATAAATATGGAAAAATAAAAATAGAATGCGATATGGTGAAATTCCGAGATATGGTAACAACTATCATGGTATTTATGATTATGAGCTATGTTCGTCCCGTTTAGTTAATTGGTTCCTCAACTCCTGCATTCAAAATGGTTCCATCCACTAATGGTGTCATCCTAAAGGCACAAGTTTCTAGATTTCGGAGTTCAAAAAGCGGGTTTTTCTATTTTTGCTGATTTTTTTTTTTTTTAAATGCATAAAACACACTAAAACAAACTATACAAACATATAAATGCTCCCCCACACTTAAACTTTACATTGTCCTCAATGTAAAATTGAATCATCCAAAGAGAGTTCAAGGTTGGAAATTCCGCAAATGATATGCAAAAACAAGAAAAATAAAGATAAAAGCAAATGCATAAAAATAAAAAGATAAGGGTAAAGATACAAAACCGGTGGGTTGCCTCCCACTTAGAGCTTGGTTTAAAGTCGTCAGCCCGACGTACTCCTTGGTCACTAAGACTCTTCCAGCGAAGATGCCTCCATAAAGTTCACACCTTCCACAACTTCGGAAGTAAAGTTCTCATAATATGGTTTCAACCGGTGTCCATTCACTTTAAACTCCTTTCCTATAGCTATGCTACGAATTTCTACGTACACAAGCCTAAAGGGAGACATCCCAATAGGTGTCTTGTACGCGGTTCTATAAGCCCACAAAGCATCATTAAGTCGCATGCTACAATATTTCCTTGTTGGATTCACCGTCTTTTCTAGAATGGATTTCACCTCTCGGTTCGACACCTCGGCTTATCCATTGGTTTGGGGATGATAAGGTGTTGCAATCTTGTGCGACACATTGTACTTCTTCAACAATCCTTGTAAGAACTTTTTTTTGAAGTGAGAACCCCCATCGCTAATTATGGCTCTTGGAATTCCAAACCTTGCAAAAATGTTAGCTTGCACAAAATCTGAAACCACTTTAGAATCATTAGTTGGGGTGGCTTTAGCTTCCACCCATTTCGAGACATAATCAACAGCAAGTAAGATATAAAAATTCCCATGAGAGTTGACAAAAGGACCCATAAAATCAATACCCCATACATCAAAAACTTCAATAAATTGAATAAAAGTTTGTGGCATTTGATTTCGAGCACCTAGATTTCCTGTCCTTTGGCACCTATCACAAGTTGTGCAAAATATATGTGCATCCTTAAATAGAGTTGGCCAATAAAAACCTCTTTCAAGTACCTTGTGAGCTGTTCTTTTACTCCCAAAATGTCCTCCGCAAGCATAGGAGTGACAAAAAGACAAGATAGAGTTAAATTCCGAGTCGGGAACGCACCTTCTTATTACTTGGTCGCTGCCATGTTTCCAAAAGTATGGATCATCCCATATATATTGGTTCCCTAACCTCTTAAGTTTTTCCCTCTCAGCACGAGACAAGTTCTTTGGGATTTGTTTAGACACCAAGTAGATCACAATATCCGCATACCATGGTTCCGCAAACGCAATTGAGAATAGTTGCTCATCCGGGAAACTTTCACGCAACGAGATAGCTTCCTTGTCTACATCAAGACAGCTCAAATGATCCGCAACGGTGTTCTCAATTCCTTTCTTGTCCTTGATTTCTATATCAAACTCTTGCAAGAGTAAAATCCACCGTATGAGCCTCGGTTTCGCCTCTTTCTTTGTAAGCAAGTACCTAAGTGCTGCATGATCTGAAAAGACAACAAATTTTGTACCAATTAGATAAGAGCGAAACTTTTCTAAAGCAAAAACAATAGCTAATAACTCTTTTTCAGTGGTAGTGTAATTTTGTTGGGCTTCATTTAACGTTCTAGAAGCATAATAAATAGCATGAGGTATCTTCCCTACACGCTTCCCAAGTACCGCACCAACCGCATAATCACTTGCATCGGACATGAGCTCAAAAGGCTTGCTCCAATCCGGTGGTTTAATGATAGGGGCTGAAATCAAAAGTTCTTTCAAACGATTGAATGCCGCCATATACTTCTCATCAAAGTTAAAAACCACATCTTTTTGCAATAAGGTACAAAGTGGTGATGCTATCTTGGAAAAATCCTTGATGAATCTACGATAAAAACCTGCATGACCAAGGAAAGAACGTATCTCCCTCACCGTAGTGGGAGGGGTTAGAGCACGAATAAGGTCTATCTTAGATTTATCAACTTCCAAGCCTTTAGAAGATACTATATGGCCTAAAACTATGCCATGAGTTACCATAAAATGGCACTTCTCCCAATTAAGCACAAGATTTGTTTCAACACATCGTTCAAGGATTAGTGACAAATTGTTCAAACAAAGGTCAAATGAATCACCAAAGACACTAAAGTCATCCATGAACACTTCGATTATGTTTTCAACATATTCCGAAAATATACTTACCATACACCTTTTAAAAGTAGCTGGAGCATTGCACAAGCCAAAAGGCATCCTTCGATAAGCAAAAGTACCAAAAGGACAAGTGAAAGTGGTTTTCTCTTGATCCTCCGGCGCTATCACAATCTGATTATAACCTGAATAGCCATCAAGAAAGCAATAATAAGAGTGTCCAGCTAGACGTTCAAGCATTTGATCAATAAAAGGCAATGGAAAGTGATCTTTTCTAGTAGTGGCATTCAATTTCCTATAATCAATACAAACCCTCCAACCGGTTTGCACACGAGTTGGGACAAGTTCATTCTCATCATTCTCCACCACAGTCACACCTGATTTCTTTGGTACAACTTGTACCGGGCTCACCCACTTGCTATCGGATATGGGGTAGATAACACCCACTTCCAAAAGCTTGAGTATCTCCTTTTTCACAACTTCCATCATTGGCGGGTTCAAACGACGCTTCGCTTCCCTTGTAGGCTTTGCATCGTCCTCCAAACGTATTTTGTACATACAAACGGCAGGGCTTATACCCTTGATATCGGCAATTGTCCATCCTATGGCCGTCTTGTGCTTCCTTAGCACCCTTAGAAGTTTTTGCTCCTGTAATTCACTAAGCTCGTTAGAAACAATCACAGGTAACTCTTCATTGTCACCCAAGTACAAGTACTTTAAATGACTAGGAAGAGGTTTCAATTCTAACTTGGGAGATTTAACAATAGAGGGTAAAAGTTTCTCATCACTGCATGGTAAAGAAATAAAAGAGATATTATGAGTTTTCGGGCATCCTTGTAGTGAGTTGAGATCACCAAGGGCTACTTTAACCTCAATACCACACTCTACACCATTATCAATGGATGTAGTTAAAACGGTTTCCAAAGCATCTTCACCATTCAATTCAAACATTTGTTGTGCCAACGTATCCATCACATCAACGGAGAAGCAAGAGTGGACATCACTAGGATATCTCATCGTCTCGAAAATGTTAAAACGTATTACTTCTCCATCAAACTCCATAGTTAGCGTTCCCTTATCCACATCAATAATGGTCTTCGCCGTTTTCATGAAGGGACGCCCAAGTAGCAATGGAAGAGACGAGTCCGGTGAACCTTCATCCATCTCTAACACATAAAAGTCAGCAGGGAATACTAGTTGATTAACCTGCATAAGAACATCCTCAACAATACCCATAGGGTAAACATTAGAATGATCGGCTAATTGCAACACAATTTCAGACTTTTTGAGAGGACCTAAATCAAGCGACTTATACATAGATGCAGGCATAACATTAACGGATGCACCTAAGTCTAACATTGCTTTGTTAAATGTAGTGGTACCAATTGTGACGGGGATGTCAAAGCTGCCCGGGTCTTTGCATTTCAGTGGGAATTTGTGTTGTAAGATTTCCGAAGCATTCTCCCCCACACTAAGCACTTCATTACCTTTGAGCCTTTGCTTATTGGTACACAAGTCCTTCAACACTTTTGCATACTTTGGAACTTGCTTAATAGCATCAATGAGTGGTATGTTCACATGAATCTTCTTAAGAACGTCTAAAATCTCCTTTTCTAGCGCCTCCTTCTTAGAATTTGCAAATCTGCGAGGAAAAGGTAAAGGAGGAACATAAGTAGGAATAAGAGTTTTATAGTTAGGAATAGGTACCTCAGAAGTTTGGGGAGAATCCTCATTCTTCTCCTCCAAAATAGGTTCCTTTGGTGTTTCCACCTTGCCCGAATCAACAACTTCGGGTGGCACAAGTTGTGTACCACTTCTCAATGTAATTGCATTCACACCCTATTTTGGGTTAATAGGTTGAGAAGGGAGTTTCCCACTATTTTGTGCCTTCAATTGGTTCAACTCAGTATCCATAGAACCCATTTGTGTCTGCAATTCCCTGATCGCACTCTTAGTTTCTTGTTGGCTATCTTTAAACATAGAAGAAATGCCTTGCATCATTGTTTGAAGCTTTGCATCGATATCGGAACCTTGATTTTGCATTGATTGTTGTGGTTGCTGAAATTGTTGACGCGGCTGGAATTTATGTTGTTGAGGTTGAAATCCACCCGAATTGTTGAAAGTATATTGTTGAACCGCTCCTTGCTTGTTCGCATAGCTAAAATTGGGGTGATCTCTCCATCCCGGATTGTAAGTATTGGAATAAGGATCATACCGTCTTGGCTGATTTGGAAAAACCACATTAGCTTGCTCATTGACATCTTCATACCCATGAGAATTTGGTATCACCGCGGCTGAAACTTGTTGTAGCATTGCTGTGATGTTTCCCATTTGTTGACGAAGTTCCTCTACCTCGCTCACTTCATTGACTCGCCGAAGAAGCACATCCAAACCACGACTCAAGAATTGTTGAGAGTTTGCTGCCATGTTTTCAATCAACTCTCTAGCTTGTGCCACTGTTTTGCTCACTAGTGCACCACCACCCGCTGCGTCAATAAGATTCCTATCACTTGATTGGAGTCCTTCATAGAAGTATTGGATGATCATGGCGTCACTAAATTGGTGATGAGGACAGCTTGCCACCAACCTCTTGTATCGTTCCCAACAATCATATAACGATTCTCCGACATTTTGCTTCATTCCGCAAATCTCCTTGCGAATTTGAGTAGCCTTAGATGCAGGAAAATATCGCTCTAGAAAGAGTTTCTTGAGCCCATTCTAAGTTGTAACACTCCCTAAAGGCAAGTAGTATAACATAGCACCATCCTCTTCCATATTTGCTGGGAGCATAGCCATGACAATGGTGTGGAAATCCATAAGATGCTTGTTTGGATCTTCATTCACCAAACCATGGAACTTTGGTAATTCTCTAAGAAGTCCCGACTTGATTTCAAAAGTGGAGTCGGTTTGAATGCAACCCTGCTGTATATCCAGCTTGTGAGAAGCTAAGTCTTTGAGTGAACGATTTGCAGGGTCACCCATTGCTTCTTCTCCTTCTCCTTCTTCTTCAAAAGGAATATCGTGTGCTACTTCCTCTCCTTCTTTCCGAAGAGCTTCGTGTTCTACTTCAAAGTCGTGTTCTTCCGTTGTGCCTTGCCTTGGTTGGAGTATTGTTCCTTTTTGAGTAGCTATCCCGCACCTTGGATAATTCCAATCTTTAGAAGCCAGAGATTAGGTACCTGAAAAACAATTCTCACAAACAAGTGAGAAACAAGACAAGAAACGAAACACAAGTATGCAAGCAGAAAAATAATAAAAAGAAACTAAAAACTAGATAACAAGCCGAATGCCTCCCCGGCAACGGCGCCAAAATTTTGATGCGTGTCGTATGCGTCAAAAATAATTTCACTTCCTCACTTTACTAATATGAATATAGTATTCGATAAGAAAGAGTTCGTATCCACAGAGAGGCGATTATTGTTATGCAATTTTCAGATTCTTATGTAACCAAATAACCCAAGTTGTGTTTTTGTTTTTATCAAAGTAATACTACTAAATAAAGCAAAGAAAATAGTTGAAATAATCTATAAGGAGAAGATATTGGTTAAGGGATAGTATCATTCACAAGCATGTATTTTTCATCTATGATTATAATTGGTATTTAATAATCATGCTTGAAGAAATCAACTTTTATCCCATAACCAATAGTTGTATTTAGCTACTCATATTCATGGAGTTCATCATCAAAATATTCAAGGGAAGACTATGAAACATAAAAGAGAGCAAACCCTAGAAGTAGTTCTCTGCAAAAGCTCCAAGAATAGAATAACAAAAACCGTTTTTTTTTTTCTTTGTTGTAGAAACTCTCTTTTTATAGCCCTTTGCTTTCCAAAAATAGGTCAAAGTCTTCAAAATCTTCAAGTCCACGTCCATCTACTAGTCCACCAAGCCCAGGTGTGAGAAATATGTCTCTGGAAATTTTGGGTCCAAAACTGGTCGCCGGAGTGCTGATGTCATCATCGGAATCCGGTCGTCGGAAAACTTTCTCCGATCACTTTTGCTATCTGAAACTATCACCAATTAATTCTGCACTTCCAGTAGCTCAACTTTGCTTCTCTGCAATCTACACATTCACAAAAACCATTTTAGCCAATTCCTTGTTTCTTGCGAAAACGTACCCAAAAGCGCGACGTGTAGCTCATACGTCCGGCCGCCAACTCTTTCGTTCGACTCATACTCGCCTCACGATTCACTGAAATATTGCGATCGACACTTTAACCTCTGAAATCCGACTACCGGAACTATGCTTACCGGCGTGCCATTTTCACCCCGTTTTCGCACTGTTTTTGCAGCTTCAAAATTCATTCCCTGCAGTTTTGAACTTCTCTGAATTCCACCAGCATGCACAAACCCAGCTAATGCTCATATACCTGCAGCTGCCAACCATTTCTATTTTGCGCCCAGCTTCACTTCTTTCTCAGCCAAGCCAATTCACACCAGTTCATAAACCTCCCTGCAACTCAGCTGGTGTTCCAACTCATTTCCTTACCAACTGCCTCAGTTATGCATCTCCCATGCTAGCAGGAGCAACACCACATGTAACTCCAGCTGCACAGCTAAAACCCATCAATAGTAGCACCTCCTAGTTCCCCTGCAATAAACTCCAGCCTTCATTGCACTGCAGCATACTCAAGCTCTCACTGCAATCCCACCTTCTCCTGCAGCTGTTGCTTACAATGACCAAAAACAGCACCAGCTCTGCTACATGCCTCCAACTTTCTCCAGCTGCGACATCATGGCCTGTAATAATATTGCAGTTCCAGCTCCAGCTTGCTAACTTAGCTGCCACCAACAGTGCCAACCAGTTACATTGCCACAATCACCTGTAGCTCAAGCTCCACTTGCCATCTTCCCTTTACTGTCTTAATTCATCGAATTACCAGCAGCGATCTCACCTTCAGTAACCAGCCCCACTATTACGGCCATCACCGTTCTTTACAGCAGCCAACAGTGTCGTTCCATCAACCACCATTCTCGGTCACTGGCATCAGCAGCAGTGCTTCGTACACTCTCTGCTATGACCAGGGAAACAACCATCTCCTCCATATGCATACACCGCAATCAATGTAGCACCATTCCGTATCCACAGATCAGTTGTCCTTCGAGCTCAAGACTTCGTTCTAACTCAAGCTCATCATTCCAACAGCAGCTACCGTCCCTAGTCTCGTCTCTGTTATATCTTCCCTGGCTTGCTTCATTACTTCCAGCAACAACATCACAGTCTAGCGTAATTGCACCACAGAAACTCTCCTCCATTCATTCACAGCCAGCACCTGCAATAGATCTAGCACAAACACCAGCATATAATTTTTTTCTCAATTAATGAATCGAGTTCCAGCTTCGAGAGATAACCATCAAACCACACTAATCAAGGCAGTAACATCTCCTATGTTTTAGCTCCAAAATTCTGGCTGAAATACAACCCAATACTCGACCCAGGCTCCACAGGATTCCAGTAACTTACTGCCATATATCCAAACTCAACATCTGTGCCATAAACCTCCCTTTTCTTCCTTGAAAGCTTCAACCTCATAGACCCATAACAACACACGTTTTGAACCCAGTTCAGCTTCAAACTTGAACTCAAAGCCACCACAGCACAGCCAAAGTAATTCCTCTTTCATTGTCTTCAGAATTCATTCATGTAAAACAGTACACCAAAGTTGAAAACAGTAGCTTCCTATTTTTATTGAAATCCAGCTCAGTTAAGATCCAAATGAGAGCTACAAAACCACCAATCCGCAGCATTTTGAAGTAGTGAAGAGGAGTTCATTGAGGCCTTATATTGAATATGATGTGTGAACAATCCTGATGGTGTAGGAGATGAATATCTTGTGATTTTTAAGCCGCTTCCATGCTTCAATCTCTATGCAAACTCCAATCTGAAACAAACCCAACATTTCTATTGTTCTCATAAGTCACAAACATTCACCATTCACTCCTTTGAACAACAACAAACCATTATCTTCTTCCTTGGTTCAAGTAGTCTTGAAACTCTATCAACTGCTCCTTATTTTGAACCTAATTCAGCCTGAAATCTTGAGCTATAACCTCCTCGTGAACTTGAGACACTGATTAACACAAATTCTCAATGAAACCCATGGCATCTCGACTGAATTCATGCTCCAGACTTACCCAAACTGTACATTCGAACCAGCTTTTTCTTGTTGGTTTCAGTCCATAGTCACCACTGAGGCTCTTGATTCCTGGCGTATCCATCTCGATCCCTGTCTCATCTTTGATTTAAGCATAGCAGCGCCTCCATTCTTGTTCAGGGAGCATGAGTTAATGAGTAAAGGGAAAATTGAGTTGTCTGAGAAACAACTCGACCTAAATCAGGTCTGTCCATACAGATTGGGATATCTACACCCACTGTTTTTATATGGCCACAAACAGATTATTTGGCTTGTTAGTTCCAGGTATCTGACAGCCCAATTCTCTATTCGACCTCATTCTTCATCTCCTCCTTGCGCAACCGTAGCTAGTTCCGCTCGCCTGTGAAATGGTCTTTCTGCTCCAAATGAATGCCGTCTTTCGCTGTAGGAGCGGAATATCACAACAAATAATAACTTACGAAATTGTGGAGAGAAAATACATTTTGCGAGCAAAGAATATTTTGCGAGCAAGAAGGACATTTTGCGAGCAAAGGAAGCCACGAAGGTTCGCAAGATAATATTCAAATCCGAAATGGCGGGACAACACAACTGTCATCTATTGTAAAATCATATAAATAGCCATTTAGGCATGAGAAGTGAGGGAGACACATTTTGAGAGAGGGGATGATTTTAGGAGGAGAGAGAAAATTTTAGAGAGGGATTTATTTTCTTGATCATCTTCTTCCCCAAAATTCTAGAGCTCCAAATATTCATTAATGGAGTCTCAATTGTAAAATCATGTAATTACATACAATCACTAGTGAAGCACCGTGGATGTAGATCACATTGATCGAACCACGTAAAAATCTTTGTGTCTCTTTATAATTTTAGTACCTTAATTCTTAGTTTCATATCAAATTAATTAGGTTTAGGAATCATTTTAATGGATTCTATTGAGGGTGTAGTTGTAGGATATTCTGCAACTACATAATTGGCGCTAGAAACAGGGACCTAATCTTGTTGGTTCAAGAAAGTTAGAAAATTTGGTTATTGATGGTGATGAATTGTACTGGATTTATGAGTTTTGAAGACAGAAATGGAAGTTCTTTTATTGGCATCTTCAAACAACAAACACATTAGTAGTAGTTCAGGAAGAGAAATGTGGATATGGAGAAATCGTCAAGCAAAATGAAATTTACACATGCTACGTCAACAATCGCTTCCAAAAAGGACAAATTTCTTCTCACTTTTCTTATTCTTTGTTTCATTTTTCAAAATTTGGGAATTTCAAAACACAAATTGAAAAATAAATTGTTTGCGATCTAAACTTTGCTTTTTGTAGAAATTGGATTTATTATGGAAGTTTTGAATTTAAAAATGTTTTTGCTATAAATTTGTAGTAACTAAATCTCGTTTTACAAATTTGTTTAAAGAATTTCTGGCAAAGTCAAATTTCAAGATTTTCTGTTGGTTAGAGATATAGAGATTTACATTTCACAAGAACAAAAACAAGAAGAATATATGTAAAGTTTTCATTCTTCATACGCAAAAATTACTCATCTTAATGATCTATAAACTGCTAACCAAATTTACTAATCGTTTGCAGCAAATTTTTTGCAAAATTTCTGCGTCACTGACGAAGAAATATCATTCCTACGAAGAAACGGGATAAATGTCATCGTGGGTTCAAATCTTACGAACGGAGAAGAAGAAGAAATTCAGTAGGACGGGGTGAAGTTCAGTAGTTCACTTTGCACAAGACAATTCGAGTTACATAAACTGTCCAGGGAGATATACGTAAGCAAATAGCTGAGAACTCTTTATGCGAAGAAGTATGTTTTCTCTGTCAAATGAAAAGGAACGAATATACGAAGAAGAATTTAGTTCATGATTGCTTTCATGCGAAGAAATAATTTGATAGACATATAATTTCACACCAAATGGCTAAGAAGTGGATGTTGCATGATGAGAGGAACAAAGGATGGTGAAATCCAAGAAGACTACAAACTCATGAAGTGGACTCAGAAAATAGATAAGAAAGGGAGGTGGCAAACTTCTGCGAAGATGAAATACCAACTCTACTAGATTGCTATAGGCGAAGATAAATGTGTGCGTTCATTTCGCATGATATAGGAAGTAAAGATGCAGTGGACGTCGTCAGTTTATTCATTACCAACTAATACGAAGAAAGAATAATTTATTAGCAAGACATTTGCAGTACAGCGAAGTAGAACAATGATAGATGGAAAGAAGTCGGATTCACGAGCCATAAATGTGAGCCAACCATCCTAATAGTTTAGGCAAAGCCAGCTAAAATCCTAAAGCAACGAGCTAAGAATAAAAATGCAGTATTCCATCGAATACCAACTAACAAAGACAAGACAACAAACTCGTGTTAATCAGAGTATAGCACCGGTAACAAAGTCTGGTGAAGGCTCATCAGATAATTATTCAACAACTAATAAAGAATGAAGAAAGACATCTTTCCATTTTCCTACCTACGGATGCAGAAAGACATCTGAGAGTTTGTAAAATATTTTTGAAGGTAATAATTCCTGCGAAGTTAATAGTTTTTGCGAAGAAGAAAAACCAGCAAAGGAAGGAAATCAAAACGTATATGCATCAGTTCAACATCATACTTCTACTAAGAAACTAAGAATTCCAGGCACGTATTTGTTCAACATCGTTAAGGGAAGCGTGTGAATTCTTGTAAAGTTTCACCACCTATACGAATGAGCTGTTGGTGAAGGTTGTTGCGATTGTTCGTAAAAATAAGGTTATGAAATAAGGTTGAAATAAGGTTGTTAGTGAGCTTTGCGAAATTTCTTATACGATTGTTCGTAAAAATTGACGGAAAGATGGAAAAATGGTTGTTGAGAACAGAATATTGACGTCCTTCACGGGAAGTCTTCTTCCCAAGTGCCTGCATAAAAAAAAAAAAAAAAAGTACATGATACCTCAGGTTCAATTTGAAAGAGTTACTTATTCGAGAAGTTCAGGAAATTCGTGATACCCAAGCACTTCCTCAAGAGGTATTCAACCATAGAAGAAAAATGAAGTTTACAATGGTGTTCACACAAACCCTATTGCGAGAAGAAGTCTAAATGTACACCAGACACTACTCATGAAATAATGGTTCGCAGTAAAGAACTTTCCAAGAACTATGAACTCAGAGAACTCAGTAGTGGTTCGTGAAGTTTAATGAAGAAGTTTACTCGTGAAGTTTACAAGATAACTCAGAAATCACACTGCCCGGCGTGAGAACAATGTTACATTTCAAGAGAAAATAGGGGGTTATGGAAAAACAAAAGTTCTGTGAAATTTATCTTCTCAACAAAAAAAGGATTTAAAATTCAAGCAAAGCTTCATTAACAATAAAATCTAGAAGGAGACGTACGATGAAGATGGGAGACAGTCATATTTCACTCCGCAGCAAAGAAATAAAGAGGGAAATTCGTAAACATTTACTTCGTGGAATTTTACTTTAAGTACCGAATTTTCATTTTCTTTGTTCATAAATTTTAACTTTGTGAAAATTTACTTCGCGAATATTCATTTAAGTCCGCAATTATTTAACTTCGTGAATGTTTACTTTGTATATATTTTCCAAGGCTTGCATCAACATAACCTACTTCGGGAAGAAGAAAACTACTTCGTGAACAGCAAGCAATCCAACAGAAGTATGAGTTTCATGGCGGGTCAAAAATTTAATTCTCATTCTTTCTCATTTTGCAAGCAAGCAATTTACTTCGCAAGAGAAAACAACAAGCTGTAAAAAGGTAAGTAACATTTCCTTGAATACTTTATTTACGGAAGACAAAAGATTTTTGATTTTATTTACTAAAACCGATATACTCGAAAAATTTCTACAATTTTTAAGATTTCAAAACATTTCAAAGATTATTTTTTTTAGATTGGTGAAAAGTGATACGATCGCAAGATTCAAAAATGAGTTTATCGCAAAAAATTTAACGATCTCAAAATTTTCAAAGACTTCAAAATTACAAAAAATAGAGAAAATTAAATTCCTATATTTCTATAGAACAATTTTGATTAATACTTCTCATACTTTTCATACTTCTTATACTAAACATTTCATGAAAACATTCAACATTTTATGTACATGAAAAATTTACGATGAATTTTTAAAAGGCGAAAAAAATACCGCCATTTACGATTAACTTGCGAATAAAAGACCGCAATCTGTGATCAACCTCCAAAAAAGAAAGAGAGCCGCAGAAAATTTTATACAGGCAAACCTTTGTGGCGTACACCCTAGTTCGCGAAGCTATATTTCGTAAGAGGAAAAGTCCTAAAGTACGTCATTTAAGGGGGTACCTATAAACGTGGCTAAGGGTAACCGGAACACCACCAAGGACCCTTAGTACATGGTAAAAATTTTGGGGTACAACCCAATAATGGGGTACCTATCCGGGTTAGA
This sequence comes from Papaver bracteatum, assembly GCA_023529315.1. Classification (NCBI taxonomy): domain Eukaryota; kingdom Viridiplantae; phylum Streptophyta; class Magnoliopsida; order Ranunculales; family Papaveraceae; genus Papaver; species Papaver bracteatum. The sequence continues at coordinate 1,365,043 of JAJJWX010003325.1, forward strand.
CACCTTGGATTCTCACCTAATCTAGCGACATTACACAATATAAAATGCGGTGTAAGAGGATTTAGGTTGGGCGACTAAGGCATACTGTCTTTCCCAAGAAGTGCGGAAAACGATCAAGGCGTCGAGGTACACGGTTGAGTCAAGAGTGCCGGGTGAGGTTGAACCACATCTGCCATTTTTGACAAGTCTTGCCAAATGATGCACTTGGCCCAAAGATACCCCATAGGGTGCAACCTCGTAACTATAAGCCCTATAGGCAAAAAGGACAAGAGGTTGCGATCAAAAGCTGGTTGTTGGCAGAACCGGATGGGAAGAGCTAACCTTGTATGGTTGATGTATGCTTCCTTGAAGGGGAAATCAGGGGGAAGATAAAGGGAAGCACCCTCCATTAGGGAGCTGATACGTGCTATAAGACGCAAATGTCACGAGGCTTATTGTTTGCGAAAACATAAAGGCTTGTCATATTTGTGCAACAAATGAAGTTCTGCGAGCCTTCTAAAAAAAAAAAAAAAAAAAAAAAAAAGAAAGAAAGAAAAGAATAAAGAACTCGCAGAACATAATAAAGAAGTTAAGATGAGATCAATGGGTCACTACATGAAAGTGTAGAGACGTCCTGCGATTTCATCGCAAGACGGCAATGTCATGGGGCTTTATGTTCGCAAGAATATTTAGGCCTGTCATATTGTCGCAACAATTTCTGAAGAGGCTAAAATACTATTCAAAGAAGTTAAGATGAGATCAATGGGTTTTTGCATGAAAGTGTAAGAGCGTCCTGCGATTTCATCGCAAGACGATAATGTCACGAGGTTGTATGTTCGCAAGAATGTTCAGAATTGTCATATTATCGCAAATACAAAAGTTTACTACAAAAGAGGTGGCAAAATAAGACCTTTACTTAGGAAGGCATGATAAGACCACAACAACTAATGAAATTCATTACAATCATTGAAGAAATTATACAAGAATATACATCATGAAGTTTTGAAGAGAAGACAACTTCGTCAAGATCATTGAAGAATTTTGAAGAGAATATATATCAAAGAAGACAATTCCATCAAGATCATTGAAGAATTTTGAAGACAATATATATCAAAGAAGACAATTCCATCAATATCATTGAAGAATTTTTACAAGAATATATATCATGAAGTCATAGCAAAATAGGCGATTTCATTCGCGATCAAAGACGAATTTATAAGAAAATACACAAATAAACTTACGAAGATAATTATATGAATAGATGCAATTCAAAGATATATCAATTTTACCGCAGCAAAATGAGCTAAGTAACACAAACATTAGCTATGCATTATAATAGATAAGTATTCACATCATACAAACATCATACTTGCATCATTCAAGCATCATATTTGCATCATACAAGCATCATACTCGCATCATTCAAGCATCATATTTGCATCATAAATGTATTACATAAACATTTCATGGCATAAGAATCGCATACGCATTTCATAACATAATCATTACATAAATATTATATTCGCACAAGTATTGTACAAAATTTTAAAAAAATACAGGAAAATATCACGAAACTTCGCAGAAAAGTTCATAATTCGCAGGACTATTCATAGTTCGTAACACTATATTCGTAACATTATATTCGCAACACTATGTTCGTAACACTATATTTGCAATAGTACATTCGCAACAGTATGATTCTCAACAGTATGTTCGCAATAGTACATTCACAACAGTATGATTCGCAACAGTATGTTCGCAGCACTATTCGCAGCACTATTCTAGAAGTTGAAATGCGAGAAAAATCAGGAATTCGTAGAAATATTCAGAAGATAACAGGGTTACCACTTGAGGCAGAGGCAACATAACAATAGAGATGCAATTTAATTATTCAACATTTTCTCAAGAATTCTCCTTCATAGATAAAGAACAGAGGCAACTATGGATACCCAAGAAAATATTTGATGTTCTTTATCTTCGAAAGAAGAATCCTCACCAAAAGTGGAATAATAATTTCACATGAACAGAGGCAATATTTATCACTCTCATCAAGGATATTTTATACTTCTTATATAATTCGAGGATTAAATACTTCTTATACTTCTTAAGGATATTTCATACTTCATATATAATTCGAGGATTAAATACTTCTTATACTTCTTAAGGATACTTCATACTTCTTATATATTTCGAGGATTAAGTACTTCTTATACTTCTTCAAGGATATTTTATATTTCTTATACTTCATACTTCGCAAGATGATACTTCTAATTACTTCTTAAAGCTTCAGAACTTCGCAAAAGAATAGAGGCAAGTATATACTTTTTGAGTTTGATATTCTTTAGCTCGTTCCTTCATCAAAAAAGATCAAAGACTACTCCAACAACCACAACAAGTGATTTTTTTCTTAAAGATCGCTCTTCAAGCAATATTCAAGAAAAAAGAGGCAAGATGTAGGAGCGGAATATCACAGCAAATAATAACTTACGAAATTGTGGAGAAAAAATACATTTTGCGAGCAAGAAGGACATTTTGCGAGCAAAGGAAGCCACGAAGGTTCGCAAGTTAATCTTCAAATCCGAAATGGCGGGACAACACAACTGTCATCTATTGTAAAATCATATAAATAGCCATTTAGGCATGAGAAGTGAGGGAGACACATTTTGAGAGAGGGGATGATTTTAGGAGGAGAGAGAAAATTTTAGAGAGGGATTTATTTTCTTGATCATCTTCTTCCCCAAAATTCTAGAGCTCCAAATATTCATTAATGGAGTCTCAATTGTAAAATCATGTAATTACATACAATCACTAGTGAAGCACCGTGGATGTAGATCACATTGATCGAACCACGTAAAAATCTTTGTGTCTCTTTATAATTTTAGTACCTTAATTCTTAGTTTCATATCAAATTAATTAGGTTTAGGAATCATTTTAATGGATTATATTGAGGGTGTAGTTGTAGGATATTCAGCAACTACATTCGCTTTTCACCAACTGCATCCGTCTCTTACTTCTCATATTCACTTCTTCCCTTCAATGAGAATCATCACTAAAGTTGTCGTACTTTTCAGACATAAATCGCATCACTAAAGCCGACATACTTTTCAGACAGAGATGAAGAAATAAAAGCAAATAATGAGAAATAATGCGCCTCCAATGCTTTTGCCATGTTTCCTCTCCTTTTGATCCAAATGACTCCAAAGTACCTAAATACTCAAAAACAGAACATAAGATACATAATTTACAAGAAAAATAGCAAACAAAGCATAAACAATAGATAAATAACAAGGTGTTTTAGACACCTATCAATTACTGATGTTGTAATTCGTTGTCCTCAATCGTGAATTCAGAGACTTATTTATACTGTTAGAGTAGTAACACCACTAATCCCTGTAAGTGTGGCGGTTTCTTGAGTGGAAGAGTGGGAAAGTGGTAGATCGTGGTAAAGTCAGTTCTACGTCGTGTGTAGACTTGACTGATCGTGCACCTAATACTTTGCTAACTCCTTCAACTCTTGACACATCTTATGCACATTTCTCTTCGTGGGATGAATCCACGTGCCGTAGACCGCCAGACCAAAACCTTAGGTAATATCCCCCCATTTGTGACGTGATTGATGTCTCACGAATCGTGGAGTCTGCGGGGCATACGTGTTTAGGTTAGTCAATTGTTGGCTGATTAGACACTGAGTCTAATTTTGGTGAATTAAGCATGAATGGTGAATGCTCAGCGATTCATGGCTAGAACATGTAGTTCTTTGGAGAGATGTCAGTATTATGAATTACTGACTAGTTGAGTGATTGAGCAAGTACTACTCAATTCTGCGAATTATGAGAATTCAATGAGCAACTGAGCAAGTATTTCTCAATTCACCGAATTATGGGATTTTGATGGGAACTGAGCAAGTATTGCTCAATTCTCTAAATTGAAGGATTTGATGGGCAATTGAGCAAGTATTTCTCAATTCACCAAAATTAAGGATTTGATGGGCAACTGAGCAAGTATTGCTCAACTCACCAAATTATTTACTAGTAACCCAGTAAAAAATTAATTAATTAAAATATTGGTAAACTACCGAATATTGTATAATTAATTTTGATGTCGATTAATGGATTCCACACAAATTTATTAGTGTTCGGAATTTCTCATAATGATGGTTTCACAGAGCATTCATCGAAACCCTAATTTTTGGACAATCCTCCATCAATTGGAGAATTGCCGAAAATTGATTATGAGTGATGGAGGGACCAACCACATGGGATGAGGAACGTCCATTTGATGCCCAGCGCTCGAGTGAGCATGCACCAGGGTTCTCAGTTTGAGAGTTGGTGAAAAGTGATGATTAAATTGGGAGTTCACCATTTACTGAAAATATTGCTGGGTTCAGCATTAGGTGTAAAACCTAGGTATGATATATGGGACCAACCAAGACGGCATGGGACCATATCCTGGTGGTCATGTGACCAAGTGTTGGTCATTTGGAGGATTCTCCAGTTGATTGGAGAGATCTCGGGCCCAATATGAGCGATTGAGCAAATTAGGTCAGAATTGCGAAAACGTGTGGGGACTGGCTTCGTGCAAGCCCTAGGGGAAACCTGGTCGGTCATGGAGGCATGCACATGTTTCCATGATGTCTGTGTCTCCATGCTGAGAGTTTCAGTATTTTTTGATGTGCGTTTGAGTGATATTCTGAATTTTCAGAAGAGTTTCATCTTGGCTGAGAATTCTCGACTTTTTGGTGGAATGAGCATGTATGCTCAATTCATCAATATTTTGAAAATATTAAAATAAAATATTTTAATAATCCAAAATTGCCATGAGGGTCTAGCCGGCCGCGTGACCATGTTTCCTTTTGGTTTTTCGTGATTCGAGCAATATTTGAGAAAATATAGAGAAGTCACGAATTTTGTTCAAACCCAGGAGTTTCACGAGTTGAGGGAAATAATAATAAGAAGGTGTGGGACCGATCAGGGCATGGCCGAGCGGCCAAGTTGCCCAGTCCCGCATATCTTTTCCTATTTTATTATTATTCTTTGTGAATCCTTGAAGTTATGGAGAGTCCTTAAAGATATGGAGAATCCAGGAAGATATAGAGAATCCATGAAGTTTTGGAATAATAATTATAAAAATCTAAGGATTGTGAGGTGTGGGACCGGCCACATCTTGGGCATGGACGGCCGGCTAGGTTGCCCGGTCTTGCACACCTCTCCTTATTTTATAATTTATTTGGTGAATCGTCCATGTTATGGAGAACTCTCAAGTTTTTTGCACAAATTAGGAAATTTTTCCAAGATGGAGAACTCTCCATGGGTCTAAGAAAATCACGAGAAAATAAAGAAAAATAATGGGGAAGCATGGGACCGTCCATGACTAGGGCACGGCCGGCCGGCTGATAGGTGTTGTAAAACACCTAATTTTATATCTAGTATTTATGCTTTCTTTGCTATTATCCTTGGGAATTGCATATCTTATGTTTAGTTTTGAGTTATTAGGTGCAATGGAGTCCTTGGGATCAAAAGAAGGAGAAAACATCTATTTGGAGCGTAAAAGGCAAATAGGCTAATTCACATGGAAGCTATATTTGGAACGGGCTGAGTTGCGCAAGGAGGTTAAGAATGAAATGTCAAGAAAGAAATTAGGCAGTCAATTCTCTGAAACTGACATGCCACATTTTAGTTGGGCAGCCCATATCCATTCTACTGTGCCACTATCCAATCCGTATGGATAGACCTTATATTCTTGAGTTGTTTCTCAGACAACTCGAGATTTTCTTTCATCCTTCATTAATACATCTCACCTGAAATTGAGAGAAACTTTGGCTCTGCTGGTGATTAATTGAACCACACATAGAAGTTGGTTTTGTTTCCTAAAATCAGAGAAGAAGATGTGTATTTGTCAGTTGGTAGCGATCATAAACTCAGGGAAGAAAAAAATAGATCTGTTCTGTTAATGGAATCTGAGAAAAATATTAGGGTTCGATTTATGAAGAGAGGGTTCAGTTCTAAAGAAGATTCAGAGCTGATTGAGTTTAAATAAACCGAGAAGATATTTGAGATGATGGGTTCGATTCCAGTGAAGTTATTGAGTTCAAGAGGAGAAATTTGGGTTTCTATGGTGATCTAGGTGAAATTGTGAGATTCAATGGAATCTGAGCTCAATCTCAGTAATAAGAAGGTGGGTTTGATGATTGAATGGGTTCTGATGATTTTGAAATGATAGTATTGATGAATTCAAGTTGGGGGTTCAATTGATGAGCTGTTGGAGTTACAAGATGGCAGTGCTAATGTGGAGTTGTAATTACAGGTGGTATGTGCCTCTGGTGATGAATTAATGCCATTCTTGGCAGTAAAGATCAAGATGAGTGGGTTTGTGTATTTGAGGTTGCAGGAATGAGCATATGGGACTTGTGCTACTGGTCTTATAACTGGGTTAAGGGTTAGCTGAGTTTGAACTGCAAGAGAGAGTTGCAGTTGGTGACTCAGATGCAGGTGCATCCCAGGAAATGGAGATATGAAGGGTACTTGTGCCACTGGATTTTGTGTGGGGTTGGAATTCATGCAGATAAGCAAGATGGTGATGTTGAGAGAATGGTGATTAAATGTAGATTTGATGTTGCTTTGAGACTTGGTAATTGAATACCAGTTTGCAGTTGAAGGTGGCTGGATGATAGTGATTGAGAATTTAACTCAGTTGCAGGTGTTTGGAGTGGCGGTGCAGCTGGTACTGTTGGTTATGAAGCTAAATTGTGAAAGCCTGAGAATATAGATGTATGTTAGGACAGGTATAAACTACAAGAGTTGAATTGTAGTTGTTTTTGGAGTTGCAGTTGTGTTAAGCCAAGACAGAAGAGGAAATGGCATCTGCAGAAGAAGGGATTGGAGTTGGATTTGCTATTTTAGAGATGGCTAGAGCAAGGGTGGTACTGTTTGCTATGTTGGTGATGAAGATTCAGAGTTGGAACTGGTGGAATTATTGGTGGGATTAGTTCTGTGTTTGGCTCTTGGTTCACAGCTGAGATGCTTATGGTTATTTAGAAATGGGGTGTGTTGCTGCTACAAAGAAAGGAGGTTCTGTTTTTTAAGAAGATTGAAATGGAACTAAAGGTTCTGAAACTGTAACTGAAATAGTGAATTTTGCAGGATTTGTATGAATGCAGTTGTAAAGATGTTGGCCCTGTGGTAACAGTGATTTCAGAGTAGTATTTGAGCTAGGAATCAACTGAGATTGCAGGGGGAGAAGGTGTATTAGCTGGAGGCATTGAAGTAGTGTTTGAAGTTGCAGGTGCAAGTGGAACTGCAGTTAGTAGCTATAATCTGGTAGAATGGACTCAAAGGAGTTTGAGATGGACTTGAACTGGAAGCAATATTGAGATGCAATGGAAGAAACGGTGAGTGTATGATGTGTGAGTTGTATGCCAAGCTCTTGTTCAGGTTTACAAGGAGAAGTGCAATTTGCTTGGAATATGGAGATGTTGCTTCCATGGATCAGGTGGTACAGGGAGCTACAGATATATGAGTTGAGTGCTAAAACTGGAATTAGGTGATATTAGCCAAAGTGCAGAGTGCACAGACGTCATGGCTGGAGGTGATGCACAATGATCGTGCTACATAAGTTCTGGCCGTGAAAAAGCCAAGCCCATGGATAGTCAGCTCATTCAACTCTAACTCAGGTCTGACTTCTGATTTGACTTGGGTTGACTGACTTGTTTGACTGACTTGTTTGACTGACTTGTTTGACTGGTGACCGGGTGGACTTTTCCAGTCACCTGAGATATTTTCTGTTACCGGATTCCAGCAAACTTCCGGCAGAAAACACAGTTTTCTGCCGACATATTTTTGGGACAGAATTTTCACATCGGTATTTCATACACATAAGCTTGGTGGACTTCTTGTTATTGGACTATGGGCTTTGGAGACCTAATTTTGGAAAGTTAAAAGGCTTTAAAAGGAAAAGTTTCTATTCTTTTGAAGGACACGTAGATTATTATTCTACTGGAGTTTTGGAGGAGAGCAACGACTAGGGTTTGCTTTCGTTTATTTTTCATCTTCTTCATTTCATTTTTATTATTGATTATGAATATGAATATGATGAACCCAAACGCTATGAGTAGCTAAATTTTATTTATTGGTTATGGGATATAAAGTGGATTTCACATATAAGATTTGATTCAATGTATTAGTTTTGTGTCAACTTTATTGTTTATGATTCATGGTTTATTTTGTTATGATTTGATTGTTTGTTTGGTTGAGTCCGGAATCAATCCGATTTTCTTTCAAATCTAAAGCTATATTAAGGTTTTCAATACGAAAAAGTTGTTTATCCCTGATTCTAAGTAGCATAATTGTGGGTAGTGCTTGTAGTGATATATCCTACTAGTCACATATGAATCATAACTTGGGTTAAATCGAATTAGTGCTTTTACACATTTTTATTGCCTTGATTAGTCTTATTCCATAAAACTTATTGCATTTAGGGAGTTAAACTTAATTGTACTTTTACACTTTAGGTTGCTTTCTAGGAAGAATTCACATATGCATCTTTTAATGTGGTTGTGATGAAATTAGGGAATTGGCGGGATATACTTGCGATCAAGGTATCCTAGGACTTTTAGTAAATGAGAGATTAAAATTTCAATTCTAGTCATTATTGAGAATTCAAGTTTGTGAATGAAACTATCCCGTGACCAATATCTTCTCCTTATTGATTACTTTTATTATTACTTTGCTTTCAATTTAGTTTTTATTGCTTTGAAAAATCAAAACCCCCATTGGTTACTAAGAATCTGAAAATTTTCATAACAACAAAAGCCTCTATGTGGATACAAACTCTTTTTTATTGCATACTACATTTATTTTAGTTAAGTAAGAAAGTGAAATTATTTTTGCTCGGCTGACAACCGACCAAATTTTGGCGGCGTTTCCGGGGAGGCATACGGCTTGTTATTAAGTTTTTAGTTTTTTTTTTTTATAATTTCTGCTTTTATCTTTTTTTTTTCGTTTCTTGTCTTGATTCTCACTTGTTTGCGAGAATTGTTTGCAGGTACCTAATCCCTGGCTTCTAAAGATTGGAACTATCCAAGGTGCGGGATATCTACTCGGAGAGGCACAATACTCCAACCAAGTCAAGACACAACAAAAGAACAGGAATTAGAGGTGGAAGAAGAGTTATAACTAGAATAAGAACAAGAGGTTCCATTCGTAGAAGAACTAATAGTTGAAGAAGAAGAAGCAATGGGTGATGCAAATCATACACTCAAGGACTTGGATTCTCATAGGCTTGATGCACAACAATGGTGTATCCAAACAAACTCAACTTTCGAGATCAATCCGGGGTTGCTTAGAGAGTTACCAAAGTTCCATGGCATGGTGAATGAAGACCCAAACAAGAATCTTATGGAGTTCCATACCATTGTCAAGGCCATGCTTCCGACGGAGACTGATGCCGATGGTGCAATGTTGAAAGTTTTTCCATTTTTTATGGTGGACATCGCTAAGGACTGGTTGTATTGTTTGCCATCTGGAAGTGTCACTACATGGAACGGGTTAAAGAAACTATTTCTAGAGAGGTATTTTCCTGCGTCAAATGATACTCAAATTCACAAATAGATTTGTGGAATAAAGCAACATGTGGGAGAATCATTGTATGAATATTGGGAGCGATACAAGAGATTAGTGGCAAGTTATCCTCACCATCAATTCAATGATGTTATGATAATCCAATACTTATACGAAGGCCTCCAATCAAGTGATAGATATCTTCTTGATGCTGCGGGTGGTGGTGCACTAGTGAACAAGATGGTGGCCCAAGCTACCGAGTTGATTGAAAGTAGGGCTGCGAACTCGCAACAATTTTACACAAGAAGTGAACCAATAGTTAGGGGAGTGCATGAAGTTAGTGATTCATCATCATCACACCGTGATCAAAGGATAGACAATATGGTGCAAATGATGCAAAAGATGGCTGAGGTTATATTACCTTCGTATGGTGAAGAGTTGGAGCAAGCTAGTGCGGTTTTTCCAAATCAATAAAGACGGTATTATCCCTACTCCAACACCTACAATCCAGGATGGAGAGATCATCCAAATTTCAGATATGCCAACAAGCAGGGTGCGGTTCAACGACCTACTTTCAACCATCTGAGTGAATTTCAACCGCAACAACAACAATTCCAACCGCAACAACAACAATTTCAGCAACCACAACAAATTATGCAAAACCAAGGTTCCGATATCGATACAAAGCTACAAACAATGATGCAAGGTATTTCTACCATGTTTAAAGAAAGTCAGCAGGAAACTAAGAGTGCTATCAAGGAGTTACAGACTCAATTGGGCTCCATGGAAATTGATATCAACAAATTGAAGGCACAAAATAGTGGGAAACTCCCTTCTCAAACCATTAACCCAAAATAGGGTGTCAATGCTATTACGTTGAGAAGTGGTACACAACTTGTGCAACCCGAAGTTGCTGATTTGGGTGAAGAAGAAGCTCCAAAGGATCCAGTTTTGGAGGAAAAGAGGGATGAAATTCCCCAAACACCCGAGGTACCTATTCCTAACTCTAAAACTCCGGTTTATACTTATGTTCCTCCTATACCTTTTCCTCGCAGATTTGCAAGTTCTAAGAAGGCGGAACTAGAAAATGAGATTTTAGACGTTCTTAAGAAGATTCATGTGAATATACCACTCATTGATGCTATTAAGCAAGTTCCCAAGTATGCAAAAGTGTTGAAGGATTTGTGTACCAATAAGCAAAGGCTTAAAGGAAATGAAGTGCTAAGTGTGTGGGAGAAAGCTTCGGCAATCTTACAACACAAACTCCCACTGAAATGCAAGGATCCCGGTAGCTTTGAAATTCCTGTCACAATTGGTAACACTACTTTTAACAAAGCAATGTTGGATTTAGGTGCATCCGTTAATGTTATGCCGGCATCCATGTATAATTCACTTGATTTAGGTCTTTATAAAAAGGCTGGAATTATGTTGCAATTAGCTGATCGCTCTAATGTCTACCCAATGGGTATTGTTGAGGATGTTCTTATGCAGGTTAATCAACTTGTATTTCCAGCTGACTTTTGTGTGTTAGAGATGGATGAAGGTTCACCGGACTCGTCTCTTCCATTGCTACTTGGGTGTCCCTTCATGAAAACGGCGAAAACCATTATTGATGTAGACAAGGGAAAGTTGACTATGGAGTTTGATGGAGAAATAATACGTTTCAATATTTTTAAGACGATGAGATATCCTAGTGATGTCCATTCTTGTTTCTCCGTTGATGTTATGGATACATTGGCACAACAAATGTTTGAATTGAATCGTGATGATGCTTTGGAAACTGTTTTAACTACATCCATGGATGATGGTGTAGAGTGTGGTAACGAAGTCAAGGAAGCCCTTGGTGATCTTAACTCACTACAAGGATGTCCGGAAACTCATAATATCTCTTTTATTTCTTAACCATGCAGTGATGAAAAGATTTTACCTTCTATTATTAAATCTCCAAAGTTGGAATTGAAACCTCTTCCAAGTCACTTAAAGTACTTGTACTTGGGTAACAATGAAAAGTTACATGTGATTATTTCTAACGAGCTTAGTGAATTACAGGAGAAAAAACTTATAAGGGTGCTAAGGAAGTACAAGACGGCCATATGATGGACAATCGCCGATATCAAGGGTATAAACCCTGCCGTTTGTATGCACAAGATCCGATTGGAGGACGATGCAAATCCTACAAGGGAAGCGCAACGTCGTTTGAACCCTCCCATGATGGAAGTTGTGAAAAATGAGATACTCAAGCTTTTGGAAGTGGGTGTTATCTACCCCATATCTGATAGCAAGTGGGTGAGCCCGGTACAAGTTGTACCAATGAAATCAAGTGTAACAGTGGTAGAGAATGATAAGAACGAACTTGTCCCAACTCGTGTGCAAACCGGTTGGAGGGTTTGTATTGATTATAGAAAGTTGAATGCCACTACTAGGAAGGATCACTTTACTTTACCCTTTATTGATCAAATGCTTGAACGTTTATCTGGACATTCGTATTATTGTTTTCTTGATGGTTATTCAGGGTACAATCAGATTGTGATAGTACCGGAGGATCAAGAGAAAACCACTTTTACTTGTCCTTTCGACACTTTTGCATATAAAAGGATGCCTTTTGGCTTGTGCAATTCTCCAGCTACCTTTCAAAGGTGTATGGTAAGTATCTTTTCCGAGTATGTTAAAAACATCATTGAAGTGTTTATGGATGACTTTAGTGTCTTTGGTGATTCATTTGACCTTTGTTTGAACAACTTGTCATTAATCCTTGAACGATGTGTTGAAACAAACCTTGTGCTAAATTGGGAGAAGTGCCATTTCATGGTAACTCATGGCATAGTTTTAGGCCATATAATATCTTCTAAGGGCTTAGAAGTTGATAAATCTAAGATAGACCTTATTCGTGCTCTAACCCCTCCCACTACGGTGAGGGAGATACGCACTTTTCTTGGATATATAGGTTTTTATCATAGATTTACCAAGTATTTTTCCATGATAGCATCAGCACTTTGCAACTTATTGCAAAAAGATGTGGTTTTTAACTTTGATGAAAAGTGTATGGCGGCATTCAATTGTTTGAAAGAACTTTTGATTTCATCCCCTATCATTAAACCACCGGATTGGAGCAAGTCTTTTGAGCTCACGTGTGATGCAAGTGACTATGCGGTTGGTGCGGTGCTTGTGCAACATGTGGGGAAGATACCTCATGCTATTTATTATGCTTCTAGAACGTTAAATGAGGCCCAACAAAACTACACAACCACTGAAAAAGAGTGTTAGCTATTGTATTTGCATTGGAAAATTTTTGCTCTTATCTAATTGGTACAAAAGTTGTTGTTTTTTCTAATCATGCAGCACTTAGGTACTTGCTAATGAAGAAAGAAGCGAAACCAAGGCTCATACGATGGATTTTACTCTTGCAAGAGTTTGATATTGAAATCAAAGAAAAAAAAGGAATTGAGAACACCGTTGCGAATCACTTGAGCCGTCTTGCTGTGGACAAGGAAGCTATCCCATTGCGTGAAAGTTTCCCGGATGAGCAACTATTCTCAATTGCCTTTGGAGAACCATGGTATGCTGATATTGTGAATTATAACTAAACAAATCCCAGGGAACTTGTCTCGTGCTGAGAGGGACAAACTTAAGAGGTTAGGGAACCAATATATATGGGATGATCCATACTTATGGAAACATGGCAGCGACCAAGTAATAAGAAGGTGCGTTCCCGAATTTGAGTTTAATTCTATCTTGTCATTTTGTCACTCTTATGCTTGTGGAGGACATTTTGGAAGTAATAGAACCGCTCACAAGGTACTTGAAAGCGGTTTCTATTGGCCAACCTTGTTTAAGGATGCATATACATTTTGTATAACTTGTGATAGGTGCCAAAGAACAGGCAATCTAGGTGCCCGAAATCAGATGCCACAAACTTTTATTCAATTTATTGAAGTTTTTGATGTATGGGGTATTGATTTTATGGGCCCTTTTGTCAACTCTCATGGGAATTTTTACATCTTACTTGTTGTTGACTATGTCTCTAAATGGGTGGAAGATAAAGCCACCCCAACTAATGATTCCAAAGTTGTTTCAGATTTTGTGCAAGCTAATATTTTTGCAAGGTTTGGAATTCCAAGAGCCATAATTATCGATGGAGGTTATCACTTCAAAAACAGGATTTTACAAAGCTTGCTGAAGAAGTACAATGTGTCGCACAAGATTGCAACACCTTATCATCCCCAAACAAATGGACAAGCCGAGGTTTCCAACCGGGAGGTGAAATCCATTCTAGAGAAGACGGTGAATCCAACAAGGAAGGATTGGAGCATGCGACTTAATAATGCTTTGTGGGCTTATAGAACCGCATACAATACACCTATTGGGATGTATCCCTTTAGGATTGTGTATGGTAAAACTTGTCACTTACCCGTGGAGATTGAGCATAAGGCGTTTTGGGCTATTAAGAAATGCAATATGGAGATGAATGGTGCTAGAAAGCAAAGGAAGTTACAACTCCAAGAGCTATAGGATCTTCGCAATGATGCATTTGAAAGCTCACGGATTTACAAGGAGAAAACGAAGGCCTTTTAGTTGACAGGCCAAATTTTAGTTGGACAGCCCCTATCCATTCTACTGTGCCACTATCCAATCCGTACGGATAGACCTCATATTCTTGAGTTATTTCTCAGACAACTCGAGATTTTGTTTCATCCTTCATTAATACATCTCACCTGATATTGAGAGAAACTTTGGCTCTGCTAGTGATTAATTGAACCACACAGAGAAGTTGGTTTTATTTCCTAAAATCAGAGAAGAAGATGTGTATTTGTCAGTTGGTAGCGATCATAAACTCAGGGAAGAAAAAAATAGATCTGTTCTGTTAATGGAATCTGAGAAAAATGTTAGGGTTCGATTTATGAAGAGAGGGTTTAGTTCTAAAGAATATTCATAGCTGATTGAGTTTAAATGAACCGAGAAGAGATTTGAGATGATGGGTTCGATTCCAGTGAAGTTATTGAGTTCATGAGGAGAAATTTGGGTTTCTATGGTGATCTAGGCAAAATTGTGAGATTCAATGGAATCTGAGCTCAATATCAGTAATAAGAAGGTGGGTTTGATGATTGAATGGGTTCTGATGATTTTGAAATGAGAGTGTTGATGAATTCAAGTTGGGGGTTGAATTGATGAGTTGTTGAAGTTACAAGATGGCAGTGCTAATGGGGATTTGTAATTGCAGGTGGTATGTGCCTCTGGTGATGAATTGATGCCATTCTTGGCAGTAAAGATCAAGATGAGTGGGTCTGTGTATTTGAGGTTGCAGGAATAAGCATAGGGGACTTGTGCTACTGGTCTTGTAACTGGGTTAAGGGTTAGATGAGTTTGAACTGCAAGAGAGAGTTACAGTTGGTGACTCAGATGCAGGTGCATCCCTGGAAATAGAGATATGAAGGGTACTGGTGCCACTGGATTTTGTGTGGGGTTGGAATTGATGCAGATAATAAAGATGGTGATGTTGAGAGAATGGTAATTAAATGTAGATTTGCTGTTGCTTTGAGACTTGGTAATTGAATACTAGTTTGCAGTTGAAGGTGGCTGGATGATAGTGATGGAGTATTTAACTCAGTTGCAGGTGTTGGGAGTGGCGGTGCAGCTGGTACTGTTGGTTATGAAGCTAAATTGTGAAAGCCTGAGAATATAGATATATGTTAGGACATGTATAAACTACAAGAGCTGAATTTTAGTTGTTTTTGGAGTTGCAGTTGTGTTAAGCCAAGACAGAAGAGGAAATGGTATCTGCAGAAGAAGGGATTGGAGTTGGATTTGCTGTTTTAGAGATGGCTAGAGGAAGGGTGGTGATGTTTGCTATGTTGGTGATGAAGATTCAGAGTTGGAACTAGTGGAATTGTTGGTGGGATTAGTTCTGTGTTTGGCTCTTGGTTCACAGCTGAGCTGCTTATGGTGATTTAGAAATGGGGTGTGCTGCTGCTACAAAGAAAGGAGGTTCTGAGTTTTAATAAGATTGAAATGGAACTGAAGGTTCTGAAACTATAACTGAAATAGTAAATTTTGCAGGATTTGTGTGAATGCAGTTGCAAAGATGTTGTCCATGTGGTGACAGTGATTGCAGAGTAGTATTTGAGCTAGGAAGCAACTGAGATTGCAGGGTGAGAAGGTGTATTAGCTGGAGGCAGTGAAGTAGTGTTTGAAGTTGCAGGTGCAAGTGGAACTACAGTTAGGAGTTTTAATCTGGAAGAATGGACTCAAAGGAGTTTGAGATGGACTTGAACTGGAAGCAAGATTGAGATGCAATGGAAGAAACAGTGAGGGTATGCTGTGTGAGATGTATGCCAATATCTTGTTCAGGTTTACAAGGAGAAGTGCAGTTTGCTTGGAATATGGATATGTTGATGTCATGGATCAGGTGGTACAGGGAGCTACAGATATATGAGTTGAGTGCTAGAACTGGAATTAGGTCATATTAGCCAAAGTGCAGAGTGCACAGCCGTCATGGCTGGAGGTGATGCACAATGATTGTGCTGCATAAGTTCTGGCCGTGCAAAAGCCAAGCCCATGGATAATCAGCTCTGACTTCTGATTTGACTTGGGTTGACTGACTTGTTTGACTGGTGACCGGGTGGACTTTGCCAGTCACCTGAGATATTTTCTGTTACCGGATTCCGGCAGAAAACACAGTTTTCCGGCGACTTATTTTTGGGAAAAAATTTTCACATGGGTATTTCACACACATAAGCTTGGTGGACTTCTTGTTATTGGACTTTGGGCTTTGAAGACCTAATTTTGGAAAGTTGAAAATCTTTAAAAGGAAAAGTTTCTATTCTTTTTAAGAACACATAGATTATTCTACTAGAGTTTTGGAGGAGAGCAGCGACTAGGGTTTGCTTTCGTTTATTTTTCATCTTCTTCATTTCATTTTTATTATTGATTATGAATATGAATATGATGAACCCAAATGCTATGAGTAGCTAAATTTCATTTATTGGTTATGGGATATAAAGTGGATTTCACAAATAAGATTTGATTCAATGTATTAGTTTTGTCTCAACTTTATTGTTTATGATTCATGGTTTATTTTGTTATGATTTGATTGTTTGTTTGGTTGAGTCCGGAATCAATCCGATTTACTTTCAAATCTAAAGATATATTAGGGTTTTCAATACGAAAAAGTTGTTTATCCCTGATTCTAAGTAGCATAATTTTGGGTAGTGCTTGTAGTTACATATCCTACTAGTCACATATGAATCATAACTTGGGTTAAATCGAATTAGTGTTTTTACACATTTTGATTGCCTTGATTAGTCTTAGTCCATAGAACTTATTGCTTTTAGGGAGTTAAACTTAATTGTGCTTTTACACTTTAGGTTGCTTTCCAGGAAGAATTCACATATGCATCTTTCAATGTGGTTGTGATGAAATCAGGTAATTAGCGGGATATACTTGCGATCAAGGTATCCTAGGACTTTTAGTAAATGAGAGATTAAAATTTCAATTCTAGTCATTGTTGAGAATTCAAGTTTGTGAATGAAACTATCCCGTGACCAATATCTTCTCCTTATTGATTACTTTTATTATTACTTTGCTTTCAATTTAGTTTTTATTGCTTTGAAAAATCAAAACCTCCCCATTGGTTACTAAGAATCTGAAAATTTGCATAACAACAAAAGCCTCTCTGTGGATACGAATTCTTTCTTATTGCATACTACATTTATTTTAGTTAAGTAAGAAAGTGAAATTATTTTTGCTCGGCTAACAACCGACCACCGGCTGGTGGGCCCAGCCCATGGGCCCTTCCCATTATTTATTTTTTATTGTTTTCTCTCTCCTATTTTGTGGAGAACTCTTCATTATTTCACGTTTTTGGATGCTCGTTCGCGCATCCGGGTGCTCAGTCGTGCATCATTATCGAGTACAATTGCACCCTTTTTATGGGTCTTACTCAGTGATGGTCCAGATGCCCAGTTACTTAGTATTTATTACCAATTTATGAAATTCAATGGAGAATAATTCATGAAACTGAGTAATAAAAGTGAATGGATGTTTCATTATTAATTCGTAGGATCAGATGTGGATTCGACTACGAATTCAGAATAAGAAAATGAGCATTACCATCCCATGGGATCGTGGAATCGACCATAGTATCGGAGTAATTGAGATTTATCCATCACCATTTCATGAGTTCAGTAGATTCAATCATGAAATTGGAGTAATGAGATAATATAGTTGTTTCATTGCTATTATATGAGATCAAGTCGTGGATTCGATCATAGAATCAGAACAATTGTTATTGCCATTCCATGGGATCAGGCCGTGGATTCGACCATGGAATAGGAGCAATTGTAGATCATTCTGGGAATTCAAAGGTGAATATCACGGCAGAAGTAATCTATATTCAGAAAAAATATTAGCAAGTTAAAGCATCACATCTATTCTGAATGGTGCATAGTTAGGGAGTCACGGTGGTGTTTACGACTTGAAGGTGTTGATGTTCTCAATCTACGGAGAACTACCTGAATCTATGCACAGTCTCTCCACATAATCAGGGAACGGTGAAGTGTCACCGACGTCCTGAAGGCGTCTGCCGCGCAACTATTCTTCTATGTGGAGGTGGGTCTCTCTCCTGCAGTCAGGGACAGTGAGTATCACCGACGGCCTGAAGGCGCAATGTTCTCAATCTTCGGAGAACTGCCCAGCTGCATAGAGGTCACAATGAAATGTCAGGGATCGAACGCTCAGTTGGTAGAGGCCTTTCAAAAACATATTCATCAGGGCTTCGTAAAATATGAATCGGTGCATGCTTGAAAACCGTGTCAAAACATGCCTCGTGATTTTACGAATTTTCCCTTTGTTGAAAATCCACTATCTACATTAAGTCCCGTGTATAGTGGGGAAAATTCATGTTCTGCAGTATGCATTAAATGGTGATTTTTAGTCGACGAGATCTGGTTGAACTCAGTCTACAAAGGTAGTTTCAGAGTCCTCAATTTACCCTAGTGAGACCATGTACGAGTAAATGTGTGGCTGAGAATTGTGATAGTAAGGTAGAGTGTCATCTCATGAGCGCGGAGAGATGAGGCACTGCTGATTTGGGAGTTTAGAAGCTTAGTTATGGTCGATTTAGGATTTGCGGGCCCAAGCCCAAAAATGAAACCCGTGTTTATTAGGTTTTGGAAATAAACTTGATATAAAAGGGAATAACCCTCAAATTCCTTTTAATTTTTGTCGACCAAGATTCTCCTCACCATCACTCCATGAGCAGCAGCAGGAAAACTCATTGAAGTCAGCAGCACCGCCGCCCGTCCAATCACCGCCGGCCGTCCGACCACCGCCGACCGAATTCCGTCCGGCGCCAACAGGTGAGTTCGTGAATTTTTTTTTTTTTTTTTTTGTTGTAGGCTTTATGATTGATGATTGTTCACAAAACCCAAAATCCCATGGTTACATGTGTATGCGTAAGATTTACAAAGGATTTTTTAGAAAACGTATGTATGTGCACGTTTGTTCATTAGTTGGAGAAACGAGCAAAAATCCCTAATATGAAAGAAATATGTTAATTTTTGAATAGACATGGGCTAGTTGCAGTAGCAAAAGTTTTGTTTATTATGTTTCATGAAAACCCAAGTTCGTTTTTTGAAAGTATGAACTTTGCAGATACTTTTAAACGTAATTTGTTCGTAAAAGTAGTAAATAATAATCCTTAGAGTTAAAGGAATTTTGAAAAGACCTGGAGTTCATATTGAAATTTTATTTGAGAACTCTCGAAGTTTTATTTGAAATATGGAGAACTCTACAAAAATAGAAAAGTCCCTGGTTCCATAGACTAATGCTCGGTTGACCAAAAAGTTTTTTTTTGAAATTTACGTGGGTTATTAACTCACGATTTTTTTTAAAAAGAATACGTGACTTATTCACGCCTTATTAAATAAAAATCGGGTTTTTGAAAACACACAATTTATGAGTTTGGTGAACTCACAGTGTATGCGTGAATTCAGTGTGATTTTATAGCGTATGTATACATAAGATCAGCGAGTGCTCACATAGATGGTTATGTGAATTACTCATTATTTCTCAAAAACTCAATGTCGACTCTTGAATGATATGTATTATGCTCGATTTTGCAGGTTTGAAAGAACGAGCAAGTTTTGGAGGTTTTACGTTGTTATCACTAAGTTCGTAAAATTGTAAAGAGGTGAGAATTGAGGAATAACATTTTTGCAGACGTCGATTGTCGTATTTTATTTAATTCCATTGTGTGGATGAATTCATGTATGGATGTTGCAGCAATTTTGCAAAATGGTTGAATCCCGTAGTGCTTCTGAAGATGATGTTTCATCGAGAGAAGATGTTTCCTCAAGAGAGGATGTTTCCACAGATGCCTCTTCTAGAGATGATGGTTCCTCCAGAAACAATGATACTGAGGTTTCCCAGGAGAAGTAGGAAAGTTCCAAGACTAAGAACATTCCAATTGCTGAGGACAAATTCTTCATGTACCTGTATAGGCCTGAAAAGCGTTCTTTAGGCTCTTCATTTCGGTTGCTGATAAATCCTAGGTTCACTGCCAAGAACAAGTTGGTGTCTCCCCGAGCTGTGGTTCGATTTTATTTGCAAGGGAATCATTTCACATCTTCTCAGGTGGAGTTGAAGCTTTCTTGGAGATCTCTGATGCATTTCTCTGGATGGGAAAGGCACATGTTAGGCCATAGCCATGTGAGGGCCATATTGGATAGTGCTCAGGTGACACGAGCCATTCAAGCTGCTGGAGATTTGATCATCAATCATGATATACCAGGTATGATATCCCTTCTCGCCCGTTGGTGTGTCCCTACTCACACATTTATACGCAGATGGGTAGAATTCACCATTACTCTGGAAGATGTAGTTGTTTTGTTGCACCTTCCAATTACTGGTAATTATCCTGAAGAACTCTTGACATAGGAGAAGGAGATATCTGACATGTTAGAAGCCAAGATGCATGAATTCAATGAGTCACCTGCATCTTGCTATGCCCGATGGTTATCACACTGGTGGACAAGAGATAGAACTCTTGAAGGACCGGTTGATGGCGTTTTGACAATTTTGGATTTCTTGTGTCTATAGCTCTCACGGGATATCTTCGAAGATTGCGGATACTTGCTGAAGAAGTTTGTGATTCGCTTTGCCATTAAGATGGCCAAAGGTGAGAAAATTCCCATTAACAATCTATTTTTGGGTTTTTTGTTCGCCAACTTGGACTCTCTAGTTGTGGACTCCAGTATTTCTGATGGCTTCATGAAGATTGAGACGTATGCTAATACCATGTTTCTCCAAGCCTTGATGTGGGAGCACCTTGAGAGTTATGCCCCAATTCCCTGTAGCATTTTGCAAGGATGCAGGATCGATACTCGTCATTCCCTTCTTGAAGAGAATAATGCTAGGATCATGCGCTGGTCTAGAAAGCAACCACAATACAAGATATGCATTACTGACGTTTTGGACATTGAGTCTGAGTTCAACTTTCTCCCCTGGGTGTCGATTACTTTTCTTTTCTCACAGTTGATCACTTTCAATACTACTGACGAGAATATCACGTTGAGTACTGGTGATGGTCTGAGTGAAGGAGAGAGATCTTTCGTCTTGAGTTGTACTCCTGGTTTCTTGCTATCAATAATGAACGGAGGATTTCAGGTAGAAGAGTACAACATTGACAGAGCCGCTAGACATATGGGACTTGACCAGTGCATTCTGGGTCATCAAATGAATAAGCCAGGGATTGAGTACTTGAAGGATCATTTAGACTGCACCCGCGTGGAAGGAAATGAATACTTGCTCCCATGTTCTGACCGAGAAACCTTCGCAACTCATGGTTATATAGGCTTCTGGCGTCAGCAACTCGAGCGTGTATATGCGTTTATAACAAATGTTCAGTCCCCTATACGAGAGTTCCCTCCACCTGACGTGGTTTCCTGTCGACCCAGGTTGAAGTATCTCTCTGGTAGTGATAATAGGAAGACATCTCCAAATGCGTCGCAATTAAGTGCTTCTTCTTATGATTTCGGCCAAAGTATGCCAATCATATTTTAATCGTATTGCTTTTATTGTGATAGAGTGGTCGCGCTGTGAGACCACGAATTCATGTAAACTCTTCAATATTTCAAGAAGTAAGACAACACATAGGATGATACCGAACAGAATACAGTCTCATGCCGCTTCTTTGGTGAGTTGCTCGCGCTTTTCTTCATTATTGAAACTTTCTCATCCATTTAATTAAGATTTAAAAGAGTATTGCTCATCCATTTCAGAATTTTGCCCCATTGGTTATTTATGGTCTCCGTTTTTCTCTTGGTCGAACAATTCAGGATTCCAGCACTGAGGAGGTTGACGTAAGTTTCCCCTTTTGCACTTGATAATTGTAATACGCCTTTGGACGAATGAGTGACGATTGTTATTGATATGGACAGGAGGAAATCACCATGGATAAGGATCATGTTGATGAGGCACATTCCTCTTTGAGTCATGAGAATATGGAGAGCTCTCAAAATCCCGAACCGAACGAAAATACGGAGAGTTCTCCGAATGAAGATAATGGAATTGCCAATGGAGGTTCCAACATTGCCGAGTCCTCAAATGGTTTAGAGGCTCCCCTAGTAAGTATTTATCATGTATTATCTTCATGGAAGTATGATATTGCTGATTTATGCATGAATGAATAAGAACCCGTATGAATATACGAGTAATTTTGCCGAAATACGTCATCAGAAAATTTCAGACTTCAGATTTTATTAGAAATGCTGTAGAATCCTCGTCTGGAGTCGGATTTTCGAATTTCGCATATGTATCTTCAAGCCCAAAAAATTTCCAAGCTTTAAAAGACAAGCTTTTCGAATTTTGAGCATGTTTAGGTCCTGAAAAATGCGAAACAGTAAACTTCCAGGAGATATTCAGAACTTTTCCAGATCGCACGTTGTGTGATTTTTTGGCCACATCTCCTCGGTCGTTCATACGATTGTCATGAAATCTTGACATGTTGTAGAGAACTTTAATACGAAGAGAATGGTATATAACTCATCTCTAGATTCCTCACAAATTGCTCCCAGTTCGTCATTGAACATAGGGCAGTCTAAATTTTCTTCAGCTGAGTTTCTTTGAAAACGTGTTTCATGACTTTGATACTTCTTGCACATGTCATAAATGCATAATAAGGAACTTAATTGATGTTAGTTCACTTACTTTCTTAATCTTATGATTGCATTGGATTTCCACGCCTGAACCATCCTAATCCCATGTAATCTTCACATTAGGTACCGAACGACGAAGTTGGGAATCATGGATCCATTAATGATAGCTTGGGAAGTCCTGGAGTTGTTGGTGATGAAACTACTATACCTTTACCTCCAGGTTATGAAGTGCTGGTTGTTGATGCAGGGGAGGTGGTGGAATCCCCAATTGAGCCTCAGATGGTGGAACCCGAATCGAGAATAGCAGAAACTGCTTCGTCTGAAGTGGTCTCCATGATTGTTGATGCTGATCCAGTAGTTGAGAGGCGTATGATAGTGCATGAGTATCCCAATGCAGGGATTTCTTTTGATCCTCAATTTGGTGAGTTAGTCTCATACCACCAGTTAGTTGGTGGTTTTAGTGTTCCCATCAGATATGCTGCTATGTATGAGAAACTGTGGAAAATGTATGGACACATCGTGGTTACTTCCTGATAAAGCAAGTGAAAGTCATATTGCGTGTTATACATGATATCTATATCACTCCCAGAAATGTTGTTACCCGAGACGTACTCTTTGATTGGGAGTACAACTTGAAGAATGCTGAAGAACTTGGCTTCAATCTGAAGTGGCTTCATCAAAGGCTTAAAGTTATCAGGAAAACAGTAGAGGGTGGTGCTCCTTTCCCTGCTAGTGATGCTGTGACGAAGAAGATGAATGAAGTTGCTGAACTGACCAAGAAGCTGGAGTTGGAGAAAGCGGCTTTGAAAGCTTTGGAAGATGCGGAGAAGCAGAAATCATTCTTTGATGGATTTCTTTAGTTTCCTTTCCATAATCTCATGCACATTGAACTTCTGAGAGAGATGTGAGATTTTATTTGGGTTTTGATTTTTGATAGGTTTTGAATTTATGAGTGACTGGGGATTTTCTTTTGATTTTGGATTTGATAGAGATTTTCTTAAGTAAAGAACTTTGATAGATTGCTGAATTTTCAAATGCTGAGTGCAAGTGACTGGAGGAATTGAAAATACAATTAAAATAAAATCCAAAAGTGCAAACATCAGATGTTTTGAGCACTTGCCTTGGACATAAAACATCCAATGTTGAATGTTTCATGCATCGAGAACCTTAAGCCAATTCTCGTGAATCACAGGTACAGTCGTTTTTCCTTTAATGTCAGCCAATTTGTAGTATCCTTCAGCAACTGACTTATCAACCATGAAAGGTCCTTCCCAGTTAGAACCCTTTGTAGAATGCAGATTTCGCCTGGTTTCCTTAAGAACCAAATTCCCTTCATGAAACTTGTTAGGCTTGGTTGCGCGTTCCTTGAAGATCTTCTGCTGGTTTGGAATCACCCGTGGATTCCATGCCAGTGAATATTTTCAATTCTGAGGCACATGTGGACACTCATGCAATGGAAAATATGGCGGGTATCACTTGTCAAACTGAGCCAAGTCTTCTGCGATAAACCTTTCAATGTGGTGCATAGTCAGAAGAGGTTCCAACCATGAAATGTAGTATTGCTGAGGCGAGACTGTCCACTCATAGCGTTTGATGACAAGTAGGTTTTGAGCGAGTCCCCGAATTAGGGTAGCATATTTGAAAGTAGGTAACACATATGCATCATGAGGAATAAGACTTGCCTGAGTGTGAAACCTCCTGACGAATCCGTTAGGGATTTATCCAGGCTTTTGAGCGAGTCCCATGAGTTTCGACCTTTTCCAAATGCTCGAAAGGCTGTTCATCTTCTAAGTCGGAGCTTTTTTCGGTGGAGAAGTGTGCAACTGAAGGTGAAGATACCGCAGCAATTTTTTTATCATGAATCCACGCTCTTCCAAGAACCATGTCGTATCCAGGATCCTCCCTGATTATGAAGAATTTGGTTTATGTCCAGGTTGAATCACTTCTTATGTTGAGAATGATGTAACCATAGCATCCCTGGAGATTCCTTCATGATCTCTGATTGAGACTGGAGCACAAGTTGCTTCTTGACGAGTGATGCCAGCATCTCTAAGGGTTTTCAGAAGGATGATGTTGACACCAGTGCCAACGTCGACTAATGCTCGTCTGAATCTGTTCCCCTTGAGATGCACCATGGTGAGAAGTCCCCATTCGTACATCTCTTTGTCTGTCACAGGTAGTTCAGGGAATGTTTCCTCAATTGTCAGTCGTTTGTCTGACACGACATAGTTTAGCGCAGAAAACATGTCATCTCTTTGGGCCCTTGACAAGTACAACAACTCGCAGACGTGCTCCATTAAAAACTGAACTACTTTCTTGACCGCATGCTCGGAGGGTACAAATATTCTGATCAGGAGAGGATTTTTGTGTACTCCTTCAGTCCCCAGTTCTCCTGAGTCGGCCTTTTCTTTGAAGATGCGCTTCAAATTTCTACAGTCACGGGTTGGATGACTGACATACCTATGGAAGTGGCAATAGCGTGCATTTTCCATTTGATCCACGGTTGGTTCCTTTTTGACAGAAGGTAGCTTGATTGCACCATCTTGGATCCAGACTTCCAGTAGTTCGATCACTTCTTCAATGGGAAATGGGAAATCAGGAACTTCCTCATCATTCTGTTGTGATTGTGCATTTCTGGTCTGGTTGTCCTTCCTTGGAGCTTTTGGAGGGTGAGACGTTGGAGAAGCGTTTTTGTGTTGTTGTGATTCGGATTTTCTCTTGCTTCCTTCAGCAACATTCATGGAAGCTTTAACATTGTACTGCTTGTTGATCAGGCGCCGAGCATTGCTGCTTTGAGTGTCTTTCGATTCCTCCATTTTGACAGTTTTCGTTCTTTCTAGCAACGCAGGAGAAGTAGTTGTCGATCGCTTGGCTGCTTCGTGAAGTTCCGAAAAGGTCTGGAAGCGGATATTCTCCAACAAAGCTCTGTAAACAGGGATCATCCCATTGATGCACAAGTCCACCAGTTGTTGTTCAGTAATATTTGGATCATGACAATCCAGAGCTTGGATCCTGAACCTCTTCACGTAATCGTTGGGGTTTTCAATAGTCTTCTGAGCCATCCTCCCCAAGTCAGAAAGGGTAATTTGCTCAGAAACAAAGAAGTATTTCATGTAGAAAGCATTAATAATTTCTCCCCAATTAGAAATTCTTCCTGGTGCGATGTTATTGTACCAAGTGTATGCACGACCCGTCGGGGATTTTGAAAAATCCTTCAAGCGGACAACATGGTTGTGTTCATGTTCTCCAAATGCTTCCAAAAATCGAGAAACGTGTTCTCGAGCATTTCCCGTTACGTTGTAGAGTGTGTAGGTTGGAGAGGTGTAGCCTTTGGGGGAGAGGGATCCTCTGCGTGTCTGTAGGATACGGAGGTTGATAATGTGCACGGTCGTTGTATTACCCCTTCCCCGATTTTCCATAAAGCGCTCCAAGTCTTCACGGGTGATGAATTGACGAGGTGTCAAACTCGCAAAAATAAATTTCTCTACTTCTATTTAACTAGAAAGTAGTATAATATAAGTAGGATCGTCCCAAGGGAGGTATGAAGTCTAATTTGTTATGAAAATACTCTTAGCAAAGATGATTTTGTTGTAGAATTTCTGAAAATTGTAAATTGTATTCAAATATGAGATGTAATTGATTAAAGGTTCATTCTAGACCACAGAATACTAACCAAATTGATATATAGCCTAGTTCTTCACATTATCATGTTACTAACAACCCTAGAATAATTAATACGCTCAACTATTCCGTCATTATCTCCTAAGCTCAGCGGATACGGAAGCGCTCGACTACCGGTTCCTACTTGCCAAGTTTCCTAGAGGTACGCTTACTAGGTGTGACTTAAACAAGTGCTCTAATATTTGTGAGATAAGGTTCCTCCTAGTGATGAACTCAAAATCATGAATCACCTACTAGTGTTGATTTCTACATACGGGCACTTAACAAAGTCCCATCATCAGTACCCATATATTGCTACTTGTGTTTATATTTCTAGACAATTACGGGTCGAAGAAAATCTAAACTAGCAATAGGATTAAGAATTAATGATTCAATTTCGAACTTAAACCCTTAACAAATAATCCATAAACAATATTAGCATGGTAGAAATCAATCAATAACATAAATAAATGCAAGAGAACAAGTTATTTCATAT
Organism: Papaver bracteatum; assembly: GCA_023529315.1. Classification (NCBI taxonomy): domain Eukaryota; kingdom Viridiplantae; phylum Streptophyta; class Magnoliopsida; order Ranunculales; family Papaveraceae; genus Papaver; species Papaver bracteatum. The sequence continues at coordinate 1,391,883 of JAJJWX010003325.1, forward strand.
CAATTATAGTTTCATATTTTGGGCTTTGAAAACGCCCTTAATCAAGAAGAGTTTTAGTTACTCATAATATTGGAGTTCATCATCAAATATAATAATTGAAATAAAGTAAAGAAGATGAAAATATAAAATGAAAGCAAACCCTAGCTCCGGCTCTCTGCAAAACTCCAAGAAGAATATGTATCTCAAAGTTGTAGTAGTCTTCCCCTTTTGTAGCTTTTCTCCCTTCCAAAACTAGGTTAAGTCTCAAAAGCCCATATCCAATGTGTCCACCAAGGCCACACAAGAGAAACCCATGTAAGAAATTATGTCAAAAATAGTTAGCCGGAAAGCTGGGTATATCGCCGTAACTTGGCCGGAAAAGTGACCGGGAAGTATCTCTAATGACCAGTAAATGCAACTCAGGTGACTGGTCAAGCTAACAGTCAACCGTCAAAGTAAATGGCTGACTAACAGTGTTAACTGAGTCAAGTCTGAGTTAGAAGGGTGAGTCAGATTCAGCTCAGCTGGTCCATTCTGTCACAGCTTAAGCCCATTGCACATGCCTAGAATTCTATGTCGCGTCATGATGGAAGTACACTATGCACTGTATCCTGCATTTCGTCTTAGCTCCAATTTCAAACACAGCCAACATCACTCACTCCATCTGAGCTGCTTCATTCCATAACCAGCTACAATCATTTCTTCCACCACTCCAATTTCAGTCCCATGACAGCATCATTCCAGTTGAAAACATCCATCCAGCTCAGTGCCTCCATAACCTGCCATCTGAGATGCCTGCACCTGTAATCACATGACTGTAACCACCAGCTACAACATATCTTTTGTACAACTCAAACTTGAACATATTCTCCTTAATTAAGACCCTTCACATGTTCAGAAACCCTTCAGCACATCAAATGCAATTTTGTAGCTTCAAATCTCCAAAATACCCATCTGCAGAAACATTCATCAAATCAACCCATCTTTTCATGAGCTCAAATATTAAAACAGATCTCATTTCTCCATGTCTGAATCCAGGAATCTTCAATTCAAGAACTCTCATTACAGCTGCATCTCAATGCCAGCAACATACTCCCTGTAGTTTTAGCTGAAAACAACCAACTCTGTCAGGCCTTCTGTCATCGCAGAAGCAACACACGATATTCCCCGGCCACCAACACTTTACAGCTCCAGCTACAACTGTCTCCTATTCTCTGCAATGCAATATCTCCACCAGAACAGCTTCAACTAACATCCACGGACAATCCACTTGAGCTTGACCTGAACTACCACTACTCAGTTCTTCCAACCAATAACAGCAACATCTTGCACCTTTTTTCTACAGCTTCTCTTAAACCAGTTCATCGCCTCAACCACAAAACCCTTCTATCAGCGACATCATTAGTTCCCACCAAGTGCAATACCATCTCAGTCCCCCGCAACACTGTGTTCCATTCACATCTCATTTGCACCATGTCCTTCAGCTTTGTAACTGTAGCTATGACCCAATCTCCATTAACAATTCAGATTAATTCCTGACAAACATCTAAGCACTTCATTCCCATTCTCCGTGTCTTGCAATTTGAACTACTACAAATTTTAAAACATCTAATTTGCGGCAACAATTTCTCATAATCCACCTACAATTCAATTCTTCTCATCCCTCTACATAGCATCAACAGCACCACCAGGGTCTTCTTCCGCATCGTAAAATCAACTTCAAACCCCATCTGGTACCTATAATCAACAGCAATTCTTCAACACTAGTGAAAATCACATCATCCCATATCCTTATTCTTGATAGAAGCCCCAAATTCTCCACCATATCTTTGTTCAATTCAGTAGAAACCTATCTCAAGAACAGCCTTCAACTGCAGATCTTAGCATCTGTAATTTGCACCTCCAACTAGAATGAGATATAAATTCGCCCAAAACCCTAACTTTTGAGTCTTTTCAGACCTTCAATTACAGAAACCATAACAGCTTCATCCTCTCACAATTCCTCCATCTGTTTCTGTCTTTAATCTCATCTCAATTTCTCATGATGCCGCCTTTTACTCCTCTCTTGATTTTAGGTGGAGAAAGTGCAATAAAGATAATGAGACAATGAATTTTAGGTTTAGTGTAGGAATAAAAATGGATATATACACTCAAGTGAAGCAGATAGGGGGTGGCCAGAATGACTCTAGGCACCCATGAATAGGACAATAGACACCGAGAATGTCTTTTCATTGCTTTTCTAGACTGCAGTAGTTGTCTCCTATCACCAGCTTGCCTCAGATCCGCTCCCAATAGCAGTCGCACATTAGAATTGATGCTCTCGCCTTTCGTGCTCCAAATTGATGCTTTCTTTCAAGTTCCACCAATAGCAACCGTCCCTTATTTCTCAGATTCACTTCTTCTCTTCAATGAGAGTCATCACTAAAGTTGTCGTGCTTTTCAGACATAAATTTGCATCACTAAATCCGACATACTTTTCAGGAAGAGATGAAGAAATAAAAGCAAATAATGAGAAATAGTTAGTCTCCAACAACATTTGCACATGAGATGAGATTTTTGCGCGTTTCTTCTTCTTTTGCTCCAAGTGACTCCAAAGTACCAAAATACTCAAAAGCAAACATAAGATACATATTTTACAAGAAAACTAAGCAAAGAAAGCATAAACAATAGATAAATATATAGGTGTTTTAGACATCTATAAAATTCCCCCACACTTAGACTTTGCTAGTCCTCGAGCAAATCAAACAAAATAATTATAAAACATACATACAACTCCGTCTCGTCGAGGCTACGGTTACTCTTAGCGTGAATAACAGGCCTTTAAACCCCTAGGTGTCCCTAGTGGACGAGTTTTAGTCTCGTGAAGGTTTACAAGAGGTCTGCCTACAAAACCTATATTTCCAACTCCGTCTATTTGTGACAAATTAATGAACGAATCCAAAATGATTACAGGAGGAAGTACCTTGCGCAAATTCAGTTCATATTTAAGTAAATAAAGCTCTAATTAGATAGTCGAACAAGCCACAATACTCGTAAACTAACAAACCACAATCACAATGAAAATATTAATAAGATGGATATAAATGTAGATGTTGGCGAATGTTCACAAGTGATCGATGTTTCCCATATCTGTCTGAAGGTCACTGCCAAGATGAACCTATGCATCCTATTGGATTGAGCTATTGGTCTGAATTCTAGTGTCAACACACTGGAATATACAAGGGAACCAGTAGTCAACAATCTTATTTTTACATCAACTCAACTGTCATATACAAGGGAACCAAGAGTGACTTTATTCAACAAATATAATATTTTTCTTTTTCTTTTTCACTTTTTTTTTTTGTGACAACATGATTCGATCTTTTGGATCCAAGCGCATGCTTCTTGTCAGCAAGTATATGATAGTTACCTTGGATCCTGCATTCCACGCTTTTTTAAGCGATGGAGACAAGGACTACGTTTCACACATACTGCTATCCAAGTGTCATTTTATTCCGTTTGGTCTAATTGGTCGGTCTCTTTTTTTTTTTTCTTCTTAGCAACTCAATCACTCTATTTCATCCTAGTAGTAATAACAAGTCGATGTTTAGTGAACCACCAAAGCACTTACAGAACAATAGATAAATATGGAAAAACAAAAATAGAATGTGATATGGTGATATTCCAAGATATGGTAACAACTATCATGTTATTTGTGATTTCTGAGCTATATTTGTACCTTTTAGTTAATTGGTTCCTCAACTCCTGCAATCAAAATGGTTCCATCCACTAATGGTGTCATCCTAAAGGCACAAGTTTCTAGATTTCGGAGTTCAAAAAGCACAATTTTTTCTTGTTTTTCTATTTTTCTGATTTTTTTTTAAATACATAAAATAATACATCACATAGACTATACATAAAACAAAGCATCACATAGACTATACAAACATATAAATGCTCCCCCACACTTAAACTTTACATTATCCTCAATTTAAAATTGAATCGTCCAAAGAAAGTTCAAGGTGGGAAATTCCGCAAATGATATGCAAAAACAAAGAAAAACAAAAGATAAAATGCTGAAAAATAAAAAGATAAGGATAAAGATACAAAACTGGTGGGTTGCCTCCCACTAAGCGCTTGGTTTAACGTCACCAGCCCGACGTTCAGCTCCAATTACTCCTTCAGAGGGAGTGGATCACTCAATGTGATCATATCCTGATTCTCCGTCACAAACTGCTCGTAGTATGGTTTCAAACGATGGCCGTTGACCTTGGAAACCAGCCCTATTTTGGGACTAGTAATTTCAACTGCACCATGCGCAAACACATTAGTAACAACAAATGGTCCAACCCATCTGGACCTAAGTTTACCCGGAAACAATTTAAGACGAGAATGGAAAAAAAAAGTACTTTCTGCCCTACTTCAAAACTCTTTCGGGAAATCATTTTATCATGGAAAGCCTTGGTATTTTCTTTATGCATCATTTCGCATCTCTTCTAACTCATTGAGTTGAAGTTTCCTATGTTCACCAGCTGTATCTAATTCCATATTACATACCTTGATAGCCCAATAAGCTTTGTGTTCAATTTCGACGAGAAGATGGCAAGGTTTGCCATAGACAAGCCTAAAAGGAGACATACCGATGGGTGTCTTGTAAGCTGTCCTATATTCCCACAAAGCGTCATTGAGTCTATAACTCCAATCCGTCCTTGTAACGTTCACCGTCTTCTCAAGGATGAACTTAATCTCCCGGTTGGAAATTTCAGCTTGTCCACTCGTTTGTGGATGATACGGTGTGCTAACTTTATGAGAAATGTTATACTTATTTAGAAGAGCATGAAAGGATCTCTTGAAGTGCGAACCTCCATCACTAATCACCACTCGAGGTGTTCCAAGCCTAGAAAATATATGTTCCTTCACAAACTCACAAAAAACATGAGAATCATTGGTAGGAGTGGCTTTAGCTTCCACCCACTTAGAAACATAATCTACAGTAAAAAGTATAAAAAATTTCCCATTGGAATTCACAAAAGGCCCCATAAAGTCTATACCCCAAACATCAAAGATCTCAACAGCGAGAATTGGTATTTGCGGCATTTGGTTTCTATCACCAAGGTTGCCTGTCCTTTGACACCTATCACAAGCCTTGAAAAACAAATATGCATCCTTAAACAATGTAGGCCAATAAAAACCACTTTCGAGAACCTTGAGGGCTGTCCTCTTGGCTCCTAAATGGCCACCACAAGCATATGAGTGACAAAAATTCAGAATTGATTGGAACTAGGATTCAAGTACGTACCTGCGGATCATTTGATCGGAGCAATGCTTCCACAAATAAGGTTCATCCCATATATATTGCTTGGCAATCTTCTTGAGCTTGTGTCTTTGGAATGTAGACATGGAACTAGGTACTTGTCCAGTCACCAAGAAGTTAACAATATCAGCGTACCATGGAGTTGTGCTACCAACAGCAAAAAGTTTCTCATCCGGGAAGATATCATGCAACGGAATCACTTCTTCGGACACAACCAATCTGCTTAGATGATCTGCTACAGTATTCTCACTGCCCTTCTTGTCCTTGATTTTCATGTTGAACTCTTGAAGAAGGAGTATCCACCTTATGAGCCTTGGCTTAGCATCCTTCTTTATTAGCAAGTATCGAAGTGCAGCATGGTCGGAGAAAACAACCACCTTTGTACCCACTAAATAAGATCTAAACTTCTCGAGTGCAAACACTATGGCCAAAAGCTCCTTTTCAGTAGTGGAGTAGTTGATTTGTGCTCCGTTGAGAGTTCTAGAAGCATAATAAATGGAATATGGAACTTTACCATCTCGCTGTCCCAACACGGCTCCAACGGCATAATCACTTGCATCGCACATCAACTCAAATGGCTTGCTCCAGTCGGGTGGTTTGATAATTGGTGCGGTAGTCAACAACTATTTCAAGGTGTCAAAAGCTTCCTTGTATTCCTTGTCACAATCAAAGGACACATCTTTTTGCAAAAGTATACACAGGGGCATTACAATCTTGGAGAAATCCTTTATGAATCTCCTATAAAATCCTGCATGACCAAGAAAAGAGCGAACCTCCCTCACATTTGTGGGGTATTATAAGTTCCGAATCAAATCTATCTTAGCCTTGTCAACTTCTAACCCTTTAGAGGATACAACATGGCCTAGCACAATCCCATGATTCACCATAAAGTGACATTTTTCCCAATTAAGCACAAGATTAGTTTCTACGCATCGTTTAAGAATAAGTGCAAGGTTATCTAAGCATTTGTCAAAAGAATCACCATACACGCTAAAATCATCCATAAACACTTCTATGATGCTTTCCACATAATTTGAAAATATGCTTACCATACAACGTTGAAAAGTTTCTGGAGCATTGCACAATCCAAATGGCATACGTCTATATGCAAAAGTGCCAAAAGGACAAGTAAATGTCGTCTTTTCTTGATCTTCCGGAGCTATTACAAGCTGGTTATAACCTGAAAAACCATCAAGGAAGCAATAGTAAGCATGTCTAGCCAACCTTTCAAGCATTTGATCAATGAATGGTAAAGGAAAATGATCCTTTCGGGTGGTAGAGTTGAGCTTTCGGTAATCAATGCAAACTCTCCAACCGGTCTGGATTCTAGTTGGAACCAAGTCATTATCTTCGTTTTTCACCACCGTGATTCCGGACTTCTTTGGAACGACTTGAATCGGGCTCACCCATTTGCTATCGAATATGGTATAGATAATCCCGGCATCCAAAAACTTCAGGATTTCTTTCTTGACTACTTCCATCATTGGAGGGTTCAAGCGACGTTGAGCTTCTCTTGTTGGTTTTGCCCCCTCCTCAAGAAGTATTCGGTGCATACATGTGGAAGGACTGATTCCTTTAATATCGGCAATGGTACATCCAATGGCAGACTTGTGCTCTCTTAGCACTCGAACAAGCTTCTCCTCTTGCACCTTGGTGAGGTTGTTGGCAATGATCACCGGTAACTCTTCTTTGCCACCTAAATATACATATTTAAGGTGATCCGGAAGAGGTTTCAACTCAAGGATAGGTGCCTGCACAATCGACGGTAAAATTTTCTCATTAGTAAGCGGCAAAGAAACATAAGACGCATTATACTTTGGTGGAACTTCTTGTAATGAGTTAAGAGATACAACATCCTCTTTAAGCTCATCACAAATAGACAATTCACTTTCAATGTCTTTTATTTCCCATAACCTAAACCTTCGACTATGGTGTTTTCTAAAGCATCATCACTATTCAATTCAAACATCTTTTGAGCTAGAGAATCAATAATATCAATAAAAAAACATGAATGCACGTCACTAGGATATCTTATAGCCTCAAATATATTGAAACTTATGATCTCATCATCAAACTCCATAGTTAAAGCGCCCTTGAAAACATCAATCTTCATTCTAGCAGTTCTCATGAATGGTCTACCCAATAGCAAGGGGGTAGTTGATGGTGAATCCTCATCCATCATGTCAAGAACATAGAAATCTGTCGGAAATATGAGTTGATTAACCTGCACCAAAACATCTTCAATAACCCCTTTCCGGTAAGAATTAGACCTATCAGCAAGTTGTATAACAATACCGGTATTTTTAAGAGGTCCAAGTTTCAATGATTCATAAACGGAGGCAGGCATAACATTAATGGATGCTCCTAAATCTAGCATAGCACTCTCAAACTTTACTTTACCAATAGTACATGGTATAGTGAAACTACCGGGATCTTTCAATTTAGGTGGGAGTTTCTTTTGAAGATATGCCGAAGCATTTTCCCCCACACTCATCACTTCATTACCGGTTAATTTGTGCTTGTTAGTGCACAATTCCTTCAAGAACTTTGCCCAGCGCGGAACTTGCCTTATCGCCTCGATGAGTGGAATGTTCACTTCAATCTTCTTAAAGGTTTCCAAAAGCTCTTGGTACAATGTATCCTTGTTTGACTTTGCCAACCTGCTAGGAAAATAAGGAGTAGTAACATAAGTAGAAACACGAGTTTTAGAGTTAGAATTTGTTACCGGGTCAGCCTTTTTAGGGGCTGTTTCACCCTATTCTTTCTCCAAATCAGTTTCATGGGACACCAGTGATGTTTCCGGTTTCTCTACTTGATTCCCACTGTGTAACTCAATAGAATTGTCATTCTCCTTGTGATTTACTGTTTGCAAAGGAAGTTTTCCCTCTGCTTGTGCTTCTAATTTTCTCACGGTGTAGCTAATTGACCCATTTGTGTTCGGATGTCTTTCATATCCATCTCTGACTTTTTCTTATCTTGCACCATTGTGTTGAGGATGAGATTCAACTTGTCATCTATACTCGTGCCTTGAGTTTCTTTACGTGGATTTTGCAAGAAATGGTACCCACCTTGTTGATTAAAAGGGGGATTGGGAACTACAGCTTGCTTGTTGGCGTAGCTGAAATTGGGATGATCTCGCCAACCCGGATTGTATGTGCTAGAGTACGGATCATATCTCGACCTTTGCTGATTTTGGTACATGACACTTGCTTGCTCAACATCTTCATTGTATGATGATGATGGTATGACAACCGCTGTTATTTGATGCATCATCCTCTGTTCCATGTGTGAAGAATTGCCAACTTCATTCACCTTCCTTACCGCTGATTCATCTCTAGTGAATAATTGTTGTGTATTTGCAGCCATGTTCTCTAACAAGCTTGTAGCTTCCGCAATGGTCTTGTTGGTAAGTGCACCACCACTTGCGGCATCAACCAAATGTCTCTCAGTAGAAAGCAACCCCTAGTAGAAATATTGAATCACAAGTTGATCGCTGATTTGGTGGTGTGGACAGCTAGCTAAAAGCTTCTTGTAGCGCTCCCAATACTCATAGAGAGTCTCTCCCGATATTTTCCTAATACCACAAATCTCCTTGTGAATCACAGATGCTTTTGATGCTGGAAAATACTTCTCAAAGAACAATTTCTTCATTCCATTCCATGTGGTTATGCTTCCTGCGGGTAAGCAAAAGAACCATTCTCCTGCAGCATCTAAAAGGGAGAAAGGAAAATATGTCATCATAGCCATATCCGCATCTGCAGTTGCTTGCTTCATACTAGTCACAACATGATGAAATTGTTGCAAATGACGATTAGGATCGTCTCCTGCTAAACCTCTGAATTTGGGCAGCAAGTTAATCAATTGCGTCTTCAACTCAATGGTTCCATTCAGCTGAATACATAAAGGCTGCTGGTCAAGGTTTGGAGAAGTGAGCTCCTTGAGTGTTCTTGGAGCAGGTGGTCGACCTTCCATTATGTTATCTTCCTCTTCGTCCGAGTCCGAAAATTCACTTGGTGTAGAACTAGGAGGAAGTGGAGTGTTCACTGCTCGAATAAAATCTTTAAGTAAAGCGCCCGAACGAAGACGTATACCAATAGGACTTGGTCTTCCCTCTCCACGCATTCACCAAAGAAATAGTACCTAAAAATCAGATTCTAAGAGATTGAATAAGTAACCTGAAATTATAACCAAAAGCAAAAATAACAACTAAGAATAAAAATAACAACTAAACTTGCCACTGCCTCCCCGGCAACGACGCCAATTTTGACGAGGTGTCGAACTCGCAAAATAAATTTCTCTACTTCTCTTTAACTAGCAAGTAGTATAATGTAAGTAGGATCGTCCCAAGGGAGGTATGAAGTCTAAGTTGTTATGCAAATACTCTTAGCAAAGATGATTTTGTTGTAGAAATTCTGAAAATTGTAAATTATATTCAAATATGAGATGTAATTGATTAAAGGTTCATTCTTGACCACTGAATACTAACCAAATTGATATATAGCCTAGTTCTTCACATTATTATGTTACTAACAACCCTAGAATAATTAGTACGCTCAACTATTCCGTTAATATCTCCTAAGCTCACCGGATACGGAAGCGCTCGACTATCGGTTCCTACTTGCCAAGTTTCCTAGAGGTACGCTTACTAGGTGTGACTTAAACAAGTGCTCTAAGTTTTGTGAGATAAGGTTTCTCCTAGTGATGAACTCAAAAGCATGAATCACCTACTAGTGTTGATTTATACATACGGGAACTTAACAAAGTCTCATCATCAGTACCCATATATTGCTACTTGTGTTTATATTTCTAGACAATTACGGGTCGAAGAAAATATAAACTAGCAATAGGATTAAGAATTAATGATTCAATTTCGAACTTAAACCCTTAACAAATAATCCATAAAGAATATTAGCATGGTAGAAATCAATCAATAACATAAATAAATGCAAGAGAACAAGTTATTTCATATCAATCATAGGTTCATATTTCGGGCTTTGAAATCGCCCTTAATCAAGAAGAGTTTTAGTTACTCATAATATTGGAGTTCATCATCAAATATAATAATTGAAATAAAGTAAAGAAGATGAAAATATAAAATGAAAGCAAACCCTAGCTCCGGCTCTCTGCAAAACTCCAAAAAGAATACGTATCTCAAAGTTGTAGTAGTCTTCCCCTTTTGTAGCTTTTCTCCCTTCCAAAACTAGGTTAAGTCTCAAAAGCCCATATCCAATGTGTCCACCAAGCTCACACAAGAGATACCCATGTAAGAAATTATGTCAAAAATAGTTAGCCGGAAAGCTGGGTATATCGCCGGAACTTGGCCGGAAAAGTGACCGAGCAGTAGCTCTGGTGACCAGTAAATGCAACTCAGGTGACTGGTCAAGCTAACAGTCAACCATCAAAGTAAACGGCTGACTAACAGTGTTAACTGAGTCAAGTCTGAGTTCGAAGGGAGATTCAGAGTCAGCTCAGCTGGCTGGTCCATTCTGTCACAGCTTAAGCCCATTGCACATGCCTAGAATTCTATGTCGCGCCATGATGGAAGTACACTCTGCACTGTATCCTGCATTTTGTCTTAGATCCAATTTCAAACACATCCAACATCACTCACTCCATCTGAGCTGCTTCATTCCATAACCAGCTACAATCATTTCTTCCACCACTCCAATTTCAGTCCCATGACAGCATCCTTCCAGTTGAAAACATCCATCCAGCTCAGTGCCTCCATAATTAACCTTCCATATGAGATGCCTGCACCTGTAATCACATGACTGTAACCACCAGTTACAACATATATTTTGTACAACTCAACCTTGAACATATTCTCCTTCATTAAGACCTGACACATGTTCAGAAACCCTTGAGCACAACAACTGCAATTCTGTAGCTTCAAAGCTCCAAAATACCCATCTGCAGAAACATTTATCAAATCAACCCATCTTTTCATGAGCTCAAACATTAAATCATATCTCATTTCTCCATGTCTGAATCCAGGCATCTTCAATTCAATAACTCCTATTACAGCTGCATCTCAATGCCAGCAACATACTCCCTGTAGTTTTAGCTGACAACAACCAACTCTGTCAGGCCTTCTGTCATCGCAGCAGCAACACACAGACATTCCTAGCCACCAACACTTTACAGCTCCAGCTGCAACTGTCTCCTGTTCTCTGCAATGCAATATCTCCACCAGAACAGCTTCAACTAACATCCACAGACAATCCACCTGAGCTTGACCTGAACCACCACTACTCAGTTCTTCCAACCAATAACAGCAACATCTTGCACCTTTTTTATACAGCTTCTCTTAAACCAGTTCATCGCCTCAACCACAAAACCCTTATATCAGCGACATCATTCGTTCCCACCAAGTGCAATACCATCTCAGTCCCCTGCAACACTGTGTTCCATTCACATCTCACTTGCCCATAGCACCATGTCCTTCAGCTTTGTAACTGTAGCTATGACCCAATCTCCATTAACAATTCAGATTAATTCCTGAAAAATATCTAAGCACTTCATTCCCATTCTCCGTGTCTTGCAATTTGAACTACTGCAACTTTAAAATATCTAATTTGCGGCAACAACTTCTCATAATCCACCTACAATTCAATTCTTCTCATCCCTCTACATAGCATCAACAGCACCACCAGGGTCTTCTTCCGCATCGTAAAATCAACTTCAAACCCCATCTGGTACCTATAATCAACAACAATTCTTAAACACTAGTGAAAATCACATCATCCCAGATCCTTATTCTTGATAGAAGCCCCAAATTCTCCACCATCTCTTTGTTCAACTCAGTAGAAACCTATCTCAAGAACAGCCTTTAATTGCAGATCTTAGCATCTGTAATTTGCACCTCCAACTAGAATGAGATGTAAATTCGCCCAAAACCCTAACTCTTGAGTCTTTTCAGGCCTTCAATTACAGCAACCATAACAGCTTCATCCTCTCACAATTCCTCCATCTGTTTCTGTCTTTAATCTCATCTCAAATTCTCATGATACCGCCTTTTACTCCTCTCTTGATTTCAGGTGGAGAAAGTACAATAAAGATAATGAGACACTGAATTTTAGGTTTAGTGTAGGAATAAAAATGGATATATCCACTCAAGTGAAGCAGATAGGGGGTGGCCAGAATGACTCTAGGCACCCATCAATAGGATAATAGACACCGAGAATGTATTTTCATTGCTTCTCTAGACTGCAGTAGTTGTCTCCTATCACCGGCTTGGCTCAGCTCCGCTCCCAATAGTAGTCACACATTAGAATTGACGCTCTCGCCTTTCGTGCTCCAAATTGATGCTTTATTTCAAGTTCCACCAATAGCAACCGTCCCTTATTTCTCAGATTCACTTCTTCTCTTCAATGAGAGTCATCAGTAAAGTTGTCGTGCTTTTCAGACAGAAATTTGCATCAATAAAGCCGACATACTTTTTAGGAAGAGATGAAGAAATAAAAGAAAATAATGAGAAATAGTTAGTCTCCAACAGCATTTGCACATGAGATGAGATTTTTGCGTCGTTTCTTCTTCTTTTGCTCCAAGTGACTCCAAAGTACCTAAATACTCAAAAGCAAACATAAGATACATATTTTACAAGAAAACTAAGCAAATAAAGTATAAACAATAGATAAATATATAGGTTTTTTAGACACATATCATGAATCCGGCGGGTTGAGGCTCTGCGGCTTTGCGGATTTCATCGTCACAGGGAACAAGAATAACTTCGGGGTTTGTTGAAGATGTTTCCTTGTCTTTCCCATTCTCTTGAGTTTTGTCTGACATCTTGTCAGTGTGAGTTTTGAGAGAGTTGAATAATTCCTTCTGAGTAGCAGCCATGTCAGTTTGATTTTTAGCGAGAACTTCCTAGACCTTCATGAGATCGCCTATGATAGGAGGATTTTCTCTGATTTTTTCTGGATGCCGCCCGAAAATATGATGATCTTCGACATTGGTGTGAGGAGGAGTAATGTCACCACCATCATTAGAAGCGAGAATTGTTTCCGGAGTACCACCAGTGTTGTTGCTGGTACTAGCATTGTTGGTGTTGGGATGTGTAGCTGAACCTGACCTAAGATCGACCATCTTTGCGAAAATAAGAGATACAACTGAGAGATTAAGCGCCCACTGTGGTTGATGACGTAGAAAACTTATTGGTTGTATCTATTTCTTCGCTGTTAATGAATATTTCGTCTTTGAAGTTTTTCGTATTTGAAATTTTAACTATCTGCCGATGATTTGCTACTTGCTTCTGATCAATTCCTTACACTGGTTATACTAGCAGGTTGCCGTTTCTGGGTGATTGAACTTTTACTTTGACTATGATTTTATCATTACTGCTTTTCGAGTTGTATAGCCCAAGAGTTGTGTTTCTTTTCTTCGTCTTTGGCAGTTCGTGTTGAAACAAATTTTCCATTCAACTTTATGAGTCATAGTAAGATTTTGTTTCTTTTGTTGATTGAAATCTCGCAGTCTTCGTCGAGTAATTTGCTGAATTGGATGTTCTTAAGATAGGATTTTCTGCGAATATGTAATCACATTCTTTCTGCCAAGCACTTACTTCCTAGAATATATATTCGCAGGAGAGTTTTGTTCTTTTTGTGAAAAAATCTGCGAAGACAGTGTGTGAAGAAAATTTGTGAGGTTGAGGAAATTTGTGAAGTTAACAGAACTCATGTTCGCTGGTGCTAGTTGGATAGTTAGCTGGTGTTTGTCCTTTTATTTTGTGATGAAACTGGCTGTTGATATTGCTCTTCATCTCCTCGCCTTTTTCCTTCCCTTACTATCGCTTTTATTAGTTGGTGTTGTCAAACATTCTCTGCTATTGTGAATAGTCTTGCCCTGCAGGTCAGAGTTGCTATTTTCTCATCTAGATTTGTCAATTCCTTTTCCAGTATACCTTTTTTTTGCGAAATTGTTCGCATAACATTTTGTCCTTTGGCTAAAGTTGCTGACAAGGTGATCTGTTGTGATTGTTTACTTCACCTGATGCTTTGTTTGATGCTTTGTAATCTTGCATGATGACCTAGCTACGAACAATACATTAACACAATCATCCAATGAAACAGCTATGCACATACATTCTTCAAGATCCTCATGCTAATGCTTCGCCTGTTGTCTGTCCCTTTAGTCAACTTGGGTAAATCATTGACGCGGCTTTTTCCGGTTCTGTTGTTGTTGATATCCTCTCCGCATCTTCTTTCTTTCCCTGCAAACCGTATTTGATGCTTGATTGCTCCATGTATTGTGAAGTAACAATTCTTCCTTTTGTCATCGTCGGCTATTTCTATTGAGATGTTATAGTCCTTTCTATCTGTTCCGTGGTAAATGCACAAAGGAAATGTTAAGGAAATGTATTTTTCTCCACGAACAACATAAATATTCATGCGACGCTCGCAGTGTAATTTGACCATTGTATATCTTCTTTTTTCTCGTTGACCAATGGTGGGGTGACGAAATATAATCTAAAGCCCTTGACGAAATGGTTCTTAAATTTCGCTGGAATTAACTACTACAACAGAAATCTGACTTTGTACTCTTCCTCTCATCACCAACAGAATTCTTTAGAGATTGGTGTTGCCAGCAGAAGTATAGCTTTAAGACAACATTTTCATTCAAAGAATTAACATATCAGCCAAAATTCGCATAAGAGATAAATCCCTAATCAATTGAAAAGATAAAATGGGTTTGTAAAACGAAATCCTATTACTGCAAATCTGTATTTCGCAGAATTGATTTTGAAAGAGACTTTCTAAAGGACAAGTTTAAAATTTCCCAATCTGAATTTTAGACATAATTTTTGAACATAAGATTAGAGAAAAGAGAATTAATTGTCCCATAGAATCGTTTTCTGATGTATCTTCATTTGATTTCATATCTCTTTCGTCTTTCTTCATCATCTACATTCTTATGTCCTAACATATCTTCTCCTTTAATTTTCCCTTATTCTTTAATTTTCGCCTGCTATCTCCTTCATTAGCTTGGTCTATAGTGATTTCCTTTTGTCTCTTCTTCATCTCCTCATGTGCTGCTCCTCCATTCATCTCATCACTGAAGTTGTGCTTCATTAATTTTTGTTCTTTTTCCCCTTAATTTCCCCTCATTTCTCTTCGTGTTGTTAGATTTAATTATTGATGAAGTCTTTAACTGCAATTTTCTTTCGGTTTGGTTTTTTGATGTAGCTTGAAGATTTACACATCTGATTTCTGAATGACTAATGATATTTTTTGTTGGAGATAAAAATCCTCGACTTAAATTTTCGTTTCCGCCTTTAAAATTTACAGATCCATTGGGATTCATCACCAACAATAGCCAATTTTTCTAAACTTTCTTAAATCAACAAGATTAGGTAGTATTTCTAGCGCCAAAATGTAGTTGCAGGAAATCCCACAACACACCCCTTATCATATCTTGATATCAATTTCTAGATCTACATATAAAATAAAAGTAAAAGTGTTAAAATTATAAATATTTACATAGTGGAAGACAGCTCATAAACAGCTAACCTAACCTTTAATTTCAGGTTTTTCTTGCGATATTATCGCAGGTATACAAATGTTAAATTCGCAACATTCCTAAATTTCGCTCAATCTTTACATTTTTCTTATATTTAAATTATCGTCATTTGTCAAGTCGTTTTCTTAGTCAACCTGCGACGCTCGCAAAGTGTCGTTGGTGAGAACTTCGCAAGTGTGTTCTTGTTGCGATATTCTGACCCTACATGAAGAGTGGGAAAGTGGGAGATCGTGGTAAAGTCAGTTCCACGTCGTGTGGAGACTTGACTGATCGTGCACCCACTACTTTGCTAACTTTTTCAACCGTTGACACGACTTACGCACATTTCTCGTCGTGGGATGAATCCATGTGCCGTAGATCGCCAGACCAAAACCCTAAGTGATATCCCCCCATTTGTGACGTGATTGATGTCTCACGAATCGTAGAGTCTGCGGGGCAGACGTGTTTAGGTTAGCCAATTGTTGACTGATTAGACACTGAGTCTAAGTTTGGTGAATCAAGCATGAATGGTGAATGCTCATCGATTCATGGCTCGAACATGTAGTTCTTTGGAGAGATGTCAGTATGATGAATTACTGACTAGTTGAGTGATTGAGAGCAAGTACTGCTCAATTCTGCGAATTATGAGAATTCAATGAGCAACTGAGCAAATATTGCTCAATTCACCGAATTATGGGATTTTGATGGGAACTGAGCAAGTATTGCTCAATTCTCTAAATTTAAGTATTTGATGGGAAATTGAGCAAGTATTGCTCAACTCACAAAATTATTTACCAGTAACCCAGTAAAATATTAATTAATTAAAATATTAATAGACTACCGAATATTGTATAATTAATTTTGATGTTGATTAATGGATTCAACACAAATTTATTAGTGTTCTAAATTGCTCAGAATGATGGTTTCACAGAGCATTCATCTAAACCCTATTTTTTGGACAATCCTCCATCAATTGGAGAATTGCCAAAAATTGATTACGAGTGATGGAGGGACCGACCACATGGGATGAGGAACTTCCATTTGATGTCCAGCGCTCGAGTGAGCATGCACTAGGGTTCTCAGTTTGAGAGTTGGTGAAAAGTGATGATTAAATGGGGAGTTCACCATTTACTGAAAATATTGATGGGTTCAGCATTAGGTGTAAAACCTAGGTATGAGATATGGGACCGACCAAGAGAGCATGGGACCGGCTCCTGGTGATCACGTGACCAAGTGTTGGTCATTTGGAGGATTCTCCAGTTGATTGGAGAGATCTCGGGCCCAGTATGAGCGATTGAGCAAATTAGGTCAGAATTACGAAAACGTGTGGGACCGGCTTCGTGCAAGACCTAGGGGAGACCTGGTCGGTCATGGAGGCATGCACATGTTTCCATGATGTTTGTGTCTCCATATTGATAGTTTCAGTATTTTCTGATGCGCGTTTGAGCGATGTTGTGAATTTTGAGAAGAGTTTCATCTTGGCTGAGAATTCTCGACTTTTTGGTGGAATGAGCATGTATGCTCAATTCTTCAATATTTTGAAAATATTGAAATAAAATATTTTCATAATCCAAAATTTTCGTGAGGGGCTAGCTGGCCGCGTGACCATGTTGGCTTTTGGTTTTTCGTGATTCGAGTAATATTTGAGAAAATATGGAGAAGTCACGAATTTTGTTCAAACCCAGGAGTTTCACGAGTTGAGGGAAATAATAATAATGAGAAATTAGGGATTGCAAGGTATGTGACCGACCACGGCTATGGCATGGCCAGCCGGCCAAGTTGCTCGGTCCCGCACACCTTTCCCTATTTTATTTTTATTTTTCGTGAATCCTTGAAGTTATGGAGAGTCCTTGAAGATATGGAGAATCTAGGAAGATATGGAGAATCCATGAAGTTTTGGAATAATAATTATAAAAAGCTAAGGATTGTGATGTGTGGGACCGGCCACGTCTTGGGCATGGCCGGCCGGTTAGGTTGCCCGGTCCCGCACACCTCTCCTTATTTTATAATTTATTTGGTGAATCCTCCAAGTTATGGAGAACTCTCGAGTTTTTTGCACAAATTGGGAAATTTTGCCAAGATGGAGAACTCTCCATGGGTCTATGAAAATCACAAGAAATTAAAGAAAAATAATGTGGAAGCATGGGACCGGCCAAGGCTAGGGCCCGACACATGGGCGTTTCCCATTATTATTTTCTCTCTCCTATTTTGTGGAGAACTATCCATTGTTTCATGTTTTTGGATGCTCGTTCGCGCATCCGGGTGCTCAGTCATGCATCATTGTCGAGTACACTTGCAACATTTTTGTGGTGCTTACTCAATGATGGTCCAGATGCCCAGTTACTTAGTATTTATTACCAATTTATGAAATTCAATGGAGAATAATTCATGAAACTGAGTAATGAAAATGAATGGATGTTTCATTATTAATTCGTAGGATCAGATGTGGATTCGACTACGAATTCAGAATAATAAAACGAGCATTACCATCCCATGGGATCGTGGATTCGACCATAGAATCGGGGTAGTTGAGATTTATCCATCACCATTTCATGAGATCAGTAGATTCGATCATGAAATCGGAGTAATGAGATAATATAGTTGTTTCATTTCTATTCTATGAGATCAAGCCGTGGATTCGATCATAGAATCATAAAAATTATTATTTCCATTCCATGGGATCAGGCCGTGGATTCGACCATGGAATATGAGCAATCTACGGGGAACCGCCTGAATCTATACACAGTCTCTCCACATAATCAGGGAACGGTGAAGTGTCACCGACGTCCTAAAGGCGTCCGCCGCCCAACTATTCTTCTATGTGGAGGTGGGTCTCTTTCCTGCAGTTAGGGACAATGAGTATCACCGGCGGCCTGAAGGTGCTATGTTCTAAATCTTCGGAGAACCTCCCAGCTGCATAGAGGTCACAATGAAATGTCAGGGATCGAACGCTCGGTCGGTAGAGGCCTTTCGAAAACATATTCATCATGGCTTCGTAAAATATGAATCGGTGCATGCTTGAAAACCATGTCAAAACATGCCTCATGATTTTACGGTATTGCCCTTTGTTGAAAATCCACCATCTACAGAAACTTCTTTCAATAATTTTACCACCATTTTTTGAAGAAGTATAAGTTTCCTGTCAAGTGACTGAAAGTTGTATTCCTTAAGATCACGTTCACGGAATCGGTTCAAAGTTTCCTTTGGATAATATTTTGTCTGATCATCAGTAGATGTAGAAGCTGATTTTTCATCATCTTCTGACTTGATGTAGTTCGGAAAACTACCATCATCATGATCTATTTCAGATGTGATCAAACAAGCTTTGTTAACACAATCTCTCAAATTCGAGCAAGGACCTTTGGTTTCTTCATCAGAAGAAATTATAACAGAATCATTAGTCAGAGTCATAGGATGTGTCTCTTTATCTTGAGTATGAGATTTACAAAGAGCTTATAATTTGACTGTGAGATCCATATTCTCTTTGGTTAAAATATTCAGTTGAATGTCTTTATCTCTGATCTCATTCTTAAGAAGATTTGACTCTGTCTTTAATATTAGCACTTTTGAAGACATAGATTTTGTAGGCTTTAGGAGTTTTACCAACTTTTTATCAACATCTTCTTTTACATCAGAGAATAACTCAGATGTACTCTTTATTTTCGTAACTCCTGGATCATGGGTTAACGAATTGGTAATATCTTCAACTTTTGAGCATTCATACTCTTGCATAACATTAACTGAATCAGACATACATTCAATTCTTATAGGTTGGATCGCACCAAACACAGATTGTTATATATTTTCATGTTTTCCTGCTCTGATACTAATTGAAAAGACGAGGGTACCAAAATATACCTCAATCTAAAACTTTTCCACCTATAAGTCCTTTCTCCGAAAGTGATTGTCTATGGACTGAGTAAAGATAAAACAACTAATCGGTTCACACTTCATGTGATCGTCTATGGATACTAGATCGATTCAATATGACAACAAGGTAACTTGCATGATTGACTATGAATACAGGATCGATCCAATACAACAACGAAGTATGTTTACTTGATAATAGGTTTAGACTTAACCAAACACAATAGGATTGCTATAAAGTAAATAGGAATTAATGTTTGTGTATTTTACTTTTAATTATAATAAAACAATTATAATTTCGGAAATAGAAAAGTAAAAGACATAGCAAGATTATGTTAACGAGGAAACCGCAAATGCAGAAAAACCTCGGGACCTAGTCCAGAATTGAATACTCTCAGAATTAAGCCGCTATAAAAAATCTAAACCAACTTCGTATAGTTGAGACCAAGCAACTAAACCTATAGTTCACTTAGTTCCCTCAGTATCCCTGTGCCTCCAACTTGTAAAGGAATAACAAATCTGTTCGGTAACTACTTTTTTCAAACAACGTGATATGAGTTTGACAAAAGGATCTTCCGTTTATCCCAATAAACTCCTTTGTCAGGTTCTTAGATCTATCTCTTCAAAAACTACCAAAGTAATTGCTTTAAACTATGAAATCAATACTCTTAATCACAAATAATTGTATTGATACCGATCTACTCAACTAATCAATCAAGATTATCACAAAGATAAACCGATTATAGTTAGATCCCCATCCGATCAAGTTTTTTGCACATCAAAGATTATGAACTCAAACAAGAAATCTTTTTTGTCTTCAAATCTTCTTAGATCTTCAATAAACACATGCACACAAACAACTTGAATCTCTTGTGATCAATTACACACATAACGGAGTCTATTAATAATGGATTATCACAAGAAGTCTTTAGATATACAAACAGTTCTAAAGATCCCCGTTAATACTTCGATTTAGTTTGAATGAATCTTATATCAGAAGAGAAGATTCTCAAGCATAAACAAACTAGGTGCAATCAAAGTTCAACAACCGTTAGTCAATCAAATCAATCGAAAACTAATAATAAACCACAATTATCTAGTTTCCCACTAACGGTACTCGTAGAGCTTCCCAATCCCAAAGAAGTCTTTAAAATGAGCGGTCGTAAGAAATTTTGCCTAATTAGGGTACTTTCCTCTCTGAATAGACGGCTCCATCATTAAAAACACAACTAGGTAGTTTTGTTGGCTTTGAAGATTAGTTTGCTTAAAATTCAAACTTCAATATTTATAGACCAAGGAAGTTTGGACACCAAGGAATTTCCAAAACCGAATATTCTCAAATATATGCAATAAACACAAAATCGGTTTCCATAATTCCTGGAAATGCACTGTCCAAATATTGACCGAAATATCAGTAGAAAATCTCCAATTAGTAAATGCACATTACTAATTTTTATTTTCTAAAGATATGCATTTAATTGCTGGAAATTAAAAGCATAAAAAAACTAAAAACCTTAATTAAAAGATTCTCAATTTATTTCGATCTGGGATTCTCCTTTAGCTATTAAGGAATATTTTTGAAAAATAAAAGATAAGAGTTACTGCACATGTTCAAAGTATGTCAACATCTTTAATTTGTAATTTTTTTTTCATATTTACAATCTTGGAACCAATTTTCCACACTTCCAAACAAGTTTAGAATTAGTTCATCTGATTTCTAAGAACTATGTGATTGATTATCCTATCAAATCACCAATCATGGGTTTCACGGTTCTACCAAAACAAGTTTCGGTTCTACCTCCATTTGGGTACTAAGATTAGTCACGCTAGTTACCAAAAGTTGGTTGACTAGGTACTAGGATCGGTTACCACATATTTATGGTATAAACTTGTATTCAGTTGCACAAGTCATAGGATCGGTTCCCCAATTACTATAAACTTGTTTCACCTCTTACAAAGTTCGATTCCCTCTTGTGATCGGTTGTACCTCTTACTAGGATCGGTTCCCAAATGTCTAGAGTTGGCCATACCAATTACAATAAATCGATCATACCATCTCAGGTGATTACTTAAGATCGGTTTCACTAATAAAAGTCATACTAATACAAAAGTCAGGCATTGTGAATAGTTTTACCAAGATACATAAACAAGTTATGAGCGGTTATACTAAACACACATATTGGTAATCCAAAGATTTACAATGAATAACAATACCAATAAGCCTAGCGATTTTCCTTTCGATTAACAAAACAAGTTTATGAATGTACTTCCTTTAAACGAATGTAAAACATTGTTTCCTAGGATAAAATCTTCACCCATACCCATAAATAATCACAATAGAATTCATACGTTTATGTCGATGTCTTATATACGAAGTTCAAAAGATAGATGTTATACTTCGTATTGTAATTCCTTAATACTATGTCTAACTAGAGTATAATCTTTCACAGCTTCGCAGTTCTGTTTTCAATATGCATGGCTTGAAAGATACGTTAGGAATGAAACAGTTCAAGTCAAATATTACTAACCTCAAGTGGAAGGATGATGTCGTCGTTGTAGTTATTTACTTCTTCACATTCTTCAAGTCTTCACGTAATACTTGTAAGTCTCATATCCTAGTAACTTTCTAGCTAACCTATATGAAGTTGACTCTAGTAAATAATCAAGCGACTCTTTAAATGAGTTTCGATTCACTAAAATATGACAACCAAAATTGACATACCAACGCTAGGTGGGTTCAACCGAGATATGCTCTAACACTTTTGGTTAGACATTGTCAGGTGAACGTCTAAACCTTGAAAATGTCAAGCTATCCTAGTAAGCTTTTACTTAACTAAAATTAATTCCAATATAATAAATAACCTTTTTTAGAACGCGCAATTGGGGGATATCAAAACTAATTGGGGGATATAGCTACATGACAAAACGGTGTCCCAATAGCAATTTTGGGTGACCCCCTATGTAATTATTTTTTTAATTCCTAATCTAGTCCTCACTAATCCTAATTAGTGATTAATTTTAATTAGTAAATTCTTAAGTATTTGGGGGATATATTAGTTTGATTTTTTATTTTAATTTAATTTGTGTGAGTGAGTAGTAGTAGGAGGGAAAAAAAATTGAGTGGAATTTTTTTTTTGAAAATGGAAGATGATTGTGATGAGAAAATTGTTGCTAAGAGGTTGAAAATTTGATTTTTTTTCTTTGAATCCACCACTATTGCAGCTGAAAAAGCTCTGTGTTGGCATGGTATTCAACCAAAAAACCATGCCGGCATTTGTCGGAAATTTTCAAAAATTGTTTGCCACTATCCGGGGGGGTTCGGGGGAACTACTCACTCAAAAATTGATCTTCAAAACTTTTTTTTTTGTTATAATCAGTCCACTTCCGACACATTTATCTAATTTTCGAGCATGCCGGAAGTAGTTCCGGCATGGTTTTGGCTTAAATTTCTATGCCGGAACATGAAGAAAAGTATCTAGAAGATTGATTTTTTTTTCACTTGACTACCGGCATGGATAGTCTAATTTTCGAGCATGCCGGAACTCAGTACCGGTGTGGTCTTCATCCTAAATTTCTATGCCGGCACATGATGAAAAGTATTCAGAAAATTGATTGTTTTTTTCACTTGACCACCGGCATTAATAGATTTATATCGAGCATGCCGGAATTTAGTTCCGGCATTGAATTACATCAATTCCGGCATGGTCTTCATCACTTCCGGCATGACCTTCATCATTTCCGACATGTTCTTCATCACTTCCGGCATGGTCTTCATCAATTCCGGCATGGTCTTCATCACTTTCAGCATGATCTTCATCACTTCCGAATTAAGAAGAAAAAAAATCGTTTCCAAAGTGAGGAGCCGGCAAGAATTTGATAGGGAGTGGGAGAGTTTAGAATTTGAAAGGGAATGGGGTATATTTGGGTTTCAAAGCTCTAACCCTAAAAGAGATTAATAAGAGGTGAAGATGGAAATGGGGGATATGATTTTGTTTTTTGTTTTTTGATTTTAAGTTTTTTAATTTTTATTTTGAAGGAAGGATATTTTAGTATTTTCTTACCCAAAAGTCACCCCTTAACAGACACTATGGGTTGGGGGAAGTAATTCATATCCTCCAATTAATAAATGTATCCCCCAATTGCGGAAATCCCAGAAATCCTCACGTTTGGGTCATCCTACCGATACATCCAAAGGAAGGGTATTTTAGTATTTTCTTACCCAAAAGTCACCCCTTAACAGACACTATGGGTTGGGGGAAGTAATTCATATCCTCCAATTAATAAATGTATCCCCCAATTGCGGAAATCCCAGAAATCCTCACGTTTGGGGTCATCTTACCGATACATCCAAGTTTCAATTTAACCTATAAAGACGGACGACCGAGTCTGTCCGTTCCCATTTGTTAAGTTTAGATTTTTTTCCCAGTTTACCCTTTAAGCCTAGTTAGTTAGAAACCATATTTCATGAACAAACCCTCTCTTTGGTCTTCCCACTATATGTTTTTCTCCCTGGCTCATTCTTTGGTCTTCCCACAATCTCAAAACCTTAAGTAAAGATTTTCATTCCCATAAATCTTTTTTTTCTCTTTTTCTAAGAAGAAGGAATCCGACTCAGAGAAGCTTCGGATTCATGGGAATACATATGAATTGAGTTTTATTGATTGTTAGGGATTTTGTGGAATTTGGTTTTCGTTTTGTGAAATTGGGATTTTGACGAATGGATTTGTGGATTTTGGTTCAGGGGATTGTTTATATTAATTTGGTTTGTATGGATGTTGCTTTTGAGCAGAATTGAAGTCGAGAGATGGAGATGCTGATTAGGTCTTGCTGTGGAGGAGAATGGGTATACACCTGAGTATATTTATGGGAATTACTTTGAAAGACCTAAGGTTTCGGGTTCTTTGGCAGCAACAGAGATTCTTAGAGGATTGAAGAAGAAGAAGAAAGAGGAAGTGGAGGTGGAAGAAGAGGAGGAGTAGTAGGAATAGAAGGAGGAGGAAAAGGTGGGGAATTTGGGGCTTAGAGAATTGATTGATGGTGGAGATTCGAGTACGGGCTGTAGAATTCTTCATCGGAATGGTATGAATGCCGCTTCGCCGAGGTAATAATTTTCATTTCCTTGTACTGTTATCATTTTTGGGATTTCAATATGGATGTGAATTGAATTCTGATGGTAGCTATTGTGTAATGGGTGTTTGCAATTGATGAATATGTTTGATTGTTCAGGAGATTTAAGATTTGCAAAATGAATGTTTCGTGTTTACTTTCTCAGTTATTAGACTTATATTTCCGTTACATGTTCATTTGGTATGAGCATATGGTAAACGTATCAAATGTGGCATCATTAGATGAAAATTTATTGTTGTGCAGTTGAGTTCACTCAGTGTTATGGTATCCTGTGGTTATGGAAGGGGAAATCTTGTAATTGAAACTTGGGTATGTTTTATGAGTTCACAACAATTTGTGTAGTTGACTGATTATGCGTCACTCTAATTGGTTGTTTATTTTTCTGTCTGGAAACATACCTATATTATCATTTGAGTGAAGGTTGGTAAACTTGCATTTACATTAGATATATGTCAGTACTCAATTATAGATTCAATGACATTAAGATTGTACAGAGAGACGCCATAACATATTGGCTATTGGAGAAGAAATTACTTCTAAACTCTGTATATCATAAGTAGGATAAATTGTACTAGCTAGCCCCTTGTCCATTTATGTGACTCCCTAGACCTAAAATTTAAGGTTTGCGTGATAAATGGTGAAAAGACTATGCTTCTAATGTGTTGTTAATTTCTGAGTGCAACCAACGAAACCGTTCCCCTTTTTCCAACAAATTTGAAGGAGTTAACTCATATTATAATTAGAGATGTTGCAGCTGACTTGGAAATTCATCACTACAGCAATTTAAGAAGTAATCAAAAGCTTATTACTAACATGCATTTCAAGAAATGTTGGACAGTTAAAAAAGAATGTGCTTCCACTTAGCTTGGTATGAAATTGCACGTCAATTATGTTGTAGTTGTATACTGGAAGGTTCTCGTTGCCAGTTGTACTTTTAAGGTAGCTAATGAGTGTTAAAGTTTGCGGGTTGTTGTTTTTTCTATTTTGAAGTAGTTTATTATTAATGTTTATTCATCACGGATTGAGATACTGTTGTTTGGTTTATCGTTAATTGTGCTTCATTTGGTTCTATATCATGATGTTTTCATGGTTTTTAGACTTTTGTTGGTTTCTAGTTTCTGTAATAAGCCAGTTCGCTTATTGTCAAATTGAAGAAGTACACCTTTCTGTTTGATTGCTCATTATTTGGTTTCCTCATGGACTGATGTTCTGTTCAGTATTTTGTTCCTACAAAGTACTTCCAAGATATGTGCATAGTGTTTCAGACAGTCCTAAAATAAATTGGGATCCTCTGTAAAACTGTCACATAAAATAAGTTGGGTACCTCTCTAACACGGACGTATAAACTAAATTGGGTACCTCTCTAACATGGTCGCATAAATTACAATAGGTATCGTATTTTTGAGGGTACTACAAAAGAATGATTGCCAGTAATGATGGCTAACTAACAACAAGATCATCACACATAAAAATCTCTTGTAATGCTATGCCTGGTTTAAGTCTTGCAGGCTCTTGAAAAGAAAATAAGTACCCTTCTGCAGTATTTTATTTTCTTAATCCACACTCATCTTTCTGTTTTGAACACGCACACCTATTTTTCACTTATTTTACCACACGGTTGCTTGTATTTTGTTCCCTGAAAGTGAATTAAGGTGTATTTCGCCAGGTGCATATTGCTGGTGTTGGTGATTTCTCTTTAGATGGAATTACAAGGTCATATGATCCTTTTACTTTAGAGGTTGATTATTGTCAATCCTCGCGCTTTAGATGTTGATTATTGTCATGACTTTGATCGTCTTGTTGAGCAAAGCCACGATAAGGATTGCGAAACAGGGACTTATGTAAGGTTGGATGTTCTTGGCGTTTCTTTTGAGATAGTTGAAAAATTTGATCCCTATCATCCTATTCTCGTTGGAGATATCCATCTGGAAGTGGAAAATTTTGGATATATGCAGGTAAATATGCATTTTCTAAGTTTTATACTACTACAAAGTATGATATAATGTTAATTACACTGTTAATGATGCGGTTGGATATGTACTGTCCGCTTTTGCATGTACGTATTTGAATATAAACTGGTATTAAGGCATTTATACCTGTTTCCTTTTTTGCGACCCGTGTGATCATGTTTTTCACTTTTTTGTGTTGTTTTTTTAGGTGAAACTTAGGCGGCATAGTTGGCATATAGATTTGTTGATGACAGAAGCTCCAATCACTGTTTCGGCTGGTTAGAGGCGTTATCAGACAACTGTTATTTATGCCATGGAAAACAAAAATGGATGACATCAACTTCTCAATTGCACTCCTAAACATAAGGATTGTCTTGAGGTTTTTTGGTCCCTCTAGCACCTCCACATACTAGAATTTTTGTTGTACTGAGTGTGTCAAGAACTAATGGTGCTCAAATGTGTTGTTGTGCATTATGGCCTGAACTGAATTGCAGGTGAAGCTGGGAATAGATGGAGATGAAGCTGATACTGAGATTGCAAATGAGGAACTACATTTGATGATTTGGTGTGGCTTTGCAGGTTTGTGAAAGTAGGCAATTGCTTGTTGTTCTTGTATGCAGTGGCTGTGTTGCAGGTGAACTACAGTTGATATTGGAGCTGAACCCGTTTAGATGGAGAATCTGAAGACAAGAAATATGAAATGGGTGCTGCTGCTGTTGATGTTGGAATAAGATTCAATGTTTCCACTAGTGGTTGGGTGGTACTGAGAATGAATGGTTTGAGTTTTGCTAAAACTAGAGACTAGAGAAAGAAAAAACATGTCTCAGAGATGAAGCATTGGCAGCTCCCAGGTATCCACGCTCCCATATCTCATTGTCTAGTCTGGCCGAGTGTTCTCAATCAGAGAGATGAGTCTAAGGTTATGTATGTACTTTTTGAAATAATTAGTAATTGTTGACATTACAGATATCACTCATTATGTTGGGCTTAGCAAACCAAGAGCCAAACTAAAGTTAGATAAGATGGCTTAGATAAGACATCACCAATAGAAAAACATGCAATACCCAATTAGGCTGAAGCACAACTTAATCATACTCAAGTTATTGCCTTTTGTGCAGTTCCGAGCAACATCAAGTACGTTTCGGTCATTACCAAATCAGAAGAAGTATCCCTTGCCGCCAGTGGTCGGAGCCTTGGACAATATATTTATGGCAAGATCGATCAAAGGGTCATTGCTGTTTCTTTAGGAATCAAAGAAAAGATTACTCGAAGAATTTGTGAACCTGATTTTTTCCCTTGTTTCCCAGGTGGTAAAATATCACACTGTAGTGCAGTATGTCTGGTAAAAATTGCAGCCAGTGAAAGGGAAGTCAACACTTGAATTTTCATTCGATGAGGGTCTGCTGCCACTGCCATTGATTCGTAATGGTGTACATGGTTTTGCTAAGTATGTAGAATGACCACCTTGGATTCACCAAGTCCCTCATATCGCCGGTAGTTGGCCTAAAGTGGATTATGCAGGTCTATTCGATTTGTGCAGTAAATTAATTGGGTACCTCTTTAAAGAGATCGCAGAATATTAATTGGGTACCTCTTTGAAGAGGTCGTATATTATTAATTGGGTACTTGTAAAACAAATTAGCATAATATAAATTGGGTACCTTGTTTAACACTGTCTCATAATATTAATTGGGGATCGAGCTGTGGTTGAGTTAACCCTTTGGAGGGCTAAAACGTATTTTTACGTACGATTCAGTATCAACCAGCTTTGAACGATTTAACTCAGTCCGTCAACATTAGTTGACTGATACGTTGTCTGTCCATAAGGTTTGACTCAAACCTTTGGATTTCAGTGGGGATTTCTCTTCATTTTTTAGCTCTAATAAATTTTTAAAATTACTAAAAGTAAAATTTATATTTAATAAAAAAATGATCACAAATAACACCATTGGAGATGAATAATTTTTTTCACCTAAATTTAAGGAAAAATTGGAATGAGCATGTCTTATTTGTGTTGACACCTGAGAGATACATACAAGTTACAACAACCGTCAGAGAAGCTCTAAAACTCCTCAAACTTGGAAGTGAGTCTCCCGTACTTATGACCGGGCTTGGGCTTTCGAGACTAAAACGTGTCTAGGTGTTGGATGATAGTACTCCAAAATCGGGTCCAACCTCCTCAACGTCTTAAATCTTAACGCTAAAACCCTAACTCCAAAGCTCCTTCCTTCCCCCAAAACCCTCAAATCCAGTTTCCTCCCAGTTTTCCAAATCCAGCTTCACTATTCCTTCTTCCACCAGAAACTTGAAATTGTAATCAGGGTTCTTCATTTCGGTTGGAGATGTCGTTACTAGAACTCATCACAAGAGCTGCTGCTGATTCTGAACACTCATCATCAGTTGAATCAAAATACCCCATAATATTGAACGGGAATTCTATTATAACCGATTTGAAGCCCGAGAAAAACAACACAGATGATACCAAACTTATCAAGCGCGTTCAAGGATGGAAGATTTCAGAAACCGATACAGAAATCATTGAATCAGGTAACAAATTCACCAAAAAATTGAATAAGAAACTGAAAAATCCTCAGTCGTTTGATACACACGAGTTCTTAGGGTTTTTAAATTCATTTTTGAAGAAAATCGGGGAAAAAGTTGGAGTTTCTGTTTTAGTTACGAATCAGTTTGATGATGATTCGACTTCTTCTTGTTTAATGCTAGAAAAGTTGGGGGGTTTTATCGGTAAAGATGTGTTGTGTTTGATTATGGAAACTTCATTAAGTTTGGAGATATGGGAAGTGCTAAAAACCTTAATTTTTCAAGGAGTTGTTTGTTTGGATTTGATTGAGATTTTAGTGAAGAAAAGGAGATCAGATTTGCTTTGTTTGTGCATCAAACACATTTCGGACATTCAATCTAGTGATCTGGTAAGTGTTTTCAAGTACTTTCTTACCCCACCCAAAGGTTCTCACAATACAATGATGAATGTAAGAAAAGATTGGGAAAATCAAGCTAATTTAGCTATAGAGAAGATTGGGAAACAAAATGAAAAATCTTTATTAGCAAAAGAAGCTTCGGTATTACTTATGACGGGTTTACTTCATCTGAACTCTGTTTGCATTATTTGTTTGCAAGTTCCAATCTAGATCTATTGACATTGTCGTATTGTTTATCAAGATTGGGAGGTACAGAAATGTTGAGTTTGATCAAGTACTTAGGGAAATGGTTGAAGAAATACGAGAAGTTTCCTCAAGCATGTCCTTGCCCTAAAGCTGGTAAGAAACTGGGCTTGAAAGCTTGTGATTGGGTTCCTTCTCTCAAATCAGTCGTGAAGTATCTTGGGTTGGCTTTGGATGAACATTTTTCCAAGCTGGTTTTGTATACTGAGTTTCAAGATGAGCTGAGACTGATTGATGTAGTTGTCAAGTCTTTAGCATGTGGAGCTAGATTCTGTTGCTCAGTTGCGGATGTAGTTGAAAATTTGAAGGTGGAAGTTGAGAGTCAAAAAGGTGCTTAAGAGGTTGGGCTTTTATACGTATTTTCTTGTAACAATGCAGTCAGTAATTTTCATTGTCTAAATTTTGATTGGATTAAGTCATTCTTGGTTCATTCTTGAACTGTATACCATTTTTTAGAGCAAATCCTATGGGTAGTGTAACCCTTTCATTTTGAAAGGGTCACTACCAATTTGGCCTAATTTGCTCCCACTATGGTAAGTGAAAGGGTGTATTTTGGTCCCAAAACGTTCAACCACTCGTTCAGGTGAACGAGTGGTTGGTAGTGTAAAACTTTACGGGGGACAGTCTCCCGTCAGGAAAAATAAAGTTTTTAGTACAAAACGGGGATAGTTCCCCGTTAAATTTTTTTTTTTTTTTTTTTTTTTGACGGGGGATAATCCCCCGTCCATGTAGTTTTGGTTTAGCTTTTTTAGTTTGACGGGGGATTGTCCCCCGTCTAAGAATTTTTATTTTTATTTTTATTTTTGGACGGGGGACAGTCCCCCGTCAGAGCCAAAATCCAATTTTTTTTAACTAAACGGGAGACTGTCTCCCGTGTAGTGTCTTTTTTGGAATTTGCCCATAGTAGCTTCACTCGTTCATATGGGTGACTAGTCTTCCATATGGGTGAGTTAGTCTCACTTTGAAGACTACCCATAGGATGAAATTTTGAATTCCTTCGCACTTTTAACCTTTTTAAGTCTCAATTTGGTTTTCGTTGATATGTTCCATCTTAACAGAACAAAATGATTGAAATTTTAATATGAATTTTTAAGTCTTGTCTAATATTTTAGACAATGCTAGAAAGTCTTCCACTGACCCTCTCCAACAGGAAGCTTGCGAGACTCTGTTTAAGTATTTTTGCTCTATTGGCTCTGTAGTATTTATTTTTTTTTGAGCAAATTGTACACTTAAGTTAGGGTTGCACACGGTTCGGTTATTGGTTAAAACCGTTGGCATAACCGTGGTAGAAATTGACGTTTAGTCCCAAAGTTTGTGGGCTTTGGACGCTTTAGTCCACTCATTCGAAGCCCAGTACAATCTAATCCAAAAAAAAAAACCGGATGCTACAGTCTAGTCCAAACTTGGACGAGTTAGTCCAAATTCATGTCTGATTCCCGAGTCTGCGAGTTTTCAATATAGCATAATTACCCTTGAAGCGATTCCGTATATATAAGGCGTGTTTTGAAATCGATTTTTTTTTTAATCTCAAATTCAAAACAGGTAGCAGGTCAGAGATTAAACAGTTTCAGAGAGGCGATTTAACAGTTTCAGAACGGATTTGATCGTTTCAAATATGATTTCATTGTTTCTTCATCATATTTCAACTCAGGTTACATTCGAAAGTGTTCTGAAATCGAAAATTCACGACAGATCGAGAGATCGATCGTTCCAGGTTTGAATTCGAAGGTGATTTAACAGATTCATAGAGGTTAGGTTTGATTTGATTGTTAATGGAGCAGAATTCAAACTCAGGTTAGTTTTCTTTTGGTTGTCTTTCATCTGTTACATCTAATTTTCAGGTTTTGTTTCTGATTTTTAGTTTTTCTGAGTTTATGAGTTGATGATATCCATTCGTATGATCTTGAGCTGATATTTTGTTATATACTAGCTTTTGATTCGCATGATGATGATGATGATTTACTGTTAATACTAGATCAATTCGATTTTTGTTTACTGTTGTTTGATGATGTTTTTTTAGTTTTATGATGAATGATATGAAATCTAACTGATACTAGATCCCAGGCTTCTGATTTATTTAATTATGTGTTCCAGTAAGATTCTGGAGCTTAATTGATGGAGTATTTTATCTAGGTTTAATGTTACTTGATGTTTTTGGCTTCGATTATATGTGTACTTTCTTGTACACCGTTTACTTTTAGGTTATATGAAATTGTTGTTTGAAGCTTCAAATGTTTATTATCATTTATTTTGTAATATGTAGGGGTATCAAACAGGTCTGAGAAGTTCATTAATGCTGTTTTGAATCATGGTGAGCATTCTGCTGCTTTTCGTGTTAATACTAAAATAACCGTTGAAGAATTGAAGAATTTTGCATGCAAGCACTGGAGGTCTTTGTCTCCTGGGAGTATATGTTTCAGCTATATGGATAATGGTCAAGTAGTTTTTGTGCAAGGTGATATACAACTGCAAAGCTTAATTGGTTTCATGATTCTTATTGATAATGAAGATGTCTATTTGAATGTGGATGTGATTCCGAAGCATACTTCTCGTTCTAATTCTGGTTGTAGCACTAGTTCTGGTGCCAGTACTTCTCGTTCTTGTGTAAGTGAAAGTCTTAAACTTGTAAGGATGGTCGATCATGATGCGGAAAAGGCCAAGCCTCTCATTATCGATGAATGGAATTATATTTTTGGCAATATTGGTAGAGAATTTATGGGTGGTGTTGAAGCTGTAAGGGTTGCTGTTGGTAAGTACAAGATGGCTACTGGTCACAAGGTTGTTATTCTTAAAAATGACAAGACCCGTTTTATTGCGAAGTGCGATGAAGATGGTTGTGGTTGGAGGATTCACTTTGGCCCTGTGAATGGAGACATTTCTCGGTTTGTGCTGAAAGATTCTAATGCTCACAGGTTAGTGGTGTTCATATTAGTCCACATTACTTATTCTTGTGTTTTATGATCCATGTTATTTATTTTTAGGCTTTAATATGTAGACTTGTTTTAGGTGTACATTGTGGTGCACATTACTTTTTGTAGGATTTTTAGGTGGCACATTGTGGTGCACATTACTTATTCCATCTTTTTAGGTGTAAATTTCATATTCTTGCTTTGTCTGTGCTTTCTTTTTGCATATGTGTTGTTGGTTTTGAGATCTTATTAGGTGTACATTGTGGGGCACATTACTTATTTCAGTTTTTTTTAGTAGCTGTGGTGTAGGTTTGAGGTTGAAGAGTCCCACGGTGACAACCAAGTTAGTCAAGCATTTGATCGCTGACAATATACAGAGTGATCCCACTTTAAAACCCAGACAGATCATGTCACTTTTTAAGAAGACTTATGGGTCCAATATTAAGTATCACCATGCCCGTAGAGGGAAAGAAGTTGTATTTGAAGAACAGTATGGTGACGACGAGAATCGTATAGCGATTTAAATTGGTATGTCAAAGCCATTGAGCAAACTAATCCTGATAGCTTTGTGAAGCTTGAAGTTGATCAAAAAACCGGAAGATTTCAGCGGATTTTCGTTTGTTTCGGTGCTTGCAAGCATAGCTATAGATTCAGGGGTAGATTTACTTGGACGCCACTTTCCTTACTGGTAAATTCAAGGGTACTTTGATGGCTGCAACATGTGTAAATGGAAATGATGGTTTTTACCCATATGCCTTTGCTATTGTGTCATCTGAAAACAAAGACAATTGGTTTTGGTTTCTGGATAATCTTAAACAAGTGGTCGATGATCGTCGGATTGTTTTCCTTAGTGATCGTCACAAAGGACTTTTCCAAGGCATTCCAATAGTATTTCCTGGTTCATGTCACAGTTATTGCTTTTACCACATCAAGTGCAATCTCCCTATTGGATCAGGTGATGCGAATAACAAGGCCGCTATTGATTTGTTTTACAAAGCTGCATATTCTCACACACCAGCGAACTTTGAAGAAGCTTTGCGGGGCATGCATGCAATTGGATGTAGACATGTTGCTAGTTATATCAGGACTATTCCAAAGGAGAAATGGGCAAATGCATTTTTCCTTGTATGCAGATATGCTGCTCATTCTTCATCTATTTCCTAGTCATTCAATAACTGGATTCTTGAGTTCAAAAAGCTGTCTGCTTTTGCTCTTCTAGATGCAATACAATGAGTTTTATGTTTAGTGTTTTATTCATTTACTTTTTACTGTCGTACACATGTATTTCCTTGATGTGTACATACTTTTACACATGTTATATATGTGATTCTGCAACTGTGTGTACATTGTTGTACACAAGGATATCCTTAATGTGTACATTGTTGTACACTTGTTTTATCTGTATTTATTCTAGATCATGTTTTGATTCTATGTTTTGTGTTTTCATTATCTTAGTTTGAAGGTTATGAAGATGAATTCTAAGAGAAGGGTAGAAGGTCTTGAGAATTTCAACACTAGGCTCACTCCCGTATACGAGGCTATGCTAAAGGAATACATCGACATTGGTCGTACTTGGATTGTTGTTGAATCCATGGAAAGACTGTATAAAGTCAAGTCTCCCCGGTCTCAATCTGTAGATCTATTGCAGAAAACTTATACGTGTCACAAGTGGCGAGTAAATGGTGTTCCTTGTGCACATGCTTGTGATGCCATTCAAGATACGAGGGAGGACATTTATTCATTTGTTGAGCCATACTTCACCACTGAATGGTACAACATGACATACCAGGATATCATCTTGCCAATCCCCAATTATGACAAACCGCAGTCTTATGATCCTAGTGATAAATTATCATTCTTATTCCTGTTCCTCCACCTGGTAGACGAAAAACACAACATATCAAGGGTGATTGGGAGAAGCAAAAGAGGCCCCATGATTTGATGTTTTTTTTCTATTTTTCATTTGTTCAAAAGATTCTATGTGTTTGGTCTTTACTTTTGGTAATGTCTTTTCAATTTTCTTTTGCGTGAATAATTAGTGCCAGGACATGTGTACCATTATGTACACCTTCCTTTGAACTTCATTTTTTTTTACCTGTCTTTTTACATATGTACCACTATGTACACCTTGGTGTACAATGGATGCTACTAGTCTATTTTGTTTAGTAATATTCTATGTTTTTCAGATCTGTATAATTAGTAATTACTTTTGCTATGTTCAATTTTTATGTTTTCAGTTTTGCATGATATAAAATTTTAGTAATATTTTTAGGTTTATGTCTTCAATTTTTATACTTTTGATACAGTATGAAAATATGTCAGTACATGTGTACATTTATGTACACCTTACATTTTCTGCTCTGTCAGTAAATGTGCACAATCAAGTACACCTTAAGATTTCGAAACCTGTAATATACACTTCAATGGTAGTGATAATTCATAAACTTGAAATATCAATATTGAAACTAATAAGAATATTAATTCAAGGTGTTGATAAGTCATAAACAAAGTGATAAAAACTGAAATTTGAAAAGTTGTCTGAAAGATAGAAAATGTTTAGAAGCAATTTAGAAAGTGATCTTGTATAATGAAGGTTAAAATAAACTCTTCTTCCTCTTCAATGAATTCATCTGTTTACTCAAGCGCCACTCCTTGTGATAGTCATCAGTTGCTATATCCCATACCTTTTCATACACTCCGACTTTTTTCAGCATCTTTGCCACCAATGTTGCTCTCATTCGCTAACAAATGTGTTCGACGCTCTTCTGATCTCTTTCAATACTCTTTCTCTTCTTCATACTTCGTTTCATAAAGTAGCAAGTGTATAGCAGGCAGTCTGCATTGATTCCTTTAGTAGGACACTGCATGATGTTTATATCATGCGGTTTTATAGGTGGTTCACCCTTTAAAGCTCTCTTCTTGTTGAGTTCCACCTGCACCACATTTTCCAGTTGTTGTGCATCTTCTTTATAGTACTTATTTGACTGCAACGAGTTGTACCACTTCCACTCTTCAGCTTCAAAATTAAACTTCAGAAGCGACCAGTGAAGTCCTACTGCCATTTTTTCTATAGAGTTATTGACGGGGATTACAAGAACTTCCAGATTGTCAGGAATGTCCCATATGAAATCAACCACAAGCTTTTGTACATCGCTCATGATATTGTTCTTGACATAGTACTGTAATCAATAAAATGAATTAGGTACACCTAAATTAGACAAGAAAACTAAGAAGCATCTATACTACCACATATCAAACATTTTAGGCCTGGAAACAGATGTATGACATAGATGTATCCATGAAAAATGATACAGGTGTACAACTATGTACACACCTAAATAAAATCTAACAATCAAGCATCCATGAAAACGAAGGACCATTCTGGAACAAGGGATAAAAGTATGGTTTACCGATTATCAATTACAGTTTGCCGAGCATTTGAACACCTAGTAAAAGTATGCGATTAAGGTTTACAGAGCATGTGTCAATCATATAGAATACTGGTGTACATCTATGTCCACACCTAAAGAAATCTACAAACACATAGAACACGCCATGTCAATAAGGTGTACTAGTATGTACACATCATTAAAGTATCTATATATGACATTTTTGATTTGTTTTAGAGAAACTTATGCATGCAGTATGACTCATTACTTCACATCTCATGTACTTTTGATCATCTGGATGACGAATGCTATCTCTGACCATTGCTCTGCAACGTCGATATACATAGAACTGCAGTACCTCTTGGTCCAGATACTTGTTGAACATCAATTCACAAAGTACTTTTCCCACAATTAGAATTTATTCCCTGACTGTTGGATCTTCGAGCATTGTTAGTTCCCAAGCTACAGAGCTAAAGAATCATAAAGGAAATGTTAACATGGTGTACATAGTGGTGCACATAACTTTTTTTCAATAAGTGCGAGGTATTATTTTGTTAACTTACGTCAGGCTTGCATAGTCGAAGAATTTATGTATCCTTTTTTGTCCTTCCCTGGTTCCATGGCTTGGTATAGTTCTGATTGACGAACATCGGCAGTGGGCGACAAGGATGCTACTAATTTTCCTTTCTCTTTATTGGCACTGGATAGCCTGGTTCTTCTACCTCTTTTTGGATCCCCTTGTCTTTTTGATCCACTTTCATCCTAACTTGTCTGTTTTTACCCTCGGCAGTGAAATCAAGAGGATGTTTTTTCTTTGCAGCTCTCTTTGGTGGTGTCTTGGATAACCTGCCAGCCGCTTTTTTCTTCAGCATCTCTGATTCCTTCATCTTCCCAGATCTTGTCTTT
The DNA here is from genome assembly GCA_023529315.1 of Papaver bracteatum. Taxonomy (NCBI): domain Eukaryota; kingdom Viridiplantae; phylum Streptophyta; class Magnoliopsida; order Ranunculales; family Papaveraceae; genus Papaver; species Papaver bracteatum. Next base: position 1,428,981 of record JAJJWX010003325.1, read on the forward strand.
GCTGGTGGTGTCTTCTACTCTTCTACTTCTTGACTGCTAAAAAAATGCATCTCCATGCTGTTGGATGAACTGCGCTGCTTCAGCAACGACTATTTCTCGTACATCTTCATTTGATAATGATCTTTGCGATGACTCTTCTTTTGGATCTTCTTGGATCAACAATTAAAAGCTTGGACAATCGTGGATCACGGTTGCCATCTTTTCCTTCACGTCAGATGATGCCATTCTGTAACAACCTTTTTTAAGCTTTATGAAAACACTTTCAGACAAGTTGTCTAGAAGGTCCTCAATTGATGCATAAGGATCATTATGTTGATCTTCTCCCTGTGTGAGTAAATGCACATCTTCTTTAACCGATAACATGCCTTTAGGGTCCAGCTAAGATATGGCTTGAGCTACAATTATCGCAGCCTCATCAATTTCAGCTGTATGAGTGGCATCCTTGTCTTCTTGATATGCAGCTGTCTTTGGCAGAGAAGTGCTGAAAAAATGCATTTTTTTTGTTAGGTTCTACAAAAGTGTACATCTTTGTACACACACACAGAGAAGAAATCATTAAGGTGTACATCTTGGTACACATATACAGAAAATGAAAAGAAATGCGAGCTGAGATCATTTTCTTCATACCTAGGCTTCTTAGCAGTTCTAGACTCAACACCTTACCTTGTTCCATCCTTGCCATCCTTCTCTTCATTTGTCTTTGACAGGGGAGTGCTAAAAGATGCAAGTTTTGAGAAAAGGTATGAGTTTTAGCATACTGGTGTACAACTATCTACACACATAAAATAGAAATGACTGCCACATTTAATAAAAGTGATTTTATACCTTCGCTTTTCAGGAGTTTCAGACGGAACTTCATTCTTTTCAGATCCAGTTCCATGCTCGCCATCGCCACCTTTGCTACCCTCTTTGTCATTGTGATCATCATGCATATCACCACCTTTTCCATCATCATCATCTTTATCATCATGCATATCACCACCTTTGCTGCCCTCCTTGTCATCATCATCCTTGTTATCCTCCTTGTCATCATCATCCTTATCATTATGCATATCACCATCTTCATTGTGCTCCTCTTCCTCCTCCTCCTCAATCTACTCGTCTTCCTTGTGCTCCTCCATATCCTCCTCAACCTTTCCATCATCATCATCCTCTTCCTACTCCTCAAACTCCTCATCTTACTTGTTCTCCTTCCCATCCTCCCCAACCTTGTCATACTCCTCCTCATCCTCCTAAATATCCTCATCCTCCTCAGTTTCAAGCCGTATTTCCTTTGCAAATTTAAATATTTCATCCAAAGTGTGATTACGAAAATCATTATGTTAAGTTCATTGGACCAACTTCATTAACTTTTTGGATTTTCTCTTCGATGAAATTAAGAAGCCTTTCTTTCCTCTCCTGAACTTCGGTAAGCTCCTAATCCAACTCATTTCTGTGCATATCTGATATGTGCAGCTTTTCCTTCATTGAATCTATGTTATTTTCTTGTTTCTGCCTCCGATATTCATCCAAAAGCAATCGCTCTTCATCAGTGTAAGCCTTTACCCATCCTGGTTGCATCTGAAAACATGCCAAAGTATCAACATTGATCACAGATGTATAATTTTTTACACATGTGTTAAGAGTTTACATTGTTGTACACAAGATAAATTTCTTAAAATCTATCAACAATGTGTACACCTTATTAAAGGTGTATATCAATGTACATATACTATCATGAGAAAGTTTTTTGAGATACCTTTTTCATGGCTTCATTCAGGTCTTTCTCAATTGTATTACTGACGTCGCTGATGATCCACCTGAGAAGCCTTGGCACACCTTACTCATTGCTTGGATGCATGCTTTTGTTGTGTTCATCAAACCAATGCTGCATTATCAAATATGTGAATAGTTAGAAATATAACACAAAGGAACAAACACAATGAACAGAATTATTTAAAATGGTGAATGGATATATCAGGTGTATAACTGTGTGCACATATAAACTCACCAACAGATAATACACACAACCATTAACTTTAAGTGGTGCATCGATATGTTTCTTAATGCACGCCATGAGATACTCATGTATATGAACTGGCCAGCAAGTCTTGTTCATCCTATCGAAAGACTCAAAAAAGTGTGCATACTGGTTCTTGCTAATCATACTTCCATTTGCTTGGGTAAAAAACACAGTGATACACAAGTACATAGTAAACAACACCACTAAGTCTTCAGCGTCTTTTAGAATATCCAATTATGACTTTGGGTTTAGCTTCATGATACGTATGATTTCCTCCTCCACATCTTTTTTACCAGCTCATTTCGTTTCCTAAGAGGCAATCTGTTTATCAGTTGACCGTATCTTTTTTCTGCTGCAGTTTTTACATCTTCTCCTTTTTCAAGTTCCCTTGCCACCATCTTAATCCCATAAAGTAGAAAGAAATCCTCAGGTTCACTCTTTACTGCCACTTTCTTTTTCTTATTGGGAGTATCAAACATGAAATAATGTCCCCCTTCTTGACAAATTTCATGGCGATACTGTCTCACAATTTTCAAGATTGAGTTTGGATTCCTAGTCCATATATAATCTCTCTTTTTAGTTGGATCTTTCCCATCTGTTTGTTCTGCTTTTTTGTGGACAAAGATATCTACAACATGCTATAATGGTCCTTATTTTTTGCTTTTTTAATTGATAATCGGTAAACCATACTTTTCCTCCTCGTTCTTTTTCATCTTCCTCAAGGTTTGTATTCACAAAGTCACTGATCGCATGGAAACTTGATCTATAAGGTTTGTTGGTATCTACAAAAATGAACCAAGAAGAATAATACATTCATTATACTCATAACTAAAAAATAGTCACATAGGTGTACAACAATGTATACACAAGTATTTAACAGAGCACTAATAAAATAAGAAAAATACAGGTGTAAAAGTCATTACACTCTTACAAAAATCTAACGAAATTAGTTTCAAACCACAAGTCAGGCAATATGAAGATGAACTAGCATGCTGGTGTATAGATCTGTACACTGGTACCACAAGTCATGAAAAAACAATTCCAAAACACAACAGTCTAGAAATCTAAATCTAAACAATAAATCTAAATAACATAAACAAGAAAATCTAAACATACAACACTATGTGAGTCTAGAAATATACACACATGAACAAGAAATCTAAACACAAATCACTGCAACAGCATGCTAGTGTATATATCTCTACACACCAACAAAAAACCACATAAAAATTGCAAAGAAATGGATAGAACTGTCAAACAAAACCTCCAACAGCATGCTGGTGTATATATCTCTACACACCAACAACAAACCACATAAAAACTGCAAAGAAATGGATAGAACTGTCAAACAAAGCCTCCAACAACATGCTAGTGTATATATCTCTATACACCAATAAGAAATCACATAGAAATTGCAAAAAAATGGATAGAACTGTCAAACAAAGGCTCCAACAGCATGCTAGTGTATATCAAAGTAATTGAAAACGTTCTTCGGTCCTACTCGGTGGGGTACGTTATAGCGAGGAGCAATGAGCTCGGACTTGTTAATCGCCAAAACTCGGCATCATACTCGGTCTCTAATTATTAGATATTTATATATAATACTCATGAGTCATGAATTATACCAAGTACTCGTCCAATTTTTATATACAATCGGTCTCCTTGGCCTAATACTCGGTCTCCTCGGCCTAATACTCAGTTTCCTCGTCCGACTTAATCGTTGTTCATCGGAATGACCTTGTACTCGGAAATCACATCTCTCATTTACCTTGTAGCGAGTACTAGCCTATTACTCGGCCGAGGAGAGCGATTTCGACTACTTTGGTGTATATATCTCTACACACCAACAACAAACCACATAAAAATTGAAAAGAAATGGATAGAATTGTCAAGCAAAGGCTCCAACAGTATGCTTGTGTATATATCTCTACACATCAACAACAAACCGCATAAAAATTGCAAAGAAATGGATAGAATTGTCAAACAAAGCCTCCAACAGCATGCTGGTGTATATATCTCTACACACCAACAACAAACCACATAAAAATTGTAAATAAATGGATAGAACTGTCAAACAAAGCCTCCAACAACATGCTGGTGTATATATCTCTACACACCAACAACAAACCACATAAAAATTTCAAAGAAATTGATAGAACTGTCAAGCAAAGGCTCCAACAACATGCTAGTATATATATCTCTACACATCAACAACAAACCACATAAAAGTTGCAAAGAAATGGATAGAACTGTCAAACAAAGCCTCCAATAACATGTTGGTGTATATATATATACACACCAATAATAAACCACATAAAAATTACAAAAAAATGGATAGAACTGTCAAACAAAGCCTCCAACAGCATGCTAGTGTATATATCTCTACGCACCAACAACAAGAGATGGATAACAGTCTGAAAACATACACATCAAAACACATAAACCTGATATAGCATGTCTGTGTACAGATCTGTACACTAGTAAAACACAATAGATGGACAAGAGTTTGAAGTAGCATTACCTTTTTTTGATTTTGAACCAACTCCTTCAACTGTTGTTGTTGAAACTGCTTTAGATTTTGATTTCTTCTTAGGTGGTGGTGCTTTTGAAGAATCTCCTTCAACTGTTGCTGTTGAAACTGCTTTAGATTTTGATCTCGTCTTCAGTGGTGGTGATTTTGAAGAATCTCCTTCAACTGTTGCTGTTGAAATTGCTGCAGATTTTTATTTTTTCTTAGGTGGTGGTGCTTTTGAAGAATCTTCTTGCACAGTTGATGTTGAAATTGCTACATATTTTGATCTCGTCTTCGATGGTGGTGATTTTGAGGAATCTTCTTGAACTGTTTCTGGTGTATTAGTAGATTCTTCTGTTGATTTTCGCTTTACAACTGGTCTTTTAGCAATCACCATTATGTTACTGCTATTGTATTCTTCAATTCCTCGAAAATTTAAGGTTTGATTTCGAAGCTTTAGGGTTTGGATTTTCGATTTTGGATTTTAGGTTAAAGTTCTCTCTTGGTTTTCTTTTCTCTGAGGTTTTATTATCTTCTCTCTTTTGCTAAATGAATTACTAACATTTCCGTTTTTTTCCTTCAGTTTTTAATTTCAGTTTTCTTTTTCGAACCAACGTGTCTCTACCACGTTAACTGCGTCAGTTACAAAATAGTTTCTGTTCGATGCACGTGTGCTTTATGAGATGCGTGCGAAGGATAGCAGCTTCTTTACACATTTTCAAATTAACTTTGGACTAATCTATTCCTAGTCTGATCGGTGTGGACTAATCCGTATATTTGAGGGGGTTTTTGGACTGAATCGTTTTTTTCCCATAACCGTGTACAATGCGGTTTCTACATTTGAAAACGAAGCCGAAGTGTTAGGGTTGCGGTTCAGTTTTTAACCAAGCCGACTCGGGGCGGTTTTTATGCGGTTTTAACCGTTCTAGAATTTTTTTTAAAAAAAAATCCAAATCTGCAACTTTAAGTTCCTACAGGTATTCAAGCTTCATTTCATCATTCATTACACACACAAACATAACAATTCAATCATTATACAATAAAAATTAAGGTTCCAAACAAGCTTAAGATTAAAACTTAAGAACAAAGTTAAAATAGAAACACAAATAAGTTTAGTTGATGCCTTCAAGCTTCCTTCTCTTGGTTTTTCTTTCCAAACAACTCTGTAACAAGGATTAATTTCTTTGAGAACTTGCAATTATCATGAAAACCCCCCAAGTTAAAATCCTAGGGTTCCATTATCATGAATACCAAAACCTAGGATTTTCCAAATATGATATTAATTATAACCATATGAACTTCAAATCTAATAAAATTAAAAATACTGTAAAACTCAGATTCTAAAAATCAAACAAACACCCCAACCTCAGATCTAAAACACATACTGTAACATTATCTATATGGTATTTATGAAGAAGAAGAAGAAGAAGAAGGAACCCCTGATTATTATGAGTTTCAAGAAAATAATCTAATAAAAATCAAATAAATCCAATCTAGAGCATGAACAAATCAATACCCCCCATTCAATCAAATACAGAACAAAAAGCTAGGGTTTATTTTTAAAAAACAACAAAAAACAAAATCCAAATAATCAAATCACTACTACTACAATCAAAATCATGAATAACCATTCAACCAAATCTGGAACAAAATCTAGGCGTTAAAAAGAAGCAAAAAATCAAAATCCAATAATCAAACTATAGAGAATCAGAGAACCAATTAGACAAGAAGAAGGAAAGACTAGTATGTACTTATTAAATAGAGGTGGGTCAAATTAGACAGGGTTGTAGGTTTTTGAGAATGGGTCAAACTTCTAACGGTTTTTAAACCTAGAGTTGTTATAGAGAGCATGGGATTGCTCTTCACTAACCTAACCTTCCCAAAATGAATTGTTGGGCTCTATTCCACAACTATAGACTTGAGAGGCTCTAATCCTATCAGCGGGTTCGACAAGAGACCTATGTTTAGACTGACCCAAATCCAAAGCTTATAACCTTCTAGACAAAGCAGCAAACTTAGCATCTGACGCAAAACTTGTATCTACCACATGTGTGCTACTTCTATTAACCAAGAGTCTTTTAGGGATTGTTGTGACTTTTTATCCACTTTTTCTAAAAAGGTATAAGCTTCATCAGCAGTTTTATTTTGGAACCTACCAGTGCATAGAGACACGTCCATGGCTTTGGTCGAATAGTCTAAACCATCATAAAAAATTTCAACTAGTTTCATTTTCTCGAACCCATGGTGAGGACATTGCGACAAGAGATCATTAAATCTCTCTAAAAACCTATAAAAAGATTCTCCTTCTTGTTGCACACTGGAACTAATTTTCTGCCTAACAGATGCGATCCTATGCTTAGGGTAAAACTTTAAGTAGAAAGAAGCAGTAAGTTCTTTCCATGTTTCCATATAATCAGATGGTAGGTTATGCAGCCAAGACTTGGCTTTATCTCTCAAGGAAAAGGGGAACATCATAAGTTTCAAGACTTCATCACTAAGGTCTTTAATATTAATTGTTCCACAAATTTCTTCAAAGTCCCTAACATAAAAGTAAGGGTTTTCATCATATTTTCCTAAGAATATAGGGACCATCTGAAAAATACCAGGTTTCAACTCATAATTAGCCGTAGAGGCTGGCAATTTAATGCATGATGGTCGGTTGGTCCTAGTTGGGTACATGTAGTCTTTAAAAATGGTCATTGCTGGCACAGTTGAAGTACTAAGGGTACTTTCCTCATGAAGAGACAGATTCTCAAAACTGAAGTTTCCGAAAATAGGGCTCTCAAAAGAAGAGTCTTCGAGCTCCCCACTTCCACAAGAAAAACTACTAGGTTTTTCACTAATCAATCGACCTAGAATGCTCTTTTCCAAGACCGCTCTCTAATAACCTCAAGCATATACAAGAAAAACAAAATTAAAAAAAAAAAAATCCTAAAAGGAAGGGAAGTTTTATGCTAACACACACAAGGCTGACTCCACCAAAGCAAACCTACTGATTTATAGCAAACAACAAGCATGATCGTTCCACTTAGATTATTTCTAAACCAGCTTCTAATCTTTCGAAAGGCAATTCGTTACAATTTAAGCAAACCTCTATGGAATCAATCTGAGTTAAAATAAGTTGAATAGACACAAGGGAAGCTTAAAGGATCTTTGATACCCAGGCCTCACTGGAAAAACATTCACTTGGGTTACAAGGTAGCTCGCTCAACTTACATTAACCATCATGAACTTCAAAGTATGCTTAATAGAGCAACCAATATTTTTCGAACGACTTTCTTATTAAGATCGTAACCTTATCGGTCTCGTTCTAGTCAGTATTTTAATCTTGGGTTCGCGTATGTTGTGTGTTCCTAAGGCGGGCAAGAAGAGAACGGTGATGAGATCCGAACCCTTATCTTGATTTGGTCAGTCCTTGCCCTTTACGTACTAGGAAATTAAACCGTTTTCAACTCCTCAACATATATGCATACGAAAGAAGACAGTAACCCGCTGACAGGGGATTCACGGGTGTTCAGATAAACTTACCTCTCGCACCAGACGAGCGAAGAACCGTTGTAATCGACTCGGGCCACGACTCCTATGTCATGTACGAACCCGAGGGGTCGAGGCAATATCGTAATTGCCGTCCTTCTCTGCAAACAGTTTATATTTAATACTACCCTTCCGTAAGGTTTAAACAAAATAAAAAATAAAATAATGTCCCAAAGTACACAGTCCAAAGTCCATAAATAAAGTGCAAAAGAAAACTAAAATTAGAAAAATATAAGATATCCTAATACAATTTCTTAAAAGGAAATCTAAGAAAATATTAAAAAAAAAAAAAATTCCCCTTTCGCTCTTTTCGCTTTTCTTTGACTAACCACCAAAAGCTTTGGAAACTTTTTCTTTTGCTCCAAATTCCAAAATTTGTAGTGAAAATACAAAAACGTAAAATAGAACAAATAATTAAATTTTTTTTTTTTACTTCGGTACAAAACATAAACCATTTACTCAAGTATTTGAGACTTTTAGTCACGGGAGATGGTGCTGTTTTTGGGCCATTACAGCATAGATTATCTACCTTACCCATCAAAGATGGTGGTCTTGGTATTTACACTATGGCGGACACTCGCAACTATTGTTACCTTGCCAAACAGAGCCAGACTACTTCGGTACAAAAGGTGATACTTGGTAGCTTATACTCAACAGACAAAGGTCCTGCCTATCAGCCGGCTCTTCATAACTTTATTCAGGTATGTGTATTACCTTCTAGCTATTGCATTGATGATACTTCCCCCCTTATATGCACTCCCTGGCAGGGTACCCCAAATATACCTCAATCTATTACTTTTCATTCCTATAAGTCCTTTCCCCGAAAGTGATTGTCTATAGACTGAGTCGAGACAATACAACAAATCGGTTCACACTTTGTGTGATCGTCTATGGATACGAGATCGAGACAATACAACAACAAAGTGTGTTTACTTGATACAAAGGTTCGGACTTAACCAAACTCAATAGGATTCACGTATCAAGTAAATAGGAATTAACGTTTGTGCAATTTACTTTAATTACTCCCTCTGTTCCATTTTACTTGATGTTTTAAGGGTTTTTCTGTGTTCCAAAATAGATGATAGTTTTAGTATTTTTCCCATATTCTCACTGATTTTCCCTTGCTTTGAAATCACACAATATCATTAATTTTTATTGTAATCAGTACTCTAATTTTTAAATCTCCTATAATCTTTTATTATGTTCCAAAATGATGGAGAATTTGGTAGCATATCCCAAGTAAATTACTATGGGATTGATAACTTTCCTAGAATTTGGAAACTAAAAACTAGGTCATTTAAGAAGGAATTAATATGGGTAGAATTAGAAAGATTTTACTCTCTGATATTTCTTTATCTCCGTGAAAATCTCTACAACGTCAAGTAAATCGGAACGGAGGGAGTATAATAAAACAATTATAATGCGGAAATATAAAGTAAATAACACAACAAGATTTTGTTAACGAGGAAACCGCAAATGCAGAAAAACCCCGGGACCTAGTCCAGAATTGAATACTCTCAGGATTAAGCCGCTATACAAAATAAACAAACTTCGTATAGTTGAGAGAAAGCAACTAAACCTATAGTTCACCTAGTTCCGTATGTATTCCCACGCCTCCAACCTGTAAACAAGTCACGTACTTGGACCAATTCCTTTGGTTCATATTCCAAACAGTAAAGGAACAACAAATCTGTTTGGTATCAACTCTCTTCAATCAAGTGATATGAGTTGCGCAAAGGTTCCCTTGTTTATCTTAACATAAAATCCTTTTCCAGGTTCCAAGATTTATCTTATGTTCAATCACCCAAAGTCAATCGTTAATATTAAGCCAATCAATACCTTTAATCACAAGGAAACTTATTGATGCCGATCTTCCTCAATTAATCAATCCAATTTACCACAAGGATAAACCGATTATTAATTGGATCCTCTTTTTCCCAACAAGTATTGTGCACACCAAAGATTATAAAAACCAAGTCAGAAATATTCAATATCTTCTTTGTCTTTAAATCTTCTTAGATCTTTAATAAACACCTGCACACAACTACTTGAATCTCTTGTGATCAATCACACACAGAACGGAGTCTGTTAACAATGGATTATCACAAGATCATCTTTATATCTAACAACAGTCTAAAGACCCATGTCGAAACCTTGAACTAGTTTGAGTGAATCTTATATCAGAAGATAAGATTCTCAAGCATAAACAAACTTGGTGCAATCAAAGTTTAACCACCGTTAGTCAATAAAATTAATACGAAAACTAAAGATAAACAACAATATCTAGTTTCCCACCAACGGGCCATGCTAGAGCTTCTCAATCCCAAGGAAGACTTTAAATTGAGCGGTCGTAAGAGATTTCACCTAATTAGATTACTCTCCTCTCCGATAGGCGGCTTCACTAGTAAAAAAGACAAAAGAGGAAGTCTATGTCATGCAAGATTAGTTTGTTAGAAATGAAAACTCAAAGTATTTATAGACAAGGAAGTTTGGACACCAAGGAATTTCCAAAATCGAAAATATTCTCAAGATATTTTTCATTACTCTACCAAATTCGGTTTTCATAATTCATGTGAATGTAATGTCCAAAAATAATGATCGAAATCTCCTTGTAAAATCTTTAATTAGCAAATGCACATTACTAATTCTTATTTTCCATATATAATTAAAAACCCTTAATTAAAAAGATTCTTAACTTATTTAAATTCGATTTTGGGATTTAATTCCTTCTTAGCCGTTAAGGAATATCTTTGAACAATAAAGAATAAGCATTAATGCACCGTGTTCAAAGTGTGTCGACATCTTACTCTTGCAAGTCCTTTTTCATACTTTCTCACTTGAAACCGATTTACCATGCTTCCAAACAAGTTTAGAATTGGTTCATCTGACTTTCAAGAACTACGTGATTGATTAAGTAACACTCAATCACAACTCATGGGTTTACGGTTCTACCAAAAAATTAAAATCGGTTCTACCTCCATGTGAGTACTATGCATAGTTACACTAGATTACCAAAGATACGGATGACTAGGTACTAGGATCGGTTCCACACATATATTTGGTATCTAACTTTTATGCACTGCATATGTCTATAGGATCGGTTCCCCCTTCCCAAAAATGTGTTACACATGTTCATAGGATCGGTTCCCCTTTCTTCCATAAACCTTGCTGCACCTCATACAAGTATCGGTTTCCCTTGTGATTCATTGTACCTCTTACTAGGATCGGTTCCCCTTCTCCCAGTAATAAGTTCAGACACTCACAACCCGATCATACCCCAGGTGATAACTTAAGATCGGTTTTACTAATAAAAGTCATACCAATACATAAGTCAGGCCTCATGTGAATAGTTTTACCAAGAACACAAACAAGTCATGAGAGGTTATACTAATCAAACATATTGGTTGTTCATAAGATATGCAATGAAGAACATCCCCAATAACGCCTGGCGATTTCCTTTTCAGTTCACAACACATATCATGAACTTACTTCCTTAGAAAACATGTAAACATTGTTCCCTAGGATGAAATCCTTACCTCATACCCATACATAATCACAATAGATTTTATACGATTATGTCGATATCTTATATACAAAGTTTAATGGTAAAGCAAGAAACTTCATATTGTATTTCTTAATACTATGTCTATCTAGAGTGTTCATGCTTCATAGTTTTATGTTTTCAATATGCACGACTTGAAAGATACGTTAGGGAATGAAACAGTTCAAGTCAAATATCATTAACCTCAAGTTAAAGGATGATGTTTTGGTTGTAGCTCCATTCTTCTTCACTTCTTCAAGTCTTAGCAATACTTGTAATGTGTTACCCTAATACTTTTAAGCTAACCTATACGAAGTTGACTCTAGTACATTTAAATAAAGTGACTCTTAAATGAGTTTTAGTTCACTAAAATATAACAACCAAACTTGACATACCAACACTTGGTGGGTTCAACCGAGCAATGCTCTAACAATGGCAGTCATCATTGCGTTTTACCGTTTAAAGGAAAAGATCAACCGAAGATTTTGGAGTACTTCATCATCAAAATGTAAGTAAAGACTGAATCACCTATAGCTTAAGTTATATTCACTTTTCTATCATCTGAGACGATGTCGCATAACTAAGTAGACTAGTATGCATACACAAGAATTTCGAGTCAAGTTTATCTTGATAATTTCTCGAAATATAATGACAAAGATTAATGAACATTTGTTCATGCTTGATGAATTTCGGTTAAGGACAATTTATTGTTCGGAATCAAAATCATGATTCAAGTTTTATCATTCGAAAATAGTCTGGAATAGTTTTCATGTCTAAACCCTAGAACAAAAGTAGAAGATAGAAGATTTTGATTTTTTTCTCCCAAAAGTTGTAGAAAACTTCCTTTTTATAGCATCTTCTTGTTCCAAAATTAGGTCTAGTCTTCAAAGGTCCAATAGATAGGAGTCCTCAAGCCCATGTGTGAGAAAACCCGTGTAAAATTATGTCCAAAAATGCTCTCCGGAAAACTGGGGCTTTTGCCGGAAGTTCACCGGAATCCGGTCAACGATCGTCGAAATTTGTCACAGGAAAACTATCTCAGGCCACTTGAATCATTGGAAGATGTCACCAGGAAAATGTATAATTTCAGGAGATCAAATCTACTTCTCTGCAGTTCAAACATTCACAAACATCATTTTAGCCAATTCTTTGTTTTTTGCGAAAACGTACCCAAAAGCATGACACGTAGCTCATATATCTAGCCGCCAACTCTTGCATTCGACTCATACCCCTTTCATGATTCATTGAATATTTATGATCCCCACTTTATATTCCGAAATCCGGCAACCGGAAGTATGCTCAATGGATCGCCATTCTTGCTGCGTTTTCGCACATTTTATGCAAATGCAGCTGCAACTCCAGCTTCACTGATGAGCATAATTATTAACAATTCACTCATTGCAGACTAAGCTCCACCTTCACACACACTGTCCCTGCAGCTTGTAATTCATTCCTGCGCAATTCCATCTTCTTGACCTTGTAAGCATCAGCACCAATGCTGCTTCTCTTTCCCGGCATTGCACTTCTGTTGCAACAACAGTAGCACTGCCTCCTCCAGCAACTTTTGTCCTTCCTCGGATTACGAGATCATCCTTTCACCACTTCCTTGTTGGATGTTAACATAACCAACTACAATTTCTCTGCCTGTCTAGCCACAATACAAGCCAAACAACAATCCAATACCAGAAATGCCTTTACATGCACCTCCATTCTTAACTGCAATGCATCGAAACCAACCTGCAAGTGCACAAGCTTAGCGTATCCACTTCTCTGCTGTAACTGCAGCTCTTTCGTTACCTGAGTTTAAACACCAACCCAATATCCTTCTATTCCATCAGACCAACACCACACAGTGGCGCCATCTTATTAGCAAACCACTATTCTTTACTGCAACAACAACATCAGAGTTCCACCATCTCAGTCCAAATGCACAGCAGCATTGTCCTCCTCATTCACCTGTCCATTGCAACCTCCGGCAACTAAAACGTCTCTACATTCTCCTTGTTCACAGCTCAACCATGCCATCCTAGCACCAGTATGCAAACATTCCCTATAATCTCACTAATCTCAGCTAAACTGAATCCCAATACCATCAAAACCATCTTCCTGAGCTCTGCAGCTTTAACTCCTTCCTAAAACTCGAACTCAGACAACCAGACCTTCACTATCATTCAACCACTGATCTCCCTGTAAATCTGTATGATCATTACCTTCACATACATCTAAGATCACCAGTACCCATTAGCTTCGAAATCGCTCCACAAATTTCCATCTTCGATTCAGAAGCTCAGGCCTCAAATAAAACATTCCTTGCTTGCTAAATTCATAGACAACTACTGCCTTATTCTTTATCTCTTTCTTCCCCTAACCAAAATCATCACCAGGACCAAAAATATCAACCATCTGAATCATTTCAAACCCTAATTCGTAAATCGACAACAAACCCCTCTCTGAGATCTTAAATTCCACACCTATACATCAATTTCTTCACCCTTGTAAAAATCAACAACAACCCATGACAATCAGCATTAGTAAGCCACCAAAAACATCATTAACTTCAGCTTAAGTAGCAGCTGCACCACCAACTTCCATTTACCAATCCACCGTAGCAATTTCTTGTATCCATCTCAGCTCAAGAATGAGCTCCTAACCCTTATTCTTTATCTCTCAGTTCTCTGGAATTTATGTGCCTCCATAGATTCAGAAATAACGATGAGAAGAAATGATTTCTCTCTCTGTTCTCTGTAAGAAATGAGAGGGGATACATCCACCCAGGTAAGGAAGATAAGGGGTAACCAAGGTGATTCTAGGCACCACTAATCATATAAGGGCCATCATGGTTGTTTGGCCCCCTTTCTTCTCTAGACTAAATTATCGTGGCGGTCTCCTATTGTCGGCTTGGCTCAGCATCGCTCTCAATAACAATTGCACATGAAATGGCGCTTTTGCCTTTTACGCTCCAAATGAACGATTTTTCCTTATTTTTCTCCAAATGACTCCAAAGTACCTAATAAACTCAAAAGTAATCATAAGATACATAATTTACATGAAATCTCGCAAAGAAAGCATAAATACTAGATTTAAAATTAGGTGTTTATCACACCTATCAAATTCCCCCGCACTTATACTTTGCTAGTCCTCGAGAAAAATCATACAAAACAATTTTAAAACATACATACAACTCCGTGTCGTCGAGGCTACGGTCACTTTTAGCATAAATAACAAGCCTTTAAACCCCTAGGTGTCCCTAGTGGACGAGTTATAGTCTCGTGAGGGCTTACTAGAGATATACCCACAAAACCTACTCCAACTTCAAAGCGTTCCAGCGTCCCAAGCATCCAAAGAGCTATGAGGACATAGAGTTTCTGCATGCTAGTAATAAGAAGTTAGAAATACCAAAGAACATATTCATTCTTAAATCTTGAGTGAGAAATAACCATACCATAATGAGAGAAAGCGTGTTTGAGAAACGAGCAATAAGCATTTCGCCTCGACTTCTGCCTCACCAAAAAGGGTTTTATGAAATTGCACTCAAAAAGATGGCTTTTTTATGGGTCTCACATGTGCGCAGGTAGGAATGAAGAGAGAATTCCTGCAACACGTTGAATGGTGGGAAGGACATCTTCCGAAATATTTTAAAAACCTACATCTTTTAACATTTTGAAAAACCATTTTTCTGACGATCTCTAAGAAAGGAAATCAACCACTATTATCGAGGATGAGATTACTTACTCACCTTCACATCCGATTTCCAATTATGATAGCACCACTCTCACGGAATCCAATAGAAACGTCTTCCGCTTCTTGTCTTTATCTTCTTGATCTTCGGCTTCGGCTTCAACTATTGATGATAAACTCTTGAACTTCGTAAATCCTTGATGATTTGTAACCTTTTTCCTTAAAATTCTTGTCGCTTGAAACTTCCTTATATATTTTCCTTCCCCACGGCTTATTAAATAAAAAAAAAACAATAATAGATATTTCTCTTGTCTCATTTTTTTTTCTTTTTTTCTTTTCAATTTTTCATTTTTTTTTTAAGAAATCAAGAGAAACAAAATACAAAACAAAGTGAAAAATAAAATAAACCATGTCCGTGGAAAAGTACTTTACCGCTTGATTCTTCACAACTTGTATCGTCTCGAAATCATAAACTTCAATAATTCTCACCTTTTGATTTTCTTTGCTCTTGTAAATAAGTCTTCAACTTTGATATAAAATTCCGCTCATTATATTGTAAGTCTTGAACACATATGTAAAAATCTGCTCATTGTATGTTGCTTCACTTGAATATGAAATTTTCTCTTTTCTTATTCCGTTGCTTGTAAACTTTGAACGTCTTCAACTTTCCTTGTAGATTTTGATGTCGCTCCTTGTTGATGATTGTGGTGTTTCTATGGACCCATTGTTGTCGAGAGAGAGAATGGTGCTAACTATAAATTGAACTACAAGAAGGAGGCTTTCATCCATAGAATTCACCCTCATGATTGACAAAAATTAGCACTCAAGAGATCAAAAATAGTGCTGAAATTGGTGTGAAGTTGGGTAGCTCACCATTCTACCCGGAATTAACGTACGGTGACACACATTAAAAAGAAGATCTTTAGTCATGGAAGAATTTCTGGTCGGTGCCTAGGTTGATATCAAAATGGGTAGTCTTCACTAATGATTGATCAGCATCTCTAATAATTCATTTCTCTCTGCTCCTAATTTTCATCACCGGCATGATTAAATCCATTATTTAACACTCCAATTCGTAAGAAATCCGAATGTAGTTCCCTAACACTTCCAAGTTCAGTTATGTCGGTCAGAATTATCTATGTAAACATACCTAGAAGTATGCTAGTGACTCTAAAATCTCTACAAGTTGAAGGTTTTATGCAAAAAAAAATAAAAATAAATAAATGCTTAACCACTCCCCCACACTTAAACCATACATTGTCCTCAATATAATTGAATCATCCTAGTAAAGTCAAGGTGGGAAATTCTAATATGATATGGAACAAGAAAAATAAATAAACGAAACACAAAGAAAATAAAAACAAAAGGATAAGAAATACAAAACCGGTGGGTTGCCTCCCACTTAGCGCTTGTTTTAAAGTCGACGGCCCGACTTAGCTTCTTGTAAGATTCATTCCCCATATATTAACAATCTGAAAATTTGGGGATCCACCCATAGTACCTGTTTTGCAAATAATAGCTCCATACAAATATTATTAATATAAAACAGAAACGAAGCTATTAACCGATAAAAGCTTCCCCCACACTTATTCTTGTCCACACTTGGAAGTGGGTAAAGAATATAGGAGTCGGGAACCTTCACGGTTTCTTGTTCACAAACCTTCATAGTATGAGAATCAAGTATATATAAAGGCGGATATCGAGAAACAAAGTCATCTAACAATGTTCTCGAAGCATATACATTCAAACCAACAAGAGGTAAAGGAGAAGAAACAATATGCAAAGGGTTAGACAAACCTTGCACAATCTCTTTTAGCACGAAATCCTCTTGATCCTTGAAAAACTCAAGTGAATTATTCACCTCTTGCATATCATGGTCCTCTATCAAACCTTGCAACCATTCTTCATCCTTTCTCCCTTAACCAAAATCTCGGCATCAATATCTTCATTACAATCATTTGCAAGCTCAATTGGGTCTTCCACAATATTGGTCATGCCGATTTCATTCTCAACATACTCGTCTTCATTATAAGTCACATACTCCACTGCGGATTCAAGTCTCACCATAAGGAAACTTTTTAGAACACTCATTGCATCATCCTCAAGCTCTACCTTTTGAATAGGTTCTTGATCGTTATAAAGATCAATGCTTGAGTAAGCTACACTAGTGTCATCATATTCCTTTTAAACTTCACCTTGATCGCGAAAAAACTCCATTGTACACTCCTCGGGGATGTCACCATAAATTGGTTCAAGCGATGTATTTTCATAGTCATCATCACTATCATAGTTAACATAAGATTGGCTACCACTTCCCAAAGATTGGTCTTTCGCAGAATTTTGCATGTCCTCTTTGTATTCTTCAATGCCTTGTATTAAATTGGAAACACCTTTTTGAAGCTCTTGGAGTGATCCATCCAAATTTTTAAAAACAAAAAATAAGAAACCAAAAACAAGTGACAACCACTGCCTCCCCGGCAACGGCGCCAAAATTTGATCGCTGTCATAGGCGTCAAAAATAAATTACACTTTCTCACTACTCAAAATATAAATATAGCAAGGGAAATAAAGGATCGTTCCCATAGAGAGGACTAGGTTGTCCATATGTTTTCGGTTTCCTATAAATACCAATGGGGGGTTTTCTGATTTTTAATAAAGTAAAAGCAAAATAAAAGCACACAAAGAAAAGTAAAAAAATCAAGCAAGGAAAAATATTGGTTAAGGATTCATATTCCTTCACAAACATGCTTTTCACACAATAACTAGAATTGATATTTAATCTCTTTTTTTATCAAAAGCCCTAAGATACCTTGATCGCAAGAATATCCCGCTAATTCCCTCTTGTCATCAACAAACACATTAAAAGATGCAAGTATGAGTTCTATCTAAGAGAACAACCTAACGTGTAAAAGCACTAATCAAGTTTAATTCCCTAGATGCATTAAGTTCTATGAAATTAGGCCAATCAAAGCAATCAAATGTGGAAAACGCACTAATCCGATTTAACAAAGGTTATGGTTCACATATGATCATAAGGATGCATCACTACAAGCTATAACCATATTCATGCTACTTGTAATCTGGAATCTATCACTTTTACGTATAACAAACCCTAATCTAGCAATAGAGATGAAAACAAACTCAATCGATTTTAGACTCGACCAAACAAGCATTCAAATCATATAACAATATAAACGATGAATCATAAACAATAAAGTATGGAGACAAAACTAATTTATCATATCAAAAAGCATATTTTGTGAAATCCAATTATTCCATAACCAATAATTAAATTAAGTACTCATGCTCAAGGAGTTCATAACAAGAATAAAGAGAAGAGTTTTCATGTCTAAATCCTAGAACAAAAGTAGAAGATAGAAAATTTTGATTTTTTCTCCCAAAAGTTGTACAAAACTTCATTTTTATAGCATCTTCTTGTTCCAAAATTAGGTCTAGTCTTCAAAGGTCCAATAGATAGGAGTCCTCAAGCCCATGTGTGATAAAATCCGTGTAAAATTATGTCAAAAAACGCTCACCGGAAAACTGGGGCTTTCGTTGGAAGTTCACCGGAATCCGGTCAACGATCGCCGGAATTTGTTACCAGAAAGATATCTCAGGCCACTTGAATCATTGGAAGATGTCACCAGGCAAATGTATAATTTCAGGAGCTCAAATCTACTTCTCTGCAGTTCAAACATTCACAAACATTATTTTAACCAATTCCTTGTTTCTTGCGAAAACGTACCCAAAAGCGTGACGCGTAGCTCATATATCCATCCGCCAACTCTTGCATTCGACTCATACCCCTTTCATGATTCATTGAATCTTTACGATCCCCACTTTCTATTCCGAAATCCGGCAACCGGAAGTATGCTCACTGGCTCGCCATTCTTGCTGCGTTTTCACACATTTTATGCAAATGCAACTCCAGCTTCACTGCTGAGCTTAATCATTAACGATTCACTCATTGCATACTAAGCTCCACCTTCACACACCTTGTCCCTGCAGCTTGTAATCCATTCCTGCATAATTTCATCTTCTTGATCTTGCAAGCATCAGCACCAATGCTGCTTCTCTTTCCCGACATTGCACTTCTATTGCAACAACAGTAGCACTGCCTCCTCCAGCAACTTTTGTCCTTCCTCGGCTTATTAGATCAGACTTTCACCACTTCCTTGTTGGTTGTTAACATAGCCAACTATAATTTCTCTGCCTGTCTAGCCACAGTACAAGCCAAACAAAAATCTAACACCTGAAATGCCTTTACCTGCACCTCCATTCTTAACTGCAATGCATCGAAACCAACTTGCAAGTGCACAAGCTTAGCGTATCCACTTCTCACCTGCAACTGCAGCTCTTTCGTTACCCGAGTTCAAACACCATCCCAATCTCCTTCTATTCCATCAAACCAACACCACACAACGACACAATCTTCTTAGCAACCCACTATTCTTTACTGCAACAGCAACATCAGAGCTCCACCAGATCAGGCCAAATGCACATCAGCATTGTCCTCCTCATTCACCTATCCATTGCAACCTCTGGCAACTGAAACATCTCTACATTATCCTTGTTCACAGCTCAACCATACCATCCTAGCACCAGAATGCAAACATTCTCTGTAATCTCAGCTAAACTGAAACCCAATACCAGCAAAACCATCTTCCCGAGCTCTGCAGCTTTAACTCCTTCCTAAAACTCGAACTCAGACAACCAGACCTTCACTATCATTCAACCACTAATCTCCTTGTAAATATGTCTGAGCATTACCTTCACATACATCTAAGATCACCATTACCCATTAGCTTCGAAATTGCTCATCAAATTTCCATCTTCGGTTCACAAGCTCAGGCCTCAAATAAACCATTCCCTGCTTGCAAAATTCAGAGCCAACTACTGCCTTATTCTTCATATCTTTCTTCCCCTGACCTAACTCACCACCAGGACCAAAAATATCAACCATCTGAATCATTTCAAACCCTAATTCGTAAATAGACAACAAACCCCTCTCTGAGATCTTAAATTCCACACCTCAACATCAATTTTTTCACCCTTGTAAAAATCAACAACAACCCATGACAATCAGCATCAGTAAGCCACCAAAAACATCATTAACTTCAGCTTAAGTAGCAGCTGCACCACCAACTTCCATTTCCCAATCCACCGTAGCAATTCTTTGTATCCATCTCAGCTCAATAATGAGCTCCTAACCCTTATTCTTCATCTCTCTATTCTCTCGAATTTATGTGCCTCCATAGATTAAGAAATAACGATGAGAAGAAATGATTTCTCTCTCTGTTCTCTGTAATAAATGAGAGGGGATACATCCACTCAGGTAAGGCAGATAAGGGGTAACCAAGGTGATTCTAGGCACCACTAATCAAATAAGGGCCATCATGGTTGTTTGGCCCCCTTTATGCTCTAGACTAAATTATCGCGGCGGTATCCTATTGTTGGCTTGGCTCAGCGTCGCTCTCAATAACAACTGCACATGAAATGGCGCTTTTCCCTTTTACGCTCCAAATGAACGCTTTTTCCTTCTTTTGCTCCGAATGACTCCAAAGTACCTAATAAACTCAAAAGTAATCATAAGATACATAATTTACATGAAAACTCACAAAGAAAGCATAAATACTAGATATAAAATTAAGTGTTTATCACACCTATCACATAGCTTGCCAAACCATCCAAGCCAAAGCAATATGGACGAAAAACCCTAAATTAGGTTTTGCGGTACATTACATGTGTCGTAAAACAGTCTCAACCATCCATCTTCGCAGGCATAGATAGAGGGTGTAGATGTATATTCAAAGGGCTTAGAGCATGTCAACACGCTCATTGTAAGCCCTCCAACACACATGACCGATCGGTCAGGACCAACCATGGCTGGTCCTTCCAGAACGTGCGCCCAAAGTGGGCATGCCGCACGGCCAGAAAAACCCTAATTAGGGCTTGCATTGATCGCAAATGTCTGTTTTCTCCTGATCGAATAGAGGGTTTAGGAATCGACTGAGCAGGTCCAGTGAGAATCAACATGATCACCATAGACCCATCTATCCCCACACCCGATCGTCCAAGGCATACCATGCCTGGTCATTCCAATTCGCACGCCCAAACTATCCTGGTCACACTTTCCAATCGCAAAATGATCTCGAACACTCAACTTCGATGGAAGAATTGAGTGGCTTAGATCACGTTCTTATGGGAAAGTAAGGTATAGACATGTACACCAGCCTACCACCTACATGCCGAGCCAATCGTCCAGGACCGACCAAGCTTGGTCGTCCCGAAACGCACGCCTGAAGAAGTCATGGCGCGCGGCATTTGCGGCACCAAACTTCTGTCGTAAATCCATCCTGACCGCTCCTCCTTGCCGGACAAATTGAGTGGTCCAGATCACACTTTCACGGGATAATGAGGTATGGGCATGTATATCGGCATGCCGTCTACACGCATGCCCGATCAGCCATGCTAAAATCGTGTCCCAAGCTTGGATTCAAC
This sequence comes from Papaver bracteatum, assembly GCA_023529315.1. Lineage (NCBI taxonomy): Eukaryota > Viridiplantae > Streptophyta > Magnoliopsida > Ranunculales > Papaveraceae > Papaver > Papaver bracteatum. The sequence goes on from JAJJWX010003325.1 coordinate 1,450,749, forward strand.
CAAGATGAAAAGTGGTGCTTGCGCACCTTTTCTAAAACCCTAATTCCACTAACGGTCACAGATGAGTGTCTCAAAGATCATCTCGTCGGTCCAACTTCACCGGCTTGGTTATACATCCCTGGTCAGGAGTTAATTTGTCTGTGAGGCGTCATGGTGATCACTACCTGTCACTCTACCACACCATGTGGTTGTCCAAGGGAGGAATTGCTTGCGCAACCTCCAAACCATCACATGAAGTAGGCTGGACATGAGGCTATTTTGAGACGCTCACACATATATGCTTCATACATGTTGAATATACTCGATGCAGTACATGCATAGAATATACACGATACTTCACAAGTATCGACTTCCTAAATAACTTAGTTATTTAATATAGCATTACATGCTACTTTATGTGGGTCCCATGATCCACACACTCGAGATATCAATCATGTCACAAACTGGGGGATACATACTAGGGTATTGGTCTGGTAGTTTACAACGTGCAGCGCGCAACGCGCCATCACAAGAACGTATCAGGAAGTCATGGACGGTTATTGATGATGGGAGAAGTGGGAAAGAATGGTCGTGTGACATTAACACACGACTCCACTACTCCATCACTCCACTTTCTCCACTTCCTACGAGATACGAGGGTTATTCTTAAAGACTTGTATAAATAGGTTCTTCTCCTTATTTTCTAAATAAATAGGAACAAGGCAATGCAAGACAACAGAGGCAAGTGTTGATACAATCGTATTCAAATACCGGAATAGATATATTATATCCTGCAAGCCAGTTCAGCTTTCTGATACAAGTCATACATAGCCAACACCTTCACAATATCAACACCTTCTTCGCTTCCCTCCCTATGATCAACCCCATCTCCTTCACTTTGTGACCGAAACAAGTCTGGAATGACCATTTCTTGGTTTAGGCCGGATTTGCACAGATTGATTTCTCGAATCTACAAGCACTCCCATGCAGTGCATTTATTTAAGGTTTAGACTCATTTCTCATCCACACACCCCAAATTACCAAAACTGGCAGAAATAGTTTTCACCCATAAACACCTCCATATAATCGACCATCTTGAGAAAATTTATATTGTAACCGAGAGATTGATCTCCCACTGTGGTCGCCATTCTGTTGATGGGTGAAAATGATGTGTTGGTTTTTAGCAAAGTGAAGAGACGACCGTATAGGTGGAGACTCCTCGACTGAGTAAATTTCCTAAACCTATTTCAAACAGATGCACTGCACGAGAGTGCTTTGTGTTCGAGAGATCAATCTATAGGACTCTGGCCTAAACCGAGACAATGGTCATCCCAGAGTCAATTCGGTCACAAAGAGGGATAAGGGTCGATCTGTAGGATGGAAGCTGAGAAGTGTGTGAGATGAATGATGATCTAGGATTGTGGATGTGTTGGAGATTTCTGCAAGTGAACTGTTGAGTTCGAGTAAGTTCTGATTAATTAATTGAATTCTACTCTGTAGAGAGTTCTTGTTCAGATGAGAATTCTTCCTTAGACGATGATTCTTGGTTGTTTAATTGTGGATTCAGAAACTTATTTATATTACAAGAATAATAGACACATTGATCTTAGTAAATTTTACAGTTGCTGGAGTGAAAGAGTGGGAAAGTAGGAAATCGTGGGAAAAGAAGTTCCATGTCGTGCAGAGACTTGGTTGATTGTTCATCCACTACTTTACTAACTTCCTCAACCGCTTGTACGACTTACTCATATTTCTCAACATGGGTGTACACACGTGTCGTAGGCCTCCAGACCAAAACCGTAGTGAATATCCCCCCATGTGACATGATTGGTGTCTCTTGAATGTAGAGTTTGCAAGGAAGACATGTATTTAATTATTCATTTGTTGACTTGACTAGACGATGAGTCTTAGCCTTGATGAGTCTAGCGTAATGAACGAATGTGGTATGCTCTGAGACTCATGGATTGATCATAAGTTGCCTGCTGGGATATAGCAATGGAAAGATATTGAATCTTGATGAATTCTGATATATCATTTTACCAGTCGAAGTAATAATGATATTTGGATCGAGCGTCCGATGAGATTGCTCTATCAAGGACTTATTATGATATGTCGAGTATTTGACAGGAAATCAAAGATATTGCTTAATTATACAGAATACTCATTTCAGATGTGACATATCATGAGTGATCGAATGACAAAGTAGGAATCAGAAATATTGGATGGTCGTCCGTTCGAACCATGTTGCTCATTCGAGCAAAAATGTTGGTAGCAGGACCAAACATTAATATAAATGAGAATATTGATTGCTGGATCAATAGAATTCTCGAATGTTGATAGTTGAATCAACATAAGGAATATTGCTACTTGAATATTGATAGCTGGATCAATATGAGAATTCCTGCTCGGTCGAGCAATTAAATATTGATAATAAGTATTACTAATTTGAGCAATTATTGCTCGATTGAGCAAATATTGCTAGTTTGGGCAAATATTACTCGATTGAGCAAATATTGCTAGCTTGAGCGAATATTGCTCGATTAATGTATTATTGGTAACGAGACCAAATAATATAATTAAAATACTGGCAGTTGGGCCGAATATTATTAATTAGAATGTTGATTGTTGGATTAACATGAAATATTATGGTTTGAACGTGTTCAGAATTACGCTTTGTAGAGCATTTGGTTTGGAACCCTAATTTTGACCGATTTTTGATCAATGGATGATTTACTGAAAATCAACCATGAGTGAGATAGGGACCGGCTACATGGGATGATGGCCCGACCATGTAGCACCCAGGTGCTCGAATGAGAATGCACCAAAGTCCTTTGTAGACCAGTTGGCGAAAGGATGATTAAATTCTCGTTTAATCATTATTAAAATAATGCTCGTCTGAGCATTAGGTGGTAAAACATAATAATGGAGAGAGTAGGGACCGTCCAAGGGGTATGAAACCGACCCTGGTGGTTGTGGGACCAACTGATGGTCGACTAATCAAATTCCAAGTTGTTTGGAAAATTTTTGAACCCAATATGAATTATGGAATATTAATTAGGTCAAAATCATAAGAGAGTGTGGGACCGACTTCTGTAAGCCAAGGGGCATACCTTGGTCGGTCAAGGTGGCATGCCCGTGTCACCATATTGTTCGTGACTCAATCCTGAGAATTTTGGTATTTTCTGGTGCGCGTTCGAGCAATATTTTGGATTTTCAGAAGAGTTTGATCTTGACTGAAAATCTTGATTTTGCTTGAATGAGCAAGTAGAACTTTGCTCGTGCGGCCAATATTTTGAGAATATTAAAATAAATGGTATTTTAATTTTGCCGTGAGAAGTCTGGATGGTCGTGTGACCATTTAACTGTTTGTCTTTTGATAGTTTGAGCAATATTTGAGATATATGGAAAAATTAGGTTTTTGCTCAAACGAAGGAGTTTCATGAGATGAGGGAAGTAATAATAATAATAAAATAAGGAATTGGAGGTGTGGTACTGACAACGGCTAAGGTATGGTCGGCCGGCTAGTAGGCCCGGTCCCGTGACACTCTTTCCTATTGTAAATTATTATTTTCATCATTTGAGGAAATATGAAGAACTAGGAGTTTTGCTCGAACGAGGGAGTTTTCTCAAACAAGGAGTTTTCATGAGATTAGGAAAAATAATAAAATAAGGTGAAAAAAATTAAAAGGAGGTGCCGGACCGGACGGCATGTAGGTCCGGTCCCGTGCGTGCCTCCTTTATATTTTTCATTATTATTTTTCTTCCCCATTTTGCATAGGTTTCCTCATTCGTCCATATATTTGAATGCTCGTTCGTGCATTATTGTTAAGTACACTCGCACCATTTTCTCAGGGCTTACTCAGTGGTGGCCCAGATGCCCGAACAGTGAATATTTATTACTAATTCATGGAATTCATCTTAGAATAAGCCATGAAATGGAGTAATAAAATAAATTGATTATCTATTACTAATTCATGGAATTCATCCAAGAATAATCCATGAAACAGAGTAATGATATATAATAGATTATTTTTCTAGGAATTCAATTGAATGTTGTGCTAGAATTAATCTGTGAATGGCTCTATACTAGCATGCAATATGCCTAGGAGCATTATGTTTATTCGAGAATGAGGTATGAGATGATGGAAGCATCATACTCATTCTGAATATTGATTCGGCATAGTCAGGGAATAGTGTGGCATCCTGAAGACGTTAGCGCTCTATACTAGCATGCAGTATGTCTAGGAGCCATCCAATCATTAAGATATTTTATACATATGCATTCTACATAGTCAGGGAACAGTGTGACCTCCTGAAGATGTTAACGCTCTATACTAGCATGCAATATGTCTAGTAGCCGTCCAATCATTTCGATTCTATGTAGAAGTGTTGATAAAATATGCGAAGTGTCGAAAAGCTCATTTTGAGAGGCTTTACGTATAATATATTCATATAAAGCTCTGAGAGGGTTTACGCTCAGTCAGAGATTGTTCGTGAATTTCTTATATGTGTCTGAAGCCGTGTCAGAAATATGCAAAATTGTGATCTCTGAGAGGGTGGATGCTCAGTCAGAAGTTGTTCGTGAATTTCACATACGTGTCTGAAGTCGTATCAGAAATATGCAAAATTATGATTTTATGATTTTAGCCTTTGTCAAAAATCCACCATCAACACTAGCAATAAATTGTAAAGCCTTCAGAGGGTGTACTATTTATTTTAATTTTAAAAAATTTCGAGAAAAAAAAAACTATTAGGTCAGGTTCGGCTAGGTTTTTTTTATTTTTCTTACCCAAGATCGGGTAATTTTTTTCCTAGACAAATGCAATGGGTTGTTCAGATGTTCATTCAGCTTGGATTTTTTTCATAGCCGCACTCGAGGTTCAGCTAGCTTATTTTTCTAGACGAATTCAATACTCAGTAGGTTTTTCATTTTTTTTTTTAAAGAACCCATTTTTGGGGATACTCACGATTCAATGGAGTTGGGTTTTGTTACAAGGGGGAGGTTTTACTGCTAAAAATACCATTTTACCCTTTATCTTTTTTTCCTAATAAATTTGAAAAAAATAAAATAAAATAAACTATATCTATATGAAAGTAAATATAAATGCATCCCCCATTCCCTTATTCTTCTAAAATCAAAACAAGATATAAAAAACAAATTTCGTACAATCACATCTGACAGTTGCACTGCACATGTGTTCATCATGAACACAATGCTGAATATTGCAGTCCAGTCCACATTGTATTCATCATGAGGACAATGCCGACAGAGGCACCAATACTCTGATGTAAAAATACACTGAGTCGGCATGGTCAACTATAATTATTTCAATACCGAATGTGAATTACTTCAGTCAAGCATACTCGACCCTCGTTCAGTCAGTACCGATTGTGTGTTGGGATTTGGTACATTGTTTCACAGTCGGCATTGTTATATTACTTCGACCATACAACTGTCCCCTGATAAATTTGGGGCATACCTATTGTCGGCATTGCTAAATTATGAACAATATATCGATTCTTTGGAGTCGACATTGCATTCATCACTTAGCTATGCCGACTCTAGTTTTTTGTCTTCATTTTCCCTTACGAATCAAACATAACAAATCAACTTTAACCTCATTAATTTATTCATTTTCTTTGTGTGGCTCTTCGTACACTTTCTTGATCATGGTTTTTTCAAGGATGAAATTTTAATTATCTTTATCTAGTTACAACTAAGAATCCTTATCCCCACTAATTAATCACCATCTCAAGTTAATCTTAACAAAATAATAAACCTATTAACTAACTAATCTTAATTAATAACTAATTAATCCAGGGTAGTTCGGCATTACCACGATTATTTGGATAAGAAGCTCTTTATATTATTTCATGATGATGATAAACAACTAATTAATTAATCAAAGGTAATTTAGGCCTTATCAAAGTTATTTGGATATGAATTCTTTATATCCCAATTCGTGGAGATATCCTTAAATGTGGATTTTTTTTGTAAAGCAACATAGAGGTTCGGCTAAGTATGATTTTTTTTTCCTAGCCGAACTTTTTTTTTCTTTCTAATCGAATTATTCATATGTTGGAAAAAAACATAGAGGTTCAGATAGGTTTTATTATTTTTTCTCATCCGAACCCGGTACAAATCAGAAAACAAAAAAATTAAGAAAATATATTTATTTACTTAATGGGTAACATAGTCAATTCCTATAATTAAGACACCCTTAAGCTTTGTTGGACGGATGGCCTAAGCACAAAATGGTCCCCTTAAATATTTTATGGTCCCCAAAAAACCGTTCTTATAGTAGATCCAAACCCTTGCGCCAAATGTTTGTGAATAAACATGATTATACGACCTCCACTAAAACAAACCGGACAACGCATTTATTAGGGTAAAACAAAAAATCGAAATACGAAATATCTTCTTTTAATTTTAATTTTAATTTTTTTTTTTTTTCTGATTACGGGTTTCGAACTCGGGTCACTTGCCGCGGCATCATCACCCAATGATTTTACCACCGTACTACATAGATATCGGCATAAAAACGAAATATTAAAAAAACTCATATCAGACAGATCTTTCCTGTTGAGTCATCACAAGTCATATTTTTTGATGAAATGTTAAGAGCAAGAAAAATAATTTTAAATCTCGACTAAAATGGTGACAACAAGAAGAATAAGAAGAAACTTATAAAAAGAAGTAATTGCAAAAGAAATGGTACCGAGTACACCACCAACTTTTTGATTATAACCTATACAGATATTCTGCAAATGATTTTTGTAATGATAGACTAGATATTAGAATCACACACAGGTTAACAACCTATTGCTCTGAAACCTCCCTCGACTCACTATAATCACTCCATAAAACCTTTTGCGACTCCCAACAACCTTTATATACTCAACAGACCCATGAATATCTCATATATATCCACAAAAATCTCTTGTTTCTCTTCCACCCTAAGTTACGGGTGTTTCTTTTTATTCTCCATGTTCCTTTTTTTACGCGTCTTTAGGTGTTGAAAACTTCCCAAATTCTATTAGTAGATAGAATAGAATCATACATAGAAGATTGAAAATGCAGGGGTACCAAGTACACCACCAACTTTTTTGTTCTGCAACCTGTATGGACATAACCTAATACTTATTGCAAGTAGACAAACTGAATGATCCTTGACGATATATATATATATAGAGAGAGAGAGATCTTATATATCTACCTCCTCTCAATCATTATGTATTTAGACAAGGAGTCCATGAACCTAGACGACCTAAAAACACAATATCCAAGATCAATCTTGTTGTATCCAAATAATCCAATCAGAATTCTGCCAAGTAACTAAACTTGTTATCTATCTTTCAAGATACGAATTTTACAAGAAACAAGTCTCGCAATTGATTACAATTAGATGACATATCTACTAAGATTAAATACGTACAACTTACGTAAATCCAATTAAAAAGATAAACAATATATTGCGAAAAAGGAAAAACACAAGACACCAAAAGTTTTGTTAACGAGGAAACCACAACTGCAGAAAAACATTGGGACCTCGTCTAGATTTGATCACCAAAATGTATTAAGACGCCACATACACTAGCATACTATCAGACTTCAGACTAGAATATAGTTGATAATGAATCCACCCTCCAAGCGATTCAATTATAGTCTCGTTCCTTACGTCTCTTGAGCCTCGCAATATCTACGCAATTGATTCCCTTAGCTGGCGTCATTAAGACTTTTGATACTAATCTGCCTCTAATAGAAAAGCTTATTTGATTTCCTGTAGAACAAATATCAAGGTGTGGAAATATGTTTGCAATATACAAAGATAGAAAACCTCACAAATCCAGAACTTACGACTCTAAAGAGCAGCCTAGATTCTTAATCACCTCTAAAGAACAATCTTCAAAAGATCACTTAAAACCAATTTTCAGATATCTATCTTGAGGAATCACAAAGTCTGAGACGAAGAGAACTTTACGATTACTATCTATCTTGCATGAAAGAGATTACAAAAACCTTCATCATAACAGAAAAGGAAGATCAGGATACACGAATTATCAAGGTAAAGATAGTCAGACCTGGCTTCACGAATCCCCAAAATGAAGTCTTTTAGTTGTAAACCTAATTATGTTTCTCTGAGGAAACCTAAGTCTATAGAGGATGACTCTAAGATCAACTAGGACACAACGTGTCAGGGATTAATTTTCCCAGTTGAAAGATCATCTCTATTTATTGCTTTCAAAGTCCATGGGTTTCTTATAATTCAATCTAATATAACTTGAGAATCAAGCAAACACTTTTACGCCTTGAAAATACAATAGAAGAATATATACTATGGTTCGGTTACGGAACCGTGTACAATGAATGTTCTGTTTGGAAAGTATGCCATATGAACTAAAAGCAATTTGATGTTCATTTAAACACTTAAGAATTTAATCATGATGCTACACATAAGTTTTTGAGTGATCAATGAAGTTTTAAAAGTGTTTAAGAGAGTTCTATCAATGCTAAACATATTTCAAAAAATAATCCTTTTAGCTAAAATATGTTGGGACAGTTTGTCGAACGATTTGTGAACCGTAAGGCTTGTTCACGAGTCATGGTGCAACGGTTCGTGAAGCGGGTTTGCTAACCCTACTAGAACACTAAAATGATCAATTGACAACGGTTCCTGAACCCGGTTCGCCAACTGCTAGCCTATTATACCAACTTCAAAATTCAGTTCACCATAGTTCGTGAACTGTTCCCAACTGAACTCAAAGTTTGTGAACTGGTTCACCAACCTTCCCTGTATTTCTGAAACTCGGATATCTATGGTTTGCGAACTAGTTCGCCAACCTACCCCGAGCAGAAATAACATAAATTATGAATATCTCTCTTATGATGTTTGAAACATTCCCAAATATAAAATCATTTGCATGGGAAATTTTATATTAATCCACAAATTAATTCTCAGACAATAAATTGCTTTGAAATAAAATTGTTAAGGAATGTTGAAAATCTTTGCAAGCTTGACTCGAAACTTCTTCTTTGTAAATAATTAAAAGTAATACGACATAGTCTAAATATAGATAGAATGGGAAGATAGTGAGTAAAATAGAATGGTTAACTCTCCACACACCTAATAAAACAAGTTCTCCGAATGTCTTCGTCGATCATCAGTCTTCGAGGGTGATGTCTGATACTCAACTACCAAAGTCTAACCTAGTGTGAGACTTAACTTAGTATACTATAAATCAAGATATAATTTTGATCATCTAATATTGACAACAAGTTTGAGATAGTTTTGGAGCATTGCTCGGTCAAACTCGCAAGCGTTGCTATCTCAAGCTTGTTTGTCAAGTTTAGTTGATCAAAACTATATCTTGATTTCCAATCTACTTATTGCTATGTCTAGGATTATGATAGAAGTGTGTAGTTGAGAATTAGACTTCACGGCGTTCACCAATTGAAGAAGAAACTAAAGAGCTTGGAGGAACTTCGACGACAAAAGGTATGTGGAGGCTAAAACTTATATATCACTCAGGAGTCTATTCTGTTAGAGCATAGCTCGGTTGAACCCACCAAGCGTTGGTATGACAATTTTGGTTGTCATATTTTAGTGTGTCAAAACTCATCTAAGAGTTGCTTGATTATGTACTATAGACAACTTCGTTTAGGTTATACTAGAAAGTATAGGAATGTTGAGACATACAAGTATTACTCGAAGACCTGAAGAACGTGAAGAAGTAACGAACTACAACGATGACATCATCCTTCCTCTTGAGGTTAGTAATATTGACTTGAACTGTTTCATTCCTAATATATCTTTCAAGTCGTGCTATATTGAAAACATAACTGCGAAGCTGTGTATTAGATTTATTTTATTTTTGATAGATCCAAATGGTTTATTAAAGAAAAAAAACGCAATTACAAGAATTACAAAATGGGAGGCTCTAGGCCTACCCCACCCCCCCCCCCCCCCCCCCACACACACACACACCATAAACCAAAGGGGCAAAAAACTCTAAAAACACATAAGATAAACTCCTAAACCCTTGAAAAAAAACATAAGATAAACTCCTAAACCCTTTAAAAATAACATAAAGATAAAATCTTTTTCGCCCCTTGTTTCCAACTTTAAATTTCTTCTTCTTGGGAATGAGACCAGCAATAATTTGAGTCAAATCATAGTTTCCATGATTCACCTTGTATTATTTCATTATGATCATAATGAAAAAATAATCAGAGAATGGATGAAATTCCTACTTTGGAAGAGATAAAGGCTGTTGTTTTTGATCTTGGAGCGGATAGTGCTCATGGCCCTGACAGTTTCTCTGGTTGTTTCTATAGGCATTGTTTGGATGTGATACAACAAGACAAAAAATAATTCCTCAAGGTACTAACTCTAGTCTTTTGATTTTATTAGCCAAGGTTAGAGGAGCCAACACTCTTCGTAACTTTAGGCCCATTGGTCTTAGTAATTTTTTCTTTAAAATTTTTACTAAGATTTTAGCTACTAGACTAGGTAGTGTACTTGATAATCTTGTTTCGGAGGAACAAGTTGCTTTCATGAAGGGGAGAAACATTCATGAAAACATCAGTGTGTCATCGGAGATGGTTAATGAGCTTAAAATTAAGGGTAAAGATGGCAATTTGGGTCTAAAGCTTGACATCACCCAAGCTTTCGACACAGTGAGTTGGTCTTTCGTTTTGGAAGTTTTTCGGAAGTATGGTTTTTCTCAGAGTTGGTGTTCTTGGATTCTTTTGATTCTTAACTCGGCTCGTATTTCTATACTTTTTAATGGTAGTCCAGAGGGTTTCTTCAAGATTAATAGAGGCCTGAGGCAAGGTGATCCCTTATCGCCTCTTATTTTTATTTTTATTGAGGATGTTCTTAGTAGAAATCTGTCAAAGTTATTTCTTGAGAAGAAGATGACACCGATGCTTTCAAAAAATAAAAAATTATTTCTCCTACTCACCTTTTCTTTGCAGATGACATTATGATTTTTTGTAAAGGCAACATGAAGAGTTTGCATAATCTTCTTGCGTTGCTTGGAAAATATCTACCGGCTTCGGGTCAAACTGTTTGTCTCAGAAAAGTAAGGTTTACTTTGGTGGTGGTTCTTTGAGTCGTTGTCTTACAATCACTAATTTACTTAGTATGGAGGTTTCTAATTTTACAGATAGGTATATAGGTGTTTAAATCATTCCCGGAGCTGTTAAGTATCGTCATATTAGCAATGTGATTGATAAAATTAAAAACCAGCTTGATGTTTGGAAAGGAAGAATGCTTTCTTTTCAAGACAGAATTGTGCTTATTAATTCAGTGATCGCTAGCTATTCCATTCACAATATGGCAGTGTATAAATGGTCTAAGAAGTTCATCCAACAAGCTGAAAGGGTGATTCACAATTTTCTTTGGTCCGGAGATGCTGAAGTTGCAAGGAAATTTGTTGTTGGTTTTCCTAAGGTTTGCTGCCCTTTGAAATAAGGAGGTTTGGGTATTACTAGCATGGCTGTCACTAACAAGGCACTTCTTATGAAGTTATGGTGGAACATTCGTTCTTCCAACAATAAGTGGGCTCGTTTCTTATGGGAAAAATATACTACTCGTCTTGACCGTATTAAGCAGTATGGTGTGAATTCATTGTGGACAAAAATACCAAAGTTCTTATAGGGGATGGAAGAAATACATCTCTTTATTTTGATGTGTGGTATGGTACAGAATGGATTGAGGATATTCTAGGTGACTCTGAGCTAGATGGCACGATCATGGTTAGTGAAATTATTACTAACAATTCTTGGAACTTGCAGGGAGATCATATTCTGAATTTGATCAGGGCTGGAGTGGACTTAACCAACCTGCCGGAGTTACAAGGAGGGGCTGATTGCATGGTGTGGATGCCTGAGTTGAAGGGTAACTTCACGTTTTCTTCGGATAAAAATCTCGTTATAAAGAAGTATGCAACTTCTGAGCTGTACAACCTCTTGTGGAGAAATTCTATTCAACCTAAACTAGCTGCGCAAAATTGGAAAATTTCAAGAGAAGCATGTGCGACTCAAGACAAGTTGAGGAGCAGATTCTGAATTGAAATTGCCAACATATGTTACCTTTGCAAGTTGGATGAAGAGTCGTTGGAACATACTTTATGGAGCTGTACGTTTGCAACTAATATTTGACAATGGTGCGCAGGTTTGTTTAACTAACAACCTCATTATGATTTGGTTACTTCGTATAAATCTGCCAAATGGAGGAGCAGAATTGTTAAAGATTTGTGGCTGCTAACCAATCTTGTTATTCGCTCGGAGCTGTGGAATACAAGGAATATGGCCTATTTTCAGAATGCAACAGTTAGTATATAATTTTTTAAACAATGTGTCTTTCATTAGATACATGATTATGTTGTCCGCTTGAAGAGTTTTATGCACAATACTTCAGCTGATTTAGAGATTCTGAATTGCTTCCATGTACAGAATAGAAGAGTGAAAATAGTGCAGCCAATTGAATGCACTTGGGTTCCGCCTAACATGGATGAATTTCTTTTGTGTTGCGATAGTGCTGCCAAGGGAAACCCTGGTGTTGCTGGTGCGAGTGTTGTTGTGCGCGATCATGGATGCAATTTTGTTGGATCCATGAGCATTGGCCCGGGGACAACAAATAATTTTTTTGGCAGAACTATATGGTGTTATAGTTGGTTTAGAATGGGCAAGGAAGTGGGAGGTTAGAAAGGTCTTGGTACGCTCTGATGCTATTAGTGCTATTTTAGCTTTTGAGAACTCTAATGTACCTTGGTTTGCTAGACAAAGATGACGTAGGATTCAAGACAGTTATGATTCAATTCGTTTTGTGCATACTTATCGTGAAGCAAATTTTTTGGCAGATTCCATGGCTAAAAGAGGTTGTCTACTAAGGAATGGTGAAGGGGTGAATTATGATGAGAGACCTTACTTTCTAAGCAATTTAGAATATCCAAATGTCTCTTATTTCAGATTTAAATTGTTTGTAAATTTTTGGGGTCTTTTGACCTCTTTTCTTGTAAATATTTGTTATTCCACAATACAATTTTGGACTTACCAAAAAAAAAAAAAATCTTCATAATCATCGTAAGTTCCATCATAGTCATAATCCTCTCCATTTTTATCTGAAGCATAATTACCACCTGGAATAATTTCATTAGAGATCCACACGGAACAAGCTTAATAGGAGATTGAGCTTTCTTCTTAATTGATATTATATCTAGTTGCTCCTTTTTTTCCTTGAAATAGTCTTGTCTAAAGACTGGATCTCTAATGAAATTAGCACGCACTTCATCAAGATGAATAGTACTTGCCACCTCTAGTTCCTCCTTAGTTAAAATATTATCGAGATCTAAAACATTTTCCTCCTTTGAATTAATAGCCATGATCTTGGCAGCTTGCTTGGCTACTTTTCTAGCTTGTTTCCTTGCTAGAATATCTGCATCCACTTCACCCCCAATCTTTCCAACCCATACTATTATCTGAGTTAATAGAATCATCTTGTTCCTCCTCCACCAAAGCCTCACTAGAATCATTAGCAAGACCTAACTCAGAATCTAAGGCATCATACTTGTTTTTCACCACTAATTCTGTTTGAAAAAGTTCATCCACATAAGGAGTTTCAAAAGATTTAAATTTAAAAGGTATACCCTTATTAGGGGAGTTCTTACCCTTAACTGTTTTCCAATCCTATTTAGATGACCCTGGTTTATAAATAAACGCTGAAATAGACCCTGGCACGTCCTGATTTTCAGTTGTTTCCAAGACTGAGTTTGGCCTTGAATTTCGCATGGACAAGGACATTAACTCAGAGTTTTTCTTGCTCACGGACTAAATATCTTCCAAATTCTTCTTGGACATGGGATCTTGCTGAGCTGTTAAAGTTTGCACGGACTGAGTACTCTGGGTCTGCTGAGTAATCATACCCTTAGAAGTTTGGTTTGACACGGACTTATGCTGAGTATTCACGGCCTGAATGTTTGCACGATGTTGTTCCGAATTCACGGACTGAGTTAATTCCAAATTTTTCTTGGACACGGAAGTTTGCTGAATATTAGTCCCGGAATTGGTCTGCTTGTTAGATATAACCTCAGAATTCTCTTGCGTAATATCTGCGCTGTCAACATGGACAGAGTTAGCACGTTCAACAAGAGATTTTTTTGCTACTATAACGTTTTTAAATCTAATCAGCTTGAGCTGAGCTTCACGATATTCAATAAAAGAACTGTTAAGCTCCTCCTCCAACTGCTTATCATCAGAATACTCTTGGATATCATTAGAAACATCATTATTATTTGTTGTAGCTAAATTTGACATAGTCTCTTTCCCATCTGCCATATCTTCTCTACTACTGGAATCATGAGACTTGTTATCGTTTTTTGCATGAACTGCATGGGAATTACTTCCCTGCAAATTGTTTTTTACACATACTTCTTTTTAAGCATACTTGATAGGCTTAATCACTTTAACCTCCTTGATATTCTGATCAACAATTGCTTTCTTTTCAGCTCTTAAAATCTTACGAGCAGCCATACAACTCTCAAACTTGTGACCCATAATCTTACAATGGGAGAAAAACTTAATGTTCTCTAAATCTTGCACTTTAACATATTTCCAGAACTCCTTTCCATTAGCTTTCAAACGTATTCTTTTAGGAATCACATTAGGAAAATCAATATTTATCAACAAAGCAGCATAGTTTCCAACATCATGATCCAACGTTTTTTGATCAATAGCAATCGTCTTACCAAGAGCTCTTGCAATAGATAAAAGATTTTTTTTTTTGTCCACAATTAAATGAATAAGCTAGGAAAACTCACCCAAACTGAAGCATGAGAAGAATTCTGCCTTTCTGGATCAAAGTTAGGGTAAAAATTCATAACCCTAAGAGTTTGTTGTTGCACCTTCCATGAATCTCCATGCCAAAATCGCTCCTTATCTTCTGTAGAAATCAACTTGATTATGAAAAACCCTTTAGTCATAGGAACAAGTTTGCATCTGCCATTACCGAAATCCCATTGTTCTTCCAAAGTTTTTTGCACGTCACTGATTTTCAACCCTTTAAAGTTCAGTCTACCAATCATACTAAACTGAAAGATATCCCGACCCTCTTTTGTAAGTTCTAAAGGTAAATCAATCACCGGTTCTTCAAGATAATAAGAAACTTTAGGTAGAGATAAAAAATCTGAATCTTGTAACAAATAAGGTTTTTTTACCCTTAACCAAATCAGCAAAAGAAACAGTTTTAACCCCATTATGTTATGAGATTGAATTAGTATTTCCCTCCATCCAAAATCACCCTAAGATGATCAAGGATGAAGGAATTCTAGTAGTGAGACATGATCACATGATCATAGTATTATGGAATTAGACTGCGGAGTATAACGCTTATCTTTTGAACTTTGTAGATATGACATCCACATAATCTTATGAATATTGTTATGATTATGTGAATGGGTAATAGTAAAGATTTCATCATAGGAAATAATGTTTTATATTTGCTTTAAGGAAGTACATTCATGAACTTGTTTTATGAATCGAAAGGGATATAGCTAGGATTATTGGTATGGCTATTCATTGCAAATCTTTGGATTAACAATACGTGTGAGATGGTAGAACCGATCGTAACTTTGTTATGTATCTTGGTACAACTAATCACAATATCTGACTTATGATTTGGTATGACTAGTTTTGATTAATTAGTGTAACCGATCCAAAGCAATCACCTGAGATGGTATGATCCATATTTGTAATTGGTGTGACCTATCACAGAGTGTTGTGTAATCGATACTTGTAATTAGGGTAACCGGTCCTATTAATTGGTGTAACCGATCCTAGTGAATGGTGTGACCGATCACAAGAAATACCATGAGTATATGGTAACCGGTCCTGGTAATTGATGTAACCGATCCTGGTAACTGATGTAACCAGTCCTGGTAACTTGTGTGATCGATCACAAGTGTTTTTTATGAGGGTATAACTGATCCTAGTGATTGGAAGAATCGATTGAACCCATGAATGTGATTTAATATTTGATCAATCACATAGTAGTCTGGGAATACAGGTGAACCAATTCTAAACTTGTTTGGAAGTGTGGTATAACCGATTCCAAGAATGTAAATATGAAAGATGATTTACAGAGAAAATATTTCAACATACTTTGAACACGGACAATAACTCTTGTCATTTATTGTTCAAAGATATTCCTTAGTACTCAAGGAGATCATGTACCGAAATTAATTGAGAATCCTTTAATTCGGGTTTTTGGTTATATATGCTTTTAATTACCATCAATTAAATGCATGTCTCTAGAGAATAAAAATTAGTAATGTGCATTTATTAATTGGAGATTTTCTAATTGAGAGATTTCGAAAAATATTGGACAAGCATTTACTGGAATTATGAAAACCGAATCTTACTATTCATTGCATATCTAGAGAACATTTTCGGTTTTGGAAATTCTTTGGTGTCCAAACATCTTTGGTCTATAAATACCTAAGTTTTCATTTCTAGCAAACTATCCCAAGAGCCAGGCAAACTTCATCTTTGTGTTGTTTCTGGTGGAGCCGTCTATCCGGAGAGGAAAGTACCCTAATTAGGCGAAATCTCTTACGACCACTAATTTAAAGACTTACGTGGGATCAAGAAGATTTACGAGTACCATTGGTGGGAAACTAAATAATTACAGTATTATTAGTTTTGGATTGATTTGATTGATTAACGGTTGTTGAAACTTTGATTGCACCTAGTTTGTTTATGCTTGAGAATCTTCTCTTCTGATATAAGATTCACTCAAACTAGATCGAAGTATCGACAGGATCTTTAGAACTATTTGTAGATCTAAAGACATCTTGTGATAATACATTGTTAACATACTCCATTCCGTGCGTGATTGAATAACAAGAGATTCAAGTGGTGTTGTGCAGGTTCTAATTGAAGATTAAAGAAGATTTGAAGACGAAGAAGATTTCTTATTAGTTTCTCATATTTTGTGTTGCACAAAGCTTGATCTAACTAGAATCGAATTTATTCGATTGATAGTTACATGAGATCGGTAATTCCTAATAGTTCTCTTGCGATCTATTTTGATTTTTATAAATCCAAATTTTATTACTTCGGTAATAGAGATTGGATTGATCTAACCTGGCAAAGGAGTTTATTAGCTTAAACGGAAGATCCTTTGCATATGACTTGAGATATCTTATCTTAAAGAATCAATAGAGTTGTTACCAAACATATTTGTTGTTCCTTTACTGTTTGGAATACGATCCAAAGGAATTGTTCCAGTGCGTGCACTCATCGAAGTCGGAAGTGCAGGGATACTGAGGAAACTAAGTGAACTAGGGGTAGTTGCTTGGTCTCAACTATACAAAGTTGGTTTAGATTTTGTATATCGGCTTAATTCTGAGAATATTCAATTCTGGACTTGGTCCCGGGGTTTTTCTGCATTTGCAGTTTTCCTCGTTAACAAAATCTTGATGTGTCTTTTATTTTTCTATTTTCGCAATTATAATTATTTATTATAATTAGAAGTAAAATACACAAATGTTAACTCCACTTTACTTGATAGTGATCCTATAGAGTTTGGTTAAGTCTGAACCTGTTATCAAGTAATCACACTTTGGTAGTCGTATTGTCTCGATCTCGTATCCATAGACAATCACACATAGTGTGAATACCGATTTGTAGTATTGTCTCGACTTTTTCCATAGACAAATCACTTTCGGTAAGAGGACTTATAGGTGGATATATTAAAGATTGTGGTGTATTTGGGTACCCTCGTATTTTCAATTGGTATTAGAGCAGGAAAACACGAAGAGATCTAACAATTTGTGTTTGGTGTGATCCAACCTATAAGAAATGAACTCGAGTTCACATGAATTGATTTTAGTTAACGTACCACCAAGATTTGATGGAACAAACTATCTATGGTAGAAATCTTCTATGAGATCTTTTCTTCAATCATGAGACTTTAATACTTGGTTATTAGTCATCGATGGTTATAATCGCCCGAAAGTAGAAAATTCGAAAACTAGGTTTAAACGCTTAGTGAATTACACAAGTGAAGAAAAGGCTTTTGCAAAGCAGAATTCAAATGGTTTGAATGCTATTATACATGATGTAAGCTGTGATCTACAACATCATGTATCAACATACCAAACTTCAAAGGAAGCTTGGGATAACCTTAAGATCGTATTCAAAGGTAACATGTCAAAAAAGGACGCTAGACTTCAAACTCTCACTTCTGATTGGGAAAACCTTCGAATGGATGACACGACACTTTTGAAGAGTTTCATATTAGAGTCTCTAGATAGTTAATGCTTCTTTCTCTCTTGGAAAGACTATTTCTGAAAAAGATATAGTGTGCAAAATTCTCAGATCATTGCTATCTAGATACAAATCTAAGAAACATGCAATCATAGAGGAAAATGATCTTTCAAAACTTTCACGAAGCATACTCGTTGGAAAGTTAAATATATTTTATCATGAATCACAATCTATTCAAGCTAAAGAAATTGTTTTTAAAACTGCAAAATTTCCAAAAGCTCCCGTGGAGAAAGATAGATTTATGGATGATTCTGATGATGAAATTGAACAGTCATTATCATTAATCACTAGACAGTTTTGAGATCTCTTAAAGAAAATAAATAAGAGATTTACAAAAGATGCTCATCGATCTTCTCGACCCCATGATCGAGTTCCTGTCAAGAAAAAAAAGGATCAAGAAGAAGATGATGAATATTAGCCTCAATGTTTTAAGTGTAAAGGTTTTGGTCATATGGCTAAAGACTGTCCTAATCTTAGGAAATACACTGGGAGCAAGACATTAGTTGTAACTCTAGACGAGACCTCTGATTCTTATGATTCTGAAGAAGAGGAAACAACTAATATTGCACTAACTGTTAATTTGATTCTCTCTTACTCCATTAGTGATTTAACCATTTTAAAAATGGACATGTCTTCCGATGTTTAAAATCATCTAATGGTAAAGGAAAAAATAAGACAAAGTGTAAAACTGTCTCAAAAACAAGGATTGCTAAAAAGTGCATATGCAACTCCAACCAATTTCAAGAAACTTCGTTAATTCAAGGTAACAAGAAAATATTTTTTTATACGATGCTAGATCAAGGACACACTGGTTGTTCTAAATCCCATGATGAGAGAAAATCTCATATTAATACCGCCTAATCGGTATTAGAATTGCATCCTCACCTTGTGTGCCGGATTTGTGTGTGAGGATGTAAAAATCAAGGCATTTAGGCATAGATTATGGGAATAAAATCTAGTAATTGAAAATATATTTAAGATATCCGTATTCATAGGAATATTATATTTTCAGAAGTATGAAAAATATAAAAAGATCCTTCTCACTCTCTGTTCATTCCTTGTCTGAACTATGAGTCTGGGTCTTCTCTTGCAAAGGTGCTTGATCTGAAAAATTTCTTTAAGAATAAGTCTGCACCTTCTCTTGATGCTAAGAAACCTGAGAGAAAAATCAAAAAGAGGGATTGGCTTAGCAAGAAGGAAAGAGAGAATATGCTGAAGAACGATCAGTGTTTTGAGTTATTGACAAACTTTTGTGTTCAATCAAAGACCAAATTAAAAGCACTAGTAGAATCCTTCACAAAAACATCTCAACTGCACGAAATTCTGGTCAAGCAACAAGGTTATATTCTTGAAAAAATTCACAACATGAAGATAGAAAGAAATAATTTTCCTTCCTCTAATACTGATATGATGGATTAAGTTGCTCATAAAATAAGATTAGATTCTTATTTGAAGAAAATAAACATCAGTTATTGATTTATTTCGATTATTGTATAAGGTCTATTTTTTGAATAAAAACATCAATTATTTGTGAATACAATTATTATTTTATATTTTTTCTTGTGATAGTTACCAATTACATAGCTTGTGAATGAATGTTTATATCTTTGCTATGTGTTTTCGGTTTATGGGATGTTTGATTTCGGTTTTGATTAACCTTAATATTCGATCTCATATGATGTGAACCCTTATGGTTTGTGTGGATTTTTGATTTAGCGGGATTAAGTTCTAATCCATGTTGGTAGGCATTATCAAAGGATCATGAGTTGTTCTGATTGAAACTCATATGTGAAAAGTCACAATATGTTGAATCAATTTGTGTGTTACATGAGTTGTGTTTAGCATAACATATGTGTTTCGGGGTTTTCAACTTTTTCTATTGGCACGCATTAGTTAAAACCGTTTCAACCTTTCTCTGGTAAAGGTTGCCTTTGTTGTTGTTCTATTGTTATTGCGAGAGGATGCCAACATAATGGGGGAGAGTTCTTACTTGAACTTGCACTTAGTGATATATCTTTCTGGGGAGAAGAGGATGCAAAATCTGAGGTAACGAATCTGTTAGTTAATCGTTTTCCTGTTTAAGAAAAGCATGTTTATATTGCATATATTTTTCTTTTTCTTAACAAAAGTTTTGTACAATTGATATATTCCATTATGATGTGTATGGATGTGTGTGTGTGATTCAATTGTTACCGGTTAAGAAAAACTGTGTCAATTTATTTGGCTTATTGTTTGGGTATCAAGTGTTTTGGCTTAACGAAATTTCTGTGCAATTGCAGTGCTATAATGTCTATGTTTGTTTCAATTGCTTCCGGTTAAGAAAATAATTGTGCAAGTCAATTTATTTCGGTTTGTATGTATTGTTTATGGATTAACAAAATACGGGATCATTTGTTTAGTCCAATTTCATTCCATATAAGAGAAACTAACTTAATTCTGATCTTAGTTAGACTTATCAAATTGAAGGATTCTGTTATTCAAGTATAATCGAATGTCTTGACAAAAAAAACTAGTTAACTAACCTAGTGTTTGTCTTGTCTGAAGGGAAAGGTCTAAGTTATTGTCTGAATTATTTAGAACCTGATGAAAAAAATAAAGTTAATTCTGATCTTTATTTTGGTCTTTTCGAAATAAGTGATTGTATGTTTACAATCGGTTTAACATATGAATTAATTTTCTTAGTCAAATTGTTAAACTATTAGGGAAAATTGCTTCGGGAAATTATTTCCTTGATAATATATTAAAACTAAATTACTTGTAGTTTCAGTTTTAATATTGGTTATCCAAAGTGGTATGTGAAACCTTTGTGCTTAACTCTTATAGGTTGACCTTTATTTGCTCGAACCTTTGCCATTCTGTGACAAAAAAGGGGAGAAATATATGGAGTAAACAAGTGATTTGTAATCACTAAGGAAAGGAAAATTGTGCATAAACGTTATATCTAAGGAAAGAGTAAATCATTGACTAAGGGGGAGAAACATATCATATTGCTGTTGTAGTTATTTGGACTACAAAAAGGGGAATAACAAAGATGTTCGGATTGAATATCTACCTATATTATTGTAGGATCAGAATATTGCAACAACAACGTTCTTATGAAACCTTCATCTACAACATTGCGAGACCGTCGCAGACAAATAACAAAGATGACATAACAAGTGACATCAGCTCAAACATGATAAAAGTGTGATGATCTTGCGAAATTAAGAGAGTTTGCGAAGACTAACATCAAAATCTTTCGAGAACATCGCAAGTCAGATCCGAAGTTAAAGAACAGATTAGCCGTCATCCATTATGTAATTCCATATATAAAGAGTTGAACCGGCGTAAGGGAGGGAGATATTTTTCGAGTATTGAGTAAGTCATTAGGAGAGAGAAAGTCCAGAGCAATTGTTAATTTCTTGGTTTCATTCCTTCCACTCCTTGTAAAATTTGTTAGACTAATCAATAAATATTGTAATTGCTCATCTAAAAATGATTTGATTGTATGATCCTTGTGAGGGGTGTAGTGTAGGATTTCCTGCAACTATATAATGGCGCTAGAAACAGGGACTTTTCCTTGTTTTTAGTGTAAAAATTAGTATTGAGATTTGAGAGAATTTGAAATAGTTGGTGAGAAGTTTCATATAATTTTCAACAATTCATTGAGATTAAAGAGATGGCTAGAAGAATAAATGCTTCAAGACAACCAACTACTGTTAGAAGGAGTAAGAGACTAGCTGGAGAAATAAGAAATAAAACCGGAGAACCATCAAGAATGCATACAAGAAATGATGGAGAAAATCAAATTCAACAACCAATTCAGTGTACACCAGCGCAAAATAGAACTTTGGATTATGATAGAGCAAGTGTACACACTTGGCGATCAGATTTAGCCGAATAAATAGAAGAGGAGCAACAATTAAGAAATTGAAGGCAAGAAGAGAGAGATCAGGAAGTAGTTGGAGGAATAATCCATGGAGATGAAAGAAATGAAGCGTTAGAAGCATTGCGACAAAGAATACACGAAGAGAGGAGGTTGGAAGCAGAAGAACGTGCAAATTTGACAAGGAAAAACCATGAGTTGAGAGTGGAAAACATGAGATTACAGAATATGAGGTCAATAAGTACTACAAGATCAAGTTCAAGATCAATCAGAAGTGAAGTAAGACGAAATTCGCTTACGAAAAATATTGGAGAAAGTGATCGAGAAGAAATACAAAATCCAAATGAAAAACGTTGCGAAAGGAGAGAAGTAATTGAAGATCGTTACATCCCACTAGGCGAAATTTTCCAAAATGGACAAAACAACAGGAATCAGGAGAATGGGCGACGTCAGGAGCGAAATAATCAAGATGGCGGAGAAAATCAAGAAGAAGGAGGTATAATATTATATGGAAGAGAAATCCAAAGAAATCAACAGGTAATTGAAGGTGAAATCGAGAAACATTATGCCGAACAAGCACGTCTAGCTTGCAAAATGGAGAGGTTGAGAGCATAAGTGGAGGAACAAGAGTTCCAAGAGGCAATACATCAGAACAATCACGATAATCGATAAAGAAGGCGTGAACAAAATCGTAATAATGTAAATATCAATGATGAATACGTAGAATACAAAGGAGAGCTGAAAGGCACCAAACAGAATTGATAAGGAATGAACAAAATCGCAGAAGAGAAAATGAGAGATATAATGGTGTACGAATTCATGAAAAAAATGAAAGAGAAGATTGTAGAGAAAGACAAGAAGAAAATGATGAAGAAGAAAATCAAAATTTCGCAACACAAAACATGCAAGAACGCAGGAGAAGAGAAGCAGAATTAAAGATACCAATAGGATCAGCGTCTGGGGTAAATGAACAAATCTTAAGAGAACTGACAAAAATGAGAGGAATGCTGAATAACAGGAGAGAAAAAGGTAGGAGACAATTGGATGAAGCCATAGAAGAAGCTGCAAAAACTCTGTTCTCACAAGAAGTACAATTAGGAGGAATACCACCAAAGTGCAGTTTACCTGCATTAACCAGCATCTTTGATGGAACAACTTGTGTAATTTAACACATTAAAGATTTTGTGAGATGTATGTTATAGTGGGAGAATCATGATGCTGTTTTGTGCAAGTATTTTGCATCAAGTCTAACAGGAGAGGCGCTAAAGTGGTTCAAAGGTCTACCCAGGAATACTATAACATTTTTCAACCATTTGCAGACTACGTTCTTAGGGGCGTATATAACTAACAACTCCTAGCGACCAGGCATCGAAGATGTATTTGGGTTAAAACAGAGAGTTGGTGAAAGTTTGAAGCATCTAACTATAAGATGGAAGACAATGTATAGTGAAATGGATGGACGTGTGGATCAGAGATATCTCATTTTATCATTCATTAATGCAATGTTCGCAACCAATCTATTATACATTCAAATTTTCAGAATCAAGAATACAATCACAATGACTGAGTTGCGAGAATTGCAGGAGGAGTATATTTCCCTTGAAGAAAAACAGAATGAGATGGAGTCATACACGATTGCAAATACAAATTCAGCAGCAGCGAATGCAAGCTTACTACCCAAATTGATAAACACAGTGGCGAGCACTTCACAGACACACCAAGAGAAGATAATGGAGAATAGTCAGCAGAAAATGGTAGCTATGGGAAGTCGAGACCAAGAAGAATTTCAGATAAAAAGGAATTTCTATAGCCGAGGTGGAAACAACAAAATTCAAAGACTTGATCAGCCACAAGAAACCTATGGAGGACAAAGACAAAATTATCATAGAGGATCAGGAAGTCAAAAGATAATATAGGAAGAGATCAAGATGCCACCTTTGAACGCTAGTGTGGAAAAAAATTGGGAAGCTATAATTTTACTGGAAAACATTCCATCACCCTGGAACATGGGAAAAGAACCACTTCCAAACCACCGAAGTCAAGAATTTTGCTCTTACCATCATTTTCATAGACATTCAAAAAATGACTGCAGGAATATAAAAAGGATCATTCTCAAGATGATAGATCAAGGGAAATTAAATCATTTTCTAATAGGGAATTCTCAATCTCAACTCTTACCACCACCATCAGAAATTCGCAGAGTAAATACAACAAAGGGAGGAGAAACATTTGTCATAGAAGTTGGGGCGAAGGCGAAGAAGTTGTTTTGTAACTCTATTGTACATTCGTACAAAACAATTGAAAACTTTCACGACAATATTCTAAGCAGAGTCTTCGCAAGGGATGGTGATGGAAGAGAATTATGAACATTGCGAAGATTTCGCCACTAAAAGAATGGCAAAAGCAAATTATTTCTTTCACTGCAGAAGAAGTACCTGAGGGGGGAGAAATGCACGATAATCCATTAGTTGTGAGATTGGAGATTAACCCAAATCCTAAAGATGATGAAGATGATGAAGCAGAAGATTCATGGGCAATCAACCGAGTTTTAATTGATACTGGAAGTACTGTAGATATTCTATTCTATCATTCTTATAAAACTACGGGAGGGAAAGATGAATATCTAATACCTTCAACCTACTAAATCTATGGTTTTAATGGTACTGCCAATAAGCCTAAAAGAGAGATTACTATGCGAATTCCTTTGAAAGGGTTATCTTCTGAGATTCTATTTTGGGTTGTTGATGTGGAGTCACCTTACAATGCTTTGATTGGGCGACCTTGGTTGCATGGGATTATAGGTGTAGCCTCGACATTTCATCAATGCATCAAATTCCCTCATCCTAGTGGAATTGGAATCATAAAGGGTGATTGGGCAGAAGGAAAGAAATGCTATGAAATCGATGTAGAGTCCTGCGAAGAACGGGCTGCGAAGAACGGGAATTGGAAAGGTAACATCAGAGAGCAACAAAGAAGTGAAAGACTCATGGTGGACGCAATAGAGAAGAGAGAACAAGAAATCTTGCAGAAAAGAAGAAGCAGCGAAGCTCTCGCAGAAGGTAAGAAAATAACAACAACTGTCAAAAATATTGAGGCAGAGAAGAACAAAGGTAAGAAACTAGAAATGTGAATGTATTCGCTGATGTTATGACTGCAAAAATATAAATGTAAATAAAAAGAAAGATGTATGGATGATTTGTCGCAAAAATTTCAAAAATATTCTACTTAACGACAAAAATGAGATCAAGAAATTACAAGAGAGCTGAAAAGCAAAAGAAAAAATAAAATAATTCTTGGAATGAGATGAACCTTTATGGCATACACCTAGTTCGCGAATAATATTTTGCAAGAGGCAAATGTAAGACCTAAAGTACGTCATAGAAGGGGGCATCTGTTGCATGGCTCAGGGATAAGGTCTTACCGCTGCTGGAACCTGAGTCATGAAGATTTGGGGCCAATGAAAGCCCATCCAAGAGAGGCACCTTAGATTCAAAACTTGATCATATGATTTAAGTTGGGAGACTAAGATAATAAGAACTCTCCTAAGGAGTACAAAGTATGATCAAGGCGCCGAGGTACACGGTTAAGCCAAGATTGCCCGGGGCGTATGAAACTACCCTGGCTATTTTTGGCAAGTCTTGACTATGATGCACTCGGCCCAAAGAAAACACCACTTAGGGTGCAGTCTCGTAACCATAAGCCATATATGCAAAAGGGATTAGAGGTTGGGAAACAACTGGTTGTTGTCAAGACTGGATGGGAGGAGCTAGTCTTGTATGGCATAAGTACGTCTCCTTGAAGGGTCAACCAGGGGGAAGATAAGGGAGGCACCCTCCATTAGGGAGCTAATAAGTGTCTTAAGACGCAAATGTCATGAGGCTTTATTTTCGCAAGAAAAATTTAGGCTTGTCATATTTGTGCGTCAATCCTTAAGAGGTAATAATATAAAAGAAAAAGTTAAGACGAGATCAATGGGTCACTATATGAAAGTGTAAGAACGTCCTGCGATTTCGTCGCAAGACGACAATGTCATGGGACTTTAATTTCACAAGAAAATTTAGGCATGTCATATTTTCGCAGCAAAAATGACAAAAGAAAAGAAAGATAAGACAAGATCAATGGGTTTCTGCATGAAAGTGCAGAGACGTCCTGCGATTTTGTTTCAATAACAAAAGGTGGAAAAATAAGACATTTACTTAGGAAGGAAAAATAAGACCATATCAGAATACAAGGAAGAATGCAATCTTAAAATATGTGATTGCGAAATTATGCAGAAATAATTGCGAGATTATCGCAATAATCTTACTGAACAAAAACAACTTGCTTAATCTCTCATTTGAACACAAATAACAGAGGCAAGTATGGGAATGCATAAAATAAGAGTATGTTATTTGTCTCCATGTTATAGATTTATGCACAAAATGAAAAATAAATTATATACTGATTAATCATATTGCGAGAAAAAATTGTTTTTCTAACATATGCAGGAAGGAACAAAAGAAATAGAACTTGTATTGAAGACTGGAGAAATTCGCAGTGATAGATTACAAGTATACAAGAATAGAAGATCAAGAGAAAATGTACAAGTTTTACAAAAAGTTGAATAAGGAAACAAAAGGAAGCAAAAGTTACTTCTTGCTTGATTCTTCATTATCATCATCAAATTCTTCACCAGAAGTTTCTTCTCCATTAGATTCTTCATCATACTTCTCTTCTTCATCTTCTTCAGACTCCGTTTCTTCATCCGCATCACTATCAGAGATAACCAAATTAGGAACGTTTTCTGGAACTTCATCTGAGAGACAAGGATACGTAGAATGAGGAATGCCATTTTCATCACAAATTGTTCTAATAGTGTCGTTGCGGAAAAGAATGGCATCATTCTTGAAGTTCGCAATAGTGATTTTTAGTTGATTCTTCAGCCTAGAACATTTCTCATTGCGAGAAGAAAGATCCTTTGCGAGTTTCGCTTTTTCATTCTCAAGTTCTTTAATCCTCTTGCGATATCTATCTTCAGCTTCTGCGAAAATATAACAATAAATCAACAACTTAATGGTAGTTTGTAAAAAAACAAACAATTAAATAAGGAAGAACAGTTAACAACCTTCTCTGTTAGAAATCATATCTCTAATCAAGGCTATATGCTCAACTTGAAGACTGACATTTACACCTAAATTATTCCCGGGGTTATCTAGAACTTTCGCATCCCAAGCAAATTTATCATCATCATTTATGAGAAGGCGGGAACGAGTTTGGTTCTCTCTTTCGCAGAGCACAACATTTCTACGTTTGAGATCATCTCTTTCAATTTGAACCTCAAGAAGAGTTTCTTGGAATTTCGCTAAAGTTTGAGCACCTTGGAGAGAAATACGATCTTTTTCATCTATGAGATCACTATACTTGGCCCTCAAACTATTGATTTTTTCTTTGGAATTATGAAAGAATCGATTAAATTTATTAGCCATATTTAAGACAGATCTATGTTCAATTTCTAAGAGGCGAAATTTGGATCTAAGTTCATTTATGGGAAGAGATTCAATCTTATCATTTGAGAAACTATTTAGAGAAGTATTTAGGTGTTCAAGAAGAGTATCATCATCCATAAGATTGGAAAATGTATGAAGAAGAATAGCTTCATCAGAAATACCATAAACGTCTGCGAAATGGTAAACTGTATAAGAAAAAATTATGAGAAAATAAAATAAAGAGAAATAAGAAGAGTCCCATACCATAGAGTTTCTTATTGGCATCTTGAAGACTAGATATTTTGTTCTTCTGAATGGAATTTTCAGATTCCAACTTCTTGCTTTATTCGCGAAGACCAGTAGCTTCAGTTTCCAACTCTTCATTTTTCCTATGAAGATCATGATTTTTCTTTTCAAGAATCGCACGCCTTCTTTCCAAATCTGAAGTAATAGCGAAAGAAGTTTTCCCAGCCTGCGAAATAATACAGTGAGTTTTAAGAATAAATTATGAATTCAAAGCAAAAATCAAAAGAAGAAAAATATAAGTATGAAAATTTACCAGGCTATTAAGCGAATGTAAGAAACTTGGAGATATAGATCTTGAAATCCCGTGAAGCGACTCATTATTCTCCAAGAGAGGGGCATCACAGATAGTACCTACATATTGGCAAGCATTAGTAAGAGAAGTATCACCCATTCCCTGCAGAGTATTGGAGAAGATGCTAGACAATTGTGCCATAGAAGATTCAGGTTGAGAAGCTTCCTTCGCAGAAGAAATATTATTATCATCATTACGATCACTAGAAGTTTCGCTAGATTGAAGAAATGAAGGTGAGGGAGATTGGACTTTTCGTTTATTCATAGGAGGGACGATAGACTTATCATTGCGAAAATCACATTTGCCTTTACTTTTATTCCTAGTTTTCGCAACTTTGACAGGTTCTTCCACTTCAGCGATAACCTACACATACATATAAAGATAAGAAATAGAGGCAACAATATATTGTGAAGAATAATAAAATAATATTTCTTACATCATCTGTGAAGGATCGAAGAGATGATAAAGTACTGGCTTTCCCAGTCTTGTTATAACTTACTTTCAACCTTTCAATCTAATTATTTCACAAATACACGAAAACATTGGAATGGTCAGCAAAATTATATATGAGAATGAAAAGAATAAAAATTCAAATGAAGTTTGGAAATACACCTCTGCTTCCCTTTCCGGCCAACTGAATACCCAGGGTTGATACGCTGCGAGATTCGCAGGAAAAACATGAGATCCAGAGATGTACTGACCCTTTAGGATTAAAGGGAAGGTACACCACTTATTATCGTTGAAATAACGTGGGGTTGTATTATTTCCAGGATGCCAATCAATGTCTTGCATAAGTATCTTGTCATCAGCAACATCATCCTTCTTCTTTAAATGAATGCCCCAACAAGTATTATCTCTCTTCATGGGAATTATCTCATAATTCGCAAAGAAATTTTCTACAGTATACTTCGCAGGAACAATTTCAACTCCAGCGAATTTAGGGTTTTTAACTTTTGATGGATAAAGAGATCCCTTACTAGAACCACGATTGGCGAACTCGAGCATTAGACGAATGCAATCCCCGCTCAATTGATATACTGCTCGCGAGAACTTCGCATGGGAAAGTATTTCATAAAATAAGGGAAGTTAAGGATCATAAAGGGGAATGGGAAGGGCAGCGAGAAGCTGACCTAGCGAGACTATGATCTTCTCATGATTGCAAGGATGATCAGAAAATAAATTAATAGAAAGCTCAGATTTAGGGTTTTGACCAGGAATGGGAGATAAAGTAAAACATTTGGTTTGAAGTTTCTTTCAAGCTTCTTCAAAAGCAATCTCATTTTTACGACCAGCTGGAGGCATCTTCAGTATGGGAATGAAGGAATGAGGAACGAAAGATGAAGAATGAAAGTTTGCAGTAGCAGAATCGAAACTTGCGGACGAACAGTGAAATTGCAGAGAAAATAAGAGAGAAGGTAAAAAGAAGAGAAAAAAAGAATAAGAAGAGTATATATATAAGAGAGTAGAAATTCTCGAAAAGATAAGTGCATTCAATGCGTATAGTAGACATGAACAGTTAAGAAGTAGCAGTTAAAAAAGACGTGTCAAGAGATGAATAGAAGAGGGGATACGTGTAATAAAGTTTGCGCAAAGTACGGAATTATGACCGTACAGAAATACTTGAAAAGATAAGCAGTTGCGGCATTTTGAAGTACAAATTCTCATGACATTCTCCCCTTCGCAGAGAAGACATGAGAAGAGGCAAGATGTAGGATCAGAATATTGCAACAACAACATTCTTGTGAAACCTTCATCTACAACGTTGCGAGACCGTCACAGACAAATAACAAAGATGACATAACAAGTGACATCATCTCAAACATGATAAAAGTGTGATGATCTTGCGTAATTAAGAGAGTTTGCGAAGACTAACATCAAAAGCTTGCGAGAACATCGCAAGTCAGATCTGAAGTTAAAGGACAGATTAGCTGTCATCCATTATGTAATTCCATATATAAAGAGTTGAACAGGCGTAAGGGAGGGAGATCTTTTTCGAGTATTGAGTAAGTCATTAGGAGAGAGAAAGTCCAGAGCAATTGTTAATTTCTTGGTTTCATTCCTTCCACTCCTTGTAAAATTTGTGAGATTAATCAATAAAGATTGTAATTGCTCATCTAAAAATGATTTAATTGTACGCATTCTTGTGAGGGATGTAGTGTAGGATTTCCTGTAACTACAATTACCTTTAGGGGGAGAATAAGCTTTGTTATTCAAATGTCAACAACGGCATTTATTGATTGAATATATGCAGGATATTATGTTGTTGAAACTTGGAATCCAGCGCATGTATAATGAATTCTTGTAATTTTTTTATCCATATGTATTAAGAGTTTTGTCACGAAAATTGACAAAAGGGGAGATTGTTATAGCATTGCTCAGCTGAACCCACCAAGCGTTGGTATGTCAAGTTTTGTTGTCATATTTTAGTGTGTCAAAACTCATCTAAGAGTCTCTTGATTATGTGCTAGAGACAACTTCGTTTAGGTTAGACTAGAACATCTAGGAATGTTGAGACATACAAGTATTACTCGAAGACCTGAAGAACTGAAGAAGTAACGAACTACAACGACGATATCATCCTTCCTCTTGAGGTTAATAATATTGACTTGAACTGTTTCATTCCTAACGTATCTTTCAATTCGTGTTATATTGATAACATAACTGCAAAGCTGTGTATTGGATATATTTTTCTAGTAGTGAGACATGATCACATGATCATAGTATTAGGGAATTAGAATACGAAGTATAACGCTTATCTTTTGAACTTCATAGATATGACATTGATATAATCTTATGAATGTTGTTATGATTATGTGAATGCGCAATGGTGAATATTTCATCATAGGAAAGAATGTTTTACATTTGTTTAAAGGAAGTACATTCATGAACTTGTTTTATGAATCGAAAGGGAAATTTCTAGGCTTATTGGTATGGCTATTCATTGCAAATCTTTGGATTACCAGTATGTGTGAGACGGCAGAACGATCGTAACTTTGTTATGTATCTTGGTACAACTAATCACAATTTCTGACTTATAATTTGGTATGACTAGTTTTTATTAATTAGTGTAACCGATCCTAAGCAATCACCTGAGATGGTATGATTGATATTTGTAATTGGTGTGAACGATCACAGAGTGTTGTGTAATCGATCCTTGTAGTTGGTGTAACCGGTCCTAGTAATTGGTGTAACCGATCCTAGTAATTGGTGTAACCGATCCTAGTGACTAGTGTGACCAATCACAAGCAATACCATGAGTATATGGTAACCGGTCCTGGTAATTGATGTAACCGATCCTGGTAACTGATGTAACCGGTCCTTGTATTTTGTGTGACCGAACACAAGTGTTTCCATATTAGGGTATAACCGATCCTAGTGATTGGTAGAACCGATTGAACCCATGGGTGTGATTTGATATTTTATCAATCACATGGTAGTCTTGGAATACAGGTGAACCAATTTTAAACTTGTTTGGAAGTGTGGTATAACTGATTCCAAGAATGTAAATATGAAAAATGATTTACAGAGAAAAGATGTCAACATACTTTGAACACGGAAAGTAACTCTTATTATTTATTACTCAAATATATTCCTTAGTACTCAAGAAAATCATGTACCGAAATTAATTGAGAATCTTTTAATTAAGGTTTTTGGTTATATATGCTTTAATTACCAGCAATTAAATGCATATCTCTAGAGAATAAAAATTAGTAATATGCATTTACTAATTGGAGATTTTCTATTGAGAGATTTCGGAAAATATTGGACAAGCATTTACTGGAACTATGAAAACCGAATCTTGCCATTCATCGCATATCTTGAGAATATTTTCGGTTTTGGAAATTCCTTGGTGTCCCAAACATCCTTGGTCTATAAATACCTAAGTTTGCATTTCTAGCAAACTATCCTAAGAGCCATGCAAACTTCATCTTTGTGTTGTTTCTGGTGGAGCCATCTATCCGGAGAGGAAAGTACCCTAATTATGCGAAATCTCTTATGACCTATCATTTAAATACTTCCGTGGGGTCAAGAAGCTCTACGATTACCATTGGTGGGAAACTATATAATTGTAGTGTTATTAGTTTTCGATTGATTTGATTGACTAACGGTTGTTGAAACTTTGATTGCACCTAGTTTGTTTATTATTGAGAATCTTCTCTTCTGATATAAGATTCACTCAAACTAGATCGAAGTATCGACGAGATCTTTAGAATTGTTTGTATATCGAAAGACATCTTGGGTGAGGTCTAGCAACCTCACCCAATATTTCGATTAGAAATCTGTATGGAAAACTCCGAGTTGTTTTCTAGAGAATCAACAAGACTCAATCAATAGAAAATATCTCAAGGAGTTATTATCTCAATCTCTCTATTTGATTTACACAAGCAAATATAATTTGCGAGCCTAATCAAAGAGAGATAACTTGGATGGTACCAAAGACCAATATCCAAGTGTCAATCGTTTTAAATCAACAACCAATAAGGTCGGATATTCTAATCGATTGAACAATGCACAACCTGTATTATTTCAATTATATAAAAATATAATGCGGAAAAGAAATAACACAGACACCAGAATTTTGCTAACGAGGAAACCGCAAATGCAGAAAAACCCAGGGACCTAGTCCAGATTAAACATACATTGTATTAAGCCGCTACAGACACTAGCCTACTCCAAATTAGCTTCGGTCTGGACTGTAGTTGAACCCCAAGCAATATCATACTGATCCAAGGTACAGTTTTCCTCCTACGCATCTGATCCCAGCAGGATACCGCGCACTTGATTCCCTTAGATGATCTCACCCACAACAAAGAGTTGCTACGACCCAAAGTCGAAGACTTTAGCAAACAAATCTGTCTCACACAGAAAAGTCTATAGGTAATAGATAAATTCGTCTCCCACGAATAAACCTATGAGTTTTGTTTCGTCTTTTGATAAATCAAGGTGAACAGGAATCAATCGATAAAACCAGACTTATATTCCCGAAGAATAGCTCAATTTCATCAATCCCCTCACAATAAACTTAATCGGCGCAGCGAAGAAGATTATTGAGGAATCACAAACAATGAGACGAAGATGTTTGTGACTACTTTTATCTTTTCTATCGGAGATAGAAATCTCAATCCAATTATTACAATTGTACTCATACGATAGAATGAGCAAGATCAGATCACACAACTACAAGATAAGTAGTATCGGTCTGGCTTCACAATCCCAATGAAGTATTTAAGTCATTAACCCGAGTTTAGAGAGAAAACTCAAGGGTTAACGGAGATCAACTCTAGCTTAGAGAAAACTAGTATCACACAAGAAAGGTGTGTGGGGATTAGTTTTTCCAATGGATAGAGTTCCCCTTATATAGTCTTACAAATCAGGGTTTGCAATCAATGTTAGCTTAGTAACAAAGCATTCAATATTCACTGTTAGATAAAAACCTGATTAGATACAAGCTAATATCTCTCAACCGTTAGATCGAAAACTTAGCTTGCCATACACACATGTACTTGACGTTTTGGGTTTGTGTAATTTTACCCAAACGTGTACAATGGTTGGTTCAATATTAGTCAACCAAATGGTTAGCCAAATGATAAATTTCATATCAACCATATTCTTTTTCACCATAACTAGTCCAAATGACTCAAACGAACTAGTTAGAGAGTTGTTCAATTTCTATGAGATCTCAAGTACTACAAGAGACATAATTGAATCAAAAACGATGTTATTCACTCGAATCATTAATCATGAACTATAAAGACACGGTTTGCAAAAGCATCCCTTAGTAATATAGAATAAGTTCACGAACAACGTTTTTAGACATAACCTCTTGAGTTCGCGGACTCAAGCTAACCGGTTGAAGTTAATAAACTCCAGCAGAATTTCTCGGGATGAGAATTTCCGTCAGTTCGCAGAATGGGTTCGCGGACTGCACCTGAGCTTCAACTTCAGCAGATATTCTCGGGTTCGAGAACTTACGCCAGTTCACAGACTGAGTTGTTGCTCACGTTCTGGTTCCACTCGATCAACAAAGTTTGCTAACTTCAGTTCAAGTGTTAAGGACTTATACATATATGTGTTTCCACAACAATGTTTATATCCCCCAATGGTTATATAGTCTAAACTCTTATTTCAATCATTAAAACATTCTCAGAGGACGTCATATAGTTGTTTTCACGAACTAGTTTTCGTCAGAGCGATTTTCAAAGTGATTGAAACATAACATGACTTTCGTCACTAGGAAAAGATGAACTTGGATAAAGCGAAAGCTTTACCAACACACATTTCGATAAATAGATAAACGAGATATACTCAACTCGAAATGTCACATGTGCATATTCTTAGTTTATATAGTAAAACGACTTTTGTCTCAAGATAGGAGATATAGTAGATAGCCTTTTGAGTGATAGATAAGTTCAAGTCTCCACATACCTTTTAGTCGATGAAGATCCATTGGTTCCTTGAGTAGTCCTTCGTCTTGTATGATGATAGCCATGGAGTTCTTGAGCTCAACTACACTTTCTATCCTAGTCCGAGACCTTAGATATAGTAGACTAGAAATCAAGACTATATAGTTTTGATCACTAAGATTGACAAACATGCTTGAGATAGCAACGCATGCGAGTTTGACCGAGCAGTGCTCTAACAATCTCCCCCTTTGTCGATTTTAGTGGAAAAACTATTAATACATATGGAATACAAAAATTATATAAATAAACTTTGTAGATCCTATTCCACATGCCTAATCTTCAACAATACTCGAAATCTTCGTCACTTCCAAGTAGTCCAATGATCCCAAAGGTTGTAAGTTTAGTATCATCGTTGTTGAAAATCCGTAGCTATAACAATGATAAAAGCATTGGTTCTCAATCATTATTATACAGTTGTAGGATCAGAATATCGCCACAACAATACTCTTGCGAGATTTATAACATCATTTCTGCGAGCTCTTCAACAACACATTGTGAGTGTCGCAGAAGGACTCAAAGAATAACATAACGGATAACGGAAATTGAAACACAAGAAGAGCATGACGATCCTGCGAAGATTATAGAATCTGCAAGAATAAACATTATAATTGTTGCGAGAACATCGCGAGTCAGATCTGAAATAAAAGGACATATTAGCTGTCATCCACTATGTAATTACCCTATATAAAGAGGACTAATAGACTCAGAAAAGGAGAGATCATTTTGAGAGTGTTGAGAAAGTTTTGAGGAGAGAGAGCGGTTATATTCTTGATTTCTTCCATTTCTTGTAATATTTTTGAGAATTAATCAATAAAAGTGTTGTTCTTAATCTTCAAATATGTGTTGATTATTATGAATTCTTGTGAGGGGTGTAGTGTAGGAATTCCTGCAACTACATAGTGGCACTAGAAACAGGGATTGAAAGTTGAAAATCGTAGAAAAAGCAAGATTAAAGATCAGTATTCAAGTTAAGAAGATGAACGAACAAGTTGGTGAAATAGTTGAAGGAAAAATGATTAAAGCCAAGGAGAATTACAGGAAGTTGGAGTGTAATACGATAACAAAAGCGATGATCAACCAATTCCATGAAAATATTAAAGGAAAGATTCATAAACGAGATTTTGAAGGAAATAAAATTATGACGGTGTAAAAAGTATCACCTCTGAAGGATTGGGAAAAGTATAAAATCACATTCACAACAGCAGAAATACCAAGAGAAAATTTGGATCATACATCTCTTTTGGTAATCACGGTGTCCACAATACGAATGAAAAAGGAAAAATCAACAAGATCTGCGGAAGAATGGGATGTGAATAGAACTTTGGTGGATGCAAAAAGTTCTGTAGATATAATATTCTATCATACATTAAATAAAGTAGGATACAAGGATGAAGAGATATCTTGTTCAACTTATCATATTCATGGCTTTGGAAAATCTATAACAAAACCTAAAGGCGAAATAGTGGTACGAATTCCGCTAGGAGATATTGAGACACAAGTAACATTATGTGTAGTAGATGTGGAATCACCGTATAACATGATATTGGGGAGACCATGGATACACAATCAAGGTTGTAGCGTCAACACTTCATCAATGCATCAAATTTCCTATGCCCAGTGGAGTTGGAGAAATTAGAGGAGATACTGATCATGCGATACTGTGTTATCAAATCGAAGTGATGAATTATGAAGAGCATGCAGAGCTGCGAAAAGCTTGCAGAAAAATGGCGAAAGAGACAAAGAAAGAAGAAGAATTTAAAGTTTACATGATAAGAGCAAAAGAAGGAAAAGGAATACCCAGCGAAATTTCGCAAGAAGGATATAAACCTGCGAAAGTTATGAAAACATCAACACCAATGGGAGTGTAGGATCAGAATATTGTTACAACAATATTCCTGTGAAATAAACAACAGAGCTGCGACACATCAATAATAAGAAACAGTTCTGCGATATATCAATGATATTCTGCGAAACATCTCAAGGTGACGTAAGAAATGACATGTTGGATGAAAACGACAGAAACATAAGAAGAGCGTGACATTTTTGCGATGAATCGATTAAGCCTACGAAATATTAAGGCGGTGCCACCTGCGATTTATCGCAGGAGCCTAGATCCGAAATTAAATGGAATCTTAGCTATAAATGAGCTGTCATGAGCTGTAATCCACTATGTAAATGCATATATAAAGGAAATGAATAGTTCCAAAGAAGATGATGAATTTTTGAGAGTTAGGAAGATTTTTAGGAGAGAGAAAATCTTTATCAAGTATTTTGTGTTCTTGATCTTTGTAAAATTCCTTAAGATCATATTAATGAAAAAGTGTCTTTAATCTTCAAGTTATGTCATAAATATTGATAAATTCTTGAATAGGGTGTAGTGTGGGAATTCCTGCAACTACATTTTGGCGCCCAGAAACAGGGAGGAATCAATTTGAGAAATTTCAAATTACAGCTTGAAGATTTGAAGAAATTATTAGAATTGAAGAAATGCCTAGAAGGAGAAGAAATACATCAGAACCACCAACAACAGTGAGAAGAAGTAAAAGAATTGCAGGGGAAGGAACAGGTGAATTGGAAGGATCTTTAAGGATCAGATTAGGAAGAAGTAGAGTGAGAAATGGAGAAGAAAAATCAATCCAACCACCGAATCAACAAACACGAGCACAAGATAGAAATGTGGATTATGATAGAGTAAGTGTGCATACTTGGAGGTCGGATTCGATATAAGAAGCGGAAAATCAAGAAGAGTAAAGAAATCAAGAAATGGATGGAAGACTAATTCATGAAGAGCATGAAGTAGTAGATGATTTGAGGCAAAGAATACAGGAAGAAAGAAAATTAGAGGCAAAAGAACGTGCCAATCTTACAAGGCAAAATCATGAATTAAGAATGGAAAATTTGAGGTTGCAAAATAGAGGATCGAGAAGCAGCATGATATCAAATTCAAGATCATATAGAGAAGAAACAAGACAAAATCTCCCTATACAAAATATTGGCGAGAATTTGATAAATGATCGTTACATTCCACGCAGTGAAACTTTAGACATTAGACATAATCAAGATGAGGGAGAAAATCAAGAAGAGAGAAGGAGAATGTTACGTGATGAAGAGATTCGAAGAAATCGCAGAATAATCGAAGATGATATTGAGAGACATTATATTGAGCAAGTACATTTAGCGGGAGAAAGAGAGAGATTGCGAGCAGAAGTAGAAGAACAAGAAATTCAAACAGCGTTGCGTCAGAATAATCATGATAATCGAGAACGACGACGTGCGCAAAATCGTAATAATGATAATCTCAATGAGGAATATGAGAGAATTCGCAGAGACATAGAAAGGCAACGAAGAGAAACAATAAGGGATGAGGAAATTCGCGGAGAAGAGAATGAAAGACAAATTAACTTGCAAGAAGAAGAAAATCGCAGAAGAAGGCAAAACCAAGATGTTGGAGAAGAAGCACGAAACATCGCAAGACAAGAAAGACATGAACGCAGAC
This sequence comes from Papaver bracteatum, assembly GCA_023529315.1. Classification (NCBI taxonomy): domain Eukaryota; kingdom Viridiplantae; phylum Streptophyta; class Magnoliopsida; order Ranunculales; family Papaveraceae; genus Papaver; species Papaver bracteatum. Next base: position 1,488,947 of record JAJJWX010003325.1, read on the forward strand.
GAAGAGATGCTGCGTTGAAAAGGCCAATGGAGAAAAATTCTGATATAAATGAACAAATCTTGCGAGAATTAGCAGAAATGAGAGGAATGATAAATAACAGAAGAGAAGAAGGAAGAAGACAACTTGATGAGGCAATCGAAGAAGCTGCGAAAACTCCATTTACTCAAGAGGTACAATTAGGAGGGATACCTCCAAAATGAAATTTACCGGTGTTGACCAGTATATTTGATGGGACTACGTGTGATGTCCAACATATCAAAGCTTATATTCGATGTATGCTACAATGGGAGAACTATGATGTCGTTTTGTGCAAATATTTTGCGTCAAGTTTAACTGGAGAAGCATTGAAGTGGTTCGAAAGTCTTCCCAAGAATACAATAACTTCGTTCATGCATATGCAAACTACTTTCTTAGGAGCATACATCAGCAATAACTTTACGCGACCTGGAATTGAAGATGTGTTTGGATTGAAACAGAGAGTTGGTGAAAGTTTAAAGCACTTAACGATAAGATGGAGGACAATGTGTAGTGAAATGGCAGGAAGAGTAGATGAAAGATATCTCATCTTATCCTTCATAAATGCTATGTTTGCAACGAATCTATTATACATCCAGGTCTTCAGAGTTAAAAACACAATTACCATGACAGAACTGCGATAATTGCAGGAAGAATATATTGCTTTGGAGGAAAAACAAAATGATATGGAGTCTTATCCAATTCACACAGGCACAAGTTTAGCCGCAGCAAATGGAAGTTTGTTACCAAGGATGATTAATACAGCAGCAAGTACTTCCCAAAACCCACGAGAGAAAATGGAGACTGATAATCAACATAAGATAATAGCAATAGGGAGTAGATATCAGGAGGAATTGGAAAAGGAGAGAAATTTTTATAATCAGAATAACAATAATAAGATCCCAAGGTTTGATCAACTGCAGGAGACTTATGGTGGACAGAGGAAGAATTATTCAAGAGAGCAAAGAGGTCAGAGGAATATGTGGGAAGACATCAAATTTCCACCTTTAAATACCGGTATAGACAAGATTTGGGAAGCGATTATTCTGATGGAGAATATACCCTCACCCTGGAACATGGGGAAAGAACCACATCCTAACAACCAAAATCAAGAGTTCTGTCCTTATCATCATTTTCATGGCCACTCTGTGCATAATTGTAGAAATGTAAAAAGAATTATTTTGCGAATGATTGAACAGACGAAATTAAATCATTTTCTAGCAAGATATTTACAACCGCAGCAATTTCCGCAAGCACCAGAAATTCGCAGAGTTAATGTTGCAAAAGAAACATTTGTCATTGAAGTAGGAGCTACAACAAAAAATCTATTTTGCAATTCAATTGTACATTCGCAGAAAACGATAAAGGATTTCCATGACAATGTGCTAAGCAGAGTATTTGCAAGGGATATAGAGGGAAGAGAGGTGATGAATATTGCGAAGATTTCTCCGTTAGAAGAATGGCAGAAACAAGTTATTTCTTTTACTGCGGAAGAGATACAAGATCCTGGGAAGATGCATGACAACCCATTGGTGGTGAAGTTAGAGATAAATCCAAAATACAGAGAAGAAGGAGAAGAAGATGATGGTGACGTAGAAAATGATTCTTGGGCAATAGATAAAGTTTTAATTGATACTGGTAGCTCGGTAGACATTTTATTTTATCATACATATCGCACAATGGGTGGAAGAGATGATGAGTTAATCCCTTCAACTTACAAGATCTATGGTTTTAATGGCACTGCAAACAAGCCAAAAGGATAAATTACTATGGAAATTCCGTGGAACAAGATATCTTCAAAAATCAAGTTTTGTGTAGTGGATATAGAATCTCCTTACAATGCCTTAATTGGAAGACCATGGCTCCATGGGATCTTGGGCATAGCATCAACATATCATCAATGCATAAAGTTTCCACATCCTCATGGTATTTGGATAATTAAAGGTGATTGGTTTGAAGGCAAAAAGTGTTATGAAGTTGACATTAATACTTGCGAAGAAAGAAATGCTCGAAATCGTGATTGGCAACATAACAGAAGGCAAACTCAGAGAGCTGAAAAATTGATGGTGGACAATATAGAGTTGCGGGGAAAGGATACATTACAAGAATAGTTTGTCCCAAAAGAATCAATAGTGATTAATCATGCGAATATGGGAAAAAGTTGAAATCTTCATTCTTCGCAGGAGAACAAACAAGCATAAGGTGTTGCGATAAATCAAGTATCAAGAAATTGCGAATAATTATTCATCACAGAAGAAAATAAGTGCAACAGTATCATATTGCGGACAATAAAAAAAAAAAAAAAAATATTAAAAGAAAAATTTTGCTCAAAAATAAGAATTTTTCTATTAAAAGAAAAAGATGATGATTTCGAATCATATATAAGAATTTTTAATGCAAATGCATAAGATGGGCGAAAATCGCCTAAAAATATATAAGAATGGGACGAAATTTTATGGCGTACACCTTAGTTCGCGGATTTTATTCCGTAAGAGGCAATGTCCTTAAAGTGCGTCATAAGGGGGGTATCTCTTTGCATGGCTATGGGAAAGGCTATACCGCTACTGGAACCTAGTTATGGAGAATTGGGATTATAGAAAATCCATCCGGGAGAGATAACTTGGATTCCCAATTATATAAGGTTATACCATGGTTGGGCGCCCGAGAGTTTCTCCTAAGGAATGCAACGTATGATCAAGGCGCTGAGGTACACGGTTGAGCTGTGGGTGCCCGGGATGGATGAACCTACCCTGGAAATCCAAGGAAAGTCTTGGCTTACAATGTGTTCGACCCAAAGAAAACCCTACTTAGGGTGCAGTCTTGTAACTATAAGCCATATAAGGCATAAAGGACAAGGCTGCGAAAACAACCAGTTGTTGGCAGAACCGGATGGGAAAGTGCTAGTCTTGTATGGCCGATGTATAATCCTTGAAGGGGAAACCGGGGGGAGAGATAAGGGCGATACCCTCCATTAAGGAGCTGTGTATCAAAAAAGACGGCAATGTCATGGGACTTTATATTCGCAAGAATATTTAGGCCCGTCATATTGTCGCGTGACACAGACAGCAATGTCATGGGACTTTATATTCGCAAGAATATTTAGGCCCGTCATATTGCCGCGTAACTGGCCAAAAAGCCTAAAGAGAAAAGTTAAGATGAGATCAATGGGTTTTTGCGATAAGATCAAAAGATGAAATAAATGAAATTAATAATAAGAGGATATAAATCGCAAAGACGGCAATGTCATAAGTCTTAAAAAGCAAAGAGAGATTAATCTCACAAGGTGGCTTAGATTTATCATATTGTCGCAAATATTAAAATTAAAATGATAAGGCAAGATCAATGGATTATTACATGTAAAAGTAAGAATGTCCTGCGATCTTGTCGCATAAAAGTGGCATAATATTACCTTTAACTAGGAAGGCGAAATAAGACCACAAGCAAAATTATATCTGTGAAGCATATAACAGATTCTTCGCAGAAATATTTGCGATAATTCATTTATCATATTGCAGATTAATAACAAGAGGCAAGTATGGGAATGATGCATAGAATGGTTAGTATTGTTATTCATCATTATATGATAAATTCATATAAATAACAGACAGATAGAAGCAAAAAAGGGAATTTATATATTGAAAAATATCAGAAGTTGCAAATACCTTGCAGAAAGAGTATTACAATTTGTCGCAGATAATTATCGCAAGAAAGAAAGAGAGAAATACAGGAGAAGATCAAAAAGAAAAAACAAACTATTGAGATTTATTTTCATCTTTATCTTCATCTTCGTCTTCATTATCTTCATCGTTAGTTCCTTCTTCATCTTCGCTTTCATTCTCATCTATATCAGCCTCACTGTCAGAAATAACTGGTACTTCAGAACTGGCTAGGATATTCTCCATGAGACAAGGATATAGACTAAGGGGAAGATCATTATCTTTACAAACTTTCTCAATAGCATTATTGCGAACGATGAGAAGATTATTACGCAAATTGGAGTTGGATATCTTTATTTTCTCTCGCAGTCTAGAGATTTTATCATTGCGGGAAGCAAGATTTTTCGCAAGACCACTCTTTTCTTCTTCAAGTTCTGTTATCCTTGTGGAATGTTTTTCTTCAGATTCTGCGATGATACAATAACAAATTAGAAATTTGTTGAAAATCTACAAAAAGTATAAAGATGTTAGAGGAGCAATAAATAACCTTCTCTCTCATGAATCATTTCCTGTATCAAGGTTGCTTGCTCGGTATGAAGACTGACATCTATTGCTAAGTTTTTCCTAGCATTATCGAGAATTGCCGCAGCCCATGCGAATTCATCATCACTTTGAATGAGAAGATGGGAACGAATTTGTTTTTCTCTTTTAAGAAGTTTAATATTTTCATCCTTAAGTCTATCTCTCTCAAGTTCAGTATCAATAAGGGTATTGCGAAATTTTGATAGAGCTTCCGCGCCTTGAAGAGTAATGCGTTCTTTATCCTTCTCAAGTTCACTCTTCTTGGCTTTTAAGACTTTAATTTTTTTCTCTAAATTCATCTCTGCAAGTCTTTAAACTATTGGACATACTCAAGGTAGATCTATAGTCCATTCTCATAAGGGAAACATGATGTTTAAGCTCATCAAGGGACAGAGTATTAATTTTTTCGTCTGAATAATTATTTAAAGCGTCATTAAGACGCTAAATAAGAGTGGTTTCATCTATGGGTTCATCAAAAGAATTAAGAATAAGAGCTTCATCAGTAATATTATAGGCATCTGCAAAATGGTTGCTCAAATAAGCTATAAAATAGCGAGAATGAAGAAAAGTTTAAAAAAAAAAAAAATTAAAGAGAGAAAAGATTTATACCAATAATTTGTTTGCAGAACTTCTCCTTGTCAACTAATTTCTGTTGAAGAACTTCAACTTCTACTTCAAGCGATTTGTTTTTATTAAGGAGCTCAGTATTTCCAGATACTTCCAATTTCTTGCATTTTTCGCGAAGAAGGGATATTTCAGCTTCATATTGTTTATTTCTCTCACGAAGTTTCGTATATTCAGATTGTGAATCAGTAAGCCTTTTCTGCGATGTTGATAATCTATTTTCTAATTCTGAAGCAACAAAAAAAGAAGCTCTAGCAGTCTGCGACAGAAAAGAGAAAATGAGTAAGGATAAGTAAAAGATCTTCGATACTCATGATAAATGTAAAATTTACTACAAGAAAAATAAAGGAAAGGGGCATACCAGGGAAGTTAGCGCGTGAAGAAAACTTGAGTCGATAAATCTGGAAACTCCTTTAAGATCTTTATTATTAGTCAAGATCGAAGCATTGCAGATTTTCGAGAGATAATCGCAAGTACGAGTGATATCATCCTCACCAACACATTGCATGGGATTCCTAAAAATATTTGATAATTGATCCATTGGAGTCTCAGGTTGAGAGAAACCCATCGCAGATCTAATTCTTGTGGAAGAAAAATGTGTTGAAGTGCCCACAATGACGTCATGGTTTACCCCATCATTTTTTTCAATTTCATTATCTTTTTCAGCGATAATAGAAGTCTTTCTAAGTGGAAGAAGTGGTTGAGTTTTTCTTCTCTTCTCTGGAGGACCGTCTGTGGTTTGATTTTTATTGCGGCGAGGGGAAGCACCAGAATTTTCATTTGGAGTTAATATTCTTTTGCCTTTATCTTTGGCTTCAACCATCGCGATAAATGGAATTTCCTTGAATACAATCACACATAAAGATAAGAAACAGGGGCAACAATATATTGTTAAGGGTTATAAAAGAATGTTTCTTACTTCATCTGTGAAGGTTTTCAAAATTTGTAGGATATTGGGATTCCCAGTACTGGCATAACTAGCTTTCATTTTTTCAATCTGATAAAAGATATTTCAATAATTAGTAAGAATAACATATTTAACTAAATTTGCGAGTAATGATAAACTTTGCGGGATATACCTCAGAATTCTTTTCAGGCCAATTAAAAACCCAAGGACGATATGACGCAAGATTTGAAAGATCCGCAGGAATATCAAGAGTGCCAAAAATATATGGACCTTCAATGAGGAGAGGAAATTTGCACCACTTGTCATCTTTTGAGAAGCGTGGACCTTGGTTTTTACTTGAATGATAATATATATCTTGCATAAGAATTTTATCTTTCGCAACTTTTTTATCCTTATTTAAACGAACATCCCAACACGTGCTCTCTTTCTTCATGGGAATTACTTGATAATTCGCAAAGAAATTATCCACGGTATATTTCGCTGGTATAATTGGGATATCTTTAAAATCAGGATGTTTCGCAGAATCAGGATAGCGAGATCCTTTACCAGTTCCACGAGAGGCATATTCAAGAATGAGACGAATACAATCTCCACTTAACTGGTAGATTGCTCGTGAAAGTTTGGCATGAGAAATAATTTTATAAAAAAGAGGGAGTTTTGGGTCATAAAGAGGGATAGGAAGGCCAGCTTCTAATTGACCTAGCGAAATAAGGATCTTCTCATTAGAATAAGGAAATCTTGAAGCTCAATGGAGAGGTCAGAGTCTGAAGATTGACCAGGGATCTCAGAAAGTGCAAAACCTAAAGTTTGAAGTTTCTGCTGGTGTTTTATTAAAGTGGGTTGACCTAATTTTTTAGCAGGGGCCATTTTTTAGTATGTGAATGATGATTTAGATGAAGAAGAATAAGGAAATAAAATTGAAACAGTAATAGATCCGGAATTTGCGGAAGAAGATGAATGGTCAGAATTCAACGGTTGAAAAAAGACGTGTCAAGGGATAAATGAGAGAAAAAACACGCGTATAATATTTAGCGATGGATGCAGAGACGTGTCAGAATGAAGGGAATGTGAAAATAAAAGGAGTTGCGGCAAATCAAGAAACTTAAGTTCTCATGATCTTTATCTTCTTCGCATAAAAGATATGAGAAGAGGCAAGATGTAGGATCAGAATATTGTTACAACAATATTCCTGTGAAATAAACAACAAATCTGCGACATATCAATAATAAGCAACAGTTCTGCGATATATCAATGATATTCTGCGAAACATCTCAAGGTGACGTAAGAAATGACATGTTGGATGAAAACGACAGAAACATAAAAAGAGCGTGACATTTTTGCGATGAATCGATTAAGCCTACTTTAGGATCAGAATATTGTCACAACAATATTCCTGAGAAATAAACAACAGTACTGCGATACATCAATAATAAACGACTGTTCTGCGATACATCAATGATATTCTGCGAAACATCCAAAGATGACTTAAACAATGATGTAATGACTGAAAACGACGGAAACACGGAGAAAATGTGACATGTCTGCAATATATCAATAAAACCTGCGAAATATAAAGGCGATGCTAACTGCGATTTATCGCAAGAACTCATATCCGAAATTGAAGGGAATCTTAGCTGTAAATGAGCTGTAATCCACTATGTAAATACCTATATAAAGGAGATGAATAGTTCCAGAGAGTGGGGGAATTTTTGAGTGCTAGGAAAGTTTTTAGGAGAGAGAAAATCTTTTATCAAGGTTCACAGGTTCAATCCCTGTTTCTAGCGCCAAAATGTAGTTGCAGGAATTCCCACACTACACCCTATTCAAGAATTTATCAATATTTATGACATAATTTGAAGATTAAAGACACTTTTTCATTAATTTGATCTTAAGGAATTACAGAAATCAAGAATACAGAACACTTGATAAAAGATTTTCTCTCTCCTAAAAACTTTCCTAGCACTCAAAAATTTCCCCACTCTCTGGAACTATTCATCTCCTTTATATAGGTATTTACATAGTGGATTACATCTCATGACAGCTCATTTACAGCTAAGATTCCCTTCAATTTCGGATCTGAGTTCTTGCGATAAATCGCAGAAATATTTGCGAAGAAGATAAAGATCTATCATATTGTTCGCAGAAATATTTGCGATAATTCATTTATCATATTGTAGATTAATAACAAGAGGCAAGTATGGGAACAATGTATAAGAACGATAAATATTGTTATTCATCATTATATGATAAATTCATACAAGTAACAGACAGATAGAGGCAAAAAAAAAATTATATATATTGAAGAACATCAAGAGTTACAAATATCTTGCAGAAAGAATGATACAATTTGTCACAGATAATTATCGCAAGAAAGAAAGAGAAAAATACAGGAGAAGATCAAAAAGAAGAAGCAAAACTATTGAGATTTGTCTTCACCATTATCTTCATCTTCGTCTTCATTATCTTCATCATCAGTTCCTTCTTCATCTTCGCTTTCATTCGCATCTATATCAGCCTCACTGTCAGAAATAACTGGTACTTCAGAACTGGTTGGGATATTTTCCAAAAGGCAAGGATATAGACTGAGAGGAAGATCATTATCTTTGCAGACTTTCTCAATAGCATTATTGCGAACTGTGAGAAGGTTACTACGCAAATTGGAGTTGGATATCTTTATTTTCTCTCGCAGTCTAGTGATTTTATCATTGCGGGAAGCAAGATTATTCACAAGACCACTTTTTTATTCTTCAAGTTCTGTTATTCTTGTAGAATGTTTTTCTTCAGATTCTGCGATGATACAATAGCAAGTTAGAAATTTATCAAGAATCTACAAAAAATATAAAGATGTTAGAGGATAAATAAATAACCTTCTCTTTCATGAATCATTTCTTGTATCAAGGTTGCTTGCTCGGTATGAAGACTGACATCTATTGCTAAATTTTTCCTAGCATTATCGAGAATTGTCGCAGCCCATGAGAACTCATCATCATTTTGGATGAGAAGATGAGAACGGACTTGTTCTTCTCTTTTAAGAAGTTTAATATTTTCATTCTTAAGCCTATCTCTCTCAAGTTCAGTGTCAATAAGGGTATTGCGGAATTTTGATAGAGCTTCAGCGCCCTGAAGAGTAATGCGCTCTTTATCCTTCTCGAGTTCATTTTTCTTGGCTTTTAAAACTTTAATTTTTTTTCTAAATTCATCTCTGCAAGTCTTTAAACTATTGGACATACTAAAGGTAGATCTATAGTTCATTCTCATAAGGGAAACCTGATGTTTAAGCTCATCAATGGATAGAGTGTTAATTTTTTCGTCTGAATAGTTATTTAAAGCGTCATTAAGACGCTGAAGAAGAGTGGTTTCATCTATGGGTTCATCAAAAGAATTGATAATAAGAGCTTCATCAGTAAGATTATAGGCATCTGCAAAATGGTTGCTCAAATAAGCTAAAATAGCAAGAATGAAGAAAAGTAAAAAAAAAAAAAAAATTATTGAAGAGAAAAAAGATTTATACCAATAATTTGCTTGCAGAACTTGTCCTTGTCAACCAATTTCTGTTGGAGAACTTCAATTTCTACTTCAAGAGATTTTTTTTTGTTAAGGAGCTCACTGTTCCCAGATACTTCCAATTGTTTACATTTTTCGCGGAGAAGGGATATTTCAGCTTCATATTGTTTATTTTTCTCGCGAAGTGTCGCAGATTCAGATTGTGAATCAGTAAGCCTTTTCTGCGATGTTGATCATCTGTTTTCTAGTTCTGAAGCAACAGAAAAAGAAGCTCTAGCAGTCTGCGACATAAAAGAGAAAATGAGTGAAGATGAGTAAAAGATCTTTGATACTCATGATAAATGTAAAATTTACTACAAGAAAAATAAAGGAAAGGGGCATACCAGTGAAGCTAGCGCATGAAGAAAACCTGGGTCGATAGATCTTGAGACTCCTTTAAAATCTTTATTATTAGTCAAGATCGAAGCATCGCAGATTTTCGTAAGATAATCGCAAGTAGGAGTTATATCATCCTCACCAACACCTTGCATAGGGTTCCTAAAGATATTTGACAATTGGTCCATTGGAGTCTTAGGATGAGATAAGCCCATTACAGACCTAATTCTTGCTGAAGAAATATGTGTTGAAGTACCCACGGTAACATCATGGTTCACCCCATCATTTCCTTCAAATTCATTATCTTTTTCAGCGATAGTAGAAGTCTCTCTAAGTGGAAGAAGTGGTTGAGTTTTTCTTCTCTTCTCTGGAGGATCATCTGTGGTTTGATTTTTGTTACGGCGAGGAGAAGTACCAGAGCTTTCATTTGAAGTTAATACTCTTTTGCCTTTATCTTTGGCTTCAACCACCGCGACAAAAGGAATTTCCTTGAAAACAATCACACATAAAGATAAGAAACAGGGGCAACAATATATTGTTAAAAATTATAAAAGAATGTTTCTTACTTCATCTGTGAAGGTTTTCAAAAAAATTAGGATATTGGGATTCCCAGTACTGGCGTAGCTAGCCTTCATTTTTCCAATCTGATAAAAGATAATTCAATAACCAGTAAGAATAATATACTTATCTAAGTCTGCAAATAATGATTAACTTCGCGAGATATACCTCAGAATTCTTTTCAGGCCAATTAAAAACCCAAGGATGATAAGCCGCAAGATATGCAGGATTTGTAGGAAGGTTAAGAGTACCAGAAATATATGGACCTTCAAGGAGGAGAGGAAATCTGCACCATTTATCATCCTTGGAGAAGCGTGGACCATTGTTTCTTGTGGAATAATAGTCTATATCTTGCATAAGAATTTTATCCTTCGCAACTTTTTTATCCCTATTCAAACGAACAACCCAACACATGCTTTCTTTCTTCATTGGAATCACTTGATAATTCGCAAAGAAATTCTCCACGGTATATTTCGCTGGAATAATTGGGATATTTTCAAAATCAGGATGTTTCGCAGAACTAGGATAAATAGATCCTTTACTAGCTCCACGGGAGGCATATTCAAGAATGAGACGAATACAATCTCCACTTAATTGGCAGATTGCTCGCGAAAATTTAACATGAGAAATAATCTCATAAAAAAGAGGGAGATCTGGGTTATAAAGAGGAATAGGAAGGACAGCTTCTAATTGACCTAGCAAAACAAGGATCTTCTCGTTAGAAGAAGGAAATATTGAAGCTATATCAATGGAGAGATAAGAGTCTGAAGATTGATCAGGGATCTCAGAAAGTGTGAAACCTAAAGATTGAAGCTTCTGCTGGTGTTTTTTAAAAGTGGATTGACCTAATTTTTTAGCAGGGGCCATTTTTTAGTATGGGAACGATGATTTGGATGAAGAAGAATAAAGAAATAAAATTGAAACAATAATAGATCCGGAATTTGCGGAAGAAGATGAAGAACAGAAGAGTTGCAGAGTTGCAGAGAAGAAATAAAAAAGAGGAAAGAGAGAGTAAAAATAAGAATGGGGGATTAGCGAAGAAGATATTTATAAAAGAAGATTCTCGAGAACATCAATACATTTAATGAAGAAAAGACATGAATGGTCAGAATTCAACGGTTGAAAAAAGACGTGTCAAGAAATAAATGGGAGAAAAAACACGCGTAAAATATCTAGCGAGGGATGCAGAGATGTGTCAAAATGCAGGGAATATGAAAAGACAAGGAGTTGCGATTAATCAAGAAGCTTAAATTCTCATGATCTTTATCTTCTTCGCAGAAAAGATATGAGAAGAGGCAAGATGTAGGATCAGAATATTGTCACAACAATATTCCTGAGAAATAAACAACAGTACTGCGATACATCGATAATAAACGACTGTTCTGCGATACATCAATGATATTCTGCGAAACATCCAAAGATGACTTAAACAATGATGTAATGACTGAAAATGATGGAAACACGGAGAAAATTTGACATGTCTGCAATATATCAATAAAACCTACGAAATATAAAGGCGGTGCTAACTGTGATTTATCGCAAGAACTCAGATCCGAAATTGAAGGGAATCTTAGCTGTAAATGAGCTGTAATCCACTATGTAAATACCTATATAAAGGAGATGAATAGTTCCAGAGAGTGGGGAAATTTTTGAGTGCTAGGAAAGTTTTTAGGAGAGAGAAAATCTTTTATCAAGTGTTCTGTATTCTTGATTTCTGTAATTCCTTAAGATCAAATTAATGAAAAAGTGTCTTTAATCTTCAAATTATGTCATAAATATTGATAAATTCTTGAATAGGATGTAGTGTGGGAATTCCTGCAACTACACCTACGAAATATTAAGGCGGTGCCACCTGCGATTTATCGCAGGAGCCTAGATCCAAAATTAAAGGGAATCCTAGCTGTAAATGAGCTGTAATCCACTATGTAAATGCCTATATAAAGGAAATGAATAGTTCCAGAGAAGATGATGAATTTTTGAGAGTTAGGAAGATTTTTAGGAGAGAGAAAATCTTTATCAAGTGTTTTGTATTCTTGATCTTTGTAAAATTCCTTAAGATCATATTAATGAAAAAGTGTCTTTAATCTTCAAGTTATGTCATAAATATTGATAAATTCTTGAATAGGGTGTAGTGTGGGAATTCCTGCAACTACAGGGAGAACCTTAGGCCAGCTACACCGCAGAAGAACCAACAAAGGAAGCAAATATTGGAAGTGAAGAAGAACCTAAGATGCTGAAAATTGGAACTATGATGGATGCAGATGATGAAGGACGAACCGTAAACCTGTTGCGAGAATATAAAGACATATTCGTGTGGAATATGGATGAGATGCCTGGAATAGATCCGTCAGTTGCATGTCATAAGTTAGAAATTAACAAGGATGTAAGACCATTTAAACAAAGGATAAGAAAAATCGCAACAACATACCATTCCCAAATAGAAGAAGAATTATAGAAAATGCTTGACGCAAGAATTATAAGGCAGGCAAAGTACCCGGAATGGATTGAAAATATGGTGGTGGTTCCAAAGAAAAATAAGGGGATAAGAATGTGTATAGACTTTACTGACTTAAACAAAGCTTGTCCTAAAGATAGTTTTCCATTACCAGATATTCCTCAAATGGTCGAATCAGCAGCGGGAAATGATAAAATATCTTCATTAGATGGGGATAAAGGTTATAATCAGATTCCTCTCGCTGAAGAAGATCAGGAGCACACCGCATTCTTTGCTCCAAGAGGGTTATATTGCTATACAAAGATGCCCTTCGGTTTGAAAAATGTTGGTGCAACATATCAAAGAATGGTGGAGAAAGTGTTTGCAAGGAGGATCCATAAAACATTAGAGGTGTATGTAGATAACATGTTAATCAAGAGTAAAGAAGCTAAAAACTATGTGCAGGACTTGAAGGTGATTTTCGATCAAATGCGATACTTTAACATCAAGGTGAATCTCGAAAAGTGCACTTTTGGAGTGGCTTCACGAAAAAATTTAGGATATATTGTGTCAAAAGAAGGAATACAAGTTGATCCAGAGAAAGTACAAGCAATTCGCGACATGCCAACACCAGCAACAGTAAAAGATGTGCAGAAGTTGAATGGGCTCTTGGCTTCGCTAGGAAGATTCATCTCATGGTTATCAGACAAATGCAAGCATTTCTTCAATATACTCAAGAAGGGAACAAAATTTAAGTGAACAGATGAATGTGAAAAGGCTTTTCAAGGAATTAAAGAACATTTAATGAACATATCTATCTTACAGAAAGCATATCCAGGATAAGAATTATTGATCTACCTTGCGACAACTTCGCACGCATTAAGTGCAGTATTACTGGGAGTGGATGCAGGAATAGAAATACCAATTTATTACATTAGCAAAACATTTAATACCGCAAATAAAAGTTACTCAAAGATTGAGAATCTAATTATGGCATTGGTTTATGCAACTTTTAAACTTCACATATTTGGCGAGAGGAGAAACACCAAGAAATAGATTAGAAGCACACAAGTTAAAAAGTTGTGCAACAAATTATGAATTAAGAGATTAAGTATTATGTCGCAAATCTTTTAATGTGCCATCACTTAGATGCTTGACACGGGAAGAAGGAGAAAAGGTGTTAAAAATGTTGCATAATGGAGACGCTGGTAATCGGGAAGATCTTTGGCATACCGAACAAAAATGCAAGGCTATTACTGGCCATATATACATGAGGATGCGAAGCAACTATCAAGACATTGCGAAGATTTTCAGCGACACAGGAGGAAGATACATGCACCAGGGGCACCATTGTCATCTTCAACAAGTGTATGAACCTTTGGAAAATGGGGGTTGGATATTGTGGGACCATTTGTACCCGGTTCTGGACAAAGAAGATATTTGATTGTCGCTACAGATTATTTCACAAAGTGGGGATAAGTAAAGGCCGTACAGCACATTCGTGATAAAGATATTTTTACATTCATATTTGAAAATATAATTTGTAGATTTGGAATTCCTGCACAATTGGTATCTGATAATGGAAAGCAATTTGAAGGACAAAACTTAAAAATGTTACTTAATGTGTCTAAGATCAAATGTGGAAAATCAACACCTCTTTATCCACAGGCCAACGGGCAGGCAGAAGCAACCAATAAGAAAATAGCAGATATACTGAAGAAAAAATTAGAGGGACACCACATGGCATGGTGTGAACAAGTGCATAATGCAATATGGGCCAATAATACAACTAGGAGAGAAGCAACTGGGATGTCACCTTTTTGTCTAACATATGGTGTCGAAGCAGTACTGCCAACAGAAGTTGCTATCCCTATAACAAAAAGAGAGGCTTGGGAAAAGAATCTTAGTGTTGGTATGATTCTAAGTAAACTTGATGAGTTAGAAGAGAAAAGAGAAAAAGATTTACAACATATGGAAAATTATCAGCGGAGGTTGGCTCGCGAGTATAACAAACGTGTCAAAATACGTGAGTTCCAACCAGGTGATTTAGTGCTGCGAGAAACACCAGGTTATCAGCGAAAAAATGGTGGAAAGTTGGCGAGAAAATGGGATGAACCATATATTATTAAAGAGATAGTTGGAACAGGGGCATATAAATTGATGGATCCGGAGGGTAGAGATGTTGGTCAAAGACTTGGTAGACCGTGGAACAGATTATATCTAAAAAGATATTACCAATAACAAATTCTGAGAAAGGCTAGATGGTGATATAATATATGATGAAACAAAGAATAAATGAATAAAAGAAAATTTTATCGCAGCTGCGAGATTATTCAAAATTATAAGAAATTGCGATATTCGCAAGAGAAATATTAGAATGGGACGAACCTTTATGGCGTACACCCTAGTTCGTGGATAAAATTTCGCAAGAGGAAAATGTAAGACCTAAAGTACGTCATGTAAGGGGATATCTCTTTGCATGGCTTAGGGATAAGGTTATACCACTGCTGGAACCTGAGTCATGGAGATTTGGGGTCAATGAAGCCCATCCAGGGGAGGTACCTTGGATTTTCAACCTGAACTTATGATTTAGGTTGGACGACTGAGGGTCTCTTATAAGGAGTGCATAATATGATCAAGGCGCCGAGGTATACGGTTGAGCCAAGGGGGCCCGAGGCGTATGTAACTACCTGGACATTCTTGGAAAGTCTTGACTATGATGCACTCGGCCTGAAGAAAACCCCACCTAGGGTGCAGTCTCGTAACCATAATCCACATAGGCAAAAGGGATAAGAGGCTGCGAAAACAACTGGTTGCTGTTAAGACCGGATGGGAGGAGCTTGTCTTGTATGGCCGATATACGCCTCCTTGAAGGGGAAACCAGGGGGAAGATAAGGGTGGCACCCTCCATTAGGGAGCTGATAAGTGTCTTAAAACGCAAATGTCATGAGGCTTTTTACTCACGGGAGTATCAAGACTTGTCATATTTGTGCAACAAATATGCAGAGGCAAAAAGCCATGAGAAAAAGATAATATGAGATCAATGGGTTTTTACATGAAAGTGTAAAGACGTCATGCAATTTCATCGCAAGACGACAATGTCATGGGGCTTTGTTTTCGCCAAGGAAACTTAGGCCTGTCATATTATTGCAACAAAATGACAAAATGAGGATAAGGAAAGATCAATGGGTTCTTACATGTGAATGTAAGAACGTCCTGCGATTTGGTCGCAGAAATAAAAATTGGCAAAATAATACCTTTAACTAGGAAGGAAAAATAAGACCAACAAAATAATTCTAAACATTAACTATTTTCTTTTAAGAATTTAGAAAAGATTTGTTCATACCAAGAAAGATAATGAGGGGCAAGTATGGGAATTTATAAATTGAATATCATTATCTTTCTTGCAAGTGATTAAAATGATAGAAGCATAATTTAATTCTAAAGTTGCGTAAAGTACATCACTCGCAAGAAAAAGAAAAATAGGAGATAATTCAAGAAAACAAAAACATAACTCAAGCTTCTTCAGTGTTAGCCTCGCCAGTTTTGTTATCTTTGTTTGTGTTATCACCTTCGCCAGTATTTCTTTCATTATGATCAACTCGAGTTTCTTCTTCATTTGATTTCTCTCCAACTGTCTCGCCAACTGTAGCTTCACCACCAACAACTGCTTCTTCAGGAGGGATTTTTTCTTTATCTACTGAATCTTCTTGAGAAACATTTTCTTCACCACTTTCATATTCATGATCATCATCAGGGGGACGAGGAATTTCATCATCATCTATTTCTAGAGGTTTGATTGATGTAGGGGAAGAGAATTTGACAACAAAATTTTATTCACAAGAACTTCAGCGCTAAGATGAACTTGGCGAAGAAAAGCCCTATCACGGTTTCTGATCTCCACGTCTTTTCGATATTCAAGATAGTCATATCGTATTTCTGCTCGATCGTGAGAACGGGAAAGATGAGAAGCAAGCAATCCATTTTCTTGGCGAACTTTAGCCAGTTTACCATTCAAAACATAAATAGTTAAAAGAAGGCTCCTCTCAGATTCTGCGAAAAACAAGAGTAAACATAAAAGATATTCATGCGGAGATTTCGCAAGAAGAATTATAAAGAAATTTAATAGAGGAATTAACATTTGAGGCAGCCAAAATGACTACCTTCTTTTTGCGAAGTTAATTTTTGAATTAGTGATAGGCAAGAATTCTCCCAATGGTCCATGGCGTCATCAAATTTATCTCCAACTATTCCCTTTAGGCGAGATTTTATATTTTATTCTTTAGAAAGGAGATAAGTATTTTCCTTTTCTAATGAAGAGTTGGATTCTTCTAATTTGGAGTATTCTTATTTAAGTTGGCTTACCTTTATACTTAAAGCTATTCTACCTTGGATGAGTGCATTTTTCTCAGTGATAGATGATTCAGTTACTTCCTTCAATTCATCTTTTAGTGAATAAAAAGATCGTTCCTGATTATCATACATTCTTTGAAGAGTGCTTAGTTGCTGCGAGGAGATCGCCACCTTATTTTGAAGATCCCGCTTTTCTTGAGATAAAATCTTATTTTCGTCTGATAAAGTTTCCATTGCTAAAGTATCCTAGGTTAATAAATAAGAGATGCGAGATATTTCGTTACTTAATAGATCTTGTTTCTGAGCTAGTTGTGTGTTCTCTTTGGTAAGGTTCTCTATTTGATCAAGGGAATACATATAAAAATTATCTAATCGGTTATATTGGTCTATCGAAGAATCTCTATCAACAGAATCTCTTTAGCAATGGATTCAGCTTTAAATATCCCCATTAATCGATTCTGATTTAAGGCTTAATGTGCGAACAAAGGATTTTAAGAAAGTGGAGTATGAAAAGAAGAAAAACAATTAACGTAGGAAAATTAAAGATAAAGATAGAAAAATTTATACCTTTTAACTCATCATTTTTCTTGCGAGGGTTCTCGCAGTTCAGTGAAGAATTGTTCAGTTTATGATGAATAGTATCACATTCTAAATTATTGACTTGAAGACTTCCCTTTAAAGATTCAACTTCATTTTTTAGAGATGCTTGCGAAACCATTCGATCAGAACCAAAATATTTACTTAAAATCTCGCAGACACTATGCCTAACATGGTTGATAGAAGACTTCCTAGCATCATCTAAAATATCAGACAAAACCTTAAAAGCAACATCTACTCCTACTGAAGTTTCTTTAGAAGGGGGGAGAGATGTAGGTGGCGAAACGGTGACAGTAGAAAGTTGGAGATTTGAATCGCTCGTAGCGAATGATTCATCCGAAGATGTAGTTTCTGGAAAAGTAATAACTGGAATTGAAGTAGAGTTAACTTGAGAAGTAACTACAATAGGAGGGGAAGAAACTTCATTCGCAGCAGTTTCAGGAATTTCATTTATGACAGGATCAGTTGAGGCAGGAATATTTATGGTGATGTTCTCGTAGACAGAAGTTAAAGGTTCAGTTTGCAAAGGTGTTGGAATAGAACTAGCAGAAATTAATTTGGGAATAGCAATGGCAAAATTAACAGCTTTAACCTGGCGAGATTTCATGCGAGGCGCATTAGTATCCTCACCATCCTGCGAATAATAATCTATATAAGAAACAGAAGCAACAATATTGTTATTAAGAAAACAAATGTTTCTTACTACCTTATGATTCGCAAACTTCCTTTTCTTGTCAGCGGATTTTTGCTGCGAATTTCTGGAAGAATTAGGGATTTGGACTACAAATTTGGTGTTAGAAGGGATTCCGCTGAAACAAAAACACAGTATGGGAATTACATGAAATCAAATAAAGATAAATCAGATAATTTTGATGAACGTAATTTAGATAAGCAGGATTGAGTTTAGCAACATCATAAGAACATATACCTTGATGACTCCATGAAAGCAGTAGCAGATGAATCTTTGGGAGAAGAAAGTTGCATACAGAAAAAAGTGCAAGCAAACGAAAAGACAAGGAAGACGAAGAAGAAGAAGATTATTTCTGTACCAGATTCTACCTTTTATAGACAAAAGGATGGTGACCGGATAATAATGAAGATACCGGTAAAAAGAGGAATATTCGGCACGTGTATGCGGTTATACTTAATTTACGGGGCTTTGTCGGGAGAAGAATATTGAAAAAGGGATAACTGCAGCATTAAGAAGAGATAAAATTCTCATAATCTTTTCTCCTTCGCACAAAAGACATGAGAAGAGGCAAGATGTAGGATCAGAATATCGCCACAATAATACTCTTGCGAGATTTATAACATCATTTCTGCGAGCTCTTCAACAACACATTGTGAGTGTCGCAGAAGGACTCAAAGAATAACATAACGGATAACGGAAATTGAAACACAAGAAGAGCATGACGATCCTGCGAAGATTATAGAATCTGCGAGAATAAACATTATAATTGTTGCGAGAACATCGCGAGTCAGATCCGAAATAAAAGGACAGCTTAGCTGTCATCCACTATGTAATTACCCTATATAAAGAGGACTAATAGACTCAGAAAAGGAGAGATCATTTTGAGAGTGTTGAGAAAGTTTTGAGGAGAAAGAAAGTTTTAGAGAGCGGTTGTATTCTTGATTTCTTCCATTTCTTGTAATATTTTTGAGAATTAATCAATAAAAGTGTTGTTCTTAATCTTCAAATATGTGTTGATTATTATGAATTCTTGTGAGGGGTGTAGTGTAGGAATTCTTGCAACTACAACAACGTCATAGTATTATTACACAGCGTCAAAGTCCAATTGCATCACAACTTCAACAACAATACTATGGTGATACTTCACTCCCCCTTAGTCAATACTCCATCTCACATGGAAACCACTCCCCCTTACATAATGATCCAAAAACCATATGTATTTGTAGTGTGAACTACAATTAATTCTCCCCCTTTTTGTCAATAAAATTGGCAAAGGTACAAGAACGGATCCTAATGAAATTTTCGTAAGAGATATTTCATGACCAAAGGTAAATGTTTTATCATCTTGTTTAGATGCAATCATAAAGCCGAGGCTAAATGCATTCATCAAGGAGTTTATAAAGATACACGATAACCCCTAAAAATTCCACAGCCGCACTCCCCACAAAGATTTGGAAATTAAGCGCAAGTTCGAAAGAACTCTCCCCCATAAGATGTCATTCCCAAGGGAACAACAAGAGCGACCTTAATTTCAAGAGAAAAGAAAGATTTCTTTAGACTCAACAAATTGCATACAAGTAATGAATTTGGAATCCAAAATATTCAATCATATTAACTAAAGCGAACCATGATTAATTTAACTAAATATGCTCAACAAAAGTAAACTTATGGAGACTTAATTCATCGATTAGATTATTCACAAGTAAACCCAAAAATATTCTAACCGGATTACACAATTAAACTAATCACAAGGTAATCAATTTAATTGTCCACACTCGACATGAGAAAAATCTATGGAGTGCTAACTAAATAATCACACAAGATGATTGATTTAGTTCATTTGGGCTTAACATAAGAGATTATGGAACCCCGACTAAGATTATCATAGGAAATGACAACCTTAACCTTACATGTACTCAACATGAGGGAACTCATGGAATACAAACTAAATAACCACTCAAGTTGATTAATTTAGTTCTTAATGCTCAACATTTTGTATCTTTATGGAACAACCAACCATGCCAATAAGAAATCGACTTAGTCGTATCGTGCTCAACATAAGATACAAGATGGAACCTTCAAGGTAATACATAATAATATGAAACAATTAAGCTCTATACCGTGGATAACAAACGAGGACCTATTCTATTTTTCCATCACAAAAGTGACATAATAGACTTTATCCTTGAATCACAAAAGATTTTAACCTATCTTACATCAATAATTGACTATATAGGCTTAACTTTTGTGGTTTACCAAAAGTCCATTCATTCCTTTATCAATATTTGCATACCAATACGTGAACGACTTTACTTTTGACAAAATATGGGATAATCAAGTTCACGGACGTAAACATACAAATCCCATCAAAAATATTTCAATATATAAAATCAAAAAGATTAATACTGCAACCATCATCTTCCAAAACAACTTTAGAATTTAAACCAATAAATCTAAAAACAAGAAGATGAAATCATTGGATATAGCTATGTGTAATCACAATCATTGTTATTCCAAAAACACTAGTTATTCTTCTAAATAAAACCGAAAATATAGAAAATTTACTAGGCATTAAGACCTTTGAAGAATTCATTATCGTCCCCGAAGTCCTTGTCGTGAACAGCTATGGGAACATAAGGTTCATTAAGAAAGGAGTTTATATCGATGAACCTTCTTGGTTGATGTTGTCGAACCAGGGACTTCTGAATCTCATGAGTCTTATACACAAAAGCCTTTATTTGCTGAATCTCCTTACACAACTCCTTCAACACATCAAGAACATCAGAAAACTTCTGAGTATTTGAAGGAACAGCCCATGGTTTCCTCATATTCCTTCTTTTTCTTTTCAAGGTTATAGGCAATGGAGATTTTCCTTTTTCCTTCATGATTGATGGTTCAAAAATCACATTACCTTCTTTTCCATCGCATGACATCATTCTTGGAGCATCCATTAACGAATGGGTTTGTGAGAGGAATTTACAATTGGCTCAACAAGTAGTCTAGAGATAAAAAGAGGTTTTAGAGAAGGAAAAGGAATGTAGGGTTCGAAACCTAAAACAGGTTCACGGACGATCAACTCTTATCCCTATAAAGAGTAGAATTGTCGATAATACCCTTCTTTTGTTTGATAGACAAAAATAAGACAAAACTAAGAAAAGAAGAAACAAAACTTTTCCTAAAGACTGAGAGGTACAAAATCATTGTCTCTTTTGATCAGGCACTTGGGACATGATTTTAGAAACAACACAATTAAGTTGTGATGTGGTGAACAACAATATGTCCACCAATTTCCTCTTGAGAGGAATCCATAGACCTCTGTCTATCAAAATGATTTGACCATATTTTCTTTTCAAATGGTCTTGATTTTTCCTTGGAAACTAACTTCTTAGACGAAGATAAAATCTTACATACCTCTGCGGTCTTCTGAGCAAGTTTGAGCTTTCTTGCTAAATGATTTGCTCTTCGTTGAAGTTTGTTGACGTGTCTTTGCTTGTGTTTGAACTTGTAACACTTTGAGAGTTCATGAACTTTTAATGAACAATATGAGCATGTCATACTTGGATAATAATCAGGCTTCTGAATTGTGCAGGCGGCTAGGCACATAGTGGATCCTGAAACATTATAAACAGTGTTTCCAAGAAAAGGGTCAACTTTTTCTTCCAGAATGGTTGGATTATCTTCTGAAAGAATATCAAAATTTATATGTGTATTGCTACAATTATCAAAATCAATATTTTCGCCAAGAAGTGCAACACTTGATTTCTCATCTTCATTTGAATCATAGTCGTCAGACATTTCGTCAAGAGTTGCAGCAAGACCTTTGTTCCCAGTGGATTTTCTCTAATTTGGACACTCGTTTGCAAAATGACCAAATCCTTTACACTTAAAGCACTGAGGCATATCCTCTTCATCAGTTTCATCAATATCGTTGTTTTTAGGAGGAACACGATTATGAGGTTTAACTAATACCTTAGGCTTATCTCTGGAGAACCGTTTACTTCTATTCAAAAGAAGATCCCTAAACTGTCTTGTGATCATCGAGACTGATTTGTCAAGATCTTCATCTGATGAATCTATCTCAGAGTGATCATCTTCAGAGATATACACTTTTTTTTACTTTTATCAAGTAATTTAGTATCCTTTAGTGCTTTGAACGCAACATCCTTAGCCTTGGATGAAAGTTCGTGATCAAAGATCTTAAGCTTACCAACCAGCGTGTTTCTGAAGAGAGTATCTAGGTTATTTCCCTCAACGATGGCATGCTTCTTAGCATCGTATATAGATGGAAGTGATCTGAGAATTTTCATCATAATGTCCTTTTCAGGAATAGACTTACCCAATGCAAAAGATGCATTAACAATTTCTGACACTTTGTGATTAAACTCATCAAATTAATGTTTCTCTATCTGCCATACGAAGGTTTCCCAATCAGAATTAAGGTTCTGAAGCCTTGCATCCTTTTCACTGGAGTTTCCTTCGAATACGGTTGCTAAGATATCCCAAGCTTCTTGCGACTTAGTGCAATTAGACACATGGTGCTGAATATTTAGGGTAATGGAATATATGATCGCATTCAAACCGTCAGAGTTTTGCTTTGCAGCAAGAACTTTTGCAGGAGTATATTCAGCAATATTCTTTGGAACATTTTATCCTTCTGCAGCCACGGGAGGATCATAGCCATTAACAACATATACCCATGATTGAAAATCACGTGCTTGAAGAAAATCTCGCATAGCAATTTTCTACCATAAGTAATTAGAGCCATCGAAGACTGGTGATACATTTATTGAGATAGCACCTCTGTCCATAGAGTCAAATCGATACAAACACAGAATTGTAAGGTCTTAAACGTGTTTGCCTGCTCTGATACCAATTGAAAATACGGGGGGTCTAACAACCTCACCCAATATTCGATTAGTAATATGTATGGACAACTCCGAGTTGTTTTCTAGAGAATCAACAAGACTCAATCAATAGAAAATATCTCAAGGAGTTATTATCTCAATCTCTCTATTTGATTTACTCAAGCAAATATAATTCGCAAGCCTAATCAAAGATATATAACTTGAATGGTACCAAAGACCAATATCCAAGTGTCAATCGATTTAAATTAACATCCAATAAGGTCAGATATTCTAATCGATTGAACAACGCACAACCTGTATTATTTCAATTATATAAAAATATAATGCGAAAAAAAAATAACACAGACACCAGAATTTTGTTAACGAGGAAACCTCAAATGCAGAAAAACCCCGGGACCTAGTCCAGATCAAACATACACTGTATTAAGCCGCTACAGACACTAGCCTACTCCAAATTAACTTCGGTCTGGACTGTAGTTGAACCCCAACCAATCTCACACTGATCCAAGGTACAATTATGCTCCTACGCCTCTGATCCCAGCAGGATACTGCGTACTTGATTCCCTTAGATGATCTCACCCACAACCAAGAGTTTCTACGACCCAAAGTCGAAGACTTTAGCAAATAAATTTGTCCCACACAGAAAATTCTACAGGTAATAGATAAATTCGTCTCCCACGAATAAACCTATGAGTTTTGTTCTGTCTTTTGATAAATCAAGGTGAACAGTTTTTCTAATGGTTAGAGTTCCCCTTATATAGTCTTTCAAATAAAGGTTTGCAATCAATATTAGCTTAGTAACAAAGCATTTAATATTCACCGTTAGATGAAAACCTGATTAGATACAAGCGAATATCTCTCAACCGTTATATCGAAAACTTAGCTTGCCATACACTCATGTACTTGAATTTTTGGGTTTGTGTAACCATACCCAAACGTGTACAATGGTTGGTTCAATATTAGTCAACCAAATGGTTAGCCAAATGATAACTTTCATATCAACCATATTCTTCTTCACCATAACTATTCCAAATGACTCAAATGAACTAGTTAGAGAGTTGTTCAATTGCTATGAGATCTCAAGTACTACAAGAGACACAATTGAATAAAAAACGATGTGATTCACTCGAATCATTAATCATGAACTATAAAGCCACGGTTTGCAAAAGCATCCCTTAGTAATATAGATTAAGTTCACGAACAACGTTTTCAGACATAACCTCTTGAGTTCTCAGAATGAGTTAACGAACTGAGTTTGTGGACTCAAGCTAACCGGTTGAACTTAATAAACTCCAGCAGAATTTCTCGGGATGAGAACTTCCATCAGTTCGCGGACTGTACCTGAGCTTCAACTTTAGCAGATATTCTCCGGTTCGGGAACTTACGCCAGTTCGCGGACTGAGTTGCTGCTCACATTCCGGTTCCACTTGATCAACAAAGTTCGAAAACTTCAGTTCAAGTGTTAAGGACTTATACATATATGTGTTTCCACAACAATGTTTATATCCCCCAATGGTTATATATTTTAAACTCTCATTTCAATCATTGAAACATTTCAGAGGACGTCATATAGTTGTTTTCACGTACTAGTTTTCGTCAGAGCGATTTTCAAAGTGATTGAAACATAACATGACTTTCGTCACTAGGCAAAGATGAACTTGGCTAAAGCGAAAGCTTTACCAACACATATTTCGAGAAATAGATAAGCGAGATATACTCAGCTCGAAATGTCACATGTGCATATTCTTAATCTATATAGTAATATGACTTTTGTCTCAAGATAGGAGATAGAGTAGATAGACTTTTGAGTGATAAATAAGTTCAAGTCTCCACATACCTTTTAGTCGATGAAGATCCACTGGTTCCTTGAGTAGTCCTTCGTCTTGTATGATGATCGCCATGGATTCTTGAGCTCAACTACACTTTCTATCCTAGTCCGAGACCTTAGCTATAGTAGACTAGAAATCAAGACTATATAGTTTTGATCACCAAGATTGACAAACATGCTTGAGATAGCAACGCATGCGAGTTTGACCGAGCAGTGCTCTAACAATTAACATACTCCGTTTTGTGCATAATTGATCATAAGAGATTCAAGTGGTGTTGTGCAGGTTTTAATTGGAGATTAAAGAAGATTTGAAGACGAAGAATATTTCTTATTGGTTTCTCGTATCTTTGTGTTGCACAAACCTTGATCGTATGGGATCCAACTAGAATCGGATTTATTCGATTGATAGTTACGTGAGATCGATAACGCCTAATAGTTCTCTTAAGATCTATTTTGATTGTTACAAATCCGAATCTTATTACTTCGGTAATAGAGATTGGATTGATCTAACCAGGAAAAGGAGTTTATTATCTTAAACGGAAGAGCCTTTGCATATGACTTGAGATATCTTATCTTAAAAAAATCAATAGAGTTGTTACCAAACAGATTTGTTATTCCATTACTGTTTGGAATACGATCCAAAGGAATTGTTCCAGTGCGTGCACTCATCGAAGTCGGAAGCGCAGGGATACTGAGGAACTAAGTGAACTAGGGGTAGTTGCTTGGTCTCAACTATACGAATTTGGTTTATATTTTGTATATCGGCTTAATTATGAGAGTATTCAATTCTGGACTTGGTCCCGGAGTTTTTCTGTATTTGCAGTTTTCCTCAACAAAATCTTGATGTGTCTTTTATTTTTCTATTTTTACAATTATAATTGTTTATTATAATTAGAAATAAGATACAAAAACGTTAACTTCGCTTTACTTGATAGTGATCTTATAGAGTTTGGTTAACACCGAACTTATTATCAAGTAATCACACTTTGGTAGTCTTATTGTCTCGATCTCGTATCCATGGACAATCACACAAAGTGCGAATACCGATTTGTAGCATTGTCTCGAATTTGTCCATAGACAATCACTTTCGGTAAGAGGACTTATAGGTGGATATATTAAAGATTGTGGTGTGTTTGGGTGCACTCGTCTTTTCATATTCAATTATATATACTAATGAGACTAAATCGTATAGCTATATAGACTTTGTGTTATACACATTTGAAATTTCGATTCGATTTTTTATCGTTTATATAATTCTCGAAATATGAGTTTAAATCTTAGAATGCTTCATCATCTACTTGACAAAATTACTAGTCTTGGAATACAAGGATCACCTTGAGTATCAAGGAATACCTTTGAATAATAAATGATAAGAGTTATATACATGTTCAAATATGTTGACATCTGGAAGCTTCTCATCTTGACAAACCCAAAACCCTAATTCACACACACCATGAAGAAATATGTGAACCATTATATTCGTTTGTACATGGAACCGATTAAACCATTGAAAAAGCAGGGGTCTAACAACCTCACCCAATATTTTGCTTAGAAATCTGTATGGACTAACTCAAATATACTTTTAAGAGAATCAACTAGACAGTCAGACTCAATCTTAATAAAAAGTATATCAAGGAGTTAATATCTCTATCTCTCGATTTGATCTATACTCAAACAAATAGAAATCTGTGAGTCTTTATCAAATACAAGAGATATAAACTTGGATGGTACCAAAGACCAATATCCAAGGATCAATCAATTTCCAATCAACAACCAAAGGTTGGATTTCACAATTGATCGATACAACGCACAACCTGTGATATTTCAATTATATAACAAAATATAATGCGGAATAGAAATAACATATACACCAAAAATTTGCTAATGAGGAAACCGCAAATGCAGAAAAACCCCGGGACCTAGTCCAGTTTGAACACCACATTGTATTAAGCCGCTACAGACACTGGCCTACTATAAACTAACTTCGGTCTGGACTGTAGTTGAACCCCAATCAATCTCACACTGATTCAAGGTACAGTTGCACTCATTACATATCTGATCCCAGTAGGATACTACGCACTTGATTCCCTTAGCTAATCTCACCCACAACGAAGAGTTGCTACGACCCAAAGTCGAAGACTTGAATAAACAAATCTGTATCACACAGAAAAGTATACGATAATAGATAAATATGTCTCCCACAGATAAACCTATAATTTTGTTCCGTATTTTGATAGAAATCAAGGTGAACAGGAACCAATTGATAACCCAGACTTATATTCCCGAAGAAAAGCCTAGAATTATCAATCACCTCACAATAATCTTAATGGTATGGTAGAGAAACAAGATATTGTGGAATCACAAATGATGAGACGAAGATGTTTGTGATTTCTTTTTATCTTGCCCTATCGGAGATATAATCTCAAGTCAATCTTACAATTGAACTCGTACGATAGAAAATGGAAAGATCGGATCGCTGAACTACAAGAGAAGTAGTTTCGCCTAGCTTCACAATCCCAATGAAATATTTAAGTCGTTAACCTACAGGGTCTCGAGAAGAAACCTAAGTTTAAAGGAGAATCGACTCTATCAAACCCAACTAGTGTCACACAGGAGGTGTGGGGATTAGTTTTTCAGTTTCTAGAGTTCCCCTTTATATAGTTTTCAAATCGGGGTTTGCAATCTATGTTAGATTAGTAACAAAGCATTCAATATTCACCGTTAGATGAAAAACTTGATTCAACCAAGATAATATCTTTCAACCGTTAGATCGAAACTTAGCTTGTCGCACACAAATGAAATGTATTTCATTTAGGTTTGAGTAACTGTACTTAAACATGCACACTTGGTTGGTTCACAAATAGTTAACCAATGGTTAGCCATATGAGCACTTTCATATTAACAGTATTCACAAAACTAGTTCAAATGACTTCAAAAGAACTCTTCAACTGCTTAGGTCTTTATACATAGACATAATTGAAACAAAATCAATTTGATTCATTTGAATCAATTCATGAACAATATAGCCACGGTTTGCAAAGATTGTATTCCTTATAATTTATTATTTTAAGTTCATGAACTACCAATTTGAGAAATAACCATCTTGGGGTACGCGTACCTAAGGTGACTGGTTTATGAGTTTGTAAACTCCAAACTCAGCAGAATTTTCTGGGAGGAAAAGTTCCGCCAGTACGCATACGGGTATGGGTACGCGTACCCAACCTATCTCCTTTACCAATACCGCATGCACACATATGCACGCACTTGGTTTCCGGCACATGGATTTATATACTAATGTGCGAACACACTATATATGCTTTTATCCATTGATGGTAATCTCAACTCTACTTTTCAATCATTTAAAAATTCTTCTATAATGTTATAATAGCCGTTATTCACAACTCTCGTCATCAAAGCCATTTTCAAGATTGAAACGTCATCATGACTTTTGGCACGGGTAAAGATGAAAAATGGTTAAAGCGAAAGCTTACCAACACATATTTCGAGAAAAAGATAGGCGAGTAAGCTCGGCTCGAATAGCAAATGTGTATGTATGAAAACTATCATACTTATACGAATTTTGTCTCAAGAGTATGAGATAGAGTAGATAGACTTTTGGGTGATAGATAATCTCAAGTCTCCACATACCTTTTAGTTAGATAAAGTTCCATTGGTTCCTTGAGTATATCTTCATCTTCGTAAGATGATCTCCATGGAATCTGGAGCTCAACTACACTAAACTATCCTAGACCGATACTTAGACATAAGTAGACTAGAAATCAAGACATATAGTTTTGGTCACTAACATTGACAAACATGCTTGAGATAGAAATGCATGCGAGTTTTACTGAGCAATGCTCTAACAACCATCACTCCAATATATGTTGTGACCGGTTACACCTTGCTCCACAAAGTAGCTTGTGACATGTTACACCTTGATTTTCGAGCTAGCTTGTGATCGGTTATACCTTGCTTCCCAAAGGTAGCTTATGATCGATTACTAATGACTTCCCAATTCATCTTATGGTTATACCTTGGTTCCCATAGTAACTTGTGACCGGTTACAAATTGCATTCCAATACACTTTGTGATCAGTTATACCTTGATTTTCAATGTAGCTCATGACCGATTACAACTAGCTATATGAAAAAGCGGGGGTCTAACAACCTCACCTAATATTTTGCTTAGAAATATGTATGGACTAACTCCAATATACTTATAAGAGAATCAACTAGACAGATAGTCTTAATCTTATAAAAAGTATATCAAAGAGTTATATCTCAATCTCTCAATTCAATCCTCAATCAAACAAATAATAATTTTCGAGCCCGATTGAATATAAGAGAGATAACTTGGATGGTACCAAATACCAATGTTCAAGGATTAATCATTCTTAATCAACAACCAAAGGTTGGATTTACCAATTGATCGATTCAACGCACAACCTGTGATATTTCAATTATATAACAAAATATAATGCGGAAAAGAAATAACACAGACACCAGAAGTTTTGTTAACGAGGGAACCACAAATGCAGAAAACCCCCGAGACTTAGTCCATATTTGAACACCACACTGTATTAAGCTGCTACAGACACTAACCTACTAAAAATCTAACTTCGGTCTGGAATGTAGTTGAACCCTAATCAATCTCACACTGATTCAAGGTACAGTCATGCTCCTTACGTCTCTGATCCCAGCAAGATACTATGCACTTGATTCCCTTAGCTGATCTCACCCACAACTAAGATTTTCTACGACCCAAAGTTGAAGACTTGATAAACAAATCTGTATCACACAGAAAAATCTATAGGAATGGATAAATTTGTCTCCCACAGATATACCTACGAGTTTTTGTTCCATATTTTGATAAATCAAGGTGAACAGGAACCAATTGGTATACTGGACTTATATTCCCGAATAACAGCCTAGAAATATCAATCACCTCATAGTAATCTTAATCGATTAACAAATTAAGATATTATGGAATCACAAACGATGAGACGAAAGTGTTTGTGACTACTTTTCTATCTTGCCTATCGGAGATATAAATCTTAATCCAATCTTACGATTGTACTCAATCACGATAGAAAATAGCAAGATCAGATCACGCAACTACAAAGAAAATAGTTGGGTCTGGCTTCACAATCCCAATGAAGTCTTTAAGTCGTTCACCTACAGGGTTTCGTGAAAAACCTAAGGTTAAAGGAGAATCAACTTTAACTTATATAACTAGTATCACATAGGAGGTGTGGGGATTAGGTTTCCCAGTTGCTAGAAATCTCCTTTATATAGTCTTCAAATCAGGGTTTGTAATCTAAGTTACCTTGGTAACAAAGCATTCAATATTCACCGTTAGATGAAAACCTGATTAGATTCAAGCTAATATATTTCAACCGTTAGATCAAACTTAGCTTGTTATACACAAATGAAATGTAACTTCATTTAGGTTTGATTAACCGTACCTAAACGTGTACACTTAGTTGGTTCAACAATAGTTAACCAATGGTTAGCCATATGAGAAATTTCATATCAACCTTATTCATCTTCACCATAACTAGTTCAAATGACTCAAATGAACTAGTTAGAGAGTTTTTCAATTGCTTAGATCTCATAGAAGTATACAAGACACAATCGAAGCAAAATCGTCTTTGATTTACTCGAATCGATTCATGAAAATTATAGCCACGGTTTGCAAAGATTGCATTCCTTATTATATAAATATTTTAGTTCATGAACAAACCGATTTTAGAAAGTAACCTACCTAAGTATGCAAACGGGTACACATACTTAAGTATCTTGATTGAGTTTGTTTTTCACTTTCAAACTCCAACAGAAATTCACGGACGTGCTTTCCACCAGTATGCGTACGGGTACGCATACTCACCCGGATTTCCAACAACCGCCGGTACGCATACGGGTACGCATACTTTGGGTTCACGATTTTGGACTTTTACACAAATGTGAGAACACACTATGTTTATAACCAAAGATTGTTACATGTTCTAAACTCTCATTTCAATCATTGAAACTTTCTTAGTGGATGTTATATAGTTGTTATTCACAAGCTATTTTTCGTCAAAGCGATTTTCAAGTTATTGAAATAATCAACATGACTTTCGTCACGAGTAAAGATGAACTTGGCCAAAGAGAAAGATTACCATAACATATTTCGAGAAATAGATAAGTGAGATAAACTCGGCTCGAAATATCAAATGTGTATAATCGAAGTCTATATAACAATATGACTTTTGTCTCAAAATAAGAGATATAATAGATAGACTTTTGAGTGATATATAAGTTCAATTCTCCACATACCTTTTGTTGATGAAGTTTCAAAAGTTCCTTGAGTAGTTATTCGTCTTCATATGATGAACGTCGTGGAGCCTAAGGCTCAACTACACTTACTATCCTAATCCGAGACTTAGCTATAAGTAGTCTAGAAATCAATACTTATAGTTTTGGCAACTAAACTTGACAAACAAGCTTGAGATAGCAACGCTTGCAAGTTCGACTGAGCAGTGCTCTAACAATCTCCCCATTTGTCAATTTTAGTGACAAAACTACCAATACATATAAAATACAAAATAAATATAATTCGTAGCTTCTCCTTCAAATGCTTGATCTCCTTGGTTCTTCAACAATACTCGAAATCTTCGTCACTTCCAAGTACTCCAATGATTCTAAAGGTATTCAATTCAGGATCATCATTGTTGAAGATCCGTAGCTATAACAATGAAAAAAATAATACCTCTCAATTATTGGTATATAGTGTCATAATATTATTATACAACATCAAAGTTCAATTATATCACAACTTCAACAACAATACTATGGTGCTATGTATCACTCCCCCTAGTCAATACTGCATCTCACATGAAAACCACTCCCCCTTACATAATGGTCCGAAAACCATATGTATTTGTAGTGTGAACTACACATTAATTCTCCCCCTTTTTGTCAATAAAATTGGCAAAGGAACGAAAATTAGTGGGATCCTAATGAAATTTCCGTAGAGATACTTCATGACCAAAAGAAAAGTACATATCAAATTTTTAGATGCAATCATATAGCCGAAACTAAATGCATTCATCAAGGAGTTTATAAAGATACAAGATAACCCCTATAATATTCCACAGCCGTACTCCCTACAAAGATTTGGAAATTAAGCACAAGTTCAATTAAGAACTCTCCCCCATAAAATGTCATTCCCGAAAATACAACAAGAGCGACCTTACTTTCGCAAGAAAAGAAGGATTTCTTTGGAAATTAACAAATCACATAAGAATATGAATTTGTATCCAAAAATCACAATTAAATTAACCATAAGATAACCCATGATTAATATAATCGGAAATGCTCACATAAGAAAACTTACGGAGCCGCACAGTATTGTTGATGGTGGATTTTAGTTCAGGGCTAAAGTTATAAAACCAATTTTTGTGCCGACATTCTGCAAAGGATAAGGCTATTTGATAAGTGATGAATCCTTCTCCGCTTTATTAATTCACCTAGAATGGGGCATGTAGCAACAATCCCCAAATATTCTGTGAATTTTAGCATTATTAATTAATGCATAAAATCGCCATGTATTTCTTGTGATGTTCTCAGCATAACTCTCATTATTGGTGCGTCATGATGACTGATTATCACTCTCAGCAGAGTAACATGAATATCCAAGTATCAATAGTGAGGTATGCACGAAATACTCGTACATGCTACACCATTCTCTAACAAAGAGAATCATCTCTCGGTGTATTATACTAGCCCGATCGAGTATATTTAAATCTGAACTGTCCATATCAGTATCAGAAACAATCACGACCACGCAAGTTGGTGTAGATGGGGAAAAACAATTTGCTGGTTTTTATGGAATTGAAGATTCGACCAAGTGGAGACTCCTTGAACCAAGTAAAATGTTAAACCTCACAAAGATGCACTGCAAGAAGCGAGTGCTTTAAGTTTGAGAGATCAATCTGTAAGACTCCGGCCTAAACCAAGAACAATGGCCGTTCCAGAGTAAATTCAGTCCCAAGAGAGGATGGGTTGATCTGTATGAGGAAAGCTGAGAAATGCGCGAGATCAATAGTGATCCGAGATTATAGGTGTGTTGTGAATTCAGCGTGAGAATGCTCTGAATGATTGAGTTTTTCCTGATTAAGAGTGATTTCTGTGAGTTCCTGTAGCCGAAAGATTGTCTGTATGAACTTTGATAAGAAATTGATCATTTAGGCGACTGTTGTTCGAATGTTCGAAAAACCCTTCTTCTTTCAATCAGGATTCAGAGACATTTTATAATGCCGGAGTTGAAAACACCATGATCCCATGAAGTGTGACAGTTGCTGGAATTAGAGAGTGGGAAAGTGGGAAATCGTGTTAAACCAATTACTCATCGTGCGGAGACTTGGTTATTATTCCACCCACTACTTTGATGACTCTTCCAACTGATTGCACGACTTGCTCACATTCTCATCGTGGGTGAACACACGTGTCGTAGACAGTCAGACCAAAACCAGTTAATATCCCCCCATGTGACATGATTGAAATCTCGTGATTGTGGAGTCAGTTGCTGACTTTGTGGGACGATGAGTCCATGTAGTGCTGAGTTGAACACGTTTTAGAAAATGTTCTGAAACTCATGAATTAAATGTATGTCTGTTGAGACGAGGTATCGTTATAACCTAAAACGAGCAAAATGTTTTGCTAAATTGTCAAATATTGATAGTTGAACCAATATTCTTTGATCTGAGCAAATATTGCTAATTTGAGTGAATATTGCCGGTTCGAGCAAATATTGCCAGTTTGAGCAAATATTGCTCGCTTGATGAATTTATTGGTAGCAGAACCGAATAAAATAATAATTACTGACTGCTGGGTCGAGCAAAATAAATAAAAATGTTAATCATGGAATCAACATAAAATTATCAAAGTGTTTGAATCTGCTCAGAATCACGTTTCTGCAGAGCTCTGGATTCAAAACCATAATTTTACCGAAATGATGATTTATTGCAAATCAATACATAGTGACACAGGGACCGGCAACATGGGATGACGGGTTCACCATATATCACCCAAATGCTCGAATGAGCAAAAATACCAAAGTCTCCTGAGGAACAGTTGGTGAAATAATGATTAAATGCTGATTTAACCACTGAAATAATGCTCATGTGAGCGACAAATAATAAAACCTGGTATTATGGAAATATGAAGGACCAACCAAGAGGTCATGAGACCAGCTCTTGGTGGGTGTGGGACCAATGGATGGTCGTTTGAGCAAACTTCCAATTGTTTGGAAAGAGTTTGAACCTAATATGAGCAGTTGGAAAAATTAGGTTAAAATCACTAAAACATGCGGGACCAGATGTTTGCAAGCCTCGGGGTCACCCTTGGTCGGTAAAGGGGATGTGACCATGTCACCATGGTGTCCGCGCTTCAGTCCTGAGAATTTTGATATTTTCTGGTGCACGTTTGAGCAACATTTGGAGAAAATATGCAAAATCCATGGTTTTGCTGAAACTGGGAAAGATACATGAGATGATGAAAATAATAAAACAGGGAATTACAAAGTGTGGGACCGGACATGGCTAGGGCATGACCGGACGGTTGACAAACACGGTCCCACATGCTTCCCAGTTTTATGTAATTTTATGTATTTTCTATGATTTGAGGGAAATTCCATGAAACGAGAGAGTTTGATGAAATTAGGGAACTTCCGTGAGATAAGAGAAATAAATTAATAATAAAATAGGGAATGGGAATGTGGGACCGGTAATGGCCGAGGCATGACCGGCCAATGGGCATGGGTCCCAAGCTCCTCTTCCCAATTTTACCAAATTTTGATGATTTTAGAGAATTTTCATAAAATCAAAGGGATTTGTTGAAAACCAAGATATTTTGTTGAAATCAGGGAGTTTTCATGAAATCATGAAACAAAACACCAAATAATAATAAAATAATAGGTGTGTGGGATCGGCTAGGGCATGACCGGCAGGTTAGAGCCCGGTCCCACAAGTTTTCCCTAATTTTTTAATATTTTCTATGATTTTAGAGAAAATACATGAAATTAGGTAATTTTAGGGAAATTCATGAAATCAAGGAATTTTCATAATTTAAGAGAAATAATAAAATAATGGAGACGTGAGGTGTGGGATCGGCCACGGCCAAGGCATTACCGGTCGGCCGGCGGTCCCATGACACCTTTCCCTAATTTTATTATTTTTTGATAAAATCATGTGATTTAGATAAAAAATACATGAAATTAGGTAATTTTCATGATTTTATGGAAAATTCATAAAATCAAGGAATTTTCATAATTTGAGAGAAATAATAAAATAATAGAGAAATGAGGTGTGGGATCGGTCACGGTCAAGACATGGCCGGCTGTTGCCCGGTCCCGCGACACCTTCCCTAATTTTATTATTTTTGATAAAATCATGTGATTTAGATAATTTCTTTGAAATAAAGAAAATTTGCTCGAATGAGAGGATTTTCGTGAGATTAGGAAAATAGTAAAAATATGATAAAATATAAAATTAGGCATGGGACTGGTCACGGCATGACTGGCCGGCTGGCAAACCCAGTCCCCTGGCGCTTTTGCTAATATTTTATTATTATATTTTTCCTTCCTATTTTGCATAGGTTCCTCGTTCGTTCGTATTTTTTGAAATACTCGTTCGTGCATTCAAAATGCTGGCATGTGCATTATTTTCTATTTACACTTGCACTATTTTTGTCAGGGCTTATTCGATACTCAGATGCCTGTTTTCGTTGAATATTTATCACTAACCCGTGGAATTCTGCTGGGAAGAACCACGAATTGAAGTGACGAAATATAACGAAGAATCGTAGAATATTGCTGGATATTCAGACGATTAAAGATGGATCGTAGAATATTGTTGTATATTCAGACAATGGTTCGTAGAATATTTCTAGATATTCAGATGATGGTTCATAGAATATTGCTGGATATTCAGACGATTTCAGACAATTAATTGATGGCTCTATACTAGAAGGGATTCATGTCTAGGAGAATTAATCATCTGAGAGTTGAGCAATATGAACTTGCTGGAGTGTCATATTCCTCTTGCATAGTCAGGGAAAACCTGGTTGCATCCCGAAGACGTTGTCGCTCTATACTAGCAGGCATGCTGTCTAGGAGCCGCCCAATCTTTGGATTCTATACAGCATGAGATGTGCTCTCAGCTGGGAGACTGCACATCTACATCTTCTCTGAGAGACTTTCTCCATCAGAGGTTTATGGCATGAGCTTTCATGCTTAGATACATGAGTCTCGATACTCTGAGAGACTTTCTCCATCAGAGGTTTATGGTATGAGCTTTCATGCTTAGAGACATGCGCCTCGATACTCTGAGAGACTTTCTCCATCAGAGGTTTATGGAATGAGCTTTCATGCTTAGAGACATGAGTCTCGATACTCTGAGAGACTTTCT
Organism: Papaver bracteatum; assembly: GCA_023529315.1. NCBI lineage: Eukaryota > Viridiplantae > Streptophyta > Magnoliopsida > Ranunculales > Papaveraceae > Papaver > Papaver bracteatum. The sequence continues at coordinate 1,525,385 of JAJJWX010003325.1, forward strand.
TCATCAGAGGTTTATGGCATGAGCTTTCATGCTTAGAGACATGAGTCTCGATACTCTGAGAGACTTTCTTCATCAGAGATTTATAGCATGAACTTTCATGCTTAGAGACATGAGTCTCGATACTCTGAGCGACTTTCTCCATCAGAGGTTTATGGAATGAGCTTTCATGCTTAGAGACATGAGTCTCGATACTCTGAGAGACTTTCTCCATCAGAGGTTTATGGCATGAGATTCATGCTTCACACGAGAGACATGGGTCTCAACACTCATCCGGTTACCGAATATAGAGTATAGTTTTACAATTCTACCCTTTGTCGAAAATACACCATCTACAGTTGGTCGCACGATTTAACCAGCCTAGACGAACCTTAGCTGGAGCAGGCTATCACCGAAATGACCACCAGCGGGCCCATTAACGCCATGGCTGGTCAGGTACAAGTCACACCCTCCGAACAACCACCAAACACCAACCTGAAGTTGGATGTCCAGGCTGGTATGGAGTGGCTTGGAGGAGATCGTACGAGCAAAGTCTGCCTACGGCAGTCTCAAATCCATCACAACCGTCCATCTTTACCAGCACGGTTAGACGGTGCGGATCGCTCCATTCTCGGTCGCACAAGCGCCATTGTGTACACCGGCGGGGACCCTTTTTACATTCATATCCGACCATCTCATGACCTAGACAGGCAAGAGAAAACGCTCACCCAAAGTTCGGTCGGCGTGATGCTTTAAGGGTCGCAGGAAATTCCACTAAGGGTCTAAAATTGATCACGACCATCCAACTTCACCGGCATGATTGGATGTCTTAGATCATGACTATGACCATCGGTCAGGTATCACCATGTTCACCACCGGACCAGTGTGGGTCCCACGTGGTCGGCCAGTCCATACGAAGAGCATAGCATGTAAATTTGTCCGGCCAAAGTAGCATGCGCGCGACCAACATAAAACCCTAATTAGGGTTTGTGCCGTATTACATGTGTCGTAAATCGATCACGAGCGTCCATCTTCGCCAGCCTGTATCAAGGGTGCAGGAATATATTAAGGAGGTCCAGGGAGTATCTACATGATCACCGTGGGCCCGTCTACCTCTATGACCGGCCGACCAGATCAAGGCAGGACCAGATGCCTCAATTCGTGCACCCTGAAGGTGGCATGCCGCTCCTCTTTGGAAATCCTTTGCGGCACAGGATTCTTGTCACAAATAAATCTCAGCCACTCCTCTTTACCGGTAAACTTGAGTGGGCTAGATCATACCTTCTTGGGACAGTAAGGTACGGACGTGTACACCAGCATGCCATCTACACGCATGACTAGTCAGTCCTGCCTAAAACACTTCCCATGCTTGGTTTTGTCCGAGATGAAGAGAGATGCTTGCGTACCTCTTCAAAACCCTAATCAACGATCGCAGATGAGTATCGTAGATCATCTCGTCCGCTCAACTCTACCAGCTTGGTTGGGCATCCTAGGCTAGGAGTTAAACCTCTAATAAGATGTCGTGGCGACTACCATCCGTCACTCTACCACATAGAGTGATCGGTCAAGGGAGGGCTTGCTTGCGAAGCCTCCAAACGATTATTCGAAGATGGCTAAGCATGCACCTGTTTTAAGATGCTTAGTCCGCGACCTACTCCGTTAAGCTTTAAAACAACAATGCTTCATCCATGCTGAGTATATTCGACGCATTACATGCATAGAATACACACGATATTTCATGAATATCGATTTCCAAAATAACTTAGTTATTTAACCTAGCACCGTATGCTACCTTCTGTGGGTCCCATGATCCACACAATCGAGACATCAAGCATGTCACAAACTGGGGGATACTTACTGGGTATTGGTCTGGCGGTTTATAGCGTGCAGCGTGTAACGCGCCATCATAAGAACGTGTCAGGAAAGCATGGACGGTTAGCAATGATGGGAGAAGTGGGTTGAGATGTGATCGTGCAATCACCAATATGACCCCACTCCACCATCACTCCACTTCCTCCACTTTCCACGAGAGACGAGGGTTAGGCTCGATGACTTGTATAAATAGGTTCCCCTCCCTATTTTCCAAGGGGAGATAGACAAGACAAGCATATAAAACCAAGTGTTGTCATTCGTATCCAGAAAATACCAGAGCTAATTGCTTACATTATTGGAAGCCAGTTCGATATTCTGATACAAGTCATAAACATCCAACACCTTCACAATCTCAACACCTTCTTCGCTTCCCTCCCTAAGATCAACCCCATCTCCTTCACTTTGTGACCAAAGCAAGTCTGGAACGGCCATTTCTTGGTTTAGGCCAGAATTGTACAAATTGATCTCTCGAATCAAAAGCACTCCCGTGTAGTGCATTTGTTTAGGGTTTAGATTTGTTTCTCATCCAGACACCCAAAATTACCAAAACTAGCCGAAACAGTTTTCACCCATAAATAATTGGCGACCACAGTGGGAGATTAATCTCTCGGTTGCAGTAGCAATTTCCAATTCTCAATTTCATCTTTTCAATACCCGATTCAATTTCTAAATTTCAAGGGGATATATCTTAGATCCATTTCAATCATTAACCTGTTCATTTCTTTCGATCATAAAAGTACGGCTCCTATCTTATGATGTATCCTCACCAGCCGAGTTATCCAGAAGCCATGAATAATCCAAACCTCATGGAGAGTGTATCCAGAATACTAGAAGATGTCCTAGCAAACCATACTGGTATCGCTAGAAGGCAGAGTGTGACCTTTCGTCTTTTGAATAATATAGCAGTTCAATTGCAAGAAGGTCCGGAAGGTGCTTACCCAGGGAGCATCTTGAACGAAGACACAGTTGAATCTCTATCCTGAAATTGTGCTTCCACCAATGAGGATGCAGAAAGAACACATGGCCACACCAGGAGGTCAGGGAGAGATGAACGGCATGATCCGACTAACGAAGAAGGCTCAAAGCAACTCTACAGAGGAAAGGACTTATCAGGAATACCACAACCTTTATCGTACAAATGAAAAGGGCCGGCTTATGAAACCTTGCTAGGAGATTTATATCTCAAAACCCTTGCTGAAGTACAGAAAGCTGTCCAATCTGCCTCAACTTTTTTTTTTGTTAAGTCAAAAGTTTATTATAACAAAAAAACATAATTACAAGAATTACAAAAATGGAGCACGAAGCTCTCTACCCCCATAAACCAAAGGGTCTTAGATAACAACTAAGAAAAATCTAAAAAAAAAAAAAACCTCAAACAAGCAAATTAAAAGAAGCTACCTATATCTATAGCCAATTCCTTTCAATTTACTTCTGTTACTACCAACTCTATACAACTTGCTTTTGGAGAAAGCTTCAGTCATGATATCCGTTTCAAAAGCATAATTACCATAAATATCTTTCTCTTCATCCTCATAAAACTCTCCATCTTCATCCTCAGTAGCAAAGTTACCAGGAACAAGCTTAATAGGAGAAAACTTACTAGGGGTTTTTATTTTTGGAGCCAATCTTTCCATTTGCTCCTTTTTTTTCTTTGAAATAATCTTGTCTAAAAGCTGGACTTCTAATGAACTTAGCACACACTTCATCAAGCTGAATATTTCTTGCCACCTCTAATTCTTCCTTAGACAAAATATTATTCATATCAAAAACAGTATCAACTAACCAGGCTTGAATTTCCATGTTAGTGTCACGGCTTGGAGATTCCTTGTTAGACTTGATGGGAGAAGATTCCAAACTTGAATCAGATTACAAAGAATGCTTTTCCATGATTTTAGAAGCCTATTTGGAAACTTTCCTAGCTTTTTTCCTTGCTAAAATGTCTGCATCAACTTCACCCCAATCTTTAGAACCCATACTAACATCTGAGTCACTTGATTCTACTTTTTCCTCCTCAAAAGCCACACTAGTATCATTAGTAAGGCATAACTCGGAAGATAGTACATCATACTTGTTATTCACCACGACTTCAGTTCATTCAAACTCATCCACAAAAGGGGTAAAATAAGTAACAGTAAAAGGAGTGCCCTTAGTAGGAGATTTCTTACACTTCACTGATGTCCATCCATCATCATAAGACCCAACAACAATTTCCGGAGTAGAATTGCTTGGCTTTTGCACCGACTGTGGCCCAGACTTGTTGGATATGGATTCCATATTAATATCCTGCTCGGAGCCTGACTAAAAATTAGTATCATGTCTGGACACGGATTGAGCCAAAGACTGAGATACCGTATTTTGCTTGGACATAGAATTTTGTTTGGTCACGACTTCCAAATTCTGAACATTCTGATTCTTCACGGGAATTTGGTTGAAAACAGCTTCCGAATTCTGCATGGACTGAGTCTTCTCAATTTGATTCTTCACGGACTGATTACCTGCATGTTTTGCATTAGCCAAATTTTTACGTACAACAATGGCCTTCTTGGCTGCAATTGCATTCTTGCATCTAATCAGTTTGAGATGAGCTTACCTATATTCAGTAAAAAAGTTATTCATCTCTTCCTCTAACTTTGTCTCCTCAGCACTTGGAGCCTCAAATTTGTTTTCATCATTCATCAACGCACCAGCATTGCCAAAACTCTTACCGATTGATAATATGGATTTTTCAGTCCATAACTCCATTGGTAATCCTGGAAACATGACCCATACAGCAACATGAGAAGTACGCTGCATATTAGGGTTAAAACTAGGATACCAATCCTGCAGATGAAGAACTTGATTTTTGATGATGGCTTTAGGACCATTACGAATCCTCAACTTTTCAGCCAAACGAAGAACCACCTGAAGAAGGAGAAATCAGCCAAGAGTCACGTGAATATAGAGGCTGGGAATACCTGACTCAGTCTCCTGACAATGATGCTCTCGTTGATACAAGGCCCTCGAAAGCAGTTGCATCTTAGCAGAGACGACCAACCAAGCGGGCCGCGTATACATTGGAACACACTTTCATCCCGACTCTGAAATGTTCTTCATATCAAGGTCAACAAGGGATATCACAGCAGCATCCGTCAATGCAAGGGAAGCCTGGATCAAGATGCCTGCACTTCCTATTTTCCATGAATAAAGTCTTGGAATTATTGTAAATATGGGTACGTAGTCGGTTGTCAGCCGAGCAAAAATAATTTCACTTTCTTACTTAACTAAAATAAATGAAGTATGTGATAAGAAAGAGTTCGTATCCATAGATAGGCAATTGTTGTTATGCAAATTTTAGTTTCTTAGTAACCAATAGAGGGGATTTTGATTTTTCAAAGCAATAAAACTAAATTGAAAGCAAAGTAATAATAAAGGTAATCAATAAGGAGAATATATTGGTCACGAGATAGTATCATTCACAAACATGTATTTTCATCAATGACTATAATTGTTAATTTAATCTCTCATTTACTAAAAGTCCTAGGATACCTTAATCGCAAGTGTATCCCGCTAATTCCCTGATTTCATCACAACCACATTAAAAGATGCATATGTGAATTCTTCCTAGAAAGCAACCTAAAGTGTAAAAGCACAATTAGATTTAACTCCCTAAAAGCAATAAGTTCTATGGAATAAGACTAATCAAGGCAATCAAAATGTGTAAAAGCACTAATTCAATTTAACCAAGGTTATAATTCATTTGTGACTAGTAGGATATATCACTACAAGCACTACCCACAATTATGATACTTAGAATCAGGGATAAACAACTTTTTCGTATTGAAAACCCTAATATAGCTTTAGAAATGAATGCAAATCAGATTGATTCCAGACTCAACCAAACAAACAATCAACTCATATACAATAAAAACCATGAATCATAAACAATAAATTACTAAGACGAAAGTAATGCATTAAATCAAATCTTATTTGTGAAATCCACTTTATCCCATAACCAATAAAAAGTGTTTAGCTAATCATAACTTTTGTGTTCATCATATTCATAATCAATAATAAAATGAAGAGAATGAAAAATAAATGAAATCAAACCCTAGTAGAATCGCCGCTCTCCAAAACTCCAGTAAAAAAAAATGTCCCCCCTAAAAATAGAAACTTTCTCCTTTTATAGCTTTTCATCTTTCCAAAATTAGGTCTTCAAAGCCCAAAGTCCAAATGATCCAATAGTAAGATGTCCACCAAGCCCACACAAGAGAAATACCCATGTAAGAATTCTGCCAAAAATATGTTGCCAGAAAACTGGTGCTACGCCGGAAGTTGGCCGAAATCCGACCATAAATTACTACCGGTCAACTGAAGTCTACCGCCGGTCACCTGAGTCAACTAGGTCAACTCAGTTGTCAAATCACTCTAGTCAGATCTGAGTCACCCTGGCCTGGCCATTTGCACGGACTGTTGCTAGAATGCACAGTGATTGTGCTTCACCAATCCAACTCCATCCATGATGGCCCTGTCTGTTGCACCATATGTAGCTCAACTTCATAGCTAATCTATAGCAGCAGCATCACAGCATCTGTAGCCGCAACTTGCAACAGCACAATGCTTCTTCCATGTCTCTTCTATGTCTTCTTCGTAATCTCAGCAAATCCAAATCCAAGTGAAACCCATCACAGGCGTGTACTTCTTTAAATTCCAACTCCATTTCATGAGCTCCAGACACCAACAAACCCATTATGCTATACATAGTTCCATCTAACTCGACATCATTTCTGCAGTTCAGACCTATAATTCCCCATAATTCAGCTATAACTCGACTCGAGTGCAACATTGTGTAGTTGTACCAATGAGCATCACAGCGCCAACCATTCCCTGTAAAGCTTCAATCTCAGACCAATGAAATTCACCAACTACACCATTTCTTCAAATACAACTCCACTGTCTAGCCATTTCATCTCCACCTGCAGTTCAACACAAAACCCCCAGAACTACAGCTTCAGTTCTACATCATCTCATCATGTGCCAACCCATAGCGTCTGTCACTTCAATTACCACATGTTCCATCTCTGCAATTCAGTTCCTTCCTCATACCACCTCTGCATTGAATTCAACCTGCGAATGCAAACATCATTTATGCAGCTTCAACTTCAGCTAAAACCCTGCATTGTAATCTCAGTATCAAGCACAACCCATATTCTTATCTCCTGAAGCTACAACTCCACATTCTGCCAGTTATAACTCCATTTCAGCCTCAGCTTTACAAGCAACAACACCAGCAATAACTTGACCCTGGCAGGAAATAAACAACACCACGCCATTTCATTCCTTCAGTTCGCAGTCATGAAAAACTCAATTCATCTCAGCTGCTCTTTTTCGTTAAAACCACCACTTCAATAACCTCCATCTGAGACTCTAGTTCAGTTAACAACAGCTTCACCTACTACTCCATCTGATTAATCAACACCAGTTCCAACTCTTAGATGCAGAACAGTCCCAGTTCACCTGCAACATCTCCTTAAAATTCAAGCCATTAATAGACTGCAGTTAATCCATATAATCTAACTTCAATTCAGTGGCTCTACCATTCTGCAACTGTAACTCCAACTTCTTCACAGACCACCAATAGCAAACAATATCGTCCATTTCTTCCCTGATTTTCTTGAACACCAGCTACTACCATCACCAACATATGTTCAACTCAAACCCATATTCTTGAAACCGACAGCAACTCACTCAACCCATTACAGATTCATGCTCTAATTCCTTTCGCAGATCCACCAGAGCCTCTCTCGTTTTTGAATTCAAATACCAAATCTCTCTTCTTCCCTAACATGTAAATCAAGGACACAAAGACCCACTGAGCAAAATCTTCATTTTCTGCATCAACATCAGATTCCATATGAACCCTAGCTGAGCTTCTTCATCATCTGCAACAGAGAACATTACCACAAACATCTGTGATAAAGCCACATCAAACCCAGAACATCAAAACCATTGATCTACTCAAAACCCAGTTCATAAAGCTTCGATTTACTCTTGGTTTCTTCTTAAAATCTCAACATGAGCAACAAATACCAAACCCTAACTTCAGAATCCTTGATTTCTTTTGATTCAAACCGAACTCCATTTTATTCTCAAGTTTATCCAGCAACTGAGGTGTTTCTCCTGTTAAACTCAAATCATCAACAACGCCTCCATCTTCTACTCTCTCGATTTCTCTCAATCTCTGATATTTTTCTAACTTTCAGACACATAGCCAACACATCCGCACAAAACATGATTGAGAATATATTTTCTATCAATTTTAGGTGTAGGAAAGGAAATTGATATAAAAACCCCCCTGACTTGGATAAGGGATGCCCATATCTCATTTAACCTATCAGTTTTGCCAAACCGACAGCTTATTCACTTTCTTGTTACGCAAATCCTTGCTCCAAATATCTCCTGTGAATTCCCTCTTTGTCTTTTCCGCTCCAAATGAATGATTTCATCTTCTTTTGCTCCAATGACTTCATTGCACCTAGTGATCTCAAAAGGCAACATAAGATACATAATTTACAAGAAAACTCGCAAAGAAAACATAAATACTAGATATAAAATTAGGTGTTTTACAACACCTATCAAATTCCCCCACACTTAGACTTTGCTAGCCCTCGAGCAAATGAAACAAAACTTATTCTAAAGGATACATACAACTCCCATGAGCGTTTACTAGAGAAATACCCACAAAACCTACATTTCCAACTTACAAGTTCTCCGAAATGATAGTATCCAACGCGCTAAGGATACATAGAGATTCTGCACACTAGTCATAAGAATTTAGACACATATATGAACATAACCTCATCCTTAAAAGTTGAGAGAGAAATAACCATCCGTTATCGAAAGAAATTCGGGTTCGGAGTGATCAAAAGTCTTGACTCTGCCTCACAAGAAAGGATTTTATGAAATTGCTCTCAATAATAAACATCTCTTTACGGGTCACACATGTGTCCAGGTAGGAATGAAGAGAGTATCTTGTGACACGTTGAATAGTAGGAAGGCAAAAACCCTCCGAATTATTTTGAAAACCCACATCTTTTATTCATTTTGGAAAACCCTTTTTTTTTCTGACGATCTCTAAGAAAGGAAATCAATCACTTAACGAAGGTGAGAATATGCTTACTTACCTCGTTATCCGTTCGGCGTGCAGTTAGCACCACTCTCACAGCATCCATAGAAACGTCTTCGGTCTTCAATCCTTGTCTCCGGTCTTCAACTCTTGATGATGAAATCTTGAACTTCGTAGAATCTTGACAATATAACTCTTTCCTCTAATTCTTGTTGCTTGAAACTTCATTATGAATATTCCTTCTTTCCATTGGCTTTATTGAAAGAATAAAAAACTAAATATGAACTAAACAAACCAAAATATGATGCAATGAATTTTATTTTATTTTTTGATGAAAAATAAATAAAGTAAATACAAAATGAAAACAAACAAAATAAAAAAAACTAATGATGAACCTAATGAACTTTTCTCTTGTCTCTTTTTTTTTTCTTTGTTTTTTTTTTTTTTTTCAATATAGGAACTAGCATAGTGATAACTATGTCCCAACTTTTTTTTTTTTTTTTTTGAGACAAGAAAATATAATACAAATAAAAATAAAGTTAAAAATAAAAAGTACAAAGGCCATGGTGTAAGTACTTTACCACTTGATTCTTCACAACTTGTATGTCTTGATATCATAAACTTCTTGAATTCTCATCTTGATAATTTTCGCTCTTATACATAAGTCTTCAACTTGTAAAAATTCTGCTCCTTGTCTTGTTGCTCTACTTGAATCTGAAATCTGCTCATTTCTGTATCGTTGCTTGTAAACCTTGAACGTCTTCAACTTTCCTTCGAATTTGTGATGCTCCTCTTGTCGATGATGATGGTGTTTTTATGGACCTGTTGGTGTAGAGAGAGATAAAGTGGATGGTGCTAACTGCAAATAGGATTACAAGTGGTATATAAGTTAGCAATTCTATGTCACCATCATGATTGATAAAATAGCACTCAAGAGATAAAAATGGTTGGGTAGCTCACCATTCTACCCGGAATTAACGTACGGTGACACACACTCTAAAAGCACAAATTTAGACAGGTACAAAAAAATGAAGGTAGGTGCCTCTCATGATGTAACATGGGTAGTCGCCACTATAGGGGACCACTACTCTACTACCGAATTCAGTATGTACCTTATTTTCCACTAGCATTGTTAAATCCAACTATAACTCTCATACAAGTAAGAAACCCGATCATGTTCTCTGTCATCTCTAAGTTCAGTCACTCTTATGAGAATCTCGATGTAATATTAGCGACATGTATACTATGTGACTCTAAACTAACTACAAGTTGGGAGTTTTTCATTCACTAATTTACACAAAAGTTGAAAACTATGAAAAATTTACAATGCAAATGCTTAACCACTCCCCCACACTTAAACTTTACATTGTCCTCAATGTAAATTGAGTCATCCAAAGTAAGTCAAGGTGGGAAGTTCTACATGATAATATGACAAGAAATCAGAAAAAGTAAATTCAAGACATGAAAAACTAAAAACAAGACAAGAAAATACAAATAAGACAAGAAATACTCATCCTATGGGTTGCCTCCCATTTAGCGCTTGGTTTAAAATCGTCAGCTCGACTATCTCCTTGATTTCTATGACTCCTCCAGAGGGAGTGTATCCACAAAATTAACTCCTTCCACCACTTCGGAAATGAAATTCTCATAATATGGTTTCAACCGGTGCCCATTAACTTTAAGTTCATTACCTTTAGCTATGCTACGAATTTCTACTGCACCATGAGAAAACACATTAGTAACAATAAAAGGTCCAATCCAACGTGACCTTAATTTACCCGGAAATAAATGCAAGCGAGAATTAAACAAAAGCACTTTCTGCCCAACACAAAATTGTTTTCTAGAAATCATAGTACCATGAAAGGCCTTTGTTTTCTCCTTGTAAATGCGTGAGCTTTCAAATGCATCATTGTGAAGCTCTTCTAGCTCTTGGAGTTGTAACTTCCTTTGATTTCCAGCACCATCCATCTCCATATTGCATTACTTAATAGCCCAAAACGCCTTATGTTTAATCTCAACGGGTAAGTGACATGGTTTACCATACACAATCCTAAAGGGAGACATTCCGATAGGTGTCTTGTATGCGGTTCTATAAGCCCATAAAGCATCATTAAGTCGCATGCTCCAATCTTTCCTTGTTGGATTCACCATCTTTTCTAGAATAGATTTCACCTCCCCGTCAGAAACCTCGGCTTCTCCATTTGTTTGGGGATGATAAGGTGTTGCAACCTTGTGCGACACATTGTACTTCTTCAACAAGCTTTGCAAAATCCTGTTTTTGAAGTGAGAACCCCCATCGCTAATTATGGCTCTTGGAATTCCAAACCTTGCAAAAATATTAGCTTGCACAAAATCTGAAAAAACCTTGGAATCATTAGTTTGGGTGGCCTTAGCTTCCACCCATTTAGAGACATAATCAACATGTAAAAATTCCCATGAGAGTTGACAAAAGGACCCATTAAATCAACACTCCATACATCAAAAACTTCAATACATTGAATAAAAGTTTATGGCATTTGATTTCGGGTACCTAGATTGCCTGTTCTTTGGCACCTATCACAAGTTGTAAAAAATATGTACGCATCCTTAAACAAGGTTGGCCAATAAAAACCGCTTTTAAGTACCTTGTGAACGGTTCTCTTACTTCCAAAATGTCCTATGCAAGCATAAGAGTGACAAAAAGACAAGATAGAGTGAAATTCAGATTCGGGAACGCACCTTCATATTACTTGGTCGCTGCCATGCTTCCATAAGTATGGATCATCCCATATGTATCGGTTCCCTAACCTCTTAAGTTTGTCCCTCTCAGCACGAGACAAGTTCTTTGGGATTTGTTTAGTTACCAAGTAATTCACAATATCAGCATACCATGGTTCTCCACATGCAATTGAGAATAGTTGCTCATCCGGGAAACTTTCACGCAATGGGATAGCTTCCTTGTCTACAGCAAGACGGCTCAAGTGATCCGTAACGGTGTTCTCAATTCCTTTCTTGTCCTTGATTTCAATATCGAACTCTTGCAAGAGTAAAATCCATTGTATGAGCCTCGGTTTCGCTTCTTTCTTCATTAGCAAGTACCTAAGTGCTGCATGGTCAGAAAATAAAACAACTTTTGTACTAATTAGATAAGAGAAAAAAATTTCTAATGCAAATACAATAGCTAACAACTCTTTTTCAGTGGTTATGTAGTTTTGTTGGGCTTCATTTAACATTCTAGAAGCATAATAAATAGCATGGGGTATCTTCCCCACACGTTGCCCAAGAACTGAACCAACCGCATAGTCACTTGCATCACACATGAGATCAAAAGGCTTGCTCCAATCCGGTGGTTTAATGATAGGGACTGAAATCAAAAGTTCTTTCAAATGATTGAATGCCGCCATACACTTTTTATCAAAGTTAAAAGACACATCTTTTTGCAATAAGTTGCAAAGTGGTGATGCTATCTTGGAAAAATCCTTGATGAATCTACGATAAAAACCTGCATGACCAAGAAAAGAGCGTATCTCCCTTACCGTAGTGGGATGGGTTAGAGCACGAATAAGTTCTATCTTAGATTTATCAACTTCCAAGCCTTTAGAAGATATTATATGGCCTAAAACTATGCCATGAGTTACCATAAAATGGCACTTCTCCCAATTAAGCACAAGGTTTGTTTCAACACATCGTTCAAGGATTAATGACAAGTTATTCAAGCAAAGATCAAATGAATCACCAAAGACACTAAAGTCATCCATAAACACTTCAATGATGTTTTCAACATACTCGAAAAAGATACTTACCATACACCTTTGAAAGGTAGCTGGAGCATTTCACAAGCCAAAAGGCATCCTTCTATAAGCAAAAGTACCGAAAGGACAAGTGAAAGTGGTTTTCTCTTGATCCTCCGGTGCTATCACAATCTAATTGTAACCTGAATAGCCATCAAGGAAGCAATAATAAGAGTTTCCAGCTAAACGTTCAATCATTTGATCAATAAAGGGTAAAGGAAAGTGATCCTTCCTAGTAGTGGCATTCAACTTTTTATAATCAATACAAACCCTCCAACTGGTTTGCACACGAGTTGGGACAAGTTCGTTCTTATCATTCTCTACCACCGTCACACCTGATTTCTTTGGTACTACTTGTACCGGGCTTACCCACTTTCTATCGGATATGGGGTAGATAACACCTACTTCCAAAAGCTTGAGTATCTCTTTTTTCACAACTTCCATCATGGGAGGGTTCAAACGACATTGCGCTTCCCTTGTAGGCTTTGCATCGTCCTCCAAACGGATCTTGTGCATACAAACGGCAGGGCTTATACCCTTGATATAGGCGATTGTCCATCTTATGGCCATCTTGTACTTCCTTAGCACCCTTAGAAGTTTTTTCTCCTGTAATTCACTAAGCTCGTTAGAAACAATCACAGGCAACTCTTCATTCTCACCCAAGTACAAGTACTTTAAGTGATCGGGAATAGGTTTCAATTCTAACTTTGGAGATTTAACAATAGAAGGTACAAGCTTTTCATCACTGCATGGTAAAGAAATAAAAGAGATATTATGAGTTTTCGGACATCCTTGTAGTGAGTTAAGATCACCAAGGGCTTCCTTGACTTCATTACCACATTCTACACCGTTATCCAAGGATGTAGTTAAAATGGTTTCCAAAGCATCATCATTATTCAATTCAAACACTTGTTGTGCCAATGTATCCATAACATCAACGAAGAAACAAGAGTGGACATCACTAGGATATCTCATCATCTCGAAAATGTTGAAACGTATTATTTCTCCATCAAACTTCATATTTATAGTTCCCTTATCCACATCAATAATAGTTTTTGGCATTTTCATGAAGGGATGCCCAAGTAGAAATGGAAGACATGAGTCCGGTGAACCTTCATCCATCTCTAACACACAAAAGTCAGCTGGAAATACAAGTTGATTAACCTGCATAAGAACATCCTCAACAATACCCATTGGGTAGACATTAGAGCGATCGGCTAATTGCAATACAATTCCAGCCTTTTTCAAAGGACAAAGATCAAGTGAATTATACATGGATGTCGGCATAACATTAATGGATGCACCTAAATCCAACATTGCTTTGTTAAAAGTAGTGTTACCAATTGTGACGGGAATGTCAAAGCTACCTGGATCCTTGCATTTCAGTGGGAGTTTGTGTTGTAAGATTGCCGAAGCATTTTCCCCCACACTTAGCACTTCATTTCCTTTGAGCCTTTGCTTATTGGTACACAAGTCCTTCAACACCTTTGCATACTTGGGAACTTGCTTGATAGCATCAATGAGTGGTATGTTCACATAAATCTTCTTAAGAACGTCTAAAATCTCCTTTTCTAGTTCCGCCTTCTTGGAACTTACAAATCTGCGAGGAAAAGGTATAAGAGGAACATAAGTAGAAACCGGAGTTTTAGAGTTAGGAATAGGTACCTCATAAGTTTGGGGAGAATCATCATTTTGGTCCTCCAAAACAGGTTCCTTTGGTGTTTCCACCTTTCCCTAATCAGTAACTTTGGGTTGCACAAGTTGTGTACCACTTCTCAACATAATAACATTGACGTCCCCTTTTGGGTTGATAGGTTGAGAAGTGAGTTTCCCACCATTTTGTGCCTTCAATTGATTCAACTCAATAGCCATAGAACCAACTTGAGTTTGCAAATCCTTAACCGTACTCTCCGTTCTTTGCATAAAATATTTCAGCAGCTCTTCCATATTGGACCCCATATTTTGAGATTATTGTTGTTGTTGTGGTTGAAATCCATTCGGACGGTTGAAGTTGGTTTGTTGAACCGCACTTTGCTTGTTGGCATAGTTTAAGTTGGGATAATTTCTCCATCCCGGATTGTAATTATTGGAGTATGGATCATACCGTCTTTGCTGATTTGGAAAGACCGCACTAGCTTGCTCCAATTCTTCACCATGTGAAGGTAAAATAACTGCAGCCATCTTTTCCATCATTTGCTCCATATTATCCATCCTTTGATCACGGTGTGATGATGAATCTGTAACTTCATGCACTCTCCTAACCATTGGTTCACCTCTTGTGTAAAATTGTTGCGAGTTAGTAGCCATGCTTTCAATCAACTCGGTAGCTTGGGCTACCGTCTTGTTCACTAGTGCACCACCACCCGCTGCATCAAGAAGATATCTATCACTTGATTGAAGACCTTCGTAGAAGTATTGGATTATCATAGCGTGACTGAATTGGTGGCGTGGACAGCTTGCCACCAGTCTTTTGTATCGCTCCTAACATTCATATAATGATTCTCCCATATTTTTCTTTATCCCACATATCTCTTTGCGAATTTTAGTAACCTTTGATGCAGGAAAATACCTCTCTAGAAAGAGTTTCTTCAACTCGTTCCATGCAGTGACACTTCCAGATGGCAAACAATACAACCAATCTTTAGCGCTACCCACCATAGAAAATGGAAAAACTTTCAACATTGCACCATCGGCATCAGTCTCCACTGGAAGCATGGCCTTGACAATGGTATGTAACTCCATAAGATGCTTGTTTGGGTCTTCATTCACCATGCCATGGAACTTTGGTAACTCTCTAAGCAACCTCGGCTTGATCTCGAAAGTTGAATTTGTTTGGATATACCATTGTTGTGCATCAAGCCTATGAGAAGCCAAGTCCTTGAGTGTACAATTTGCATCACCCATTGCTTCTTCTTCTTCAACTAGTAGTTCTTATTCGAATGGAACCTCTTGTTCTTCTTCTAGTTGTAACTCTTCTTCCACTTCTAATTCTTGTTCTTATGTTGTGTCTTGACTTGGTTGGAGTATTGTGCCTCTTCGAGTAGCTATCACGCACCTTGGATAGTTCTAATCTTTAGAAGCTAGGGATTAGGTACCTGAAAACAATTCTCGTAAACAAGTGAGAAACAAGACAAGAAAAGAAAAGCAAATATGCAAGCAGAAATTATAAAAAGAAACTAAAAACTTAATAACAAGCCGTATGCCTCCCCGGCAGCGCGCCAAAATTTAGTCGGTTGTCAGCCGAGCAAAAATAATTTCACTTTCTTACTTAAATAAAATAAATGAAGTATGTGATAAGAAAGAGTTCGTATCCACAGAGAGGCAATTGTTGTTATGCAAATTTCAGTTTCTTAGTAACCAATAGAGGGGATTTTGATTTTTCAAAGCAATAAAACTAAATTGAAAGCAAAGTAATAATAAAGGTAATCAATAAGGAGAAGATATTGGTCACGAAATAGTATCATTCACAAACATGTATTTTCATCAATGACTATAATTGTTAATTTAATCTCTCATTTACTAAAAGTCCTAGGATACCTTGATCGCAAGTGTATCCCTCTAATTCCCTGATTTCATCACAACCACATTAAAAGATGCATATGTGAATTCTTCCTAGAAAGCAACCTAAAGTGTAAAAGCACAATTAGATTTAACTCCCTAAAACCAATAAGTTCTATGGAATAAGACTAATCAAGGCAATCAAAATGTGTAAAAGCACTAATTCAATTTAACCAAGGTTATAGTTCATTTGTGACTAGTAGGATATATCACTACAAGCACTACCCACAATTATGCTACTTAGAATCAGGGATAAACAATTTTTTCGTATTGAAAACCCTAATATATCTTTAGAAATGAATGCAAATCGGATTGATTCCAGACTCAACCAAACAAACAATCAAATCATATACAATATAAACCATGAATCATAAATAATAAATTACTGAGACAAAACTAATGCATTGAATCAAATCTTATTTGTGAAATCCACTTTATCCCATAACCAATAAAAAGTGTTTAACTACTCATAACTTTTGTGTTCATCATATTCATAATCAATAATAAAATGAAGAGAATAAAAAATAAATGAAATCAAACCCTAGTAGAATCGCTGCTTTCCAAAACTCCAGTAGAAAAATATGTCCCCCCAGAAAATATAAACTTTCTCCTTTTATAGCTTTTCATCTTTCCAAAATTAGGTCTTCAAAGCCCAAAGTCCAAATGATCCAATAGTAATATTTCCACCAAGCTCACACAAGAGAAATACCCATGTGAGAATTCTGACAAAAATATGTTGCCGGAGAACTGGTGCTACGCCGTAAGTTGGCTCAAATCCCACCAGAAATTACTACCGGTCAACTAAAGTCTACCGCCGGTCACCTGAGTCAACTAGGTGAACTCAGTTGTCAAATCACTCTAGTCAGATCTGAGTCACCTTGGCATGGCCATTTGCATAGAGTGTTGCTAGAATGTACAGTGATTGTGCTTCACCACTCCAAATCCAGTCATGATGGCCCTGTCCGTTGTACCATTTGTAGCTCAACTTCACAACTAATCCATAGCAGCAGCATCACAACTTCTGCAGCCGCAACTTGCAACAGCACAATGCTTCTTTCATGTCTCTTACTGTCTTCTTCGTAATCTCAGCAAATCCAAATCCAAGTGAAACTCATCACAGGACTGTACTTATTTAAATTCCAACTCCATTTCATGAGCTCCAGACACCAACAAACCCATTCTGCTATACATAGTTCCATCTAACTCGACATCATTTCTGCAGTTCAGACCTATAATTCCCCATAATTCAGCTATAACTCGACTCGACTGCAACATTGTGTAGTTGTACCAATGAGCATCACAGCACCAACCATTCCCTGTAAAGCTTCAATCTCAGACCAATGAAATTCACCAACTACACCATTTCTTCAAAGACAACTCCACTGTCTAGCCATTTCATCTCCACCTGCAGTTCAACACAAAACCCCCAGAACTACAGCTTCAGTTCTACATCATCTCATCATGTGCCAATCCATAGCGTCTGTCACTTCAATTACCACCTGTTCCATCTCTGCAATTCAGTTCCTTCCTCATACCACCTCTGCATTGAATTCAACCTGCGACTGCAAACATCATTTATGCAGCTTCAACTTCAGCTAAAACCCTGCATTGTAATCTCAGTATCAAGCACAACCCATATTCTTATCTCCTGAAGCTACAACTCCACATTCTGCCAGTTATAACTCCATTTCAGCCTCAGCTTCACAAGCAACAACACCAGCAATAACTTGACCCTGGCAGGCAATAAACAACACCACGCCATTTCATTCATTCAGTTCGCAGTCATGAAAAACTCAATTCATCTCAGCTGCTCTTTTTCGTTGAAACCACCACTTCAATAACCTCCATCTGAGACTCTAGTTCAGTTAACAACAGCTTCACCTACTACTCCATCTGATTAATCAACACCAATTCCAACTCTTAGATGCAGAACAGTCCCAGTTCACCTGCAACATCTCCTTCAAAATCAAGCCATTAACAAACTTCAGTTAATCCTTATAATCTAACTTCAATTCAGCGGCTCTACCATTCTGCAACTACAACTCCAACTTCTGCACAAACCACCAATATCAAACAGCATCATCCATTTCTTCCATGATTTTCTTGAACACCAGCTACTGCCATCACCAACATATGTTCAACTCAAACCCATATTCTTGAAACCGACAGCAACTCACTCAACCCATTACAGATTCATGCTCAAATTCCTTTCACAGATCCACCAGAGCCTCTTTCGATTCTGAATTCAAACACCAAATATCTCTTCTTCCCTAATATGTAAATCAAGGACACAAAGACCCACTGAGAAAAATCTTTATTTTCTGCATCAACATCAGATTCCATACGAACCCTAGCTGAGCTTCTTCATCATCTGCAACAGAGACCATCACCACAAACATCTGTGATAAAGCCACATCAAACCCAGAACATTAAAACCATCGATCTGCTCAAAACCCAGTTCATAAAGCTTCGATTCACTCTTGATTTCTTCTTCAAATCTCTACATGAGCAACAAAAACCAAACCCTAACTTCAGAATCCTTGATTTCTTTTGATTCAAACCGAGCTTCATTTCATTCTCGAGTTTATCCAGCAACTAAGATGTTGCTCCTATTAAACTCAGATCATCAACAACGCCTCCATCTTCTACTCTCTCGATTTCTCTCAATCTCTGATATTTTTCTAACTTTCAGACACATAACCAACACACTCGCACAAAATATGATTGAGAAGATATTTTCTCTCAATTTTAGGTGTAGGAAAGGAAATTGATATAAATACCCTACTGACTTGGATACGGGATGCCCAGATATCATTTAACCTGTCAGTTTCGCCAAACCGATGGCTTATTCACTTTTTTGTTACGCAAATTCTTGCTCCAAATATCGCCTGTGAATTCCCTCTTTGTCTTTTCTGCTCCAAATGAATGATTTCATCTTCTTTTGCTCCAATGACTTCATTGCACCTAGTGAACTCAAAATGCAACATAAGATACATAATTTACAATAAAACTCGCAAATAAAGGATAAATACTAGATATAAAATTAGGTGTTTTACAACACCTATCAGTACGAGACGGAAAAGTCCAACTGGCTCAAGTATGGTGACAACCGACTGATCAGGAGATGATAGATCCAAGATATTGTCACTATCATCGTTTTCTTCACCACCCTACCAGTGAATGAAATGCTCTGAAGCATATTTTTCAAAAGAATCTTAGTTCAGAAGATTTGCTTCCTGTCTCCGAATATTAACGCGTGCAATTTCTCGGAGAAAGCGCTAAGGAAAGTCAGATGGAATTTAGAAGAACAAGTAAGTTCTATTAAACAAATTTATGGAGAGATAGTTTTAGAACCCACTGGGGACTTTATGTTCCATTAAGAAAGAGATACAATAATGCAAACCACAGTAAACATCATATTCTTCCCTTAGACATGTCCCTTTTCACACGACATTTACAGCTTTATATACCATGAATGATATCGTTAGAATGGTCACGTTATTTATGATCAGAATGCAAAACAAACCAATTCAAAATTCAGTTACCTATTAGTTCATTACCTAAAATCAAGTTGTGAAAGGAAACCCTCACACCACTCAAAAAACTACTAAAAAGGAAAAGCATAAATAGACGGCATAAACCATTCAAGGGAAGTCCTTCAGCAACAACCCGTCCTTCTGTGAAAAAGAGGCTTTCATTTTCTGGATAACGTCCTGTTCCATATTCAACTCATTAGACAGCCTTTCAATCTCCTATTCCTGGCAAGCGATACAGTCTGTGGAAGGTAATTCATGCATTTCACCTTGCAGCTTTTAGATTTCAGCGAGTCCTTAACAGAACCAGGAGGCGTTAAACTCATACTTCACGAACACATCCCGGTGGAACTCTCAGTTTTCGATTACCTCTTTAGAAACAGTGCACCCAGTCATGATGTCATGCCATAGATAGAAGATAAAGCTTCTTTGACGCGTTTGACTGATGCGAAGCGACTTTTAAGCTTATGATAGGTGGCGATGTGACCATGCTTCTTCCATATTTTAGTATACAACTCCTTGAACCTACCTGACACACTGAATCCTCCAACCATCACATGACATGTATAAGGAGTAATGAAAGGAGGCTCAAAGACAGCTCTAGGAATAACGGGTTGCATCACCAACACTTTGTCATAAGCCTTCTTAGCTGTGAGAGATCCTATGATTGCTTTATCGATTGCCGGAGCTTGTTCAGGAGATTTTTTGGAGGGAGTTACTTCAATCATCATGGGTTTTATCTCTCCTGTGTTCCTCATGATGATTGTTTCACCCTGAAGACTGATTTCTGCAATGGCCTCATCTACAAGCTCACTGAAGTTGCCGCTCTGGGAATTATCTCTTTCACTTGAGCTCGCACCATCTCTATCATTATCTTTAAGAGGGTCAGTGTCACCAGGATTCTCATCGTGAAGATCAGTATTACCGGACTTCTCCAAATCTGCGTCATGGCCGCGTGCTAGCCTCGTAAAAGCATTTTCTTTCGGGAGCCCCTGATTTCGAATAATAATCACCCTTAGTAAAAATTGTTCAAGACAGACGAGGTTATGGAATTGAAGGAAATAAATAGTAAGTACCTGCATATGAGAAGAATTGAAGACCACAGGACCACATGCTTGCTTCTTGGACCTAGCTCCTATACCTTGGGGGCTGCAATCGTCATCTCTGGTTCGTTTACCTGGGAGTGGTTTTAACCGAGAATTCTCCTTCAAAACGTCAGAAGATGGTTCGTCGCGGAAATCTGTCACAACCTCCTCCGAGAATTTCTGAAAGGTTAACAATTGCTCCCTCCAAAATTCCTTATAATTGCTAGTTACCGTCGTATTTATTCCGATAGGAAGAAAAGGAAGGCTCTGCACTGACGAAAACGTGTCAGCATTAAGAATGTTCGGAAAGAGTTTTTTTGGATCCTTCAACGGACGAAGAAATGGAACACCCTGGTCAAATCCCATTTTCCGAGCAGCCCTGTCAATATTGTACGGAGTCATAGTAAATTCTTCGTTAAATAAAGACGGGATATATCCCGGAGTGCAGCTTCGCAAGTAAATAAGTTCTCCAAGACTTGCGGTTCCAGCATCAGTACGCAACACGGCATCAGGAAAAGTAGCAAAAGTCTTTGGCTAAACAATGGAAGGATGGATCGGTCCCCATGGACGAAAATATATGGAGGACACATTTTCAAAGACATCTACAAGCTTCACACCAGTTTTTGGACGTCTCTTCTGCCAACGGAGTATTCTCGAACCACCATACAAACTGCTGAGTGAAGTTGCAGGAACATGAGCATAGATTTTGAAATGTTCCCACAAAAATGCCTGAAGAAAAGAAATGTGGATATGTGACTCCACCTTTTTATACCCATTGGAAGCATGCATGTCCGTCGCTAAGACGTCCAGATGAGAATACAGTGATCCAAGAAATAAGGCACCTAGGGGAAGGCCCTCACCTTTTGGAAGCATTATGGAAAACATAACAAGGTCACCTGTTATGGCCTTCCTTCCAGAACCATCGTCAAATATGTCTTTGGATAGCCACAAAGACAGAAATGCAATCACGCTGAGCTCGTCTTCCAACTCCTGATCTAGTTTCGGGTCTGCAGGAGACCACTCCGATAACCACCAAGTGTAAAAGAATTTCGTATATTTCTTCTCCTTCTCCATGTCATCAAATTCTCCCGCCTTTCGAAGTATAGCATTAATCGCGATGTTCTGCATCAGAAAGTTTATAAAAGAAGCTTCCAGCGACAAGCATGTTCATCAATGCAGCCACGCTTTCCAGAGTAATGGTCATTTATCCCCATATACATATGGATGTATGAGTAGATGGACGCCATCGATAAATGAAAGTTATCAAACCTGTCGTATCTTTCTTAACTTGAAGAGCGGCAGATGCCATGACCGCATCAAGGATTTGCGCTTAGATTAAATTAGCCTTAATGCTCTTATTATTCAACATGTGTCTTATCCATCCTTCATAAGGACCCATCGGGGTATGACAAATCTTGAAGTCAATAGGTGAAGGTGGATACTCATTTCTCCGAAGACAGAATATCATCACAAGTGCTGAAGAAGAAGATGGATCAACTTCCATATTTTTTGAACCAGAGAGAAGGACTATCTTGTGAGAAGTATGCTTTATAATGTTTAAAAAAGGCATGGTGAATAACTCATCATCTATGTTCGGCATATCTTTGAAGCTATCAACACTCCCTGACTTGGCATCAACATTATTCCCAGAAGACATCTTAGCAGGAGCCTTTTTGTTCATTCTACAATAAAGAAGAAGCATGGGAGTCGGTACTTGTATGAAAACGCGTATCATGAAATGTATAGTCCCGAAAAAAAAGGACAAACATTCATATTAAAGTACACCAGGCTGGGCAAAGCAGGAAAGGCCGGTTTTGGATCCAAACAAGGTTGGTATTAGACCACGTCACCAAACGAGGAAGGTGTTAGTTAAGTCCGCGAATCATGTGTTGGTCGAGATTACAAGGCTAATATCCCCAAGCAAGACTGACATCATGTCAGTCAAGCAGGTAT
This sequence comes from Papaver bracteatum, assembly GCA_023529315.1. NCBI lineage: Eukaryota > Viridiplantae > Streptophyta > Magnoliopsida > Ranunculales > Papaveraceae > Papaver > Papaver bracteatum. The sequence continues at coordinate 1,548,234 of JAJJWX010003325.1, forward strand.
TGGACCACACAAGCAAGACTGATATCATGTAATTCAAGTAGGCTGGTGTTAGGTCACGTCAAGCCGGTATTGGTCAAGGCCAATCAAGGCCACAAGTCTGGTATTGGGCGACGTCAGCAAACAAGGCTCATCTAAGGAATTGTATCTATGATCAAGTCTCTTTTTCCTCCTGAATCGTGAGAGGGATTCCTTTTGATTTGAGAAATTATCATAAAACTTATTATTATCAAAATAAGAGATATAGTTTGAGTTCTTACCAGGAGAGTCTTGACTTGAGGAGGATGACAACCTGTCAACAATTTCTTTATACCCTTGAATCATCTTTATCAGGTTGTTTCTTGTATCATCAATTTTTCTCCTTTCTTATGGGATTCTCTTTAAATCAAGGGAAGCATTATTTTCAGAGAAAACCACTTGATCTTTTCTTAGACGATTCTTATCAAGACTTCTGTTCTGCTTCATGATATTTGAGGAACTCATTGAACTGACCTTCTTGGTAGCATACACATGGTTCATATGAAAACCAATAGGTTTCGACATATGAATATTAGTTACACCTTTGAGGATTAAGTCTAAGGTGCGTTGAAGTTGAACAAGATAATTTTTATTAAACTTAGAGTTTCCCTTTTGTTTAGCAGAACCTTTTGCTATGAAAAATTGACATACTTTCTGATCACAAACGTGATTAGTCAGTTTAGTCTTAACATTCTCGTTATGAGATTTCTTCCTTCCATGTGATATGAGATTTCCTTGATCAGAGGAGACTGGCATATTTTCCTTGGTTGGAAAGGACTCTTTATTTTCTTCTAGAGCATTTACTATTGTAGTAGAAACAGTTGATGTAATAGATTTCCTAGAGCATCCTTGAATGGAGAGTTTATTCAAGCGACGTTCTATTTCAAAAGAATCCTTTATGAGGCTTTCTTCAAGAGTCATACATGAAGAACAGTCATCAGTATTTTCTTTGATTTTACAGTCTTTAATTATACCAAGAAGACCATTAACATGTTTCTTCAACCGATTAAATCTATCGGCTTGGATTCAAATAAGATTTAGAATCAACTTACTCTCTTCAGCTGTTTCCCTTTCATTTAGAGAAGTAAACTCTTTTGAAGGGCAATCATAATGGTACATGTCAATATCTGCCTATCTGATTTTAACACAGTGTTCGTCTATACTTGAGATTGTGGAATCTTTTTCTTTAATAGACTTTGACAGGACAGATTCCTTATTTCTGGTGATGCGTTTATCAGAGATACTACTCTTGTCCATAGAGTCAGATCGCTACAAACACAGACTTGCGAGGTCTTTAACGCGTTTGCCTTCTCTGATACCAATTGAAAATGCGGGGGTCTAACAACCTCATCCAATATTTTGATTAGAAATCTGTATGGACAACTCCGAGTTTTTTTTATAGAGAATCAACTAGACATTTAGACTCAATCAATAGAAAATACTCAAGGAGTTATTATCTCAATCTATCGATTTGATTTACTCAAGAAAATATGATTCGCAAGTCTAATCAAAAAGAGATAACTTGGATGGTACCAAAGACCAATATCCAAGTGTCAATCAATTTAAATCAACAACCAATAAGGTCGGATATTCTAATCGATTGAACAACGCATAACCTGTATTATTTCAATTATATAACAAAATATAATGCGGAATAGAAATAACACAGACACCAGAATTTTGTTAACGAGGAAACCGCAAATGCAGAAAAACCCCGGGACCTAGTCCAGATTAAACATACACTGTATTAAGCCGCTACAGACACTAGCCTACTCCAAATTAACTTCGGTCTGGACTGTAGTTGAAGCCCAACCAATCTCACACTGATCTAAGGTACAGTTATGCTCATAAGCCTCTGATCCCAGCAGGATACTGTGAACTTGATTCCCTTAGCTGATCTCACCCATAATCAAAAGTTGCTACGACCCAAAGTCGAAGACTTTAATAAACAAATCTGTCTCACACAGAAAAGTCTACAGGTAATAAATTAATTGGTCTCCCATGAATAAACCTACAAGTTTTATTCCGTCTTTTGATAAATCAAGGTGAACATGAACCAATCTATAAAACCATACTTATATTCCCGAAGAACAACTCAGTTTCATCAATCACCTCACAATAAACTTAATCGACGCAGCGAAGAAGATTATTGAGGAATCACAAACAATGAGACAAAGGTGTTTGTGACTACTTTTATCTTGCCTATCGGAGAGAGAAATCTCAATACAATTGTTCTCGTATGATAGAAACAGCAAATCAGATCACATAACTACAAGAAAAGTAGTATCTGTCTAGCTTCACAATCCCAGTGAAGTCTTTAAGTCATTAACCTGGTTTTAGAAGAAGAAAACCAAAGGTTAAAGGAGAATCGACTCTAGCTTTAGCAAACTAGTATCACACAGAATGTGTAGGGATTAGGTTTCCCAGTTGCTAGAGTTCTCCCTTATATAGTCTTTCAAATCAGGGTTTGCAATCAATGTTTGCTTGCCAACAAAGCATTCAATATTCACCGTTAGATGAAAACCTTATTAGATACAAGCTAATATCTCTCAACCGTTAGATCGAAAACTTAGCTTGCCATACACACATGTACTTGACGTTTTGAGTTCGTGTATCCGTACCCAAACGTGTGCAATGGTTGGTTCAATATTAGTCAACCAAATGGTTAGCCAAATGATAAATTTCATATCAACCATATCTTCTTCACCATAACTAGTCCAAATGACTCAAATGAACTAGTTAGAGAGTTGTTCAATTGCTATGAGATCTCAAGTATTATAAGACACACAATTGAATCAAAATTGATGTGATTCACTCGAATCATTTCATGAACTATAAAGCCTCAGTTTGAAAAAGCATTCCTTAGAAATTTAATAAAAGTTCACGAACAACGTTTTCAGACATAACCTCTTGAGTTCACGAACTCAAGCTAACCGGTTGAAGTTAATAAACTCCAGCAGAATTTCTCGGAATGAGAACTTCCGTCAGTTCGCAGACTGCACCTGAGCTTCAACTTCAGAAGATATTCTCGGGTTCGAGAACTTATGTCAGTTCGCAGTCTGGGTTCGCGGACTGAGTTGCTGCTCACGTTCCGGTTCCACTTGATCAACAAAGTTCGCAAACTTCGTTTAAAGTGTTAAGGACTTATACATATATGTGTTTCCACAACAATGTTTATATCCCACAATGGTTATATAGTCTAAACTCTCATTTCAATCATTGAAACATTCTCAAAGGGAGTTATATAGTTGATATTCACAAACTATTTTTCGTCAGAGAAATTTCCAAAGTGATTGAAACATAACATAACTTTCGTCACTAGGCAAAGATGAACTTGGCTAAAGCGAAAGCTTTGCCAACACCCATTTCGAGAAATAGATAAGTGAGATATACTCATCTCAAAATGTCACATGTGCATATTCTTAGTCTATATAGTAAAATGACTTTTGTCTCAAGATAGGAGATAGAGTAGATAGACTTTTGAGTGATAGATAAGTTCAAGTGTCCACATACCTTTTAGTCGATGAAGAACCACTGGTTCCTTGAGTAGTCCTTCGTCTTGTATGATGATCGCCATGGAGTTCTTGAGCTCAACTACATTTTGTATCCTAGTCCGAGACCTTAGCTATTGTAGTTTCAGGTTTTCCCACAACACACCCCTTGTAATATCTTGATCTAAACTTATTTGATATTAAAATTATGATTAAAATACTAAAAATTGTAAATAAACACACAGATTTTTACATGGTTCGATCAATATGATCTACATCCATGATTCTTCACTATGATTGTTTAAATTTACATTTGATTTACATTGATAATCTTCACTAATGGAGTTCTAAATCTAGTTTGGGGAAGAAGATGATAAAGAAAAATACATTCTCTCTGTAAAAATCTCTCTGCAAAATATCTCTCCCTCTCATAAAATTGTGTCCTCCCTTTATCTCTCCTACTCTTCTCTTTATATAGGTATCTTCATGGTGGATGACAGCTCACATTCAACTCATATTTCCCATATTTTAGGACCTCTGTTATGCTCCTCGCAGGCTCTGCTATGCTCCTTGCAGGCTATGCTATCATGCTCGCGAGATCTGCTATCGTGCTCGCAAGACCTGCTATCGTGCTCGCGAGATCTGCAATCATGCTCGCGAGATCTGCTATCGTGCTCGAGAGACTCTTTTATAACCAAAAAATCTTCATTTCCTGCTTTGTTCTCGCGAGCTCCTGCCTTGTTCTAGCGAGCATTCTCTCCAACTACAAAATCTTCACATCTTTCTCATGTTTTATGATGTCGTTGTCTATTACGTCATTATTTGAATTATTCAGCGACGCTCGCAGAGTTTTGTTGAAGAACTCACAGAAATGTTGTTAATAATTTCATAAGAATATTGTTGTGGCAATATTCTGATCCTACATCTTGCCTCTTTTTCCTTGAATATTGCTTGAAGAGCGATCTTTAAGGAAAAATCAATTGTTGTAGTAATCTTTGATCTTTGTTGATGAAGGAACGAGCGAAAGAATACTGGACTTGAAAAGTACGTACTTGCCTCTATTCTTTTGTGAAGTTCCATATCTTTGCTAAGTAAATAAGAAATATTAACTCTTGAAGTATGCAAAGTATGAAGTATCCTTGAAGAAATATAAGAAGTACTCAATCCTCAAAATATAAGAAGTATCCGTCCTTGAATGAAAGTTATAAGTATTGTCTCTGTTCATGCGAAATTACTCCTTCATTTTCATGAAAATTCTTGTGCATTTTGGAAATGATTCTTGCCGAGTAGATAAAGATCATAAAATATTTTCTTGGTAATCCACAGTTGCCTCTGTTTTTTATATATGAAGGTAGAATCCTTGAGAAAATGTTAAATGAACGAATTGTTTCTTTATTCTTATCTTGCCTCTGCCTCATGCGATATCCTCTTTAAGAAAATAATCATATTCTGCGAAATAATCACATCTCCTGCGAGATTCTGAAAGAGTCTGCGAGATGTTGAATGAGCTTGCAAGTTTCTGAATGTGTCTGCAAGATTCTAAATGTATCCGCGAGTTTCTGAATGTGTCTGCGAGTTTGTGAATAATCTGCGAATTTATGAGTAACCCTGCGAAATTATGAATAGTGCTCCTGAAATAGTACTGTGAATAGTGCCATGAAATGATGAATAGTGCTGCGAGATTGTAGATAATCCTCTTGAAAGACTCTGAATAATACTTGTAAGAAATTCTGAATAATATTTCTGAGAGATTCTAAATAGTACTTGCTATCTCTCTTGCAATGAACAAATCTTTCCTGCATTCTTAAAAGAAGATAGTTAATGTTTGAGATTATTCTATTGGTCTTATTTTGCCTTCCTAGTTAAAGGTCTTATTTCGCCAATTTTTCTTTTGTATCTGTGACAAAATCGCAGGATATCTTCACATTTGCATGTAAAAACCCATTGATCTTGCCTTATCCGCATTTTGTCAATTTCTCTGCGACAATATGACAAGTCTAAGTTCCCTTGCGAGAACAAAACCTTATGACATTGCCGTCGTGCGATGAAATCGCAGGACGTCTTTACACTTTCATGTAAAAACCCATTGATCTCATCTTAACTTTTTTTCTCTTATGGCTTGTTGCCTCTGTATAATTTTTGTCACGCGACAATATGACAGGCCTAAATATTCTTGCGATCATAAAGCCCCATGACATTGCCGTATTTAGACACTTATCAGCTCCCTAATGAAGGGTGCCGCCCTTATCTTCCCCCTGGTTTCCCCTTCAAGGAGGGAACATCGGCCATACAAGACTAGCTCCTCCCATCCAAGATTTACCAACAACCAGTTGTTTTCGCAGCCTCTTGTCCTTTATGCCTATATGGCTTATAGTTACAAGACTGCACCCTAAGTGGGGTTTTCTTCGGGCCGAGTGCATCATAGACAAGACTTTCCAAGGATGGCTAGGGTAGTTTCGTACGCCCCGGGCACCCTTGACTCAACCGTGTACCTCGGCGCCTTGGTCATACTCTGCACTCCTTAGAAGAGACCCTCAGTCGTCCAACCAGGGTATAACCTTATATAGTTGGAAATCCAAGGTACCTCTCCTGGATAGGTATCTCAAAGAGATGGACCCATTTCTCTCCAAGACTCAGGATCCAGCAGCGGTATAACCTTACCCCTGAGCCATGCAATCAGATACCCCCTTATATGACGCACTATTAAGTCTTACATTTGCCTCTTAAATTTTATTCGCGAACTAGGGTGTACGCCATAAAGGTTCGTCCAATTCTTATGTCTCTGCGAAATTGTATTCGCGTTTCTTGCGATATTTTCGCATTTCTTTACTCTTGCATTTCTGTCAATTTTTCTTTCATTTCTTCTTTCATTTCTGTCATTTCTTTTTTCATTCTCATAACATCATTTTTGAAGTAAATATTCTTTAAAATCTTTTGAAATCTTAGAAATCTTCTTTGAAACCTTGCGATTGTATCGCGTTGTTAAATCAAAAATCTTTTCTGTAAAAGAAATATTCTCGAGAAATCTTTGTAATTCTGCGATTGTATCGCTCTTTACAAACCAAATAATATTTTTTTGAAATCTTAGAAATCTTGCGATAATTTCGCTTTCTGTAATTTTTGAAAATTTTGAAGATCTTTAAATTTTTGCGATGATTTCATTTTTCATAATCTTTTGAAATCTTAGAAATCTTGCGATTGTAAAAAATCTTTGAAATCTTTTTTAAAATCCTGCTATTGTATAATAAATCTTTTATTTTCTGTAAATAAAATATTCAAGGAAATGGTACTTAGCTTTTATGTGATTTTCTGTTGCTGCCGTCTCTCGCGAAGTATTTTATTTGCTTGTGAAATGAGAAGAAATGAGAATTGAACTCTTGATCTGCATCTTTCATACTCTCGCAACATACCAATTGTTCTAACCCTCTCTTGCGAAATTAACTTGCAAAATAATCAAAGACCTTGTGAAGTAATTAAATGCTAATTGCACAAATATCCATTTTGTTGGTTGTTTTGCTCGCAGCTTCTTTGCTGTCTCATGATTTTTCTTCACATTATATAGTCGGCGAAGTAAACTTCACAAAATAATTTTTGTTGTTGATGCAAGTCTCAGGAAAAAGTTTACGAAGAAAATTTCTTGCGAAGAAAACATCGAAGAAAAATGTTGCCTGAGAAATGTTGTCTGCATCATCCGTTTTACTAGGCCACTGTATTACTTAAGAAGTGGTCTACTCATCTTTACTTGCGAAGTGGACTAATTATCATTACTTGCGAGGTGGACAACTAATTTACTAGTGGACTACTCATCTTTTTGCGCGGTGCTCGCTAAATTAATTGTTTGGCGCTAATATCAATTAATTGTTTGAGTACGTAGTCAAGAGCTGTTACTTCTCTCGCAGGCACTTAAGTGTGTTTATGAAATGATGGCTTCTTAGGATATCTTCGCAATCCTATTATCTGCGAACTTCTTTATCCTTAATAGTTCCTCTTCGCAGACCCTTCCTCTTCTTTACTCCCACGATAACAAAATCTTTCACCTGATGTAAAATTTCCACTCACTCGCTGAGAATTGTAATTTAGTTTGTTGTGCTGATTTTGGGATTAACAACCAAACTTTCTCTACCTTTTAATTTACTACTTCTTTATCTTCTTAGTATTATTAAATTCTTATTCTTGGTCTGTTAATGAAGTTTCATTAAATCTTCTTCATTGAATTACTTTGTTTGTACTTGTTTACGCTGAATGGTACTCTCGATCCTACTTCATATGGTTATAGTTTGACTTGCCGTGAGTTCGATGTTCCTGCGATGAAATAATTCAAAATGAAATTAATATCAAAACAATTACAATAAGCATACTATTATTCCTTTCCTCGCTGATGGGTCTGTCATATAAACACACCATTATTCCTTTCAATTGTCCTTTCTCCTCTCTTGAAGTTATTCCTAAAAAGTGAACTGTTCATGTAACTTTTGTAATTTTTATCATTTTGCCTTTGACCATGTGTTGGCGATGAATATCGCTGGTGACATTGATCTATTTGCACTCTTTTTCCCTTCTGCGTCTTTTTATAGTTGTAATATCTTATTGTAAAACTCTTTTTCTTTTGCACCTGCCATATTTCTTTGTCATTGCTTGTATTCTCTTCCTCGCTTATTTTATCCTTTGTAGCTCAATCTATCACTTTTTAGCCTGCTGGCAGCTGGCAACACTACTGATGTACGTAGTTCCTTGTTTAGGAACAAGTAAATAGCCTACTAGGAACAAGTACATAGTTCCCATTTAAATAACTTGTCTGCTGTACGTCTTCTTTATTTAAATAGTCTGATGTACGTAGTTCCTTATTTTATCCCTGTTTAAACAAGTACGTAATTCAATAACACTTCCTTGTTTGATGACTTTGTTTTATAAAGAACAAGTATTGAACTTGACTGTTGCTCGCAGATTATTTAATGTGTCGTTGGCTTGCTACTGAAGAACTGGAACTCCTTGGTGCATTAATAGTTCCCATTTGTACTCGAGGTCGCTTTATGATTATGTCTTGCAAATTTGCACCGTGGTATTCTTTTGCCTTTGCTTTAATTTAATCAAAGATTCTTTCACTATTCTTTATTCTTTCATTTCTGTATGCTGGCGATGCTTTCCCATATTGTCTTGGTTTACTAGATAGTATTGCTTATCTTTGATTCTTTGACAAAGTCCTATAGCTCTCCTTTGATCGCTATCTGCGGGAACATGTTGGTGTAGTGATATATTTGAATCTCGCAGGTAGAATATCACAGTATTTTCTCTTGAATTTTTCCCATTTGTTTTCATACGGTCCTTGATATTTCACGTTTAAGAAGCTTTTGCACACCACCTTTCACGTGCTAGTGTATGAGTCAGATTCCCCAAAACTGTTATTGTAGCTCTCGAAACACATTCTTGCCTCCTCTTTTCTCTGATCACTAATTTAATAACTTGCAAGAGATGACTAATCGTAAGGCAACTTGAGCTTTGACTTCTTTAATCAATGTTTTTTGCAACTCCTGTTGCGGCTTTATCTCCTCTGATTACGTGCGAGAGACACCCTAAGTGTATCTTCCTGCGGCTTGTGCTTCTGTTATTGCGGTAAACTTTGCAGAAGTTATTCTCGTTTTATCGCAAAGTTCACAAGATTTTCCACTGATTGCCTGGGGTAGATTTTTTATTTTCGCAAGTTGAATTGCTGCGAGATTCATCCATTTAATTTAGTGAGTAGTCTATTAAGCTTTAAGAAAATATTGTCGCTCAACAAATTAAATATATCAGCGAAATTCTAATGATTTTATCCTCATTAAAATTTGAAAGTTCATGAAATTGGTTTTTAAAATAACATCCGTAAATTTGTATTTCGCAAATCTTTTTTTTTTTTTTTTAATATAAAATTAGAAAAGAGAAGAGATTTTGTCCTGTAGAAATGTTTGTTGGTATAACTCCATTTGATTTCTTCGCGATTGTTGATGAAGTACTTGGTGAATAAATCATTAGTCTTCTTCCTTCATCCACTGTGCTGTCTTTGTCCTTTGTGCTTTCTCCTCTGTTGGAATCTTAATTTTATGTTAAAATGTTAGTGTTGGATTAATCCATTTATTCGCTGACGTTGTACATTGATAAGTTGGTGGATGCATCTTATCGCAAAAGAGAAATTTCACTGGATCTTTTGATTTCTTCATCTTTGACTTCAATCACAAAAATCATGTTCACATTAATTGTTTATACGTTCAAAATTATGGTTAAATTCAAGATTTATGTATGTAAATTTTGATCAAAACTCTTTTGAATTCAAAATATCAACTAAACAGCTATTTTTATGAAAAACAAAGATTAATAGTTTAAAATTCAAAATCTTCCAGATCTATATTATGAACATATATTTTAATAAGATAAGAGAGAATTTGTCCTGTTTGAACAATTAATTGATCCAAATTCATTAGATTTCACCCTTGCTGCACTTTCTTTGTCTATAATCTTTGATGCGGTACTAATATCTGTGAATGCTTCTAAATCTATGATTTTGTGAACTCCTGATGTTTGTCGTTGTTCTCTCATTGGAATTTCTGTTTTCGCCTGGGTAGCTTATAGATCCAGTTGAATTCATCATCAATAATTGCTAATTCCTTTGTATCTTCTTCAATCCAACAAGCAGTCCCTCTTTCTAGCGCCAAAATGTAGTTGCAGGTTTTCCCACAACACCTTGTAATATCTTGATAATAATTTCTTGATCTAAACTTATTTGATATTAAAATGATGATTAAAATACTAAAAATTGTAAATAAACACACAGATTTTTACATGGTTCGATCAATATGATCTACATCCATGATTCTTCACTATGATTGTTTAAATTTACATTTGATTTACATTGATAATCTCCACTAATGGAGTTCTAAATCCAGTTTTGGGGAAGAAGATGATAAAGAAAAATACATTCTCTCTCTAAAAATCTCTTTGCAAAATATCTTCCTCTCTCCTAAAATTGTGTCCTCCCTTTCTCTCTCCTTCTCTTCTCTTTATATAGGTATCTTCATGGTGGATGACAGCTCGCATTCAACTCATATTTCCCATATTTTAGGACCTCTTCTATGCTCCTCGAAGGCTCTGCTATCGTGCTCGTGATATCTGTTATCGTGCTCGCGAGACTTGCTATCGTGCTCACGAGATCTGCTATCGTGCTCACGAGATCTGATATCGTGCTCGCAAGACTCTTTTATAACCACAAAATCTTCATTTCCTGCTTTGTTCTCGCGAGCTCCCGCCTTGTTCTCGCGAGCATTGTCTCCAACTACAAAATCTTCACATCTTTCTCATGTTTTATGTTGTCGTTGTCTATTACGTCATTCTTTGAATTATTCTGCGACGCTCGCAGAGTGTTGTTGAAGAACTCACAGAAATGTTGTTAATAATTTCATAAGAATATTGTTGTGGCAATATTCTGATCCTACAGCTATAGTAGACTAGAAATCAAGACTTTATAGTTTTGATCACTAAGATTGACAAACATGCTTGAGATATCAACGCATGCGAGTTTGATCGAGAAGTGCTCTAACAGTACTTATTCTCTTCTTGCTCCTATTTCAGCTGCACATATCCATTGAAACAACACCACCTTGGGCCAATTGCACTTGCAATGCTTATTACTCGCAATCCGTTGCAACTCTCAACAATTCCACTGCCTTGCATCCATTATTCCCTGCAATATCTTACATTCCACACACACAACATTTCAACTCACTTGCACACTGCGAATCACAAGCGTATCACATGTCTGTAACCATGCCATGTGGTTATTCATTCTAGCCACCAGCTAACTAAATAAACTTCTTCCTTGTAAACATTCATGGTTGTAACCTCAGCAACACATCTTCTCTGGATCCTTAAAATCACATCAGCTGCACATGTTCACTGATCAACCATTCATCATAGAAAAAAGATGGCAACAACTTGCATACTCAGCCAACTTCCTGTAAAGAATATTCTTCAAAAACTGAAATAAATTGATTCTCTTGTCGGTGTTGAAAACATTATTTGTCCAGTGCCAAACACCCATCCTACACAGCCATCGATCCATGGTCACGGCAGTAAAAGACCAAGGAATAAGTGTTAGTACCTCCACTGTTTTCTCGCTGCCAGGATCTGTTAAAATATTCACAGCTCAAACTCCACTCTGATCAACCTTCGCAAATTCTTGAGTCAACATAGAGCACCACCAAAACTCAACACAGCAGAACCACCACAAAATTGCACTGCATCACCTAATCATACATCTAATTCAATGGAACCAACACCTCATACCAGTTCATCATTTCAAGCACAAGTAACTACCATGTATCGACCTACAACTTGTCACATAATTTCAGCACCAGAACCTCATTACAAAGCATAACTGCTCTGTATCCTATGATCCAAGCACTACAGCTCTAACTGTTTTCTCCTGCAGACTCCAACTTCAAGCATCCCAAATAATCAATCAGCCACTCTGTAATACTCATCGTCATAGCCACTGCATCCATTCTGTAGCTATTAATCTTGTTGTCTTGCACCTGCACAGCTGCTCTTTCCATCTTCATTCAACTGCAGCAACACATCTTAGCTTCAAAACCATCTCAGGCCAACAACAATAAACTCACCATCATTCCATGTAAACCTAGCATTCATCTATAGCATATCTTCTGTAGGACCAGAATATCGCTACAATACTTCTCTGCGAGATTAACAACACTTCCCAGCGAGCATCACCGCAAGATCTTCAACTACACTTTGCGAGTGTCACAAAAGCAGTCAAAAGAGCGACGTAATAAATGTCGAGTGAAGAAAACTTGAGAAAAGCATATTTGTCATGCGATGGTTACAAAACTTGTGAGAGTAAACATTGTAACTAATCGCTGTACAATCGCATAATCAACCCGAAATAAGAGGAAAACTTAGCTGTCATCCACTATGTAACTACCCTATAAATATAGACCCAATGTGACCAGAAAATGATGATGTATTTTTGAGAGTTAAGAAAGTCTTGAGGAGAGAGAAACTTTAAGAGAATAGTTGTAATCTTGAATTCTTCCATTTCTGTAAACATTTCTGAGAACAAAATAATAAAGTGTCGTTTTTCATCTTTAATTGTGAGTTGATTATAGCAAGATCTTAACAAGGGTGTAGTGTGGGAAATCCTGCAACTACATTTTGGCGCCCGAAACAGGGAGAATCAAGCTAAAAAATCTCTAATTAAAATTTAAGGATTTGAAGAAATTATTAGAGTTGAAGAAATGGCTAGAAGAAGAAGAAATACATCAGAACCACCAACAACTGTAAGGAGGAGTAAAAGACTTGCAGGAGAAGAAACAAATGAATTAGGAGATTCTTCAAGGATAAGAACAAGAATAAATAGAACAAGGATTGAAGGAGAAGATCAAATTCCACAACCTAATCAACAAAGACCGATACAAAATAGAAATGTGGATTATGATAGAGTGAGTGTGCATACTTGGAGATCGGATTAGATGGAAGATGTAGAAGATCAATAATTAAGAGACGGAAGAAGAGAAGAAAGAAATCAAGGAATGGTTGAAGGATTAATTCATGGAGGAGATTAAAATGAAACAACAGATGATCCAAGACAAAGAATACAAAAGGAAAGAAGATTAAAGGCGGAAGAGCGTGCAAATTTAACAAGACAAAATCACGAGTTGAGAATGGAGAATTTAAGGTTACAAAATAGAAGATCAAGAAGTACTGTTAGATCGAATTCAAAATCATTAAGATAAGAATTAAGGAAAAATTCTCCAATAAGAAATGCTAGAGGAAATATCCAAGAGGAAATGCAAAATCCAAATGAAGAACAACGTCATAGAGAAGAAGAGGTAATAGAAGATCGCCATGATCCGCGTGGCGAAAATTTGGATAATAGATTTAACAACAGAAATCAAAGAATAATTGAGGATATTACATGGATGAGAGATCCAAAGAAATCGAAGAATAATTGAGGAAGACATTGAGAGACATTATGCTGAACAAGCACGACTAGCTCGCGAGAGAGAAAGATTAAGGGCATAAGTAGAAGAATAAGAATTCCAAGCGGCAGTACGACAGAATAACCATGAAAAACGAGAAAGGAGACGTACACAAAATTGTTATAATAATAATATTCAGGAAGAGTATGATAGAATACAAAGGAGAATAGAAAGACAGCGAAGAGAAATGATGAGAAATGAAGAAATTCGCAGAGAAGTACAGCTGCGATTGCAAGAAGAAGGTGAAGTAGAAGATCGCAGAAGAAGGAATGTGGGTGTAGATGAAGACACACAAAATCCTGCAATACAAGAGGTACATGAACGCAGGAGAAGGGAAGCTGCATTAAAAAGACCGATGGAACCAAATTCGACGGCGAATGAGCAAATTTTAAGAGAATTAGCAGAGATGAGGGGAATAACAAATAACAGAAGAGAAGGAGGTATAAGGCAACTTGATGAAGCTATTGAAGAAGCAGCGAGAACTCCATTCACTCAAGAACTATAATTAAGAGGAATACCTCCAAAGTTCAACTTACCAGCATTAACCAGCATTTTTGATGGAACTACCTGTGATGTACAACATGTTAAGGCTTATGTTAGGTGTATGCTGCAATGGGAGAATCAAGATGCTGTATTGTGTAAGTATTTTGCATCTAGCTTAACTGGCGAGGCGCTAAAATGGTTTGAGGTATTGCCAAAAAATACTATAACTTCTTTTGATCATTTACAAGCTACATTTCTGGGAGCATATATAAGCAACAATTCATCGCGGCCAGGTATTGAAGATGTGTTTGGGTTAAAACAGAGGGTTAGCGAGAGTCTGAAACATTTAACCATAAGATGGAAGACAATGTGCAGTGAGATGGCAGGAAGAGTAGACGAGAGATATCTTATCTTGTCTTTTATCAATGCAATGTTCTCGACCAATATGATGTACATACAAAATTTCAGAGTCAAGAATACAATCACTATGACTGAACTACGAGAACTACAAGAAGAGTACATTGCTTTGGAGGAGAATAAAAATGAGATGGAATCATATCCAATCGCGAATACCAATTCAGTAGCAGCAAATGGGAGCTTACTTCCTAAAATGATTAACAATGTGGCGAGCAGCTCGCAAGCACAACAAGAGAAAGTGGAGACTGATAACCAGCAGAGATTGGTAGCTATGGGAAGTCGAGATCAAGAAGAATATGAAAGGGAGAAGAATTATTACAATCGCGGTGGGAATAATAAGATTCAAAGGCTTGATCAGCCGCAAGAAACTTATGGTGGACAGGGGCAAAACAATTTCAGAAGCCAAGGAAATCAGAAGATCATATGGGAAGAAATTAAGATGCCTCCTCTAAATGCTAGTATAGAAAAAATCTGGGAAGCTATCATTTTGATGGAAAATATACCATCACCATGGAATATGGGAAAAGAACCACATCCTAATAATCATAGTCAAGAATTTTGTCCTTACCATCACTTTCATGGTCACACAGTAAATGATTGCAGGAATGTCAAGAGAATAATTTTAAGGATGATCGACCAACAAAAGCTAAACCACTTTTTAGTAGGACATCCACAATCTCAACGATTTCCTCCAGCACTAGAAATTCGCAGGGTAAATACTGTAAAAAGAGCAGAATCATTCGTAATAGAAGTTAGGGCTAAAGCAAAGAATTTGTTTTGTAATTCCATTGTACATTCACACAGAACTATAGAGTATTTCCATGATAAAGTTCTAAGAAGAGTCTTCGCGAGAGACACAGATGGAAGAGAGATAATGAATATCGCGAGAGCCTCACCATTAGAAGAATGGCAGAAACAAAATTATATCTTTCACTGCACAAGAAGTACCAGAACCTAGCGAGCAGCATGATAACCCATTGGTGGTAAGATTAGAGATAAATCCAAAGAAAATAGAAGAAGAAGATAAAGAAAATGATGATGAAAATGAAGATTCTTGGGCTATCAATAGAGTTCTAATAGACACAGGCAACACAGTTGACATACTATTTTATCATACCTATAAGACCATGGGTGGAAAAGATGAAGATTTGATTCCATCCACATATAAAATCTATGGTTTTAATGGTACTGCCAATAAACCCAAAGGGGAAATTGAAATGCGGATTCCATTGAAAGGGATAACCTCCAAGATCTTGTTCTGTGTTGTTGACATTGAATCACCTTAAAATGCCCTGATTGGTCGACCTTAGATACATGGGATATTAGGTGTAGCATCTAATTTCCACCAGTGTGTTAAATTTCCTCATCCTAATGGTGTTGGAGTTATTAAGGGAGATTGAGGAGAAAGCAAGAAATGTTATGAGATTGATATAAAATATTGCGAGGAAAGAGCTGAGAAGAAGAGCAATTGGAAGTACAACATCAAGCAACGACAAAGATGTGAAAGATTGATGATTGATTCAATAGAGCAGCGAGAGGAAGATGATGACGAGCGGCTCGCAGATAAGGAAAAAAATAGCAAAACGTAACAGAAAAGCAGAACCAGAAGATAGTAAGTAGAAAGGTAAAATGATAAAATTTAAAGAAACTTACGCAAAATTTGTTTGAAGAAAATGCAATTGAAAAGAGTACTCTGTTTGAAAGAATTGCAAAATTTTATAAGAAATCAACGAAATGAAATTTTATCAGAGTTACAATACTCGCGAGAAACGCGAATAAAATTTCGCAGAGATTAATAGAATGGGACGAACCTTTATGGCATGCACCCTAGTTCGCGAATAAAATTTCGCAATAGGCAAATGTAAGACCTAATAGTGCATCATATAAGGGGGTATCTCTTGACATGACTCAGTGATAAGGTTATCCGCTAACCAGGAACTTCGAGTTATGCAGATGTTGGGGTTAAAGAAAACCTATCCAGGAGAGGGATATTGGATTTCCAAATATATAAGGTTATACCCTGGTTGGACGACTAAGGACCTCTTCTAAGAAGTGCAAAGTATGACCAAGGCGCCGAGGTACACAGTTGAGCCGAGGGTGCCCGGGGCGTACGAAACTACCCTGGCCATTCTTGGTAAGTCTTGGCTATGATGCACTTGGCCTGAAGAAAACCCCACTTAGGGTGAAGTCTTGTAACTATAAGCCATATAGGCATAAAGGATAAGAGGCTGCGAAAACAACTAGTTGTTGGCAAATCTGTATGGGAGGAGCTAGTCTTGTATGGTCGATGTGCCCTCATTGAAGGGGAAACCAGGGGGAAGATAAGGGCGGCACCCTCCATTAGGGAGCTGATAAGTGTCTAAAGATGACAATGTCATGGGGATTTATGATCGCAAGAACATTTAGGCCTGTCATATTGTCGCGTGACGAAAGTTATACAAAGGCAACAAGCCAAAAGAGAAAAGTTAAGATGAGATCAATGGGTTTTTACATGAAAGTGTAAAGGAGTCCTTCTATTTCATCGCAAGACGACAATGTTATAAGCTATAATTCTTGCAAGAGAATTTAAACTTATCATATTATCGCAGAGATGCTGAAAAAATATTGATAAGACAAAATCAATGGGTCAATACATGCAAATGTAAAGACGTCCTGCGATTTTGTCTCAGAAAGAAAAACTTTTTTGGCAAAATAAGACCTTTAACTAGGAAGGAAAAATAAGACCATCAGAATAATCTTAAAAAAATTAACTATTCTATTTTAAGATGCAGGAAATATTTGTTCATCGCATGAGAATATATAAGAAAGCATATTCATAACATCGTAAACTCTTTCAGAATTTTTAGGAATATCGCAGCTGTACTCATTACATCGCAGAAATATTCATACTTTCACACAGTTCACAGAAAGGAGACACAGGAAATAATTCACCATTTCAAGAAAGACAATGAAGGGCAAGTAGGGGAGTGGAGAAATAAGATTTCATTATCTTCCTTGAGGATATTCAAAGTAAACAAAATCAAAAGTTGAATTCTCAAAATTTCAAAAGTTACATTATTCGCAAGAAAGAAGAAGAAAAAGAAAGAAAAAATGAAATTCAAGTTTTGACGATTGACTCGCCAGATTCACTATTCTTGCTCGCCAGATTCGTTATTCTTGCCAAAATTGTCAGCTTCATCAGTATTCTTCTCACGGCTTGTAGTTACTTCTTTAGGAGGATTTCTTTCTTCTTCATTATCTTCTTGAGTGGTATTTTCTTCATCAGTGAATTCTAATTCCTTATCCATGGGAAGAGGAATTTCATCATCATCAACTTTTAAAGGAGGAACAGATACATGAGGGAGAGAATGGGAGAGTAGAATATCATTCACAAGAACTTCAGCACTGAGGTGAACCCTGCGAAGGAAACCTCTGTCACGATTTCTAATCTCTATATTATTGAAGTAATCGAGATAATCAAGTCTTCTTTCTGATTTGTCGCGAGCTTCAATATAATTGGAAGTAAGAGTCTTGTTTTCTTTGCGAACTTTATCCAATTTATCAGTAAGATCAGCGATGGTAGAATGAAGACTTCTTTCAGATTCTACGAGTAACAAAAGTGATAAAAGATCATTCAGTCAAAGATTTTGCAAGAAATATAACACAAAATTTGACAGAAAGGTCAACAAGAGAGGCACTCAATTGACTACCTTCTTTATGCGAGGTTAAGTTTTGAATTAATGTAAAGAAACAGTTTTCCCATTGATTCATAGCGTCATCAAACTTATCGCCAACCACACCCTTCAGACGAGATTTCATGTTTTCTTCTTTGGTGCGTAGATACGAGTTTTCCTATGTTAGTAAAGAATGAGACTTCTTCAATTGAGAGTATTGGTCTTGAAGCTTGCTGGCCTTCAAACTAAGAGTTAACCTACCCTTGATAAGTTTATCCTTCTCTCAATGAGATGATTGATTACTTCCTTGAGTTCATCTTTAAGGGAACGAAGAGATTTCTCTTGATTATCACATATTCTTTGTAGATTACTCAATTGCTGCGAAGAAATCGCCATCAATCTTGAAAATCTATGTTTCTCTTGGGATAAAGTTCTATTTTCATCTGATAAAGATTCTACCGCCAAGTTAGACTTGGTTAACAAATATGAGAGACGAGTAATCTTGTTACTTAATAAATTTTTACTTTGCGATAGTTAGTTATTCTAATTAGTAAGATTATCTATTTGATCGATCGAATATGTGTAGAGGTTATCTAATCTATTATACTGGTCCATCCAAGAATCTTTTTCAACACGAGCTTCGTCAGCAATAGATTCAAATTTAAGTCTCTCCATGAAACGAGTCCGATTTGAAACTAATATATGAATCAAGAATTTAAGAAGGAGACTTGAGTACAGAGGATATAAAAGCAAAACATAAAAACAAAAGGGTAGAGGCAGGAAAATTGTACCTTTCAGCTCGTCATTTTTTCTGCGAAGGTTCTCGCAGTTAAGAGAAGAGTTTCGAAGCATATGGTTCAGAGTATCACATTCAGAAATTTTGACTTGAAGGATTTTTCTCAGAGTTTCAACTTCATTCGCTAAAGATGCTCGTGAAGCAATGTTATCGGAGCCAAAATATTTAAGTAAGGTCTCACAAGCTTCATATTATAGAGAGTCAGTAGAAGATTTTCTAGAATCGTCTAAAATATTAGATAAAATTTTAAAAGCAACATCAACTCCAGCTAAGATTCCATTCGATGGAGGAAGAGATGCAGAGGGTGAAGTGGTAACGAGTACAAGTTGACGATTTGAGTCATTTGAGATGGTTGTATTATCAGAAGGAGGAGTGTTGGGAAAAACAACAGTTGAAGGCAACAAAGGGCTAGAAGGAACTTCAGTCACATCAATTTCAGGAGCTTGATTTATAAATGAATCAAAAGAAGTAGAGGTGTTGGCAGCGATATTCTCGCAGGTAAAATAAATAGGATCCAGTTTCCAGGGTGTGGGAGTAACTCTTGCAGATGTTAATGTGGGGATAGAGAAATCAGCCTCAAGAGCTTTAAACTGACGAGGTCTTTTGGGAGGATTAGCGATGTTCTCGACATTCTGCGAATAATAACTTAGATAAGAAACAGAGGCAACAATATTGTTATTAAGAAATAGGATGTGTTTCTTACTACCTTATCATTCGCAGAACTTATCTTCTTCTTCTCAGTCGGTCTTTTGCGAGCATTAGGGTTTTGACCTGAGGATTGGGTGTTAGGGATAGTTCCACTGAAGAGAAGACATAATACGGGAGTTATGAAGGATCAAATAGAGAAGATCGAAGAATATGAGTAAAAATTGAATCAAATAAAGATTATAATAAAAAAAGATACCTTGATGATTCCATTAAAACAGTAGCAGGAGAATATGAAGAAGAAGAAAAGTTGCAGACGGAAGATAAAATAAACAGATGAAGAAGATAGAGAAGTAGAAGAAGAAAACTAGTTTTGAAGTTTAACTCTACCTTTTATAGGCAAAAGGGAATAACCTGTTGAGTAAAGACGTGTCAGTAAAAAGATGAATTTACAACACGTGTAGGCGGTTAAAGCTAAATTAACGGAGCAATGTCGAGAAGAAAATATGGAAAGAAGAGAGACTGCGAGCACTTTGAAGAATTGAAGATTCTCATATCCTCTCCACTTTGCGAAGAAGACATGAGAAGAGGCAAGATGTAGGCCCAGAATATCGCTACAATACTTCTCTGCAATATTAACAACACTTCCCAGCGAGCATCACCGCAAGATATTCAACTACACTTTGTGAGTGTCACAAAAGCAGTCAAAAGAGCGACGTAATAAATGACGAGTGAAGAAAACTTGAGAAAAGCATATTTGTCCTGCGATGGTTACAAAACTTGCGAGAGTGAACATTGTAACTAATCTCAGTACAATCGTAGAATCAACCCGAAATAAGAGGAAAACTTAGCTGTCATCCACTATGTAACTACCCTATAAATATATACCCAATGTGTCCAGAAAATGATGATGTATTTTTGAGAGTTAAGAAAGTCTTTAGGAGAGAGAAACTTCAAGAGAATAGTTGTAATCTTGAATTCTTCCATTTCTGTAAACATTTCTGAGAACAAAATAATAAAGTGTCGTTTTTCATCTTTAATTGTGAGTTGATTATAGCAAGATCTTAACAAGGGTGTAGTGTGGGAAATCCGGCAACTACATCTGCAATCCACAAATCCAAGGCAAACCTGAACCTCATATCATCATCTCAGCCTTGAAATCTTCCATGGCATCAACTCACAGACCCGCAACTCCATTTTAGAAACACCACAAATAGCAGCTCAACTTCAGAGACCTAAACATTCAACTACACATATTCAACCAATTTTATCTCTGAATCTCCATTTCCACCAAATCAACAGTACCCAGATCTTCATTCCCTGCTCAGTTCCATACACAACATCAGTACAAAACTATGTCTTCAATCAGTGATATTCAACCACACAAATCAAACTCAAACCCTAAGTTCTCCTCTATTAGAACAAAACCCATCTCCAATTTCATCTTTTCTTTTTCAGATCTTCTCAAATTCACCAGATCCAAAACCTTAACTTTTTTGTTTCTCTCTATAGCAGTACCTCATCATATCTACCATTAACGTCATCTCCATCTTCTTTAACCACTACTCAACATATATTAGTAATGACAATTCTCGGATTTGGTTCAACAACAACATTCTCCCTTGATTCCCAGATAATAACCACGCCGTCATTTCTCAATTTATGCTCTCTCTCTATAAATTTCAGATGAGTGGTAATGAGAAAACATATTCTTCTCTGAATTTTAGGGTAATGGTAATGGATGGAATTACTAAAGGCGCCTAACAAATGAATACATGCCACTGATAGGAACAACCGTTTATCCTCCACTATGCTCCAGATAGTGCCTGCACGTGAGAAATGCTGCTTTTGCTCTTCTTCGAATTTTTCCACCAACAACAGCCATCTATTACTTCTCAGATTCACCTCTTCTCTTCAATGTCTCTGCATCACTAAAGTTGTCATGCTTTTCATACAGAAATTTGCATCACTAAAACC
The DNA here is from genome assembly GCA_023529315.1 of Papaver bracteatum. NCBI lineage: Eukaryota > Viridiplantae > Streptophyta > Magnoliopsida > Ranunculales > Papaveraceae > Papaver > Papaver bracteatum. The sequence continues at coordinate 1,569,736 of JAJJWX010003325.1, forward strand.
GACATACTTTTCAGACAAAGATGAAGAAACAAAAGCAAATAATGAGAAATAATCTGCCTCCAACAGCAGTTGCACCTTTGTGCATTTTAAGCGACGTTTCTTCTTCTTTTGTTCCAAATGACTCCAAAATACCTAAACACTCAAAAGCAAACATAAGATACATATTTTACAAGAAAACTTAGCAAAGAAAGAATAAACAATAGATAAATATCAAGGTGTTTTAGACACCTATCAAATTCCCCCACACTTAGACTTTGCTGGTACTCGAGCAAATCAAACAAAATAATTATAAAATATACATACAACTCCGTGTCGTTGAGGCTACGGTTACTCTTAGCATAAATAACAAGCCTTTAAACCTCTAGGTGTCCCTAGTGGACGAGTTTTAGTCTCATGAAGGTTTACAGGAGGACTACCTACAAAACCTATATTTCCAACTCAGCTACCTGTGAAGAATCTATGAATAAACCAAAAATGATTACAGGAGCAGGTACCTTGATGCAAATTCAATTCATATATAAGTAAATAAAGCTCTAATTAGATTGTCGAACAAACCATAATACTCAAAATCTAACTAACCACAATCACAATGAAAAGATTAAGAAGATGGATATAGAGGTAGATGTTTGTGAATGTTAACAAGTGATCGGTGTTTCCCATATCTGTCTGAAGGTCACCACCAAGATGAACCTATGCATCCTATTGGATTGAGCTACTAGTCTGAATTCTAGTGTCAACACACTGGCATATACAAGGGAACCAGTGGTCAACAATCTTAATTCTACATCAACTCAACTGGCATATACAAGGGAACCAGGAGTCAACTTCATTAAACAATAATAATTTTTTATTTTTATTTCTCACTTTTTTTTTGACAGCATGATTAGATCTTGTGGATCCAACCGCATGCTTCTTGTCAGCAGATTACATGATAATTCCCTTGGATCCTGCATTCCAAGCTTGTTTAGGCGACGGAGACAGGGAGAACACACACATATTGCTATCCAAGTGTCATTTTTATTCCGATTGGTCGGTCTTTTTTTTTTTTTTTAGCAACTCAATCACTCTATTTCAGTAATAACAATTCAATGTTTAGTGACCCAACAAATCACTTAGAGAACAATAGATAAATATGGAAAAATAAAAATAGAACGTGATATGGTGATATTCTGAGATATGGTAACAACTATCATGTTATTTGTAATTTATGAGCTATGTTCGCCCTTTTAGTTAATGGGTTCCTCAACTCCTGCAATCAAGATGGTTCCATCCACTAATATTGGTAGTGTCATCCTAAAGGCACAAGTTTCTAGATTTCGGAGTTCATAAAGCAAAAAACATTTCTTGTTTTTTTTTTTTTTTTTTTTTTTTAATAAAGGCATCAAACAAACTAACTATACAAACATATAAATGCTCCCCCACACTTAAACTTTACATTATACTCAATGTAAAGTTTAGTCTTTCAAAGTAAAGTTCAAGGTGTGAAATTCCGCAAATGATATGCAAAAACAAAGATAAAATGCTTAAAAATAAAAAGATAAAGATACAAAACCGGTGGGTTGCCTCCCACTAAGCGCTTGGTTTAAAGTCGTCAGCCCGACTTGCTCCTTGTTTGTTACGCCTTAGCCGGCTTCCAACACATTATGGAAATCTGATTGAATGGTACTTGGGTGTTTCCTCGCCTCAAATATGTTGAAGTGTATGACTTCCTCATCGAACTCCATAGTCAAGGTGCCATTGTGGACATCAATCTTCATTCTAGCGGTACTCATAAATGGTCTACCCAACAGTAAAGGTGTAGACGAGGATGAATTCAAATCACTCATGTCTAAAACATAGAAATCTGCTGGAAATATTAGTCATTTTACCTGCACCAAAACATCCTCAACAATCCCTTTAGAGTGAATATTAGATCTATCGGCAAGTTAAATAACTATGCCATTTTTCTTGAGAGGACCAAGATTTAAAGCATCATAAATCGAAGTAGGCATAACATTAATAGACGCTCCTAAATCTAACATAGCTTTTGTAAACCTTGTTTTACCAATAGTGCATGGAATAGTGAAACTACCGGGATCTTTCAATTTAGGTGGGAATTTCTTTTTAAGATACGCAGAAGCATTTTCCCCCACACTCATTACCTCATTACCGGTTATCTTGTGCTTGTTAGTGCACAATTCCTTTACACACTTTGCTTAGCGAGGAGTTTGCCTAATTACTTCAATAAGTGGAATATTCGCTTGGACCTTCTTAAAAACATCCCAAATATCCCTATCTTGTTCCACCTTATTAGCTTTAAAAAACCTTCCAGGAAAAGGTAGAGGAGGAACATAAGTAGAAACAAAAGGTTTAGAGTTGGATTTAGTTACCTCGGGAGTTTGGGAAAAATCTGCATTCTTTTCCTCCAAAATTGGTTCCTTTGGGTTTTCTACTTCACCCGAATTAGTAACTTCGTGTTGCACAAGTTGTGTACCACTTCCCAACGTAATAGCATTGACACCCTCTCTTGAGTTAAGATGTTGTGAAGGGAGTTTCTCACCATTTTATGCATGCAACTAATTAATATCCTCGGCCATTGAACCAACTTGTGTTTGAAAGTCCTTGACCGCACCCTCCGTTCTTTGTATAAAAGATTTCAGCAACTCTTCCATATTGGACCCTTGATTTTGAGGTGGTTGTTGTTGTTGCTGGAATTGTTGTTGTTGCGGTTGACCAAATTGTGATTGCATATCCTTAATTGCATTATCCGTTTTCTTCTGATTTAAGTTCGCTAGTTATTGATTGTGTTGTACCACGGACATTAGAGCCTCCACCAAAGTAGTCATCTTTTCCAATTTTGGATTATGCCCTTGTTGTGGTTGTTTCACTTGTTGTTGGAACTCATTAGGATGGCTGTAAACAGAACTTGCACTTGAAACTTTCTCATAAGTGTTGGAGTAAATACCATACGGTTGAGTTGGAATTAACATGCTCTACGTTCTCATAAGCTGGGCGTGATGGTCTTACAACCACTGCTGTAATTTTTTGCATCATTGCCATCATATTGCTCATTTGTTGACATAATTCAATAATCTCGTCAACTTGATTAACTCCCTTGGTATGTGGTTCTGATCCACGACTTGAAAATTGTTGAGAATTTGCTGCCATACTCTCAATCAACTCTCTAGCTTGTGTCACCGTCTTGTTCATAAGTGCACCACCACTTGCAGCGTCAATAATATTCCTATCACTTGCTTGGAGACCTTCATAGAAGTATTGGATAATCATTGCGTCACTAAAGATTCCCCCATATTTTGCTTGAGGGCATCTTTCCACCAATCTCTTGTATCGTTCCCAACATTTATATAAAGATTCCCCCATATTTTGCTTCATCCCACAAATCTCCTTGCGAATTTGAGTAGCCTTTGATGCAGGAAAATATCTCTCTAAATAGAGTTTCTTCAACCCATTCCATGTTGTGACACTTCAAGGAGTAAAATAATACAACCAATCCTTAGCACTATCCGCCAAAGAGAATCGAAAAACTTTCAATATTGTACCATCCGCATCAGTATCCTCTGGAAGAATCGCCATGACAATGGTGTGGAAGTACATAAGATGCTTGTTTGGGTCCTCATTCACCATGCCATAGAACTTTGGTAAATCTCTAAGCAGCCCCGGATTGATCTCAAAAGTGGAGTTTGTTTGAATACACCCTTGGTGTGTATCCAGCTTGTGAGAAGCCAAGTCCTTGAGTGTACGATTTGCATCACTCATTGCTTCTTCTTCTTCTTCAAAAGGTAGTTCTTGTTCAACCAGAACCTCTTGTTCTACAACTTCTTCCTCTACTTCCAACTCTGGTTCTTCCGCCTCGTCAACTCTTGCTTAGAGTATTGTTCCTTCACGAGTAGTTATCCCGCACCTTCGATAATTCCATTCTTGGGAGCCAGGGATTAGTACCTGAAAAACAATTCTCACAAACTAAGTCAGAAAAACGAAACAAGAAATAAGAAGCAAAGATCAAATCAAAAATAATAAAAAGAAACTAAAAACTATATAACAAGCCGAATGCCTCTCCGGCAACGGCGCCAAAATTTGATCGGTTGTTAGCCGAGCAAAAATAATTCACTTTCTCACTCAACTATATATAAATATAGTATGCGATAAGAAATAGTTCGTATCCACAGAGAGGCAATTATTGTTATGCAATTTTCAGATTCTTCAGTAACCAAGGGGGGGATTTTTGTTGTTTTAGCAATAAAACTAAATTGAAAGCAAAGTAATAATAAAAGTAATCAATAAGGAGAAGATATTGGTCACGGAAGAGTATCATTCACAAGCATGTATTTTCATAAATGACTAGAATTGGTAATTTAACCTCGCAATTATCAAAATTCCTAGGATATCTTGATCGCAAGAGTATCCCGTTTATTTCCCGATTTTATCACAAACAACATTAAAAGATGCTATAGTGAAATCTACTTTGAAAGCAACCTAAAGTGTAAAAGCACAATTAAGTTTAAATCCCTAAGAGAAATAAGTTCTATGAAATAAGACTAATCAATGCAAACAAACGTGTAAAAGTACTAATTCGTTTTAACAAAGGTTATGATCCATATGCGATTAAAAAGATCTATCACTACAAGTAATAACCGCAAGATGCTACTAGAAATCAGAGATAACAACTTTTACGTATTGAAAACTCTAATATAGCTATAGAGATGAAAAAAAATCCAATTGATTCCGGAATCAACCAAACTAGCATTCAAATCATATGATAATAAAAATAATGAATCATAAACGATAGAATTGAGACAAAACTAATTCATAGAATCAAATAACATGTTTGATGAAATCAACTTTATCCCATAACCAATAATTGTATTTAGCTACTCATATTAATGGAGTTCATTACAAAAATATTAATTGAATAAAAGAAGATGAACATAAGCAAACCCTAGTAGAAATAGCCGCTTTCCTCCAAAACTCCAAGAATAATATGTTATATTAAAGTTGTAGAAGTATTTCCCTTTTGTAGCTTTTGTCCCTTCCAAAACTAGGTAAAGTCTCAAAAGCCCATATCTAATGTGTCCATCAAACCCACATAAGAGAAACACCCATGTGAAAATCTGCCCCAAAAGTGGCCGCCGGAAAAATGGTGCTAGAGTCGGAAGTTGGCCGAAATCCGGTACCGGAAAAATATCTCAGGTGACCGGTCAAACTCAGACCGAGTCAATGAGAAGTCAGTCAGATTAACTGGTTGAATCAGATCAAGCACCGAATCAGATGAGTCAAGTCAGAGTCAGCTAACTTAGTCAAGCCATGCCATTCCTGTAGTTGCAGGATTTCCCACACTACACCCTTGTCAAGAATCTATGAAAACTAAGTCATAATTGTGGATGAATCAACAACACTTTTACTAATTCACTTTCAGGAAGATTTACAAGAAATATCAAAACTCAGAAAGTACAACTTTCTTTTCCGAGTTTTCTCTCCTCAAAATTCTTTCAGCTCTCAAAAATACATCATCCTTTTCTGGATTTAGTCGAACCCTTTATATAGGAAAATACATAGTGGAAGACAGCTAAGATTTCCTCTTAATTCGGATCTACTCTGCGATCTCATAGTCATAACTTTAGTCTTCACCATCGCCAACTTTATAACCATCGTGAAGCAGACTTATTCTTCATATATCTTTAATCGTTAACCGTTACATCACTCTTTTGTGAAACTCGCCAAATGTTGTTGAAATCTTGCGACGTTCTCGTCAAAGTGTTGTTTAATACTTGTAGAAATGTTTGGGCTTCTCGCAGAAGTGTCGTTTCCATCGCGAGAATATCGTTGTGGCGATATTCTGGTCCTACATCTTGCCTCTTCTCATGTCTTTTCTACGAAGAAGATAAGATATGAGAAACTAATATGCCATAATTGCTTATCTTTTCAGATTTCTCCGTCCTTCGCCAGCTGTCTTCACGAATCTTTTCTTCAAATAAATTTTTGACACGTCTCCTCTAACCGCTGCGATTTGACCACCCACGCCTTTCCTTGGCATTAATTACTATCACCTTCTTCGAGAAATTTCTTCTTCTATAAATACTCTTCTCATTCTTATCTTTTTTCTCTTTTACTTTCTTCTTCATTCTCCGTTCCTTCTCTGCAAATCTTACTGTTCTTCCGCGAATTGCGCTTCTGCTACTGCTGTAATTTCTTTCTTCTTTTCAACCTTTCCTTTTATTCCCATACTCAAAGATGGTTCTTCTTGGTGCTAAAACTTGAAGGCCTTCAATAAAATGCGCGAGAAACTCAGAATCAAAGGTTTTAACTTGTCTTTAATTCCAGATCATGATTCTAGATCTGAACTTTCTCTAAAATTATTTACTGATGATCAATGTTCTCGCGAAAAAATCATAGTATCGCTAGGACAACTTCAAGCTGGTCTTCCCCTTCCTCTCTATGACCCAGAACTCCCATTATTCTATCAAATAATTTCTGATGAAAGATTCTCGCGAGCAGTATATCAACTAGGTGGAGATTGTATCAGATTACTACTAGAATATGCTTCTCGCGGTGCTAATAAAGGAAATCGTTACCCTGAAGCTCCAAAGAATCCTTTATTTAAAGATGTCCCCATTGTTTCTGCAGATTACACTGTGGACAACTTCTTTGTAAATTACAGTATAGTCCCTATGAAGAGAGATAGCACCTGCTGGGGTGTTCGTTTGAAAAAAGAGAAGGTCTATAGCGATGACAAAGCTCTTATGCTGGATATTGATTTTCATACACCTACCAACCAAGGTCCTCGCCATTCTAGCGATGAAAAGTGGTTCATCTTTCCATTGTGTCTTGAAGGTCTTTATATATCTGGTTCTCGCGAACTTCCTGCGAATCTCGCAGAATATCAACCTTGGGTCTTTAAATGGACTGAAAGAACTAAAGAAGTATATTCTCTTAACTTTTCATATTATTATCATTTACTGTCTTTTTTATATTCTCGCTAACTATTTTGATCTGTCTCAGATTGATAGGATGAAACTCAGCTATCAAACTCATAGGAAACCCAACACCTTTTTTGCTCTTAAATCTTTCACGGATGAAGTAAGAAATATTTCCTTGTAAATTTTAACAATATATTGTTTCCCCTATTTATTATCTTCATCTGTGATCGCAGGAGATTGAAGAACTTGAACCCTTAGAACCAAAACCCAAGGGAAAATCTTCTACTGATCGCAAAGGAAAATCTGCTGGCTCTGCTAAAGGAAAGCCTATTACCCCTCATGATGGAGAATCTAGCGATCAAGATAAAGATATTATTCCTCCTAAAGGGAAACCCTCTGCTCCTTGTGGTGAAGATTCTAGCGATCCTCATTTGAAGAAAAGGAAAATCCAACCTTCTTCCTCTTCAACTCCTCAAACAATTCCAGAAAATTCAAGTGTTGATCTTGATAAAGATAATAATGACGAGGGTTTTAATGTTAGCGGTTTTCCCCCAATAAAAAATTCTTCTTCTTTTGATTCTTCAATGACTCATTTGTCTAGAATTTTTAGCGATATTTCCCATAGCATGACTATTAATGATGAGGATGAAACTATTGAGAAAATATCCCAAGCTCTCGCTAAAGTTTGCGATGCCCCTATTCTGGTGGATAATGATTCTCTCCAAGGAATCTCAAAATCGCTAACTCCCAGTCTCTTGAATTCTCTTGGTGCTTTGGTAAGTTTTCATTTTTTCAGCTTGTTTATATATTTTCTTCATCGCTAGATCTCAACTTACATTCTTCTTTCGCAGGTTGGAAGAGCTTCTTTTGCTGTTGCTTCTGATTTAGATAAAAGATGTGCCAGCTCTGAAGAAAAAGATGCTAAACTTTGCCAGGATAAACAAAGATTAAAATCTGAAGTTATTGAGCTTCACAAGAAGAATAAACAGCTGGAGGCTTAAGCTTCGGTTAATAAGCAAAAGATCTCTGATCTTGATAAAGCTAACCAACAATTATATGGTATGATTAATTTCCCTTCTTTTTTAATTCTTTTTTATTCTATCGCAACTTATTCAAGCGGCCACTTTTAACTTGCAGATATTTATGGTCTTACTGACGAGGCTATACTCTTTCAAACTTTTCCTGAACCTATAGATGATCATACTCTTCTTGCCTGTCTTAATAATTCTTTAAGTAATTTCTCAAATGATAAGATTAAATCTCTTTCCATAGATGAACTTAGATCCAAATTTGATCTATTAAAAATTGAACACAGGTTCAATTTAGGCTTGACTGATAAATATAGGCGCTTTTATCTTGATTCAAAGAAAGAAATAGATAGATTAAGACAGAAGAATAGCGATCTTATTGACGAGAAAGATCTTTCCATTAAAAAGGGATCCAAGACCCTAGCAGACTTTCATAAAACTCTCCTTGACATTCAAATGGATAGAGATAAACTTATACGCGAGAATGAAGATCTTCTTGCGAGGGAAACTCAAGTTCGATCTCGTCTCCTCATTAATAGCGATGACGAGTTTGCTTGGGCTGCAAAGTTTCTTGACAATGCCAGGAATGACTTAGGTGTAGATATTAGTCTCCAGGTTGAACAAAATGCTTTAATTAGAGACATGATTTATGAAAGAGAAGGTTGTTAACTTGTTCAATTCTTTCTAACTTTTCATTTTAATATTCTTCCTGATAATGCTTCTAATTCGTTGTCACGTTCTCGTAGCTGCTGAGAAGAATTGTCGCGAGAGACTTCAAGAACTTGAAGATGAGAAACATTAACTCGCGACCAAACTTATTTCTCGCGATGAGAAGTATTCAAGATTAAAGGACCGTCTCAACGCTACTACTGCGAATTTTAACAGATCTCTTGTTATTACTCGCAATAAATTCATTAAGTTGGTCTGTGATGATCATAATATCCCTCATTCTGTATATCCTGATCTAGAAGAAGAGATCCCATCAGAAGTTCCAAGACCTACTATCTCTGATAGTGAAGCTGAGGATTCTGGCGATGAAGATAGTATTGGTGATGATGAACAAGAGGGAAACTCTGACGATGAAGAAAAATCTGACAATGATGAAGAGAAGAAATCTGACAATGAAGATGGCAATCAGTAAAATTAGTTTTCTTCTTCTTTTGTCTTCTTTGTATAATTATTTCCTCTTTTTTGTAATTAACTGCGAGTTTCTTCGCCAATATAAACTCCTTTTGCTTCTGCATGTACGAGTCAGAAAACAATTCTCTTTTGCAAAACAATCAATATAATTGTTATCTTTTAATGATCTATATAAGTATGTTACTTATCAATGCAATTTTATCATATGATAGATGAATAATAATTTCATCATTCTATGCATTCCCATACTTGCCTCTATTATTCATCTGCAATAAGAGAAAATTGCATAAAGATTAAATATTAGTTGAAGTAAAAATGTATTATGCCTCAGTACTGGCATTAAATTATGCCTCAGTACTGGCCAAATCTCATAAATACTGCGAGCAATATCGCAATAATCTGTTGGTCTTATTATGCCTTCCTAGTTAAAGGTCTTATTTGGCCAACCTTTTTATTTCTCTGCGACAAAATCGCAGGACGTCTTTATATTTGCATGTATTGACCCATTGATCTTGTCTTATCAGTATCTTTTCAATATCTCTGCGACAATATGACAAGTCTAAATTCTATCGCAAGAACAAAGCATCGTGACATTGACGTCTTGCGATGAAATCGCAGGACGTCTTTACACTTTCACGCAAAGACCCATTGATCTCATCTTAAGATCTTCTCTTTAGGCTTTTTGCCTTTGTATAATTTTCGTCACGCGACAATATGACAGGCCTAAATGATCTTGCGATCATAAATCCCCATGACATTGCCGTCTTAAGACATTTATCATCTCCCTAATGGAGGGTGCCGCCATTATCTCCCCCTGGTTGCCCCTTCAAGGAGGGCACATCGGCCGTACAAGACTAGCTCCCCCCATCCGGATTTGCCAACAACCAGTTGTGTTTGAAGCCTCTTGTCCTTTATGCCTATATAGCTTATAGTTACAAGACTGCACCCTAAGTGGGGTTTTCTTCAGGCCAAGTGCATTGTAGCCAAGACTTACCAAGGATGGCAAGAGAGTTTCGTACGCTCCGGGCACCATTGGCTCAACCGTGTACCTCGGCGCCTTGGTCATACTCTGCACTTCTTGGAAGAGATTCTCGGTCGCCCAACCAGGGTATAACCTTATATAGCTGGTAATCCAAGATCTCTCTCCCGTATAGGTTTTCTTTAACCCAACATCTGCATGACTCAGGTTCCAGGAGCGGTATAACCTTATCGCTGAGTCATGTCAAGAGAAACCCCCTCATACGACACGCTATTAGGTCTTATATTTGCCTCTTACGAAATTTTATTCGCGAACTAGGGTGCACGCCATAAAGGTTCGTCCCATTCTTTTAATCTCTGCGAAATTTTATTCGCTATTCTTGCGAGTTTTATGACTCTGATAGAATTTCATAACTTTGAAAATCTTGCGATTCTTTCAAGTAGAATATTCTTGTTCAATTACATATTTTTTCAAACAAATCATTCATAGAGTTTTCTGGAATTCATCATTTTACCTCTCTACTTACTATTTTCTGACTCTGCTTTTCTGCTACGTTTTACCGTTGTTTCCTTTTCTGCGAGACGCTCGCCATCAGCTGTTACATCCTCTTTCCGTTCTATTGCATCAATCATTAACCTTTCACATCTCTGTTGTTGTTTGATTTTGTACTTCCAATTTCTATTCTTTTCAGCTCTTTCTTCGCAAGACTTTATGTCGATTTCATAACATTTCTTGCTTTCTCCCCAATCTCCCTTAATAATTCCAACACCTTTAGGATGAGGAAATTTGATACATTGGTGATAAGTGGAGGAAACACCCAATATCCCATGTAACCAAGGTCGTCCTATCAAGGCATTGTAAGGTGATTCGATGTCCGCGACGCAGAATAAGATTTTTGAAGATATTCCTTGTAACGGTATCTGCATTTCAATTTCCCCATTTGGTTTGTTAGATGTGCCATTAAAACCATAGATTTTGTATGTTGATGGAATTAGATCTTCGTCTTTCCCACCCATGGTCTTATAGGTATGATAAAATAATATATCAACTGAGCTCCCTGTATCTATTAGAACTCTATTGATAGCCCAAGAATCTTCATTTTCAGTATCATCTTCTTCATCTTCTTCTTCTACTTTCTTGGGATTTATTTCTAACCTTATTACCGATGGGTTATCATGTTGCTCACCAGGCTCTGGTACTTCTTGTGCAGTGAAATATATAGTCTGTTTCTGCCACTCCTCTAATGGCGAGGCTCTCGCGATATTCAATATCTCTTTTCCATCTGTGTCTCTCGCAAAGACCCTGCTCAGAATATTGTCATGGAAATCCTCTATAGTTCTGTGTGAATGCACTATAGAATTACAAAACAAATTCTTTGCTTTATCCCCAACTTCTATTACGAATGTTTCTGCTCCTTTTACAGCATTCACTCTGCGAGTTTCTGGTGCTGGAAGTAATTGCTAAGATTGTGGATGTCCTACTAGAAAATGATTTAACTTTCCCTGATCAATCATCCTCAAGATTATTCTCTTCACATTCCTACAATCGTTTACTGAGTGGCCATGAAAATGATGGTTAGGACAGAATTCTTGACTTTGATTGTTTGGATGTGGTTCTTTTCCCATGTTCCACGGAGAGGGTATATTTTCCATCAAAATGATAGCTTCCCAAATCTTTTCTATGCTGGTATTAAGAGCTGGCATCTTTATTTCTTCCCATATTATCCTCTGATTGCCTTGTCCTCTAAAATTATTCTTCCTTTGTCCACCATAAGTTTCTTGAGGTTGATCGAGTCTTTGAATTTTATTATTTCCACCGCGATTATAATAATTCTTCTCCCTTTCATATTCTTCCGGATCTCGACTGCCCATCGCTACTAATTTGTTTTGGTTATCAATGACTACTTTCTCTTGTTGTGATTGCGAGGTGCTCGCTACATTATTTATTATTTTAGGGAGCAAACTTCCACTTGCCGCCAGAGAGCTGGTGTTCATGATTGGGTATGATTCCATCTCATTTTGTTTCTCCTCCAAAGCAATGTATTCTTCCTGCATTTCTCGCAATTCTATCATGGTGATTGTATTTTTGATTCTGAAAATCTGAACGTACAGTAAATTAGTCGCGAACATTGCATTAATGATGGATAGGATCAGATATCTTTCATCCACTCTTCCAGCCATTTCGCTGCACATTGATTTCCATCTTATTGTTAAGTGATTCAGACTCTCGCCAACCCTCTGTTTTAGCCCAAACACATCTTCAATACCCGGCCGCGATGAATTGTTGCTAATATACGCTCCTAAAAATATAGCTTGTAAATGATCAAAAGAAGTTATTGTATTTTTTGGTAATCCCTCAAACCATTTCAACGCCTCGCCAGTTAAGCTAGATGCAAAATATTTTCATAACACAGCATCATGATTCTCCCACTGTAGCATACATATAACATAAGCTTTGACGTGTTAAACAACACAAGTAGTCCCATCAAAAATGCTGGTTAATGCTGGTAAATTGCATTTTGGAGGTATTCCTCTTAACTGTACTTCTTGAGTAAATGGAGTCCTCGCAGCTTCTTCAATAGCTTCATCAAGTTTCCTTTTACCTCCTTCTCTTCTATTACTTATCATTCCTCGCATTTTTGCTAATTCTCTCAAAATTTGCTCATTCTCAGCTGAGTTTTGTTCCATTGGCCTTTTTAATGCAGCTTCCCTTCTTCTGCGTTCTTGTCTTTCTTGTCTTGTAAGATTTTGTGTATCTCCTTCTTCATCATCATCATGTCTTTCTCTGCAATTTTCTCTTTCACCATCCTCTTGAAATCGCAGTTGCCTATCTTCTTCTCTGCGAATTTCTTCATTCTCCTCATTTCCCTTCGCTGTCTCTCTATTATCCTTTGTATCCTATTGTTGATGGTGGAATTCTATTCAGGGCTAAAATTGTAAAAGCCAAATTCTAAGTTGACGTCCTACAAGGGATAAAGCCTTCATGCGGTGAATATTCTCACCATATTAATTCATTGGAGCATGTGCAACCATACATGAGAATTAAAACCTACCCAGAGCGGAGCATGTAGCAACCATCCCGATTTTTTGTAGGTTTGCAGCATTAAAATTAATGCCCTGCTCAAAGCCTTGTGTTCGACATGCAAACACCCGTAGGCTACCTGACGGCGGGTTATATTAGCCCCGTTGAACGCATGCAAGACTACCCATGTTAGTCTCACATGCTGAAAACAAACTCAAAAATAGATCTCATCTGTCCAACTTCGCAGGCATGGTTGGACGGCCTAGATCACGCGCGGGAACGAGTAGCCCGCACGCACATGCTCACCGTCGTCCCAACATTCCCCTCGCACCATCGACCTCACCAAAAGAGGTCGGCAAATGTCGGATTCGGTCGGATGTAGGTAACCGGTCGGAAACCCTAATTTAGGGTTTGCATCAAGTGGTCGCAGGCAGCCACTTTGAGACAAACGAACGGAAGCCAAAGGAAGGCGGGATTAGCTGGACGACCACACCAGCATGTCCACTGTGGGCCCAGATACACGGCCAACTAATCGGATGCGAACGGTTACAGACAACCATCTCGATTTGCGCGCCCAAAGGTAGCATGCACGGCCCCCTTCTAATCTCGGTTGTCCATCATCGCAGGCTGAAATGAGCGACTTAGATTGCTCTGGTTGACTTCCAACAAGCATGGGCATGTAGAGTGGCATCCCGCCTACATGTTGGACTGATCGGCCACTCCATGCACGCCTCCCAAGGCTTAAAACCGTTAGGGTGAAAAGGGAGGCTTGCAAGTCTTCCAAACCCTAATCCAACGGTTATTCCTCCATCAATCTCATCCGTCCAAGTTCGCATGCTTGGGTGAATAGCCTAGGAAGGGAGTTAGGTGGAAAACAAGGTATCACCGTGATCACCATCCTCCACACTTCCCCATGGCATAACCGGCCAAGGTGGGTCCCGCTTATGCGACCTCCGAACAACGCCTGAACATATCTAGTTGAGTCACTTCAACTTGAAATCTTTTCATCAAGGTTGTGTAGGCTTCAAGCATGTTAAGCATATTTAATGCACCGCATGCATAAAATATGTGCCTACAAACAACTTGATTATTTTACCTAGCACCGTTTGCTACCTTATGTGGGTCCCACGACTCACTCGAGACGTTAATTACGTCACAACTGGGGTATTGGTCTGGCGGTTTACAGCGTGCAGCGTGCAGCGTGCAACACGCCATCACAAGATTGTGTCAGGGAAACATGGGCGGTTAGCGATGATAGGAGAAGTGGGAAAACAAACGTGTGACACTAACACACAACTCCATTTCCTCCATCACTCCACTTCCTCCACTTTCCCACGAGAGACATGATGAAGGCTTATCGACTTGTATAAATAGGTTCTCCTTCCTATTTCCAAGAACACAGAAAAAACCAAGTGTTAATACCATCGTATTCAACACCCATAGCCTGCCTGTAACATTTGCTAGCCTGCTCAACCTTCTGTTAACAAGTCATCAAATAGCCTTCACCTTCATACCCTCAACACCATCTTCGCTTCCCTCCCTAAGATCAACCTCACATCCTTCACATGTGACCGAAACAAATCTGGAACGGCCGTGTCTTCGGTTTAGGCCAGAATTGTACAGATTATCTCTCGAATCAAAAGTGCTCATCATGCAGCACATTTGTTGAAGGTTTAAATTCACTTCTCATCCACACACACCCAAAATTATCTAAACCTGCAGAAGTAGTTTTCTCCCACAAACAATTGGCGACCACAGTGGGAGGTTAATCTATCGGTTGTGAAGTCGATCTCTTCAATACCATTTTAATTTTCAAGAATGGTGGATCTTAGATCTGGATCAGCAACCAATCCCGAGGTAGGTAGCACCGACATCACTTCTAGCGCTGATATCCCAATTACTGGTGGCACTATACAACCCGCTAGTACAACCAACGTGTCCCGTGGAGTTGCGTCTTCTACCATCGGTAGCACCAGTACCAGCGGAGCATGAGAGGACATTCCAATAGGTGTGACACCTCCCATTACAAGAGCTAGAGAGGCTGCAAATCCAGGAATTTCCTCAAGCATGACACCTCCGTCCATCACCAGAACGACTGCTACTCCCCCTTTAGGACGAGGATCTGGAGGACCCAAAGGAGGACAACCTCCTATCACCATGGTGGACTTGATGGAGAGACAATAAACCCTCGCTAAAGCTCAGGCAGACATGGCAAGCACTCAGAAGGAGTTACTCACCTTCCTTAAAACATTAACCGATCGATTACCGCAAGAGCCGAGACATCCCCAAGGGCCAACAAGAAATACGTTCAGCACACCTGGAGCAGGTGCCTCAGTTACGCAAGCCTACCTGAACGAAGAGTCTTATGTTTCTGACTACGCAAGAGAAAGGGACCAGGAGCGTCTCAGAGAAAGGATCCGACCATCCAATTTTATTACACGGGAAGATCTGGAGAGACTCCTCCAAAATCGTGGCAAAGAAAATCCGATGGACGCGCATCGACACCAACCTCCATATCCACAAGACGTGCAGCGGATTCCTCTTCCCAGGGGATACACCTCCCCTCAATTCACCCTTTACGATGGTACCATTAATGCTCGTGAACACGTCTCTCGATTTTTAGAATCCTTAAGAGAACACGAATACAATCACATTCTCCGCCTGAAGGAATTCTCCAAATCACTTACGGGGAGAGCCTATACCTGGTACAAAAACATCGCACCCGATAGCATATCCAATTGGAGTGAGATGGTCAGCGCGTTTTACAAGAAGTACTTCTTTGTATCTGAGCAAGTTACTTTCTCAGACCTGGGGAGAATCTCCCAACTGAACAACGAACATCCAAATGATTTTGTCAAGAGGTTCAGAACACAAGCGTTGGACTGTCATGAACCAAATGTCACAGAACGACAGCTGGTGGAATTATGCATCAACGGAATGATACCCATATATCGCGCCCTGCTGGAAAACTTGGGATTCCAGACGTTCTCAGAGCTCCATGAAGCAGCCAAACGTTCATCCACTACCGCCCCAGCATTATTGGAAAGAACCAGGATCGTTCGGAGCGACGATTTACGAGATAATCGGGGAAACAGGCGCCTCATGAACAAGCAGTATAATACTGGCCCTTCTGTCAGTGTAGTAAGCGAAGGCGGAAAGAGAAAAGCTCCAGTGGCAGCAGAACAACAACCCAAGCGTGCAGCTCAAACGCATAAAGCTTCACTCCGTAAGAGAACATGCAAGGATCCTGCGCAGAGCACCGAAGACACAGGCTTCCCGTTTATGATAAATGAAGTAATGGAACTCTTGGAGGCATGGATTCAGGATGATGCTATCAAGCTACCTCCTATCAGACGTCCACCAACTGAGAAAGACATGGCAGACCCTAAGTACTGCCGTTATCATAGGTTTGTTCACCACCCAACTAAAGATTGCAACAAGTTGAAAGAAATTTTCAGTGAAAAGATAGCAGAAGGAGAGCTTCAATTGGGAAATGAAGGAGTTCACATAGACCCTCTTCCTGTCCGAAGTTGCATGATCTCTGGAGACTCTGTACGCAAGACTGCACAATCCATGATGGAACACATGTGTGAAATTTTGTACCTTTCCAAGGTACAACGTCAAGATATATTCATGGCCCTCAACCGTATTGTGTCAGGCAGGCGTTTGTACCCAGAAAAATAAGTCTTTCCAGCATCTCAAGCCTCCTTGGAAGATAACGCCAACAAAGGAAACTGGGGACTTTTGACCGTCTCCCATTTGAAAGATGTCAAGTTCGATAGCACATTAATCGATGCAGCTTCTGAATTCAACATCGTTACTATCAAGACCCTGCAAGATGCGAAAATCTCAAAGCAGGAGGCTACCCGTGGTCCGACTGTGATCAAGAGCCCAGCAGGAGAGTTTGTGGATGTTTACGGATACATTGACCTTGATGTCAAGATAGGTAACACTCCAACATAAGCCATATTCCATATAATTAAGGAACATCCAGATTACGACATGATTCTGGGGCGCCCGTGGGTACACAAGGCGCATTCCTTACCAATCTCAGTACCTGGAAGAATCTCCAACAAGCCAGCTCCGATGATTTTCAAAAAACCTTGGAGACTCGAAGACTGCATGTTGCCTCCATACCAACAACTCACAAGCATAACGCAACTCCATGGTGAAAGCCCTTCATCCTACGTCAAGAGATTCCGAGCCCAAGTAAGTCTCATTAAACAACCCTCTTTGCAAGTAGTGGATAATTGTCCTGCTGGACCATAGGGGACTGTTTCACCTGACAGGCGGGCCACCACCAAGAGATGTGAATGGAGTGCTGGCCCCTTTAAGCGCTTCACCAAAAGTTTGGAAGCAGTCAAGAATGACACGTGTCAGAAGCAAGCTGTTATACCAAGTCCAAATCCGTTTCAAATCGGAGATATGGTAGCAAAGGTAACCACGTTCCAAGTTGGAAACATGGCAGTAAAAATAACTGCCCAGCCTGATATGCCTGCAAAGGAAGAGGAAGTATTCTTAGTAGCAGATGTTATCTTGGGCGGTTACTGCAAGATCATCAATGCAGACAAACTCGAAGGTGTAGTTTTTCACTCACGATGGCTCAAGCTCTACCTCACATGAAGACACGACATCACCTCTCTAATCCCCCCGGGGGGGATTCCTCCAACAATTTTCCTTTTCACAATATTTGTAATTCCTTCAAAATGATGGCACCGCTTGCCTTCATACTTATTAGGGTTTCAATATTTCTTCAAGTAATCAAGATTTCATTCCTTTTATAATTTCTCATAAAATCACACAAAGTTATGAGTCACCTTCAAACCACCATTACCCAGAAAGAAAACCCTAAATCCTCATACCAAATCTTCATACCAGCCTGGTAATATGGGAGGAATAAAATATGTAAAAAGGGGAGGAGGAAGGTATCCTACGTGATCTACTTCAACAGAGCCAGACTCACGTCAGGGGGCACAAGCAGAAAAATATGCATGTTTTGAAAGCAACATTGAATAAAACTTTGTTCAAGACAAGCAAGCAAAGAAGAAAACTTCAAACTCAACCGCCACTGAGTATAAAAAAAAACTACGAAGAATAATAACAAGGAAACTCAATTGCTGGTTGCGTCTTCATCACTGTTGGGATCCACATCTTGTGCCGCTTTCTCCAGAGACGCCTCAACTTTTTCTTCGGGCACAGCATCTACCGCCTCAACATCTTCATCATGCGTATCTTCTGCACCTTCTACAGAATCCATTGCAACCTTGGAAATCATGCCAATCACTTTCGGACGTTCAGTCTCATCAGTATCAGGGTCAAGGATTATCACAGCACCACGTATTGGGTAATCACACTTCCTATCACCTGCAGGATGTTCGTGTTCAACCCTCCGTCTCTTCAACCGAGCCGCGAACCTTTCAGCTCTTGAGCTTACTGGTGCTTGTGACGCCTCGTGTTTTCACTTCGCTCGCAACGCTTCTTCATGTCTTTGTTTCTCCTCCATATTGATTGCAACTGAAAGAGCATGGAGCCGCCCCCTGACAATGGTTAAATGCAAGACAAACATTCCCTATACGGCATGGCCGACTTCACGAAGTGGCGAATCAATTTTATCCATCACCTCCTCATGTGCGTTAGCTTCTGGTTTATCAACTTCAAAACCTTTTTCTGAAGAAGCTGTAGAGTGATCATCACCAACTCCTTTCATGATGTACTGCAAAAAAGAGAGGAAGATAAGTTACGGCGGCACATAAAAAGTATTCTAATCACAACTATCGCCAATTGATTAAGAAATCAACGTGTGGAGCAATACCTGAGATGTTGAAGAAGACGATCGCCTAATGAGAAGAATACAGGAAAACTTCTTTATATGCTTCACGATCCAAAAAGATCCCCAGGAGAAAAGAAGTCCACCTTTGTCGCTTTCTGAGGCTGTTGAGTCGGGATTGTGATCAACAATGTTTATCGAATGCACGATGCTTGCTAGGCATATGAGAAGGCACGCATAAAGAGGAAGGCCAAGGTGGATCGATCCACCAAGCTGTACTTCCCCAGCCGAGCTTTACCATTGGAAGGATCAACTCAACCGTCTCCAAGGCATTTAACACACATGACATACCTTCTCCCACGCGGTAAACATGTATTTACTCTGACTTTAGTTATTTTTGTATGAAAATTGTCACCATCTCATGCCTACCCTACAATAGTGTAACCATTTCATGCTAGGCAGGGGACTTAATGTTGATGGTGGAATTCTATTCAGGGCTAAAATTGTAAAAGCCAAATTCTAATCTGACGTCCTGCAAGGGATAAAGCCTTCATGCGGTAAATATTCTCACCATATTAATTCATGGAGCATGTGCAACCATCCCTGAGAATTAAAACCTACCCAGAGCGGAGCATGTAGCAACCATCCCGATTTTCTGTAGGTTTGCAGCATTACAATTAATTCCCTGCTCAAAGCCTTGTGTTCGACATGCAAACACCCGTAGGCTACCTGACGGCGGGTTATATTAGCCCCGTTGAACGCATGCAAGACTACCCATGTTAGTCTCACCTGCTGAAAACAAACTCAAAAATAGATCTCATCCGTCCAACTTCGCAGGCATGGTTGGACGGCCTAGATCACGCGCGGGACCGAGTAGCCCACACGCACGTGCTCACCGTTGTCCCAACATTCCCCTCGCACCATCGACCTCACCAAAAGAGGTCGACAAATGTTGGATTCGGTCGGATGTAGGTAACCGGTCGGAAATCCTAAATTAGGGTTTGCATCAAGTGGTCGCAGGCAGCCACTTTGAGACAAACGAACGGAAGCCAAAGGAAGATGGGATTAGCTGGCCGACCACACCAACATGTCCATTGTGGGCCCAGCTACACGGCTAAGAACGGTTGCAGACAGTCTTCTCGATTTGCGCGCCCAAAGGTAGCATGCACGACCCCCTTCTAATCTCGGTTGTCCATCATCGCAGGCTGAAACGAGCGACTTAGATTGCTCTGGTTGACTTCCAACAAGCATGGGAATGTAGAGTGGCGTCCCGCCTACCTGCTAGACCGATCGGCCACTCCATGCACGCCTCCCAAGGCTGAAAACCGTTAGGGTGAAAAGGGAAGCTTGCAAGCCTTCCAAACCCTAATCCAACGGTTATTCCTCCATCAATCTCATCCTTCCAAGTTCGCATGCTTGGGTGAATAGCCTAGGAAGGGAGTTAGGTGGCAAAAAAGGTATCACCGTGATCACCATCCTCCACACTTCCCCATGGCATAACCGGCCAAGGTGGGTCCCGCTCATGCGACCTCCGAACAATGGCTGAACATATCTAGTTGAGTCACTTCAACTTGCAATCTTTTCATCAAGGTTATGTAGGATTCAAGCATGTTAAGCATATTTAATGCACCGCATGCATACAATATGTGCCTACAAACAACTTGATTATTTTACCTAGCACCGTTTGCTACCTTATGTGGGTCCCATAACTCACTCGAGACGTTAATTACGTCACAACTGGGGGATACAAACTGGGGTATTGGTCTGGCGGTTTACAGCGTGCAGCGTGCAACACGCCATCACAAGATCGTGTCAGGGAAACATGGGCGGTTAGCGATGATAGGAGAAGTGGGCAAGCAACCGTGTGACACTAACACACAACTCCATTTCCTCCATCACTCCACTTCCTCCACTTTCCCACGAGAGACATGATGAAGGCTTATTGACTTGTATAAATAGGTTCTCCTCCCTATTTCCAAGAACACAAAAAAAACCAAGTGTTAATACCATCGTATTCAACACCCAAAGCCTGCCTGCAACATTTTCTAGCCTGCTCAACCTTCTGTTAACAAGTCATCAAATAGCCTTCACCTTCATACTCTCAACACCTTCTTAGCTTCCCTCCCTAAGATCAACCTCACATCCTTCACCTGTGACCGAAACAAATCTGGAACGGCCGTGTCTTCTGTTTAGGCCATAATTGTACAGATTATCTCTCGAATCAAAAGTGCTCATCGTGCAGCACATTTGTTGAAGGTTTAAATTCACTTCTCATCCACACACACCCAAAATTATATAAACCTGCAGAAGTAGTTTTCTCCCACAAACACCTATCATACTCCTCTTGAATATTATCATTATAGCGATTTTGTGTACGTCTTCTTTCTCGATTTTCATGGTTATTTTGTCGTACTGCCTCTCGAAATTCTTGCTCTTCTACTTCTGCTCTTAATATTTCTCTCTCGCAAGCCAAGCGCGCTTGTTCATCATAGTATCTCTCAATTTCTTCTTCAATTATTCTTTGATTCCTTTGATTCTCTCGCCCCATGCAATATCCTCCTACCTTCCTCTGGATTCTCTTCTTCAATTTGGTTGTTTCTTCCCTCTTGATTTCTATTGTCACGCAGATTATAACGATCTCCACTTATCTCTTCTTCTCTATGACGTTGTTCTCCATTTAAATTTTACACTTCTTTTCTAACATTTCTCATTGGGGAATTTCGCCTTGGCTCTTCTCTGAATGATATTGAATTTGATCTTACAGTACTTCTTGACCTCCTTCTTTGTAACCTCAAATTCTCCATTCTTAGTTCATGATTTTGTCTTGTTAGATTCGCACGTTCCTCCGCCTCTAATCTCCTTTGTTCCTGTGTTATTTGCCTCAGATCATCTACTGTCCCATTTTCACGTCCCACATGAACTAATTCTCCATCCACTCTTTGATTTCTTTCTCCTTCTTCTCCATTTCTTAATTGTCGATTTTCTGCTTCTTCCATTGAATCCGACCTCCAAGTGTGTACGCTCACTCTATCATAATCCACATCCCTATATTGCGTTTGTGCTTGTTGATTCGGCTATTGATTTGAATTTTCTGCTTCATTTCTTATTCTATTTCTTCCTGATCTTATTCTTAAATATTCTTCTAATTCACATGTTCCTTCACTTGCAAGTCTTTTACTCCTCCTCACAGTTGTTGGTGGTTCTGATGTGTTTCTTCTTCTTCTAACCATTTCTTCAATTCTAACAATTTCTTCAAATTTTCAAGTTGTAATTATAGATTTCTTAGATTGATTCTCCCTGTTACGGGCGCCAAAATGTAGTTGTAGGATTTCCCACACTACACCCTTGTCAAGAATCTATGAAAACTAAGTCATAATTGTGGATGAATCAACAACACTTTTACTAATTCACTTTCAGGAAGATTTACAAGAAATATCAAAACTCAGAAGTACAACTTTCTTTCTGGAGTTTCTCTCTCCTCAAAATTCTTTCAGCTCTCAAAAATACATCATCATTTTCTGGATTTAGTCGAACCCTTTATATAGGAAAATACATAGTGGAAGACAGCTAAGATTTCCCCTTAATTCGGATCTACTCTGCGATCTCATAGTCATAACTTTAGTCTTCACCATCGCCAACTTTATAACCATCGTGAAGCAGACTTATTCTTCATATATCTTTATCGTTAACCGTTACATCAATCTTTTGTGACACTCACCAAATGTTGTTGAAATCTTGCGACGTTCTCGTCAAAGTGTTGTTTAATGCTTGTGGAAATGTTTGGGCTTCTCGCAGAAGTGTCGTTTCCATCGCGAGAATATCGTTGTGGCGATATTCTAGTCCTACAATTCCACAGGCCTTCCTTGGCCAGCCATCTTGGCTCTTCCATTCTCTCTTATAGATTCTGTAACAGCTATAGTACTTATTCTCTTCTTGCTCCCATTTCAGCTGCACATATCCATTGAAACAACACCACATTGGGCCAGTTGCACCTGCAATTCTCATTAATCGCAATCCGTTACAATTCTCAACAATTCCACTTCCTTGCATCCATTCTTCCATGTAATATCATACATTCCACACACACATCATTTAACTCACTTGTACACTGCAAATCACAAGCGTATCACCTGTTTGTAACCATGCCATGTGGTTATTCATTCTAGCTACCAGCCAACTGAATCAACTTCTTCCCTGTAAACATTCATGGTTGTAACCTCAGCAACACATCTACTCTGGATCCTTCAAACCACATCAGCTGCACATGTTCATTGATCAACCATTCATCATATAAAACTGATGGCAACAACTTGCATACTCATCTAACTTCCCGGCAATAATCTCCTTCAAAAACTAAAATAAATTGATTCTCCTGTTGGTGTTGAAAACATTATCTAGCCAGTACCAAACACCCCTCCTACACAGCCATCGAGCCATGGTCACAGCAGTAAAAGACCAAGGCATAAGTGTTGGTACCTCCACTGTTTTCTTGCTTCCAGGATCTGTTTAAACATTCACAGCTTAAACTCTACTTTGAACAACCTTCGCAAACTCTTGAGTCAACACAGAGCACCACCAAAACTCAACACGGCAGAACCACCACAAAACTACACTGCATCACCTAATCATACATCTAATTCAATGCAACCAACACCTCAGACCAGTTCATCATTTCAAGCACAAGTAACTACCATGTATCAACCTGCAACTTGTCACATAATTGCAGCACCAGAACCTCATTATAAAGCATAACTGCTCTTTTTTTTATGATCCAAGCACTACATCTATAATTGTTTTCACTTGAAGCATTACCACTCCAACTTCAAGCATCCAAAAGCATCAATCAACCACTCAGTAATCCTCATAGTCATAGCCACTACATCCATTCTGTAGCTATTAATCTTGTTGTATTGCACCTGCACAGCTGCTCTTTCCATCTTCATTCAAATGCAGCAACACACCTTAGCTTCAGAACTATCTCAGGCCAACAGCAAACAACACACCATCATTCCTTGTAAACCTATCATTTATCTATAGAATATCTGCAATCCACAAATCCAAGGCAAACCCGAACCTCATATCATCATCTCAGCCTTGCAATCTTACATCGCATCAACTCACAGACCAGCAACTCCATTTCAGAAACACCACAAAAAGCAGCTCAACTTCAGAGACCTAAACATTCAACTACACAGATTCAACCAATTGTATCTCTAAATCTCCACTTCCACCAAATCAATAGTACCCAGATCCTCATTCCCTGCTCAATTCCAAACACATCATCAGTATAAACCCATGTCTTCAATCAGTGATATTCAACCACACAAATCAAACTCAAACCCTAAATTCTCCACACAAACCCATTTCCAATTTCATCTTTTCTTCTTCAAAACTTCTTAAATTCACCAGATCCAAAACCCTAGCTTCTTTGTTTCGTTCTACAGCAGCACCTCATCATCTCTACTATTAATTACATCTCCATCTTCTTTAACCACTGCTAAATATATCTCAGTAACGATAATTCTTGGATTTGGTTCAACAACAACATTCTCCCTTGATTCCAAAATAATTACCACGCCGTCATTTCTCAATATTTGCTCTCTCTCTCTCTCTCTAAATTTCAGATGAGTGGTAATGAGAAAACAGATTCTTCTCTAAATTTTAGGGTAATGGTAATGGATGGAATTACTAAAGGAGCCTAACAAATGAATACAGACCACCGACATGAACAACCATTTATCATCCACTATGCTCCAGATAGTGCCTGCACGTGAGAAATGCCGCTTTTGCTCTTCTTCGAATTCTTCCACCAACAGCAGCCGTCTATTACTTCTCAGATTCACCTCTTCTCTTTAGTATCTCTTCATCACTAAAGTTGTCGTGCTTTTCAGACAGAAATTTGCATCACTAAAACTGGCATACTTTTCCGATAGAGATGAAGAAACAAAAGCAAATAATGAGAAATAATCCGCCTCCAACAGCAGTTGCACCTTTTTGCCTTTTAAGCGACGTTTCTTCTTCTTTTGTTCCAAATGACTCAAAAATACCTAAACACTCAAAAGCAAACATAAGATACATATTTTACAAGAAAACTTAGCAAAGAAAGCATAAACCATAGATAAATATCAAGGTGTTTTAGATACCTATCAGATATGTGTGTTTGCGTCCATGAACTATGATTATCTCATAGTGGTCAAAAGTGAACTCTGTCATATATCATTATTGATAAAAGATTGAATGAACTTTTGACATACAAAAGTTAAGCCTATTATGTCATTATTCAAATATTGATGGAAGATAGGTTAAACTTTTGTTTACAAAGATAAAGTCTATTATATGTCTCTATGCAAATAGTGATAAAAGATATAATGTATATTTGTTTATTCCTCAGTATTGGTCTTCCATGATTCACATATTTGTGTAAATACTGTGCGGCTCCTTAAGTTTTCTTATGTTGAGCATTTCCGGTTAAATTAATCATAGGTTCTCTTGTGGTTAATTTAATCGAGTATTTTGGATACAAATTCATATTTCATGTAATTTGTTAATGTCCAAAGATATCCTTGTTTTCATGTGATTTGTGAAAGTAAGGTCGCTATTGTTGTTCTTTCGGGAATGACATTTTATGGGGGTGAGTTCTTTTTTGAACTTGTGATTAATTGCCATATCTTTGTGGGGAGTGCGGCTGTGGAATATTATAGGGTTATCTTGTATCTTTATAAACTCCTTGATGAATGCATTTAGCTTTGGCTATATGATTGCATCTAAAAATTTGATATGTTGTTCTTTTTTGGTCATGAAGTATCTCTTTGGAAATTTCATTAGGATCCCACTAGTTTTCGCACCTTTTCCAATTTATATTGACAAAAATAGGGAGAATTAATGTGTAGTTCACACTACAAGTACATATGGTTTACATATCATTTTGTAAGGGGGAGTGATACGTATCACCATAGCATTGTTGTCAAAGTTGTGATACAATTGAACTTTGATGTTGTGTAATAATACTATAAAACTGTATAACAATGATTGAGAGCTATTGTTTTCTCATTGTTATAGCTACGGATCTTCAACAACTATGATGTTGAGTTGAACACATTTAGAATCATTGGAGTACTTGGAAGTTACAAAGATTTCAATTAATGTTGAAGAACCAAGGAGATCAAGCATTTGGATGAGAAGCTACAAAGTTTATTTATTTTGTAATCTATATGTGTTGATAGTTTTGTCACCAAAATTGACAAAGGGGGAGATTGTTAGAGCATTGCTCGGTCGAACTCGCAAGCGTTGCTATCTCAAGCTTGTTTGTCAAGTTTAGTTTCCAAGACTATAAGTCTTGATTTCTAGTCTACTTATAACTAAGTCTCGAATTAGGATAGTAAGAGTAGTTAAGCTTTAGACTCCACGTCGTTCATTGAATGAAGACGAAGAACTACTTAAGGGAACTTGTGGAACTTCACCAACAAAAGGTATGTGGAGACTTGAACTCATCTATCACTCAAAAGTCTATATACTATATCTTCTATTTGAGACAAAAAGTCATATTGCTATATATACTTCAACTATATACATTTGGTATTTCGAGACGAGTTTATCGAGCTTATCTATTTCTCGAAATGTGTTAGTAATCTTTCGCTTTAACCAAGTTACTCTTTTAATCTTGATGAAAGTCAAAGGATGATCATGTGAAAATCGCCTTGTAATATCTTACATGATTTGTGTGAGACAGCCATTTGATGTAGACTCGGAATGTTTCGTATTGATCATTTAATCACTTCAAAATTGCTTTGAAGCTAATAGCTTGTGTGAGACAGCTATTGTCATATTCCAAGAACGTTTCAATGGTTGAAATCAGGGTTTAGAACATGTAACCATGTTTGGATATAAACATAGTGTGTATTCACATTTGTGTTAAGTCCAAAACAGAGAACCATGGTATGCGCACTCGTACGCATACTGTTTGGTTGTTGGAAGTACAGGAACTAAGTAAGCGTACCCGTATGCGTACTGGCGGAAGCTCAAGTCCCGAGAATTTATGTTGTAGTTTGGAAGTATGAAGTGGTATGCGTACCCGTACGCATACTGGCGCAACCAAACTCGGTCCGGCTACTTAGGTATGCGTACTGTTTTGCATACTTAAGTAGGTTATGTTCTAAAATCGGTTTGTTCATGAACTAATACATTTATATAATAAGGAATGCAATCTTTTGCAAACCATGTCTATAATGTTCATGAAATTATTCGAGTGAATCAAAATCGATTTCGCTTCAGTTGTGTTTAGTATACTTCTATGAGAATATAAACAATTGAACAACTCTCTAACTAGTTTCATTTGAGTCATTTGAACTAGTTATGATAAAGATGAATAAGGTAGATATGAATGTGCTCATATGGATAACCATTGGTTAACTATTGTTGAACCAACTAAGTGTACACGCTTAGGTATGGTTACATTTATCTAAATGACGTACATTTCATTTGTGTATAACAAGCTAAGTTCGATCTAACGGCTGAAAGATATTAGCTTGAATCTAATCAGGTTTATCTAACGGTGAATATTGAATGCTTTGTTACTAAGGTAACATTGATTTCAAACCTTGATTTGAAGACTATATAAAGGAGAAATCTAAAAACTAGGAAACCTAATCCCCACACCTCTTGTCGATACTAGTTGCGACTAGAGTCAATTCTCTTTTAACCTTAGGTTTTTCACGAAACCCTGTAGGTTACGACTTAAAGACTTCATTGGGATTGTGAAGCTAGACCCAACTATTTCTCTATAGATGTGTGTTCTGATCTTGCTATTTTTTATCGTGATTGAGTACTATCTTCTTTAAGATTTGCTCGATATTTATTCTCCGATATGCAAGATTCAAAAGTAGGCACAAACATCTTCGTCCTATTATTTGTGATTCCACAATATCTTATTTCGTTAATCGATTAAGATTATTATGAGGTGATTGATATTTTTAGGTTGTTGTAAATGGGGAAAAATGAGTTGCTGGTTTTTACAGAATTGAGGATATAATTGTGTAGAGGAAACTCCTTGAACCGAGCGAACTGTCAAACATCACACAGATGCATTGCAAGAAGGGAGTGCTTTGAATTCGAGATATCATTCTGTAGTATTCCGGCCTAAACCAAGACAATGGCTGTTCCAGAGTAAATTCGTTCACAAGAGAAGATAGGTCGATCTGTAGGAGGGAAGCTGAGAAATGTGTCAGATCAATGGTGATTGAGATTATAGGTGTGTTGTGTATTCTGCGTAAGAAAGTTTTGAATGATTGAATTTACTCAGTTGAGAGTGATTTATCAGACGATGAGTTCATGTAGATGAAAGATTGTCTGTATGAACTTGTCGAGAAATTCTTGTCTGTTTCAATCATGATTCATAGATATTTTATATTGTTGGAATTGTAAACACCTAGATCCCATGAAGTGTGATAGTTGTTGAAGTCAAAGAGTGGGGAAGTGGGAAATCGTGTTAAAACCAGTTGCTCGTAGTGCGGAGACTTGGTCGATTCTCCATAAACTACTTTGATGACTCCTCCACTGATTGCACAACTTGCTCACATTCTCATCGTGTGTATGAACACACGTGTTGTAGACCACCAAACCAAAACCCTAGTTAATATCCCCCCATGTGACACGATTGATGTCTCGTGGTTTTAGTTAGTTAGTTGGATTTCGTGGGACGATGAGTCCTTGTATTGCTGAGTTGACCATAATTCACAAATATTCTGAAATTCATGAATTGAACATGTCTGTTGAGACAGAGGTATAATTCTCGAATAAATGTTGATAGCTAAAGTGAAAAAATATTGTTCATTTGATGAGTCGTTGAATATTGATAGTTGAACCAATATTCCTTAATGCGAGCAAATGTTGCTCATCTAAGCAAATATTGCTCGTTTGATGAATTATTAAATATTGATAGTTTAACCAATATTCATCAGCGAACAAATATTGTTCATCAGAGCGAATGTTGCTCATTTGATGAACTGTTGAATATCGATAATTGAATCAATATTCCTTATTCTGAGTAAATGTTGCTCGTCTGTGCAAATATTGCTCATTTGATGAAGTATTTGTAGCAGGACCAAATAAATATTTGTTTAATATACTGGCGACCAAAATGAATTGCTGAATTCAAAACCCTAATTTGATCAATTGCTAAATTGATGATTAATTGATGATTTATTGAAAATCATTTATGAAATGAAAGAGGGACCGGATACATGGGATGATGAATTGACCATGTAGCGCCCAGATGCTCAAGTGAGAAAAATATCAAAGTCTCTTGAAGACCAGTTGCTAAAAGGATGATTAAATGCTAGTTTAATCATTTATTTTGCTGAAAAATAATGCTCATCTCAACATTAAGTGTTAAAACCTAATTATGAAGAGATGAGGGACTGACCAAGGGATCATGAAACCGGCCCTGGATGGTCACGAGATTGACTGACGATCATTTTGTGAAGTTTCAGCTCCTTGGTCATGTTTATGGGTGAAAACTATTTCTGCCGGTTTTGGTAATTTGGGGTGTGTGGATAAGAAATGAATCTAAACCCTAAACAAATGCATTGCATGGTAGTGCTTTTGATTCGAGAGATCAATCTATACAATTCTAGCCTAAACTAAGAAATGGTCGTTCCAGACTTGTTTCGGTCACAAAGTGAAGGATATAGGGTTGATCTTAGGGAGGGAAGCGAAGAAAGTGTTGAGATTGTGAAGGTGTAGGTTGTTTATGACTTGTATCAGAATACCGAACTGACTTACAAATAATGTAAGCAATCATCTCTAGGTGTTTGAATACATTGTATTCACACTTTATTTCTGTCTATCTTGTCATGTATTGGAAATAGGGTGGAGAACCTATTTATACAAGTCATTGAGCCTAACCCTCGTATCTCGTGGAAAGTGGAAAAAGTGGAGATATGGAGTAGTAGAGTCGTGTGCTGGTGTCACACGATCAGTCTTTCCCACTTCTCCCGTCATCACTAACCGTCCATATCTTCTTAACACGTTCTTGTGATGGCGCGTTGGACGCTGCACGCTGTAAAACCGCTAGACCAATAACCCAGTAAGTATCCCCCAGTTTGTATCTTGCGTATTCTATGCATGAAATGCATCGAATATATTCAGCATGGATGAAGCATTGCTTCTTTAAGGATTAACGGAGTAGGTCGCGGATTAAGCATCTTAAAACATATGTATGCCTAGCCATTTTCGAGTGACCGTTTGGAGGATACACAAGCAAGCCCTCTCTTGGCCGATCACTCCATGTAGTAGAGTGACGGATGGTAGTTACCACGGCATCTTATTAGCCTTTTAACTCCTATACTGGGCTGTCCAACCAGGCTAGTCGAGTTGGACGGACGAGATGACGCATCTGCGACCGTTGATTAGGGTTTTGAAGAGGTGCGCAAGAATCACTCTTCAGCTTGGTTGAAACCAAGCATGGGAAGTGCTTTAGAGAGGACTGACCAGGCATGCGTGTAGACGGCATGCTGGTGTCCACGCCCGTACTTCACTGTCCCATGAAGGTGTGATCTAGTCCACTCAATTTTACCGGTAAAGAGGAGTGGATGAGATTGATTTGCAACAGGAATCATGTGCCGCAAAGGAGTTGGAAACCGTGTGACCATGCCTAGTTTGGGTACACGGATCGAGGCGCTCATCCAAGGTCGGTCTTGGCCGATTGGTCAGGTGTGTAGACGGGCCCACTGTGATCGTGTTGACATGTTAAGGACCTGTTGAGTCCAAATCCACACTTTACATCAATGCTTGCGAAGATGGACGCTCGTGATCGATTAACAACACATGTAATATGCCGAAAACCCTAATTAGGGTTTTGGATCGGTCGTGTGTACACGAATTCAACCTAACGGTTTGGCATGATATGCTCCTCCTTGGGGGAGACCGACCATGTGGGACCCATATTGGGTCGGTGGTAAACATGGTGATACCTGACTGACGGTCCTAGGCCTGATCTATACCATCCAATCATTCCGTTGAAGTTGGATGGTCGTGATCAATTTAAGACCCTTAGTGGAATTTCTTGCGACCCCTTAAACCTCACGTCGTCCCAACTTCGGATAACCATACGTGGTTTTGTGGCTAGGTCAGGGGAGCATCGATCATGAAGGTGTGAAGACGATCCGCCAGTGTGTAAGACTACGCTTGTCCAATCGGCCGTGGGACGATCTATGCCGTCCAACTATGCAGGCGAAGTTGGACGAACGCGATCTGTTTGAAACCGTCATTGGCAGTCTTGTGCGTACATGTTTTCCAAGATGCTCCATACCAGCCCAACTATCCTATTCTAGGCTTGTGTTATGTGGTCGTTTGGGAGGCGTGGTATGCATTCGACCGCCCATGGGATAAACGGGCCCGCTAGTGGTCATTGCGGTAATAGCCTGCTCCTGCTAGGGTTCTTCTAGGCTGGTTGATTCGTGCGGACAACTTGCGTAGTCGTGATTGTTTCTGAGACTGATATAGACAGTTTAGATTCAAAATATGCTCGATCGGGCTAGTATAACACACCGAGAGATGATTCTATTTGTTAGAGAATGGTGTAGCTTGTGCGAGTATTTCGTGCATGCCTCACTGTTGATACTTGGATATTCATGTTACTCTGCTGAGAGTAACAATCAGTCATCATGCCACACCAACAATGAGAGTTTTGCTGAGAATAACATAGGAAATACAAGGCGATTTATGCATTAACTAATAATGCTAAAATTCACAGAATACTTGGGGATTTTTGCTACATGCTCCATTCTAGGTGAATTAATAAAGCGGAGAATTATTCATCATAGCCTTATCCTTTGCAGGATGTTGACATAAAAATTGGTTTTACAACTTTAGCCCTAAACTAAAATCCACCATCAACATTAAGTCCCCTGCCTAGCACATGATGGTTACACTATTGTGGGGTAGGCATTAGATGGTGACATATACAACATAAGAAAAAAATATTTGGGAAGTCTACCTGGAGGGATTATGACCAATCATGGGCTATCCTATATGCGTGTGTGACAATGGGCCATGGTGGGACTCGCTTCCTCCCTTAGGTGTTTGAGCTAGGAATAGAATTCTTATTCTATTGGGATTCCCCCGGCGTGGGTGCTTACACACTGCTGTCCAAATCGCTTATATCTAGCTACTCCTCCAATCCTTGATTAGGGTTTGCAAGAAAGCATGACTTGGTCGGTGTTGGATCATGTCGTGTCTGTTCCGACTGAGAGGACGCTCTGTGCTTGTTCCGCTCGAGTGTCAGCCTTGCTCGCCTCAATCCACCTTTTCATACCCACCCCGGCCGAGAGAAACGGTTACTGCGCTCGCTCTGATCAAGTTTCGGCCTTGTTATGCCTGCTTCGTTCAAATGTGGGCCCGCTATGTGCTCGTATTCTTCCATTAGCCGAACATTGATATAATCAAGTCCCCATGATGGAATTTGACCCGTTTCTTGGACTGGATGCGTTTATTTCCATTGCATGGCAGTTTCCCTCAAATATTCGATAAACATCTACTGATTGTTATCCCGCATATGTAGCCTTTGCAGACGGTAAGTGAAGACTATTCTTTTCTCTGGGATCTTGTTAAATCGTGAAATATAAAGAAGACGACTGGAAAGGACTACTATGGCATTATTTCTTTCCCTTATCAGGTATTTATTCATAACTTGATCAAATTGATCATGATGATTTCTTTTTTTTAATATAATCACAACCTCTTCTCGTAGAATCTCATGGAGGCAACTGGCAAGGACTACTCTGGCATCTCTCATGAAAGAAGCTTCGAAGTGAACAAACTTGAGACTTATGGTTCATTCGAGGAGGTGATGGCTAAAATTGATGTTCCGCTTCGCGAGGCTGATCGTGCCATATGGGGCATGCCGATTTTGTATCTGCGTGTTGCTCAATAACGCACTCGAGATCTTCTAGCTTTAATAGACATAGAGGAAAAAAGGGAGGCTTGAGGAAGCGTCGCAACCACCGGTGAGTGCAAGAGCTGAGAGATTTGTTGCACGTCTGAAAAGGCGAAGGGTTGAACATAAACGGCTTTCAAAGGAAGATATGCGTGATTATTTGATCTGTGATGGCGTGATAATCCTTGATTCTGATACGGAGAACCCGAGCACCCAAAGGTATTCATCATGATATCTGCAGTAGCCCTTGGAGAAGGTGTGGAAGCTTTCCCTACTGAGGATATCGTGGAGAGCGTTGCCACAGAAATACCCGAAGTGGAAGCTGAGGCAGACCCGAAGGAAGAAGCTGTGGCGACCCATGACGACGTTGAAGCAGACTCCAGTGGTGGAGAACACACATTCAATATCCTTAATGACTAGATCTTCCTGTTCTTTCTCCTTACTTCTTTTTTGAGTATTTTATCGTAGTTTTGTGAACATTTTTCTCCTTGTACTCAGTGGCGGCTGAGTTCAAGGTTTTCTTATTTCTGCTTGCTTGTTTTAACAAGATTTTTATTCATGCTATTTTTGAGATAAATCCTTCATTAAGACTGTACAGTGGTGTGCCTTCATATGATTACATGTGATTCTTGTGATAAGAGAAGTAATGCCAAAATAAAATACCATGGACCTGTGCACGCCATCCTGGCGTAAGATTGTCTGTGATCTCCTGGCGTAAACTGGAACAGACTGTTTAAGGTGCTTTATTTTTTCCTTTGCATACATTCTATTCCTCCAACGTTTCTCGAAAGGTGTAAAGTTTTTTCCTTTTAGAGTTCTCTGGTTTAATCTGGTGGGTAATGGAGATGACTCAGGTTGAACCTAGATTTTTCGCGTCATGCCCATGGGTAAAAATTTCTAAAATGAAATAGTACTTTGATTAATTGAGAAGTTGGAACCCTAATAATTATGAATGCAAGTAACGCAATCATTTTGAAAAAATTACAAAATAACATGGAAAGGGAAATTGTTGGAGGAATGTTGGAGGAGCCACCACAGAACGTTGGAGAGGATAGGTAGCACAACGTTTCTAGGTATGGTAGGGTTTAAGCCATCGCGAGTGGATTGTCATGCCCTCAAGCTTGTTAGTGTTGATGATCTTGAAATATCCACCTAGGATGACATCTGGTACCAAATATGGTTCATCTTCCTTTGTTGCCGACAAATTAGATTGGTTAGCCATTTTCACCGTCACGTTTCCAACTTGAAATGCGGTGATTTTTGCTACCATGTCTCCAATTTGAAATAGATTCAGACTTGGTATAACATCTTGTTTCTGGGATATGTTGTCTCTGACTGCTTCCAAGCTCTTGGAAAAACGCTTGAAAGGTACGGCACCCCACTCACATCTCTTAGTGGAGGTTAGGTTGTTGATCGAAACAAGTCCCTCAAGCCTCAGCAGGAAGAGGTTTTACTGTTTGTAAAAAAGGTTGTTCAATAAGACTTACTTGGGCTCGGAACCTTTTAAGGTACAAATTCGGGCTTTCTCCATGAAGTTGCGTCATACTTACAAGGTGTTGATACGGAAAAAAACAATCTTCGGGATTTGACTGTTCATTGGAGATTATTTCAGGTACTGAAATCGGCAAAGGACACACTCCTAGTGCTGCTTTGTTGTCGTGTATCCATGGGCGTCCAAGTATCATGTCATAATTTGGATAATCTTTTACTATGTAAAATTTAGCTTGTGTTAGAGCATCACCGATTTTAACTTCAAGGTCAATGCATCCATAGGCGTCTCTGAGTTCTCCTTCTGGGCTCCTAATCACGGTTGGACTGCGGGTAGCTTCTTGTTTTGAAATCTTTGCGGCCCTCGGAGTCTTGACAGTGATGATGTTGAATTTGGAGGCTGCATCAATCAATGTGCTTTTGAACTCAACATCCTTCAAACGAGTGATGGTTAAGAGTCCCCAGTTCCCCTTTCCAATCGTATCTTCTAGGAAAGACTGTGGCTCCGAGACTGCTTCCTTTTCTGGATACAAACGCTTGCCTGACACGACATGGTTGAGGGCTGCGAACATGTCTTGACATTGTCCCTTGGAGAGATATAATATTTCACACAAATGATCCATCATAGATTGTACAGTCTTGCGGACAGAATCACCCGATATCATACAGCTCCTAATTGGAAGAGGATCCCTATAAACACCTTCGTTTCCTAACTGGAGCTCTCCTGCTTCCACTTTTTATCTGAATATTTTCTTCAACTTGTTGCAATCTTTGGTCGGGTGATGGACAAACCTATGGTAGCGGCAGTATTTGGGGTTTGCCATATAGTCATCGTTCGGTGGGTGTCTGATAGGTGGTAGCTTGATCGCGTCGTCTTGAATCCATTCTTCTAGGAGTTCTATGACTTCATTCATGGGAAATAGGAAGTTTGGAACTGTATCTCCGGATTCTTGCACAGGAGCCTTGTCTGCTCCCTTTCGAGACGAAGTCGTATGTGTTGGTGCTGCACTCTTGGGCGGTTGTTCTGTTGTTGATGCTTTCCCCTTTCCTCCTTCGCCTACCATACTCACAGAAGTACCGGTGTTGTATTGCTTGTTGATGAGACACCTGCTTCCTCGGCTTTCACGTGAATCTTTATTTTAGACGATCTTAGTTCTCTCCAACAATGATGGGGCTGTTGTGGCCGATCGCTTAGCGGCTTCATGGAGCTCAGAAAATGTTTGAAATCCCAGGTTTTCTAACAAAGCATGGTATATTGGAATCATTCCGTTAATGCATATCTCCACCAACTGGCGTTCGGTGACATTCGGATCATGACAATCCAATGCCTGAGTCCTAAACCTCTTAACGAAGTCATTCGGATGTTCGTTTCTCCGTTGAAAGATTCTTCCTAAATCTGAAAAGGTGACCTTCTCTGACACGAAGAAATATTTCTTGTAGAAGGCGCTGACCATCTCACTCCAATTGGATACACTGTTAAGTGCAGTGTTGTTATACCAAGTATATGCTCTTCCGGTAAGTGTCTTCGAGAACTCTTTCAGGCGGAGAACATGATTGTATTCGTGTTCCCCTAAATACTCCAAAAATCGAGAGACATGTTCACGAGCGTTACCAGTACCATCATAAATGGATAATTGAGGTGAGGTATAGCCACTTGGAAGGGGAATTTATTGCACATCTTGGGGGGTATGGAGGCTGATGCGGGTGCATGTCAGCTGTATTTCCTTTGCCCCGGTTTTGGAAGAGTCATTCCAGGTCCTCACGCGTAATGAAGTAGGATGGCTAGGCTTGCGCCATTAAAGTGCCTGCCACAGGTGCATCGAACACGTTCCTTGTTGGCTCCAGGGGCTGTCATGGCCCCTGCGGAAATCATTCGATTAGAGTTTTGAGAAAAGTAAGTACCTCTTTCTGAGTTTCAGCCATGTCCGTTTGGGCTCTAGCAAGAACTTCTTGCCTTTCCATCAAATCCACCATGGTGATAGGGGGTTGTCCTCCTCTTGTTCCTCTAGCCCCTCGTTCTGCCCTGGTGACGACCAGAGGCGTCACACTTGAAGAAATGTCGGGATTTGCGGCTGCTCTGGCTCTAGTGATAGGAGGTGCCATGCCTACTGGAATATCTCATGCTACGCCGGTGTTAGTGGTAGAGGAAACGGCACCACGAGATATATTGATCATGTTCTATACGGAAGATCCACTGACAGGGACATCAATACCAAGAGTGTTATCGGTGCTAGTTCCATCAGAGTTGATTGCTGATCCATATCTAAGTTCCACCATCTTGAAATCGGAATTGAAGAATAAAATGGGAAATTGATATTGCAACCTAGAGATTAATCTCCCACTGTGGTCGCCAATTGTTTATGGGTGAAAACTATTTCTGCCGGTTTTGGTAATTTGGGGTGTGTGGATGAGAAATGAATATAAACCCTAAACAAATTCACTTCACGGGAGTGCTTTTGATTCGAGAGATCTATCTATACAATTTTTGCCTAAACCAAGAAATGGTCATTCTAGACTTGTTTCGGTCACAAAGTGAGAGAGGGAAGCGAAGAAGGTGTTGAGATTGTGAAGGTGTAGGCTGTTTATGACTTGTATCATAATATTGAACTAACTTACAAATAATGTAAGAAATCATCTCTGGGTGTTTGAATATGTTGTATTCACACTTGGTTTCTATCTGTCTTGTCCTGTATTGGAAATAGGGAGGAGAACCTATTTATACAAGTCATTGAGCCTAACCCTCGTATCTCATGGGAAGTGGAGAAAGTGGAGTCGTGTGCTGGTGTCACACGATCAGTCTTGCCCACTTCTCCCGTTATCACTAACCGTCCATGTCTTCCTAACACGTTCTTGTGATGGCGCGTTGGGTGCTACATGCTGTAAAACCGCCAGACCAATACCCCAGTAAGTATCCCCCAGTTTGTGACATGCTTGATGTCTCGATTGTGTGGGTCATGGGACCCACAAAAGGTAGCATACGGTGCTAGGTTAAATAACTAAGTTATTTGGGAAGTCGATATTTATGAAATATCGTGCGTATTATATGCATGTAATGCATCGAATATATTCAGCATGGATGAAGCATTGCTGCTTTAAGGCTTAACGGAGTAGGTCGAGGATTAAGCATCTCAAAACATACGCATGCCTAGCCGTTTTCGAGTGAGTGTTTGGAGACTGCACAAGCAAACCCTATCTTGGCAGATCACTCCATGTGGTAGAGTGACGGATGGTAGCCACCACGGCATATTATTTGCTGTGTAATTCCTAGCCTGGCTTGTACAACCAGGCTGGTAGAGTTGGACGGACGAGATAACACATCTGCGACCGTTGATTAGGGTTTTGAATAGGTGCGCAAGCATCACTCTTCAGCTTGGTCGAAACAACGCATGAGAAGTGCTTTAGAGAGGACTGGCCAAGCATGCGTGTAGACGGCATGCTAGTGTCCACGCCCATACTTCTCTGTCCCATGAAGGTACGATCTAGGCCACTCAAGTTTACCGGTAAAGAGGAGTGGCTGAGATTGATTTGATACAGGAATCATGTGCCGCAAAGGAGTTGGAAACCGTGTGACTATGCCTAGTTTGGGTGCACGGATCGAGGCGCTCGGCCGTTGTCGGTCTTGGCCGATTGGTCAGGTGTGTAGATGGGCCCACGGTGATCGTGTTGACATGTTCAGGACCTGTTGAGTACACATCTACACCTTCCATCTATGCTTGCGAAGATGGACGCTCGTGATCGACTAGCGACACATGTAATATGCCGCAAGCCCTAATTAGGGTTTTGGATCTGTCGTGTGTACACGAATTCAACCTAACGGTTTGGCAGCCTATGCTCCTCCTTTAGGGATGCCGACCATGTGGGACCCACATTGGGTCGGTGGTGAACATGGTGATACCTGACTAACGGTCCTAGGCCTGATCTAAGCCATCCAATCATGCCGGTGAAATTGGATGGTCGTGATCAATTTAAGACCCTTAGTGGAATTTCTTGCGACCCCTTAAACCTCACACAGGCCCAACTTCTGACAACCGTACGAGGTTTTGTGGCTAGGTCAGGGGAGGATTGATCATGCAGGTGTGAAGGGGATCCGACAATGTTCAAGACAACGCTTGTCCAACCGGCCGTGGGATGATCTATGTCGTCCAACTATGCCGGCGAATTTGGACGGACACGATCTATTTGAGACCGTCATTGGCAGTCTTGTGCATACATGTTTTCCAAGCTTCTCCACACCATCCCAACTATTCTATTCTAGGCTGGTATTCGGTGGTCGTTTGGGAGGCGTGGTATGTATTCGACCGCCCAGGGCATAAACGGGCCTGCTGGTGGTCATTGCGGTGATATCTTGCTCCTTCTAGTGTTCGTCTAGGCTGGTTGATTCTTGCGGACAACTTGCATGGTCGTGATTGTTTCTGAACTGATATGGACAGTTCAGATTCAAAATATGCTCGATCGGGCTAGTATAACACACCGAGAGATGATTCTCTTTGTTAGAGAATGGTGTAGCATGTACGGGTATTTCATGCATGCCTCACTGTTGATACTTGGATATTCATGTTACTCTAATGAGAGTAACAATCAGTCATCATGCCACACCAACAATGAGAGTTTTGCTGAGAACAGCACAGGAAATACAAGGTGATTTATGCATTAATTAATAATGCTAAAATTCACAGAATACTTGGGGATTGTTTCTACATGCTCTATTCTAGGTGACTTAATAAATATGAGAAGTATTCATCACTTATCAAATAGCCTTATCCTTTGCAGGATATCGACACAGAAATTGGTTTTACAACTTTAGCCCTGAACCAAAATCCACCATCAATAGGTCAATATTTTATTATTTATTATTTTCTTTCCTATTTTGCATAGGTTCATCGTCCCATTGTATTTTGAAATACTCATTTATGCATTCAGATGCTCGATAGTGCATTATTGCTAAGTACACTTGCGTCATTTTGGTTGGGGCTTACTCGAAGGTACCTCAGATGCCCGTGTGTTGAATATTTATTACTAACCCATGGAATTCTGCTAGGAAGAACCATAAATTGAAGTAACGAAATATTATAAAAATCATTGAATATTTTCCGAGGATTCAGTAAATGAATCTAATGATTTAAGAATAATTTATTGATGGCTCTATAATAGTACGATCGTCTAGGAGCATTAATTATTTAGGAATTGAGTGATATGAGCTTGTTGAAGCGTCATATTTCTTTTATACAGTCAGGGAAAACATTGTTACATCCTAAAGACGTTATTGCTCTATACTAGCAGGCAAGTTGTCTAGGAGCCATCCAATCTTTCGATTCTATATAGAAGTAATTACTGAAATTGCTCAGTATTCATGAGATATGCCGTTGCCTCAATTGAGAGACTATATATCTACATATACTCTGAGAGACAGTATTCTCAGTCATAGATTCTTGTGGCATGATCTTTCATGCTTTCGATAAGAGACATGAGCCTCAATACTCATATGATTGCTGGATCAGGAGCATATACAATTATGGGTTTACGATTTTAGCCCTTTTTGAAAATCCACCATCTACATTAAGTCCCCTGCTTTTTTTGGGACAATCATGTTCCTCAGTCAGCAATGAATGGTGATTTTCCGGTTACAAACGATATAGGCAATTGAACTTAGTCGTTAGATAAGACCTTACCGGATTTTTGATAGTACGAGAAAACCATGGCTTGAATGATGATTCCAGTGGAATGATAGAGCGTCGCCTAATGAGCATGAATTGGTGTTGAACCGCTGATTTTGATGATGGGGCCTTGGTCGTTTTAGGATTCATGGGTCGTGCCCAATAAGAAAATCCTTGTGAGATTAGGTTTTGGAAATAAAATTTGATATAAAAGGGATTTAATCCCTTTTTTTTTATTTCACTTTGGCCGACCACCACCTTTATCAACTTATCATATCATTCACGTCTGAGCATAGAGGAAAGTAGGAAAATTTTTACCGAAACTTGTCGTCGTCGACCGTCCGATCACCGTCCGGCCATATTCCGGCCGGCGCCGACCAGGTACTGAATATATTTTTTTCCCAGAAATTTATAGCTTGTTCATGTTGATATTATATACATGTTCATGTATGACTGTGAGTTTTGTAGAAAACCCTTATTTTTTAGAAAACGTATGTTCGTTCGATCGTTAGTTTATGAAACTAATAATAATCCCTGATTTAGGAGAGATTTTTTTTTATATATAGACCCGAGTCCATTGATAAAATTTTGTTTATGAGATTTTATGAAAATCAAAACTTTATCTTGAAAAGATGTGATCTTTCATAAAACCGAAATAGACCCTCGTTTCAAAGAAAGACGATCGTACGAAGGAAAAAAGTTTTTTTTTAATCAAACCATGGCTTGTTCATGGACTTCTTCTTTTTTATGAACCGTGGACGAATTTTATTTTTGTGGGGCTTGCTCACGTCAAAAATGTTTTTTTATATATTATTTACGTGAGTAAATCACGTTTTTTTTAATATATATATATGC
Organism: Papaver bracteatum; assembly: GCA_023529315.1. NCBI lineage: Eukaryota > Viridiplantae > Streptophyta > Magnoliopsida > Ranunculales > Papaveraceae > Papaver > Papaver bracteatum. The sequence continues at coordinate 1,610,515 of JAJJWX010003325.1, forward strand.
AAATATATATTATTTTCTTTAAAATCAAAACTTTATTTTTGTATAATATTACTTAGAAGTAAACAATTATTTATGATGAAATAATGTTTTAGTTTTCATAACTCCATGGTGAATGTTCACACAGTACAAATATTCATGATTTTATGAAAAAATCTGAGTTTTGCTCGTCTCTTGTAGATTCGAAGAAACAAACAAGTTTTGAAGTGTTAACTCTTGCATTACAATCACTACTGTTAGTGGAATCGTAAAAAAAGAGGTAAGAGTTGAGAATTACCATTTGTAGATGTTTGCATCTTGTATGAGTTGTATACTGAAGCAGAGTATTATGTGTATGTTACAGCTACTTTGTGAGGATGTCTGACTCCCAAGAGAATGATATTTCCAGAGATGATATGTGCATGGATGAGACTTCCATTGGTGAATAAGAAGAAGAAACACCTGGGATCAAGAATGTTCCAAATGTGGATGATGCATTTTTTGAGGTTCAGCAAGAAACCTAAAAATGCCTTAAGACCCCAGCATATCGTCTTCTGATAAATCCCAGGAGTGTTAATCAAAAAACGTTGGTGACTCCTAAGAAAGTAATCATATTTTGTCTTGAACGAGGACTATTCCATCCGTCAATCATAGAGTTTAAGCTTTTTCGACAACCTTTATAGAAATTTTCTAGATGGGCGAGGCATATGCTGGGTTTCCCTCATGTTAGAGCCATGTTGGATCAGGCACAAGTAACAAGGGCCATTCAGGCATCTGGAGACTTGTTTATCTTTCATGATGTGCGTGGCATAGTGGCTCTTTTTGCTCGCTGGTGCATTCCAACCCATACCTTCATATGCAGATGGGGAGAGTTTATTATCACCTTAGAGGATGTAGCTGCTTTATTTCATCTCCCAATCACAGGTAATCTTCCTGAGGACCTTTCAGATGAGGAGACGACAATTTCCAACATCTTAACATCAAAAATGGAGCGGATTAACATGGCATCTGAAAAATATTGTTATGCTTACTGGTTAACGCGTTAGTGGCCAAGAGATGAGGCTCTTAATTGTCCTATTGACGGTAAGTTGTCCATTGCTGCTTTCTTATGTTTGTGGTTGTCCAGAGATGTGTTTAAAGATAGAGGAACTTAAAGACGTTCGTGATTCCCTTTGCTATCAAGATGGCTCAAGGTGAGCAACTTCCGATTTGCAGTCTATTCTTGGGCTTTTTGTACTCTAATTTAGATTCCATGATTATAGACTCCAGTGTACCGAATGGTTTCATGAAGATTGAATGCTATGCTAATACGATGTTTCTCCAAGCTTTGTTATGGGAACATTTTAAGAATTATGCTCCTGTTCCATGTACCATCTTGCTAGTACTGAGTGCTGATGCTCGTCATGTATTCTCTGAGAAAGATAATGCCAGGATTATGCGCTATTCTACAAAGCAGTCTCGGTTCAAGACACATCTCATTTATGTTTTAGATAATGAAACGAAGTTCGATTTTCGCTCATGGGTGCCAATTCCTCCCTGTATTTCCTAGCCGGCCACTTTTAATGCTGGAAAGAGCATATCTTTGGCATCTGGTGTAGGTCTGAGCGATGGCGAGAGATTTTTTATGTTGAGTTGCACTCCTGGTCACTTGATATCAGCAATATATGGAGAGCTTTCAGTAGAGGAATACAACATTGACCGGGCAGCTCGGCAAACGGGTATGGATTAGTATGTTCCAACTTTTCGAAGAAGGAAGCCATTAGTCGAGCAACTTAGGACCCATTTAGACCGTATGCATGTGGAAGGAAGTGATTACTGGTTCCCTTGCTCTGAGAGAACTACGTATGTGACCCCAGGTTATGTAGATTTTTGGGATCAACGGCTTGAGCGTTTACATGATTTCCTAATGGTCGGTCAGCCTCCGGTGAAAGACGCTCCTTCTGTAGAGATGCTTTCCACTCGACCAAGATTGAAGTATCTTTCTGGTGATAATAAACGAAAAGCGTCTCCAGGATGTTCACAGGTATGTACCTTTTACATAATCTTCATAAAATTATGATAATTGTATTTTGACCATTGCATCAAAAATTTCTACAGGACGGTCGTAACTTAAGGCCTTGAATCCGTGTAGACTTCTTAGAAACTGAAGCGACCATTCATGGCGGAGAAGGCAGAAGCAAAAATTATAAAGTGTTACCTAATACCATAAAGTCCCCAGTTGCTTCTTTGGTGAATTATTAATACTCCTTTGATTGTGACTCTTTCTTCCGTACAGTTAGGATCGTGAAACCAATATTTGTTATTCCATTTCAGAACTTTGCTCCATCAAGTATTGACGGTCTTCGATTCTCTGCTACTGGGCAGACGGTTTCTGACTCGAGTGTTGAAGAAGAGGCTGGAGTAAGTATTCCTTTATATAATGAATCATGATGATTAGTAGATAAAATACAAATTGTTGAGAATATATCCAGGAGGATGTATCTATAGAGGTGGAGAGTTCTGGTGATGCTCCCTCGGAGAATGGCGATAAAGGAAATTCCCAGAGCTCAAAACCGAATCAAAGTAATGGTGTTGTCGATGTTGACGCGAGTAACTCTGGTTCTTTGAACGCTTCGGAGGCCACCCAAGTAAGTATTTTTCTTGCATTTTATCCATAGAAATATAAACTTGTTGATTTATGAGTGAATGAATGAGAATGAATGCGAACATATGAAAATTTTTGCCGAAAATACGTCACCAGAAAATTCAGAAATCATCCTTTGAAAATAAACGCCATAAAATCTTCGTCCGATGTCATATTTTCATGATCCACATATGTATCCTTATGACCAGGAAATTTCCAAGCTTCAGTAAAGAAGATTTTTGAGTTTTGAGCATGTTTAGGGGTCCAAATCGATGAAACAGTAAACATCCAAGAGACTTTCGGGAAATTTTCAGTTGTCATGTAGTCGGATGTTTTGACTACTCCTTTTTTCTCGTTCATCCGATTCCCATGAAATTTTGATATGCTGTATATAACATTTATACGAAGAGAATGGTATATAACCCAACTCTTGAATATTCACCAATTTCTCCCAGTTAATCGTTTTGTACAGGGAAGTGTAAAATCTTCTCAGGCGAGCTTGTTGTAAAACGTGTTTTTTTGTGACTTTCACGTGATTTGTTGACATCTAGCATGTCGAATGAATAAATTTGATGATGTTAGACCACTTGTATGTTGTATTTTTGATTTTTTTTGGTTCCATGCTTGGATGATCCAAATCTCATGTAATCTTCGTATTAGGTGTCAAATACCGAAGTTGAGAATGAAGGACCTAATAATGATGGCTTAAGCAACATAGAGGTTATTTATGAAGGAACAACCATCTCTGCACTTCGAATTCATGATGGAATTGTTGTTGGCATTGTTAAAGATCCCGAGACTCCAATTGTTGTTTCTTCAGTGACGGAAGAAGCTGAACCTCTCATTGAAGAAGCTGAAGAAACTATTGTTACGACTATAGAAGTGGCTCCAGTGATTGAAAATCGTATAGTGGTGCATGAATACCCAAGTTCAGGGATTGTTTTTGATCCTTCTTTTGATGCATCACTCCCATACCATGAGCTAGTTGGTGGATTCAGCGTTCCCATTGGATATGCCAACTTGTACGAGAAAATATGGAAGAAATTTGGTCACATCATCGTTACTAGAGACCCAAAACGTACTTATTCTTTAACAATGCAAGTAAGTGTTATCTTGCATGTTGTAAGTTATATATGTACCAGGTCCGGAGATACTGTGACTCCAGATGTACTCTTTGATTGGGAGTTCAACTTGGAGAATTCTAAAAGACTTAGCTTCAACATGAAGTGGCTTCGTAAGAAGGTGAATGCTATTAAGGACTCATGTGAAAATAACATACCCTTTCCCAACGATGCTTTGATAGAGAAGGAAGACAAAATTGCCAGGATAACTGAAGAGATGAACATGGAGAAGGCATCTTTACAATCTTGAAGAATGCAGAGGAGCAAAAATCTTTCTTTGCTGATTTTCTTTGATTTCTCTTCATAACCTCTTGAACTTCTGAACTTCTGAGAGATGCGAGGTTTTATTTTTTGGTTTTGATTGGTTTTGGATAAGTAGATGATTGAGGATTTTCTTTGGGTTTGATAGAGATTTTCTTTAAGTAAACTGAATTTTGATAAATTACTGAATGCAAGTATTGCAAACATTTTGGAGGAATTAAAATACAATGAAAGAAAACTCTAAATGCCAAATATTTTGGACGTTCGTGCCTTAAACATCCAATACCTCGAATATCCAAAACCTTAGACGTAAAATACCTTAAGCCAATTCTCGTGTATCACGGCCATACCTTCCTTTCTATCCATGTTGATTAATTTGTAGTATTCACCAGCAACAGACTTAGAAACCATGAAGGGTCCTTACCAGTTGGAATTCTTTGCAAAATAGGAATTACGCTTATTTGCTTTAAGGACTAAATCTCCTTCCTAGAATTTGTTAGGCTTGACCGTCTGTGCTCTGAATATCTTCTGTCGATTTGGAATTCCTCGTGTAGTGGAGTTCCATGGTTGTGGTATGCATGGACACTCATGCAGATGAGAGTGCTTGAGATATTATTCGTCATGCTTGGCTATGTCTTCAGCAATAAACTTTTTGATGGTATGCTCGATTCGAAGATGTTCTGAACTTAACCATTTGGTGAAGTATTGCTGAGGCAAGGTTATCCACTCATAGCATTTTGCAATATCTAAGTTGTTGGTGGAGTGAATCCCTTGGACCAAATAAGCATATTTGAAAACTGATGATATGGACACATGAGGAGGAATAAGACTTGCCTGAGTGCGAAATATTTTGATGAAAGTGTTTGTATTTTCCTCAGGCTTTTGTGTTAGCTCCGTCAGGGCTTTGACCTCCTTCAGACACTCGAATGGGGAAATATCTTCTTTTTCTTCTTCCGAATTAGAGGTTTCTTCAATAGAGAAATGTGCAATTGAAGGTGTTGGTGTTACCTTTCCAGCGTGAATCTATGTCCGTCCAATGATCATATCATATCCTGGAGCTTCTCAGATTATGTAAAATTTTGTTTCTGTGCAGGCTGAGTTTATATTCACCTTGAGAGTAATATGGCCATAAGCATCCATGGGTATTATTTAATGATCAATGATTGTTACTAGAGCATGAATGGATTTTTTCCGTGTGATACTAGCATCTCAGAGAGTTTTCAGAGGGATAACATTGACAGCAGTGCCGACATTAATCAATGCTCGTTTGAACTCATTTTCCTTGAGATGGATTGTGGTGAGAAGTCCCCAGTCGTACATTTCTTCATTTGTTGCTGCTGAGGGTGACTTAGGAAATGCTTCTTGTATCAACAAACGCTTCCCTGATACGATGTGATTCAGTGCAGCGAACATGTCTCCCCTTTGATAAGTATAGAAATTCACATACGTGCTCGATTAAGGATTGAACTGCTTCTTTGACAGGTGGTTCAGAAATAGTGAAGGTTCTAACTGGGAGAGGATCTCTGTGCACTCCTTCAATCCCCAAGTTGAGTTCTACTAATTCAATATTTTCTTTAAATATGTGCTTCAAAGTTCTGCAATCACTCGTGGGATGGTTGATGAACCTATGAAAGCGACAATAATGAGGATTTTCCATGGCCTCTTCAGTTGGCTCTTTCTTGACATATGGCATTTTGATTGCGCCATCTTGAAGCCAGGCATCTAGAATTTCAATAAATTCATCAATGGGGTAGGGGAAATCAGGTGCCTCTGGATAAGCTTCTGTGTGTTGAGTGGGAACTTGTGCGTTATCCTTCCTTTGTGTATTTTAAGGAGTTGAGGAAGTATGTTTGCGATGTGGCTCAGCCTTTCATTTGCTCCCTTCTGCAACAACATTTGTGGAAGGTTAGAGATTGTACTATTTTTTTATTAGACATCTGCTACCTCGAGTCTCTCGTGGCTCTTAAGATTTTGTAGTCTTATCCCTCTCAAATAAAGCAAGGTCAGTAGTTGTTGATCTCTTGGCTACTTCATAAAGTTCTGAGAAAGTCTAGAACTTGAGATTTTCTAATAAATATCTATAGACTGGAATAATTCCATTGATGCACAAGCCTACGAGTTGTTGCTCTGTGATGTTTGGATCATGGAAATCCAAGGCTTGAACTCTGAACCTTTTCACATAATCGTTAGGATGTTCGTTGCTCCTTTGAAATATCCTACCGAGATCAGATAGGGTGATTTGTTCTGAGACGAAGACATACTTTCTGTATAAAGCATTAACCATTTCTCCCAAACTTTTGATACTTCCTGGTGCAATGTTGTTATACCAAGTATATGCCTTGCCTTTGAGAGACTTCAAAAATTCCTTCAGACGGATAGTATGATTGTGTTCATATTCACCCAGTGCTTCCATAAATCGAGAAACATGCTCTTGAGAATTGCATGTTTCATCATAAAGTGTGAAGGTTGGAGAAGTGTAACCTTTTGGCAGAGGAATTCTTTGCATAGCAGCAGGGTATGGAGGTTGGTGACGATGTACAAAAGGCATTTTGTCTTTTCCACGATCCTCTAAACGACGTTCCAAGTCTTCACGAGTGATGAAATTGGATGGCTCTTTCTCTGGTGGATTATATGCAGCCTTAGGAACTTCTTCATCGTCTACTACATGGATCGGAGTGACCTCGAGACCTTCATGAGATCACCTATGGTAGGTGCATTTTCTCTCACTTCTTCAGGAGACCGACCGAAGAGTGGATTATCTCCAATGTTAGTGTGCGGAGTAGTGGTATTACCGGTGCGGTTTTCGGAGACAAGAGTACTTTCCGGAGCTCCACCATTGTTGATAGTGCTAGCATTTTTCGCTTTAGGATTTGTAACTGAACCTGACCTAAGATCAACCATTTTGTGAGAATTGAGATTGCAACTGAGAGAATGATCTCCCACTGTGGTCGCCAATTTGTAGATGGGGAAAAATGAGTTGTTGGTTTTTACGGAATTGCGGAGATGACCTTGCGGAGGAAAACCGAACGAACTGTCAAACCTCACACATATGCACTGCAAGAAGGGAGTGCTTTGAATTCGAGATATCAATCTATAGTACTCCGGCCTAAACCAAGACAATGGTCGTTCCATAGTCAATTCGGTCAAAAAAGAAAATGGGTCGATCTATAGGAGGGAAGCTGATAAATGTGTGAGATCAATGGTGATTGAGATTATAGGTATGTTGTGTATTCTGCGTAAGAAAGTTCTGAATGATTGAATTTACTCAGTTGAGAGTGATTGCTCAAACGATGAGTTTGTGTAAACGAAAGATTGTCTATATGAACTTGTCGAGAAATTCTTGTCTGTTTAAACCATGATTCAGAGACCTTTTATATTGCTATAATTGTAAACACCTTGATCCCATGAAGTGTGACAGTTGTTGAAGTCAAAGAGTGGGGAAGTGGGAAATCGTGTTAAAACCAGTTTCTCATCGTGCGGAGACTTGGTCGATTCTCCATCCACTACTTTGCTGACTCCTCCAACCGATTGCACGACTTGCTCACATTCTCATCGTGTGTATGAACACACGTGCTATAGACCGCCAGACCAAAACCCTAGTTAATATCCCCCCATGTGACACGATTGATGTCTCGTGGTTTTAGTTAGTCAGTTGCTGACTTCGTGGGACGATGAGTCCTTATATTTCTGAGTTGAACATGATTTACAAATGTTCTGAAACTCATGAATTGAACATGTCTGTTGAGACAGAGGTATAATTCTCGAATAAATATTGATAGATAAAGTGAACAAGTATTGTTCATTTGATGAGTCGTTGGATATTGATAGTTGAAAAAATATTCCTTAATGCGTGCGAATATTGCTCATCTGAGCAAATATTGCTCGTTTGATGAATTACTGAATATTGATGGTTGAACTAATATTCATCATCGAACAAATATTGTTCAACTGAGCGAATCTTGCTCATTTGATGAACTGTTGAATATCGATAATTGAATCAATATTCCTTATTCTGAGTAAATGTTGCTCGTCTGAGCAAATATTGCTCATTTGATGAAGTATTGGTAGCAGGACCAAATAAATATTAGTTTAATATACTGGCGACCGAACTAAGTATAATTGATTAGAGTGATGATCATGGGATCAACATAAAATTTAGTGTTTGAATCTGGAATTATGAACCTTGGATTCAAAACCCTAATTTGATCAATTACTGAATTGATGATTTATTGAAAATAATTTATGAAATGAAAGAGGGACCGGCTACATGGGATGATGAATCGACCATGTAGTGCCCAAATACTCAAGTGAGCAAAATATCAAAGTCTCTTGAAGATGAGTTGCTGAAAGGATGGTTAAATGCTGGTTTAATCATTTATTTTGCTGAAAAATAATGCTCATCTCAGCATTAAGTGTTAAAACCGGCACTGGATGGTAACGAGATCGACTGACGATAATTTTATGAAGTTCCAAGTTGTTTGGAAGAGTTTTTGACCTAATACGTGCAATTGCGCAAATTAGGTCAAATCATGAAAATGCATGGGACCGGCTCCTTGCAAGCCAAAGAGCCAACCTTGGTGGTCAAGGTAATGTGCTCACGTCACCAACGTGCTCTCAATTCTGAAAATTTTGATATTTTCTGGTGTGCGTTTGAGCAACATTTTGAGAAAATATGAAGAAATCATGGATTTTTTGCTGAAACCGTGAAAACTTCATAAGATGAAGGAAAATAATAATAAAAAATGAAGGAATCATGAAGTGTGGGATTGGATATGGCTAAGGCATGGCCGGCCGGCCAAAGAGCCCAGTCCCACGGCATTTTTACTAATTTTATTATATTTTTCATGATTTTAGGGAAATATCATAAAACCAAGGAGTTTTGTTGAAATCAAGGAGTTTCCATGAGATGAGGAAAACATAAATAATAATAATAAAAAAAAATAAGGGGTGTGTGGGACCGGCTAGGGCATTACCGGCCGGCTTGGGCCCGGTGATGGGATCTCAATAATGTTGTAGTAAATAGTTTCGTTGAGACTTGTGAAAGCAAAAGATTTTAGACTTATAAAACTTAAAAACAAACAAAACTTAACTTAAAATTTGATTTCAAGATATTAGGAATAACCAAGACACTGATTCCACTATTACACATGAATGAATAACGGTAAATAACCCAAAACTCTAATTATCTTTTAAATCCCTTATATTCTTAACTCACAAACAATCAGGCAAATTCTCAAAAATTAATTGTATCCCCTAAGCATAGATTATCTTAATACAAAGCATAACCTATCTAATTGAATCACAACTAACGAAGAAAATTATGCAAACAATTAAAAACTCTGCAAAAGCAGTGATTAAGTGAATTATAAATTATAAATTAGAGAAAATAAAATAATTACCAATTATTCATGCGTAAATAGCTTCCTCATTGCCTTGGTTGTGAGAGAATTATCCGCTCATCATGTTGGAAACACGTTCAAAAATCATTATTATTGCTCAAATGGTGTTTACAAAGATGAAATGGAGAAAATGATGAAAATCGGGTGTTTGCAACGCTTATAATTGTTGCTAAACACCGTTACAGAAAACGATAAATACGAACTGTAGCTGTTACTGTAACTCTGCGACCCTCTTCTAGTTGTCGTTGTTGTTGTAGCATGAACGACTGCCTCTGGTGGTCCTTTGTTCTTCGTGTTCTTTAGCAACAGCAGAAATTGTGGTTTTTTGCAACTTGATTATCTCGACTCTCTGATGCTCTGCAACTCTCCCAATCTCTCCGTAGTCCTTCTACTCGACCCCATCAACCTATATATACTCGACATGACCAAAGTTTACTCCTCATAACTCCAAAATATCTTCCCATTACTCCTCAGTCAATGATATTATTCTTGGGATATATTATTTCTCTTTTTGTAGCAGCACGCATCTGTATCAATCCAACCTTCCGTATTCATCTATTTCACTCTCCATCAGCGACCAGGCTCTATCCAAACACGAGCAGCAAACGTGTAATCCCGTGAATATCTCTTCCGGTGTATGTGTGCCATGTTTTATCCTCGCGAGTTATCTAGACAATTTTAACCGAAACAATCAACCATACCACGCTTGTTACGCTCAGTCAAGTCATCCCATGAAATTTTAGCCATTGAATCGCACTATAACCCCTCCAAATGACGAACTAAAAATCTGCGAGTAGTGTGAATATTTTCCCGCCAAAACCAAAATTCAAAATGGTGAAGATGGTGTGCCATGATCCAAAACATGGGCACCTTTAACAGCTGGGGTGCCCTGAGGTGCCCCTTAACCAATATGAGGGTGCCTTTATCACTTTTCTTCGGAGGTCCAAAAAACAATTTTCGAGCAACTTTTTCCACACAAGTGTATTTCTCCAAAAACACCTACACAAACATAAAAACACCAAAATTAGTCCAAAAATCGAGACTAACAATAGAGACACTGAGGAAAATTCAGACACAAAAATGTTTCTAACAAATACCCCCAAACTTATTATTTGCTAGTCCTCGAGCAAAACTAAAAAAAAAAAAAATGAGTTAATCTCTGGAGGGTTTACCAGAGGTGTACCCACAAAACCATGACTTCTAATTGGTCACAAGTATCCAAAGAGCTATGAGGACATACATATTCTCAACCTATATCCAAGTAACTAGAATGCCAAAGAAAAGGTGACAGCTCTAAAGCTGACTAAAGAAAAGGGGAGACACATCCGCAACACTGCTAGATAAAGAGATATCCGCTACACAGCTAGATAAACACTGTAAGATGTGTCTGCTAATTTACAGCTGGATAAGATTAGGAGAGAGAAAAAGATGAGAGGGACATCTGCTACACATCTGGACTAATTACGTATGATGATTTAAACCAGTGCTAGAAAGATCTTGTGCCAGATTGAAAGCGGACTAACAAAGCAACCAAATGTATCTTTCTTCGACTCTCTCATAGTGCTCAGTAGAAACAACGTCTTCTTCAATATTCAACTGTGGATGATTAACTATCAAACCTCATAGAACCTTGATAATTAACTCTTCTCTTCGATTTCTTGCTTGACATAAAAATTTCTACTTCCCTATGGCCTTATTGAACAAAAACTAATTATAGAACAAAAAGAACATAACAATGATTTTTTTTTATTTTTTTTTTGAATCACAAAAATTACAAGAAAAAAATTTACATGGCCATGAGAGAAGGGCTTTAAAAACTTGGATCTTCGCAACTCGTGATGTCTTGGTATCATGAATTCCAACAACTTATATAATTTGCTCTTATAAGTTTGTGTAACTAAGTCTTTAACTTTGATATTTGAATTATTCTTTTCTATTGTTGCTTATAAACCTTAAACGTCTTCAAGATTTTGATGTCGCTCCGTTTGTTGATGATGATAAGTTTCTACTGAGAGAGAGTCGTAATCCAGTAACTAAGACTACATTGTGAGGTTGCTTTGTCTTTATGGCACTTCCTGACCTACTTTCCTTTCCATCATGGATGGTTAGGTCCATCACGGATACCCTCTAAAAAGGAACAAGTTCTCTCCTGAATTTCAAGGATCTCAATGTATTTTTCTCTAATATCTCAATAGGTTGTTATCCCTAGCATTCCAATTTCTATCTTTTCGGTGAGAAACAATATGTAAACTTAGCTAACCGGATACCTTGTGATGCTAGAAGTTTCAAAAGTTCAACTAAAAAGTTCTTCCCCACCCCCAAACTTAAATCTAACATTGTCCACAATGTTTCTAATGAAAGAGCAAAACCAAAAGTAAAATAACACGAGGAAAAGTTGGAAAGATAGTACCTGGGTGAAGAGAGAGAAAAACAAAACTAGTATACGACATACAACTGCCTCGATGGTCAATCAAGGGTAAACAGGGTCCTCCAGAGGGACCTCCTCAACATCACCTGTAGGAAAGGGCTCTAAAAAGGATTTCAATCTCTGACCATTAACCTTCGAAGAACTACTACCATCCGGTGTCTCAATTTCAACAGCTTCATGAGGAAAGATAGTGCGAACAATAAAAGGACCCGTCCACCGAGAACGTAACTTCCCAGGGAAAATATGCAAGCGGGTATCATACAGAAGAACTTTTTGACCTGGAGAAAATGACTTTTATAAAATATTTCTATCATGCACAAGTTTTATTTTGTTCTTATACTCCTTTGCACTATCGTAAGCATCTATACAAATCTCGTCCAACTCATTGAGCTGGAGTTTCCTATGGGCTCTTGCCTTGTCAAGTGAAAAAATTAGCTGCTTAACATCACAATAAGCTCTATGTTCTAACTCAATAGGTAAATGACATGCCTTTCCATAAACAAGCCGATAAGGAGACATTCCAATGGGGGTTTTAAACACAGTACGATAAGCCCATAAGGCATCAGTAAGCCTAGACGACCAGTATTTACGATTAGGGTTAACTGTTTTTTCTAATATACGTTTTATCTCCCTATTGGAAACCTCTACCTGACCACTAGTCTGTGGATGATACGGGGTAGCTACCTTATGTGTAATACCATATTTATTCATCAGAAGCCTAAAAGGTCCATTACAAAAGTGCGACCCTCCATCACTAATTATAGCACGTGGTGTACCAAAAAGTGTAAGTATATTATCTTTCAAGAACTCAATCACAACCCTATGACCATTGGTTTTACACGCAACTGCCTCAATCCACTTAGAGACATAGTCTACAGGGACAAGGATGTATAGGTTACCAAAAGAATTAGGAAACAGACCCATAAAGTCAATACCCCACACATCAAAGACCTCAACAATTAAAATCGGGTTCAAGGGAATCATATTCCTACGGGAAATGGTTTCTAATTTCTGGCAACGTTCACAAGTAACACAGTAACTGTAGGTACTGAATATCGCAGGATAATAGTTCACGAGTATCGTAATAAATAAAGGAGAAAAGAATTATAAAATGATACGATGATAGAAGTAGCGGAGAAATATGAAGTTTTGTGAGGATGGAATAATGTTGCGAGTATGAGTTGCGATACTTCGCAACTCATATACAGCTGTATAAGTTTTACTATAAATAGGAGTTCAAATGTAAAATTCGAGAGGTTCTTTTAGTGAGTGTTAGAAAATATCTTAGGAAAGAGAATAGAGAAAGTTGTAACTATTCTAATTCCATTTAGATACTTCTTTGTAATCAATTGAGAACATTAATAAGAAAATTGTTATTCATCATCAAGAACTTCTTGAGTTTTTACTAATTCTATTGAGGGTGTAGTTGTAGGTTATTCTGCAACTACATAATTGGCGCTAGAAACAGGGATTTGAAGAATTCCTGTACCAGAAAAATGACAAGAAGAAGAAACACATCAGAACCATTAACTGAAGTAAGAAGAAGTGTAAGACTTGCAGGAGGAGAAGCAAATATAACAGGAGAACCTAGTAGGAGAAGGAGTAATCGAAGAAATCAAGCTCAACAAATAATAGATCATGATCAAGTGAGTATACACACTTGGAGAACTAATACACCAGAAGAAGGAGATAGAGAACCACAAATCATAGAAAATGGGAGGTTGATGGGAGGAACAATTCTTGAAAGAGAAAGGGAGATGTTAGAAACATTGATACAAGGAATCCAAAAAGAACGAATGATCGAAGCTGAAGAACGTGCCAATTTAACAAGACAAAATCAAGAATTGAGGATGGAAAATGAGATACTACAAAGAAGGAAATCTCAAAGTGTTGCAATATCAAATGTTAGAACAGAAAGAGAAGGACAAAATTCACCGATAATCAATAATGAAAATAATATGCAAGAACAAGCGCAGAATCAAGGCGAAAGAAATCAAGAGAATCGTTTCATTTTAATACCAAACCACGAACAAAGCATGGGGAATTTACGAACAAGACTAAATCCTAGAGAAAACAATCAGAATCGAGAGGAAGAACAACAACTTATGGAAGAAACTGAGAGACAACAAGCAATACATCAAAACAATCACGAGAATGGAGTAAGAAGACATGAAGAGGCTCGTAACAAACAAAATGTTGAGTATGAAAGAATTAAGAGAAGAATTGTAAACCAACAAACAGAAATGGAGAGGAATGAACCAAATTTTCGAATCAGAGTACAAACAAATCAAGAAGAAATAAATCACAGAAGAAGGAGAAATGAAGAAGAAGAAATTCCTGATATTCGCATGAGAAGAATGAGAAGAATAGAAAGGGAAGAACAAGAATTCCAAGATGCTCTGCGACTGAACAATTATGATAATTTAGAAAGAAGATATTTGCAAAATTATGCAAATGAAAACATTAATGAAGAATATGATAGAATGCGAAGTATCGCAAGGGAGGAAGCGCAAGAACGTAGAAGAAGAGAAGCTGCATTAAAAAGACCAATGGATGAGAATTCTGAGGAAAATGCACGAATCTTTCGAGAATTAGCAGAAATGAGAGGGATGATAAACAATAGAAGAGGAGGAGATAGAAGGCAATTAGATGAAGCAATAGAAGAAGCTGCGAGGACTCCATTTTCTAGAGAAGTACAATCGGGAGGAATTCCACCAAAATGAAACTTGCCCACACTTACCAGTATCTTTGATGGGACTTCATGTGCTATTCAGCACATTAAAGCATACATAAGATGCATGTTACAATGGGAAAATCATGATGCTGTGTTATGCAAGTACTTCGCATCGAGTTTAACAGGGGAAGCTTTAAAGTGGTTCGAAGGACTCCCTAAGAACACTATTACGTCATTCAGTCATTTGCAAGCAACTTTCCTAGCATATATCACAAATCACTCTTCACGGCTTGGTATTGAAGATGTATTTGGTTTAAAACAAAGAGTGGGTGAAAGTTTGAAGCATTTGGTAAGACGATGGAAGACTATGTGCAGTAATATGGCAGGGCGTGTGGATGAGAGATACTTGATTCTGTCCTTCATAAATGCGATGTTCGCAACTGAACAATTATATGTTCAAATCTTCAGAAGAAAGAATTCCATAATGATGACAGAGTTACGAGAATTGCAAGAAGAATACATTACACTAGAGGAAAAGCAAAACAGTATAGAGTCATATCCAGTAGCAAACACTAGCAATCAAGAGGGAGGAGCAAATTTACTTCCCAAAATAATCAATATAGTAGCAGGTACTTCGCAAACATCCTCACAAACTTCTTCGCAAATTTCAGAAGAGAAGAAAATCAATGATAGCCAGCAAAAAATGGTAGCAATGGGCATTCGAGATCAAGAAGAGTATGATAGAGAGAAGAATTTCTATAATCGAATAGGAAATAACCAAATTCCAAGATTAGATCAACAACAAGAAAATTATGGGGGACAAAGGCAAAATTATTTTGGCCAAGGGAACCAGAGACAAAATTATAACAACGGTCAAGGAGGTCAAATAATGGTAAGGGAAGAGATAAAGTTTCCACCTTTGAATACAAGTGTAGAAAAGATATGGCAAGCAATTATCCTGGTAGAGAATATACCAACTCCATGGAACATGGGAAAGGAACCACCAATGGGTCCAAGAAGTCATGAATTTTGTTCATATCATCATTTTCATGGACATTCTACAAATAATTGCCATAATATCAAGAGGATAATCTTGCGAATGATTGATCAAGGAAAGCTAAATCAATTTTTACTTAAGCAGACACAGTCGCAACAATTACCACAGGCTCCAGTCATAACTCGCAGGGAGAACACAACAAAAGAAAAGGGAGAAGAAATCCTACATATAGAAGTGGGATCAAAAGCAAGGAATATTTTATGTAATTCCATTGTTAATTCATATAAAACCATAGAGGATTTTCATGATAATGTGTTAAGCAGGGTATATGCGAGGAATGGTGAAGGAAAGGAAGTAATAAACATCGCAAAAATTTCACGACTTGAAGATTGGCAGAAACGTGAAGTTTCTTTTGAAGCCACTGAAATTCCAGAAGGTTGTGAAGCACATGATAATCCATTGGTAGTAAGATTAGCAATCTACATGAATATGGAAGAAAACGAAGATGATATGGAGGAAGAATCAATTGGTCTTAATAGGATTTTGATTGATACGGGAAGTTCTGTCAATATCCTCTTCTATTATGCTTACAAAACTATGGGGGGAAAAGATGCAGATTTAATACCTTCTACTTATAGAATTTATGGTTTTAATGGAACTGCCAACAAGCCCAAAGGAGAAGTGAGCATGCGAATTCCATTAAGTGGAATGCGAACTGAAATTCTGTTTTGCGTTGTTGATGTCGAATCACCATATAATGCTTTGATAGGAAGACCATGGCTTTTTGGAATTATAGGCGTAGCTTCCACTCTACATCAGTGCATAAAGTTTCCTCATATGAAGGGTATTGGAATTATCAAGGGTGATTGGGCTGAGGGAAAGAAATGTTACGATACAGAAGTAGAAGTTTGCGAAGGAAAAACTGTTGTGAAGGAAAATTGGAGAAAAAGAGCAAAGGCTGTAAAAAGAAGTGAAAATTTAATGGCAGAGGATTAAGGAAAAAGAGAATAAAGTTACGATGATAATCATACAAGAAATTTACGATGACAATAAGGGATTGTGATTTGCGAAGAAAGAAGAAGGAAAATAATAAAACAAGAAGGTAGAATGTTTGCTCGTGGAAATAAGGTATGTGGTAAAACAAAAAATTTATTTCGTGATAAATTTTACGAATATTGTTTGCTCGCAGGAAATTGGGAAAAGTTACGAATTTCAGAATTTATATTCCGATTAAAATTTCATTAATTTGCGAATAAAAGACCGCAATCTGTGATCAACCTCCAAAAAAGAAAGAGAGCCGCAGAAAATTTTATACAGGCAAACCTTTGTGGCGTACACCCTAGTTCGCGAAGCTATATTTCGTAAGAGGCAAAGTCCTAAAGTACGTCATTTAAGGGGGTACCTACAACGTGGCTAAGGGTAACCGGAACACCACCAAGGGCCCTTAGTACATGGTAAAAATTTAGGGGTACAACCCAATAATGGGGTACCTATCCGGGTTAGACACCTTGGATTCTCACCTAATCTAGCGACATTACGCAATATAAAATGCGGTGTAAGAGGATTTAGGTTGGGAGACTAAGGCATACTGTATTTCCCAAGAAGTGCAGAAAACGATCAAGGCGCCGAGGTACACGGTTGAGTCAAGAGTGCCGGGTGAGGTTGAACCACATCTGCCATTTTTGACAAGTCTTGGCAAATGATGCACTTGGCCCAAAGATACCCCATAGGGTGCAACCTCGTAACTATAAGCCCTATAGGCAAAAAGGATAAGAGGTTGCGATCAAGCTGGTTGTTAGCGAGAACCGGATGGGAAAAGCTAACCTTGTATGGTCGATGTACGCTTCCTTGAAGGGGCAATCGGGGGGAAGATAAAGGGCAGCACCCTCCATTAGGGAGCTGATACGTGCTATAAGACGCAAATTTCACGAGGCTTCTTGTTTGCGAAAACATAAAGGCTTGTCATATTTGTGCAACAAATGAAGTTCTGCGAGCCTTCTAAAAAAAAAAAAAAAAGAGAGAGAAAAAGAAAGAAAAGAATAAAGAACTCGCAGAACATAATAAAGAAGTTAAGATGAGATCAATGGGTCACTACATGAAAGTGTAGAGACGTCCTGCGATTTCATCGCAAGACGGCAATGTCATGGGGCTTTATGTTCGCAAGAATATTTAGGCCTGTCATATTGTCGCAACACTTCCTGAAGAGGCTAAAATACTATACAAAGAAGTTAAGATGAGATCAATGGGTTTTTGCATGAAAGTGTAAGAACGTCCTGCGATTTCATCGCAAGACGATAATGTCACGAGGTTGTATATTCGCAAGAATGTTCAGACTTGTCATATTATCGCAAATACAAAAATTTACTACAAAAGAGGTGGCAAAATAAGACCTTTACTTAGGAAGGCATGATAAGACCACAGAAATTAATAAAATTCATTGCATCAATATCATTGAAGAAATTATACAAGAATATACACTATAAAGATCTGAAAAGAAGACAACTTCGTCAATACCATTGAAGAAATTATACAAGAATATACATTATGAAGATTTGAAGAGAAGACAACTTCGTCAATACCATTGAAGAATTTTTACAAGAAGTCCTATCAAAGAAGATAACATCATTAAATAATTGTCACGAAGACTTAACAAAAGATACGATTTTGATAGCAATCAAATCTGAGATAAGTTCATACTCGTAAAATGTTATGAGAATTACATACTTCTTATACTTCTCCATATATTGAATATTTCTCCAAAATATTGAATACTTCTTATAATTCTTCAAGAATATCTCATATTCATTATACTTCTTTAACGGATATTTCATTTGGTGAAGGTTAAATAATCATTATACTTCGTCATATGTTACGTAATTATTCACAGATTGAATACTTCTTATATTTCTTCAGTTGGTGAATTGAGTACTTCTAATACTTCTTATATCTCTTCATTTGGTGGATCGAGTACTTCTAATACTTCTTATATCTCTTCATTTGACGGATTTGGTACTTCTAATACTTCTTCAAAAGTATTGTATATGTAGTATACTTATTAAGGATATTTCATATATTTTATACTTAAAAGGGAGGATTTCTTATTTACAATCGTAACAAGTTGAAACTTCGTAAGATAAATTGAGGAAGATATTCTAATACTTCAAACAATGTTTAATCATTTAAATAGAAATAATAGGGGGAAAAGGAGATACTAAGCTTTATCTGTGAGTTATATATTATTTCTCTTCATATGATCAAATGGGGCAAATTTAATTAAAGAAAGGTTAAATTATCTTCGCAAAATATCATAAAGAAAGGATAAATCATCTTCGCAAAATATCATAAAGAAAGGATAAATCATCTTCGCAAAATATCAGATGTACTTCTTAAAAAATAGAATTGTTCGCAAAAAGAAAACCAACAGTAATTAAGGGAAGGAATTCAAAAGAAAGGAGGACAGGAGAGTCAATGATAAATTGAAAAAAGAATGTTATCATGCTTCATCAACATTCTGTGCTGGATCTTCAAGATCAGTAGGGTCATTAGCAGCTTTCGACTTTTGCGAGATATCATCCTTGGAAGAATATGCAACAAGAACATCTCCTTGAGGAATATATTCTTTCTCATCATCAAGATCTTCATCATCACTCTCATAATCGAAATCACTATCAGGCTCACGAACAACTTCATCGTCAGATATCTTCAGAGGAGTAATTTTCACAGGAGGCAAGGCTCTTGATAAGAGAATGTTATTCGTAAAGACTTGAGCTTTCAGATGACTTTCACGAAGTATATCTTTTTGATGATTGGTATCTTCGATATCTTTGGAATAAGCAAGATAGTTGAATCTCCGAGTAGCACGGTCACGAGAGTTGATTAAGCGGGTAGAAAGCAAAGCATTTTTCTTGCGAAGCTCGGAACAGGAGGCTTCTAATCCAGCTTTCGCATTACGAAGGATGTTCTCAGATTATGCAAATAAAACAAAATTCAAAGAATAAAATTTGCGAGTATAACGAAATTTAAAGATCTACCAGAGGCAGTCAAATTTTAATGACTACCTTCTCTTTGCGAAGTAAGAGATTGAGTTAAATATAGACAACAGTTCTTCATCTGATTCATCGCATTATCAAAACCATCACCAACTAATCCTTTAAGTCGAGATTTAAGCTTTTGATCTTTAGAAAGGAGAAAATTCTTATCCTTCGCAAGTTTAGCATTAAGACTTTTTAATGAAGAATAATCTTCTTCAAGTTGATTCTTCTTAGCACTCAAGACTATATTCTTATTAATAAGGGAATTCTTCTCAATAACAAAAGAATTTCTTTCAGCATCTGAAGACTTCTTTAATTACTCAAGTTCACCTTTCAAAAAAGAAAGAAGATTTTCTTGATCGCAACATTTATTCTGAAGAGTCTTTAATTCTTGCGAAGAAACAATCATTGTATTCAAAAACGAACATTTCTCTTCTGATAAGGTTTTGTTCTCTTCTAATAAGGTTTCTATTCTCAAATTAGCTTTAGTTAAGGAAGAAAAAAGTTGAGATATGTCATCATTCAAAAAAAATTTGATCATATATTAGTTGAGTATTCTCTTGAAAAAAAGAGCGTCGAGTTGTCAAGAGCACACGAGTAAAGATTAGATAAATGGGAGAATTGGTTTGAGAGGCTTTCATGCTTGGTTCGATATTCTGTTGCATCGATTCATGGTGAAGTACCAATCTTCTACATTTCTGGATGGATTCTATAAAGGGAATGGGTTTTAATGGATGTTTCAAGCATATGAAGAATATAAGTAAATAAAAGGGAAAATATGAAGATAGTAATCATACCTTTCAATTCATCATTTCTTTTGCGAAGAATCGCACAGATCGAGAGAATTATTCGAAGATGATGATTTTCTTTACGGAGATCCTCGCATTCTGCTTGAGAAGATTTCAAAGATTGGCGAAGCAATTCAATTTCTTTTTCCAAGGATTGACGTGAAGAAGAAATGTCTGGATTGACGAAATTATTTAGAACTTCGCAAAATTCATATTGCGAACGAACATTAGTAGACTTCGCAGTATTGGTCAAAACCTCAGATAACATTCGAAAAGTTGAATAAATTCCATCTCGAATTTCCTGAGGAAGAGGAGAAGAATTTGAAGGAATAAGAGCAAGCTGCAAATTGTCTGGAGAAATAGCACTCAAAGGATTTGGGGACAAGACAGATTTTTCAAAAGAAGAAGTTGAAGAAATATTTTGCGAGGGTTGTTTTTCAAGAGAAGAAGTTGAAGAAATATTCTGTGAGGGTTGATCTTGAAGAAGTGTTGATAAATTGACACTGATGGGAGATTGAAAGGTAGGTAATGAAGTAGAGGCAGGAGTGTGTGAAGAAGCATTTTCATGAGGATGAGAGGAAAATTCCTTATCAACTTCAGGAAGGAAATCATCAATCGGAATTAATGGTGTGGGTTTAGTTATTCGAGATCTCTTACTAGGGTTTGGTTTTTCGCCAACCTGCGAATCAAAATGTAGATTAAAAACTGAGGCAACAATATATTGTTCAGGAAAGAGGGCAAAGTATTTTTAACTACCTTTTGATTCTCAGATTTTCTTCTTCGTGGATTAAGGCTTGGATTCTTTAGTTGAGATTTCATCTGAGGAGTTATTTTGGTGAAATAAACCAAAATCAAATAACAAATTATACAGAAATCAAAGAGGAGAACAAATGAAATACGCAGAGATAGAAGGAAATTACCTTGGAGAACTCATGAAGATATAGTAGAAGAAAAAATTGCAGAGAAAACAGTAATAGAGAGTATGAGTAGAAGATAGAATTGCAGAAATAAGAAGAAGAAAAGGAAGAGAATATAAAGGAGTTATATAAGGGAATAACTAGAAAAGAACGGTTACAAAAGACGTGTCAAAATTTTAAAAGACTAAGTAACGGTTATGTTCTCACGATCATTTCTTATTCGTAGAATTGACATGAGAAGAGGCAAGATGTAGGTACTGAATATCGCAGGATAATAGTTCACGAGTATCGTAATAAATAAAGGAGAAAAGAATTATAAAATGATACGATGATAGAAGTAGCGCGGAGAAATATGAAGTTTTGCGAGGATGGAATAATGTTGCGAGTATAAGTTGCGATACTTCGCAACTCATATACAGCTGTATAAGTTTTACTATAAATAGGAGTTCAAATGTAAAATTCGAGAGGTTCTTTTAGTGAGTGTTAGAAAATATCTTAGGAAAGAGAATAGAGAAAGTTGTAACTATTCTAATTCCATTTAGATACTTCTTTGTAATCAATTGAGAACATTAATAAGAAAATTGTTATTCATCATCAAGAACTTCTTGAGTTTTTACTAATTCTATTGAGGGTGTAGTTGTAGGTTATTCTGCAACTACAGTAACTATGGGAGTCTTTAACCAACGAAGGCCAATAAAATCCACACTGCAATATCTTAGCAGCAGTCTTCTTAGCACTAAAGTGACCCCCACAAGCATGATCATGACAAAAGGAAATAATACTGGGACTGGTCACTCTCAGGAATACATCTCCTAATAATCTGGTCTGGACAATACTTAAATAAATAAGGATCATTCCAAAAGAAGTGCTTAACCTCGGCTAAAAACCTAGAACGATCTTGTTTACCCCAATGTTGGGACATTCGACTAGTAACAAGATAATTCACTATATTTGCATACCAAGGTGATTGGGAAACAGAGAACAATTGTTCAACAAGAAAGCTATCCCTTATATGAAGGGAGTCATTAGGGGAACTAACAACTAGCCTAGACAAGTAGTCTGCTACTACATTTTCTGCACCATTTTTGTCTCTAATATCTGGACAAAATTCTTGTAATAAAAGGATCCATCTAATCAATCTAGGTTTGGTATCATTCTTAGACAAAAGGTATTTCAAAGCAGCATGATCAGTATAGATTACGATCTTAGAACCTAAGAGATGTGGTCTAAACTTGTCTAAGGAAAACACAATGGCCAATAGTTCCTTCTCTGTGGTGATATAGTTTAACTGGGCATCATTCAGAGTTTTGCTAACATAGTAAATCACATGAAGTAATTTGTTTTCTCGCTGACCTAGCACAACACCAATAGCATAATCCGAAGCATCGCACATGATCTCAAAGGGTAGGTTCCAGTTGGGTGCCTGTACTATGGGGGCGGTAGTGATTAAAGTCTTAAGCTTCTCAAAAACCTCTAAACAAGCATCATCAAAGACAAACTTAGCATCTTTTGAAAGAAAATTGCAAAGAGGTCTAGAAATCAAGCTAAAATCCTTAATGAATCGACTATAAAAACCTGCATGCCCTAAGAATGACCTAATATCTTTTACGGTTTTTAAGGCCGGCAAAGTTTTGATAAGGTCAACTTTGACTCTATCTACCTCTATACCCTTCAAAGATACGATATGCCCTAGAACGATTCCTGAACGAACCATGAAATGACATTTCTCCCAATTAAGCACTAATTTTTTTTCCTTACACCTAGTCAAAACTAATGACAAATGATGCAAGCACTCATCGAAAGACGAACCAAACACTGAAAAATCATCCATAAAGACCTCTAAGAACCGTTCTACCATGTCAGAAAATATGCTCAACATACAACGCTAAAAGGTTGCAGGGGAATTACATAGCCCGAAATGCATGCGTCTATACGTAAAGGTACCAAAGGGACAGGTAAAAGTGGTTTTCTCTTGGTCTTCTGGGTAAATAGGAACCTGATTATAACCGCAGTATCCATATAAAAAGAAAAAATGGCTACGTCCAGCTAATCTTTCTATCATTTGGTCGATGAAGGGAAGGGGAAAGTAGTCCTTCCTAGTGACCTTGTTTAATTTTCTATAGTCAATACAGACACGCCAACCCGTGGTCATTCGGGTTGGGATTAACTCATTGTTATCATTATGGATTATAGTAATACTGGATTTCTTAGGAACAACCTGAATGGGGATGACCCACTTACTGTCTGAAATGGGGTAGATAATGCCTGCATCTAACAGCTTCAGAACCTCGGTTCGAACTACTTCTTTCATATTAGGGTTCAGTCGATGTTGCATCTCCCTAGAAGGTTTGGTATCTTCCTCTAAATAGATCTGATGCATACAAACAGTAGGACTTATACCCATAATATCTGCTATGGTCCACCCTAAAGCTTTCTTGTTGTTTTGAAGGACTGTCACTAGCCTACTTTACTGATCACTATCCAAGTCGGAAGCAATAATCACAGGTAAAGTTTCATACGGGCCTAAAAACACATACTTCAGGGTATCTGGCAATGGTTTTAGGTCTAACTTAGGAGGCTTTTCTAACGAAGGAACTAGGGTAGACTTAGAAACGGGTAGAGGTTCGAACTTAGGTTTCTAGCCATTACTAGTGTCTATCAAAGGGGTTGAATCTAACAAAGCATTCACCTCATTCATCATATCATCATCATCAAAATCAATCCTAAAGTGAGCTAAGCATTTCTCTAATGGATCTTCTAACAAAGTGTTTGGTAATGGCTCCTCGACTAATGTTCCTATCATGTTCACCTCTTCTATGCTCGATTCATCTACTTTAGAGGGTAGCTTACTAATATGAAAGACGTTCAGCTCAATAGTCATATTACCAAAAGATAAATTCATAATACCAGTTCGACAGTTAATGATTGCATTGGATGTAGCTAAAAACGGGCAACCTAAAATTACCGGTATCTGGTTCTCTGGGTCAAGGACAGGTTTGGTATCTAGGATAACAAAATCCACTGGATAAATAAACTTGTCGACCTCTATAAGAACATCCTCGATCATACCACGAGGAATTTTAACGGACCTATCAGCTAACTGAAGAGTCATCTGGGTAGGTTTCATCTCACCAAGTCCTATCCTAAGGTACACATGGTATGGGAGTAAGTTCACAATGGCTCCTAAGTCGAGCAACGCTTTCTCAACACGGTATTTACCTATTATGAAAGCAATGGTAGGGAACCCTGGGTCTTTGTACTTAGGAGTAGTGGTATTCTGAATAATAGAACTCACGTGACTAGCTAGGAAGGCTTTCTTTTAATTACTAAGCTTATGCTTTCGTTTACACAAGTCCTTAAGAAACTTGGCATAAGCGGGAATCTGCTTAATCGCATCTAACAATGGGAGGTTAATAGTAACCTGCTTAAAAACCTCCAATATATCATTAAAGTTGGACTCCCTTTTAGTTGGAACTAGCATCTTGGGGAACGGGGCTCTAGGAACAAAGCCTGGCTCAGTATGACCCTCATTGGTCTCTTTAGAGACTCTTTCAGTCTCCTCATCATTTTCTGGCTCAGAAGGGTGAACTACAGCATGTTCACTATCAGGCATGGTTACCTTGTTATCTACCACTCTACCACTCCTAAGGGTTTTAATAGCATTCACATGTTCTGATGGTCTTTTACCTACTTCATGAACTCCTCTAGGATTGGGTAGAGTTTGACTAGGAAACATACCTTTTCCCATCAAAGACTCATTTATATGACTAACCTGGGTTTTCAATTCGGAAATAGCCTGAGAGTTAGTATAACCTATACTCTTACTTTCTTCTATCCCTTGTGAAACCATTTGGTTGATCTTTTCAGAGCTTTTAATAAACGAGGCGAGAGTCTCCTCTAAACTTGTGATCTTTTTATCCGAATAATTATGGAACTTGGGTTAACCTAAATAGTTCTTATCATAACCAAAACCTGGGGGAGGCTGAGAATTACTAGACTAACCTTGATTCTGGCCCTTAGACCAAGAAAAATTAGGATGGTTTCTCCAACCAGGATTATAGGTTTATGAGTATGGGTCAAACTTATGACGGTTCTCAAACCTAGCATTGTTGTAGACAGCATGAGCTTTCTCTTCACTAACCTGACCTTCCCAAAATGAGTTATCGGGCTCTATTCCACAACTAGAGACTTGAGAGGTTCTATTAGGTTCAACAAGGGACCTATTTTTAGATTGACCCATTTCCAAAGCTTCTAACCTTCTAGACAAAGCAGCAAACTTAGCATCTAATGAAAAAATCGTATCTACCATATTGGTGCTACTTCTATTAATCAAGAGTCTTTTAGGGGGTTCAACACAAGACTTCCACTGTTGGGATTTCTCAGCAACAACTCCTAAGAAGGTAAAGGCATCCTCAACACTTTTACTAGTGAACTCACCAGCGCACATAGACTCGAACATGGCTTTGGTTGAATAGTCTAAACCATCATAAATAATCTCTACGAGTTTCATCTTATCAAATCCATGGTGAGGACACTGGGATAGGAGATCATTGAATCTCTATAAAAAACTATAAAGAGACTCTCCCTCTTGTTGCACACTAGCACTAATTTTCTGCCTAACAGCTGCAGTTTTATGCTTAGGGTAGAATTTCATATAAAAAGCAGCAATAAGCTCCTGCCATGTTTCAATGGATTCAGATGGTAGGTTGTTCATCCAGGTCTTGGCTTTATCTCTGAAGAAAAAGGGAAACATCTTAAGTTTTGGGACTTCATCAGTAAGGTCTTTTATTCTAACTGTCCCACAAATTTCCTCAAAGTCCCTAATTTGAAAATTAGGGTTCTCATCGTCTTTTCCTAAGAATATAGGGATCATCTGAAGAATACTAGGTTTTATCTCGAAATTAGCCGTATTGGCTGGAAATTTAATGCACGAAGCTCAGTTGGTCCTAGTTGGGAACATGTAATCTTTCAAAGTAGTCATTGCTGGCACATCTGAAGTACTAGGGGTACTTTTTTCACGAATAAACATATTCTCAAAACTGAAGTTTCCAAAAACGGGGCTCTCAAAAGAAGAGTCTTCGAGCTCCCCGCCCTCACAAAAAGAACTACTAGGTTTGCCACTAATCAAACGACCTAGAGTGTTTCTTTTCCAAGCCCGTTCTCTAATGACTTCGGGCATACACTAGAAAAAGAAAATAAAAAGAAAAAGAAAAATCCTTAAAGGAAGGGAAGTTCTATGTAGGGATGGCAATGGGGCGGGTATGGGGCGGGGACCTTGAATCCCATCCCCTACCCCGTTCAAAAAACCAAAACCCATTCCCCGTAAGAGTGGGGCAGGGACGGGTATGGGGAATCCCCGTAGGGGGTGGGTTTCAGATGGTAGGTTGTTCAGCCAGGTCTTGGCTTTATCTCTGAAGAAAAAGGGAAACATCTTAAGTTTTGGGACTTCATCAGTAAGGTATTTTATTCTAACTGTCCCACAAATTTCCTCAAAGTCCCTAATTTGAAAATAAGGGTTCTCATCGTCTTTTCCTAAGAATATAGGGATCATCTGAAGAATACTAGGTTTTATCTCGAAATTAGCCGTATTGGCTGGCAATTTAATGCACGAAGCTCAGTTGGTCCTAGTTGGGAACATGTAATCTTTCAAAGTAGTCATTGCTGGCACATCTGAAGTACTAGGGGTACTTTTTTCACGAATAAACATATTCTCAAAACTGAAGTTTCCAAAAACGGGGCTCTCAAAAGAAGAGTCTTCGAGCTCCCCACCCTCACAAAAAGAACTACTAGGTTTGCCACTAATCAAACGACCTAGAGTGTTTCTTTTCCAAGCCCGTTCTCTAATGACTTCGGGCATACACTAGAAAAAGAAAATAAAAAGAAAAATCCTTTAAGGAAGGGAAGTTCTATGTAGGGATGGAAATGGGGCGGGTATGGGGCGGGGACCTTGAATCCCATCCCCTACCCCGTTCAAAAAACCAAAACCCATTCCCCGTAAGAGTGGGGCAGGGACGGGTATGGGGAATCCCCGTAGGGGGTGGGTTTCCCATGGGTTACCATAACATTACACTAAATATTTAAAATAATTATAATGGTCCAAACAACAATAATAATAACCTAATCAGTGCATTCTAAAATTTTAAGTTTATAATAACCAACTAAAACTGAAAAATAAAGCAAACAATTGATCCACAATTAAGTATTATGGTTTTTAATCCTCATCATTAACCATCTTCCATATAAAGAAAATATATCACATAACACAATAAAAAAGTATTTAAACTTTAATAAACAAAAGCGATATCAACATATTTTAATTATAAAAGTATAAAACCTAGATATAATAGGTTATA
This sequence comes from Papaver bracteatum, assembly GCA_023529315.1. Classification (NCBI taxonomy): domain Eukaryota; kingdom Viridiplantae; phylum Streptophyta; class Magnoliopsida; order Ranunculales; family Papaveraceae; genus Papaver; species Papaver bracteatum. The sequence goes on from JAJJWX010003325.1 coordinate 1,638,083, forward strand.
GTATGGGGCGGGGACCTTGAATCCCATCCCCACCCCATCCCCGCATCATTACTTTCGGGGATTCCACGTACCCCGCCCCGTTCCCCGTTTATACGAGTAAAACCCTAATCCATAGGGGTGGGTCCCCACGGGGATGAGTTTGGGTGGGGCAAATTGCCATACCTAGTTTTATACAAACAAAAACAAGGCTGACTCCACCAAAGCAAACCTAGAGATTTCTAGCAAACAAAAAGAATGATGGTTCCACTTAGATTGTTTTCTAGACCAGCTTCTAATCCTTTGAAAGGTAATTCGTTACAATCTGAGCAAACCCTCTGGAATCAATCCGAGTTTAAGTAATCTGAATAGAGGCGAGGGAAGCTGTGTGGAGCTTTGATACCCAAGGCATCACTGCATTTCAAGGTGGCGCAGTCACGCATTCAACTCACAGAAACCATCATGAACTTCGAAGTATGCTTAAAGAGTAACCAATATTTTTCGAATGACTTTCCTAGTAATCTCGTTACCCTATTTGTCTCGTTCTATTCCAAATTTTAAGCTTAGGTTCGCGTTTGGTATCGTTTTCCTAAGGCGGGCAAGAAGGGAACGATGATGAAATCCGAACCCTTATCTTGTATGGCCAGTCCTTGCCCTTTACTAGGAATTTAAAACAGCCGTATTCAAGTCCTCAGCATATATGCAAATGAAGGAATACAGTAACTCGCTGACAGGGGATTCGCGAGTGCTTCAACAAACTTACCTCCCGTTCCAGATGGGGGATGAACCGTTGTAGTCGACTCGGGCCACGACTCCTATGTCATGTACGAAACCGAGGGGCCGAGACAATATCGTAACTGTCGTCCTTCCCTGTGCAGTTTATATTTAAACTAACCCTTCCTTAGGGTTTTAAAAAATAATGTCCAAAAGAATTTCCCAAAAATAAAGTCCAAAAATAAAAAATAAAAATGTCCAAAAATAAAAGCCTATGTACAGTTTCTAAAAAAAAAAAAATCTAATAAAAATAAATTAACTATATACAAAAATATTCTTCTTTACTCCTTTGGATTTCTTTTTTCTTTCCTTCTTTGGCTTCACTTTACTTTTCAACACTTCTTCTCTTTTTCTTTACCGCAGCTCTAAGTCTGAAAGCAAACAGAAATACCAAAACGCATAAAAAAAACAAAAACAATAAAAAAAAAACCTAAAAATAAATCTATACACAAGTCCGCGTCGGCAGGGCCAAAAATAGATGGGATCTCAATAATGTTGTAGTAAATAGGTTCGTTGAGACTTGTGAAAGAAAAAGATTTTAGACTTATAAAACTTAAAAACAAACAAAATTTAACAATAACCAAGACACTGATTCCACTATTACATATGAATGAACAACGGTAAATAACCCAAAACTCTAATTATCTTTTAAATCCCTTATTTTCTTAACTCACAAACAATCAGGCAAATTCTCAAAAATTAATTTTATTCCCTAGGAATAGATTATCTTAATACCAATTTCTAAGCATAGATTATCTTATCCCTATCTAATTGAATCACAACTAATGAAGAAAATTATGCAAACAATTAAAAACTCTGCAAAAGCAGTGATTGAGTGAATTATAAATTAGAGAAAATAAAATAATTACCAATTATTCATGCGTAAATAGCTTCCTCATTGCCTTGGTTGTGAGAATTAGCCGCTCATCATGTTGGAAACACGTTCAAAAATCATTATTATTGCTCAAATGGTGTTTACAAAGATGAAATGGAGAAAATGATGAAAATCGGGTGTTTGCAATGCTTATAATTGTTGCAAAACACCATTACAGAAAATGATAAATACGAACTGTAGTTGTTACTGTAACTCTGCGACCCTCTTCTAGTTGTTGTTGTTACTGTAGCATGAACGACTACCTCTGGTGGTCCTTTGTTCTTCGTGTTCTTCAAAAGCAGCAGAAATGGTGGTTTTTTGCAACTTGATTATCTCGACTCTCTGATTCTCTGCAACTCTCCTGTAGTTGCAGGAATTCCCACACTACACCCTTGTTAAGATTCTATAGAAATCTATTGGAAATCAATTAACTTCAAAGATTTAAACGACACTTTATTATTCAAATTTCAGAAATGTTTATAGAATTGGAAGAAATCAAGATTACAAATATTCTCTTGAAGTTTATCTCTCCTCAAGACTCTTTCAACTCTCAAAAAATACATCATCCTTTTCTGGATCTATCGAGCCCTTTATATAGGGATTTACTTAATGGATGACAGCTAAGTTTTCCTCCTCTTTCGGATCTATTCTGCGATCTCATCGCGATCGCTACAATATTCTCTATCGCAAGAATGTTGACCATCGCATGATCAATATATTCTTCTTTTATTTCTTCAATCGTCAGTTTCTTTTGGATATTCTGTGATGCTCGTGAAACGTTTTTAAAGAATTGGCAGTGAAGCTCGCAGAAACGTTGTTAATATCGCAAGAATATCGTTGTAGCGATATTCTTGCCTCTTCTCATGTCTTTTCTACGAAGAAGAGAAGATCATGAGAACTTAAAATGCCATAACTGTTTATCTTTTCAGACTTCCCCGTTCTGACACGTTTCCATGTCCTTCGTCAGCTGTTTTCACAAATTCTTTCTTCCAATAAATTTTTGACACGTCTCCTCTAACCGCTGCGATCTGACCACCCACGTCTTTTATTTGCATTAATTACCTTCATATTTTTCGAGAAATTTCTTCTTCTATAAATACTCTTCTCATTCCTTTCCTTTTTTCTCTTTTACTTTCTTCTTCTTTCTCTCCGTTCCCTCTCTGCAAATTTTACTGTTCTTCCGCGAATTGCGCTTCTGCTACTGCTGTGATTTCTTTATTCTTTTAAACCTTTTCTTTCATTCCCATACTCAAAAATGGTTGCTGCTGGTACTAAAAACTTGAAGGCCTTTAATGAGATGCGCGAGAAACTCAAAATTAAAGGTTTTAACTTGTCCTTAATTCCATATCAGGATTCTAGATCTGAACTTTCTCTTAAATTATTTACTGATGATCAATGTTCTCGCGAAAAAATCATAGTATCGCTAGGCCAACTTGAAGCTGGTCTTCCCCTTCCTCTTTATGACCCAGAACTCCCATTATTCTACCAAATAATATCTGACAAGAGGTTCTCGCGAGCAATATATCAACTAAGTGGAGATTGCATTAGGTTGTTACTTGAATATGCTTCTCGTGGTGCTGGCAAAGGATTGCGCTATTCTAAAGATGCTCAAAATCCTCTTTACAAACATATTCCAATTAACTCTACAGATTATACTGTAGAAAACTTTTTCAAAAATTACAAGATACTCCCTATGAAGAGGGATAGCACCTTCTGGGGTGTTCGCCTGAAGAAACTCGCTGTCGATGAAGCTCTCATGTTAGATATTGATTTTCACACGAAAACTAATCATGGCCCTCGCCATTCTAGCGATGAAAAGTGGTTTATCTTTCCGCTGTGTCTCGAAGGTCCTTATATTTCTGGTTCTCGCGAACTTCCCGCGAGTCTTGCAGAATATCAACCTTGGGTCTTTAATTGGCCTGAGAGAACTAAAGAGGTACTAATCTTTCTGAATTTTCATATTATTATTATTCATTATCTTCCTTGCGTTTTTATATTCTCGCTAATTATTTTGATCTTTCTCAGATTGAAATAATGAAGCTCAGTTACCAAACTTTTAGGAAGCCTAGCACTTTCTTGGCTCTGAAATCTTTCACGGATGAAGTAAGAAATATCTCTTCATAAATTTTAACTGAGTTTCTCCAATTTTGTGAATTTCTTTTGCTTCTACCTGTGTTAATTAGAAAACAGTTCTTTTTCTGCAAGTCAATCAATCAATATAATTATTATTCTTTAATTATCTGCGTGCATTTATCTATGCAATTTTTATATGATAGATGAATAATAATTTCATCATTCTCATGCATTCCCATACTTGCCTCTATTATTCATCTGCAATATAAAAAATTGATTAAAAGATTTAAATATTAGTGGTAAATAAAATTTAACTTAATATTAGCGATCTTATCGCCAGCAATAACTGCGTGAAATCGCAATTCTCATAACATCTGCGAGTATTATCGCAGTAATCTTGTGGTCTTATTATGCCTTCCTAATTAAAGGTCTTATTTTGCCACGCTCTTTCTTTCTGCGACAAAATCGCAAGACGTCTTTACATTTGCCTGTATTGACCCATTGATCTTGCCTTATCTTTCTTCTTTGATTGTATTGCGACAATGTGACAAGTCTAAGCTTTATCGCGAGATCAAAGCCTCGTGACATTGCCGTCTTGCGATGAAATCGCAGGACGTCTTTACACTTTCATGTAAAAACCCATTGATCTCATCTTAACTTTTGGCTTGTTTCCTCTGTATAATTTACTTCACGCGACAATATGACAAGCCTAAATTTCCTTGCGATCATAAAGCCCCATGACATTGCCGTCTTAAGACACTTATCAGCTCCCTAATGGAGGGTGCCGCCCTTATCCTCCCCCTGGTTGCCCCTTCAAGGAGGGCACATCGTCCATACAAGACTAGCTCCTCCCATATAGATTTACCAACAACCAGCTGTTTTCGCAGCCTCTTGTCCTTTATGCCTATATGGCTTATAGTTACAAGACTACACCCTAAGTGGGGTTTTCTTCAGGCCAAGTGCATCGTAGCCAATACTTACCAAGAATGGCAAGGAAGTTTCGTACGCCCTTGGCACCCTTGGGTCAACCGTGTACCTCGGTACCTTGGTCATACTTTGCACTTCTTGGAAGAGATTCTCAGTCTTCCAACCAGGGTATAACCATATATAGTTGGAAATTCAAGATCTCTCTCCCGGATAGGTTTTCTTTAACCCCAACATCTGCATGACTCAGGATCCAGCAGCGGTATAACCTTACCCCTGAATCATGTCGAGAGATACCCCCTCATATGACGCGCTATTAGGTCTTACATTTGACTCTTGCGAAAGTTTATTCGCGAACTAGGGTGCACGCCATAAAGGTTCTCCCCATTATTTAATCTCTGCGAAATTTTATTCGCGCTTCTCGCGAGTATTGTGACTCTGATAGAATTTCATAATTTTGATCTTCTTTCTTTTTGTAAAATCTTGCGATTCCTCAAACAGAATATTCTATTCAATTACATATTCTTCAAACAAATCATTCATATAGTTCTCTAAAGTTCATCATTTTACCTCTCTACTTACTATTTGATTTTGTACACCCCTTAATAGGATGACTGCCCCTTAACGTACAGTGGGGTGCCAATAGCATTTGGATTCCCCCCGATCTGATCTTTCCACTTTCTATCGTACGAGTTCAATTGAATAATTGGCTTGAGATTATATCTCTGATAGGGCAAGATAAAAAGAAATCGCAAACATCTTCGTCTCATCGTTTGTGATTCCCCAATATCTAGTTTCACTACCATACGATTTAGATTATTGGGAGGTGATTGATAATACTGAGCTGTTCTTCGGGAATATAAGACTGGTTTATTAATTATTTCCTGTTCACCTTGATTTTATCAAAAGACGGAACAAAACTCATAGGTTTATCTGTGGGAGACAGATTTATCTATTATCGTATAATTTTCTGTGTACAGATTCGTTTATTCAAGTCTTCGACTTTGGGTTGTAACAACTCTTGGTTATGGGTGAGATCAGCTAAGGGAATCAAGTGCGTAGTATCCTTTAGGACTCAAAGACGTAAGGAGCACAACTGTACCTTGAATCAGTGTGATATTGATTGGGATTCAACTACAGTCCAGACCGAAGTTAGTTTGTAGTAGGCCAGTGTCTATAGCGGCTTAATACAGTGTGGTGTTCAATCTGGATTAGGTCCCGGGGGTTTTCTGCATTTACGGTTTCCTCGTTAACAAAATTTCTGGTATCTTTATTATTTCTATTCCGCACTATATTTTCTTATGTTATATAATTAAAATATCACAGGTTGTGCATTGTATCGATCAATTGTGAAATCCAACCTTTGGTTGTTGGTTGGAAATTGATTGATCCTTGGGTATTGGTCTTTGGTACCATCCAAGTTTATCTCTCTCTTGTATTTGATAAAGACTCGCAGATTTCAATTTGCTTGAGTAAAGATCAAATCGACATATAGAGATATTAACTCCTTGATATACCTTTTTATTAAGATTGAGTATGACTGTCTAGTTGATTCTCTTAAAATTATATTGGAGTTAGTCCATACAGATTGCTAATCGAAGTATTTTGTGAGGTTGTTAGACCCACGCTTTTTCAATTGGTATTAGAGCAAGCAAACACATTTAAAGACCTTATAAGTCCGTGTTTGTAGCGATATGACTCTATGGACAATAGTTTTATCTCAATAAACGCACCACCGGATCCAGGGATTCTAGAATTCTCTTCCATGACTGATTTAATAAAATCTATAGAAGAAATTCTATCTAAACCTCCACCAGGTTTAAAATACCTAGAAGTGTATTATGGTCTTGAGAAAAGGCTTGAGAGCTTATCTCTTGATGTTGAGTTATATCTCAAAAAAGAGTAAGAATCTCTTGATAATCTAAATCAAGTTATGATGAATAATATTCTTGTTGAAATCGATATTGATTTACTAATAAGTAAGAGCAATGCTCCTCCTCTGTGTAATTCAATTAGTTGTAACAAACTAAACGAATTACAAGGGGAGTTTAAATCTCAGTCATCTGAGTATATCACCTCTCGGCATGAATCGATTCATTGCTTAATTCCTGATACTTCCCATAAAGATAGTAGTATTATCTTCTTTTATGAAGAAGCTAAGACGTCTCTTTTTATCAAAAGAGTTTCCTTTCGCAGTACTAAAAACTATCTGCAGAAACCGTTTTTTATAAGTTGGAAAACAAGAAATCAGAAACACAGATCTTTTTGGGCTCTCTTGAAGTTCTTTGAAAGACTTATAAATACAGTTCCTTGGGTATTTATAAACACTACAAGATGTAAGAGTTGTTGGAAAGAAACTCTTTCTTGGTGCCACGGTGAGTAAGACATTGTTCATCTCAACACAACTTTATTGTGTTGTAAGTGCATTCTCACCAAGGAATTCCCTTCTATGTATACGGTGAAGGATGCACGAGAATTGGGGCACACAGATTATGATCGGTAAGGTTATAGAATTCGAATGGATTCTTCTAAAAAGGTATGTCTATAAACTTGAGCAAGATTTATGTTTTATTTGCTTAAAGTACTTATGATTATTCATGTACCTTTCTTATCATTCATTTTTACCTAACTTGATCTTTTTTAAAGGTTCTTAAATGTTTAGGTATGAAAACAATAGTTAGGGATGTTTGGACTTCATGGTACATATACCAAGTATGCATAACATCATTTAAAACCAAAATCCAGGGGTTTAGCTAGGTACGCATACCCGTATGCATACTTGATGTCGATTTTCGATAAATTTGTTTTGGCCGTAACTTCTTCGTACGAAATTGGATTGATCTCATTCTTTTTGCACTCTCTTCCTATTTTAATTATATTCAAAATGGAGATGAGAAACCTTGAATTTTGATGAGTTAAGATTGGTTTTGTCCTGTCTCTTGCTTTTGAGTGTTTTTCTCTGTTTCGTTGCACTTGTTCCACTTCTCTTGGACTTGGGCACTTGGATTTTTGGAGTTATACTCTTCTAAGCTATTTGTAGCTTTTACAAGAATGTTATTGGTGAATTGCAATGAAGGAAGTTCAATAATGGGAAGTAGTACGCATTGTTATGGGATTCTTGAATATTCACAATCATCCCGTGTGAACTATGGTGCATGGTCTTTAATGACTTTGTATGTTATTATTTTTTTAGAAAATATTTTTATGCGCCTTTGGTAGCCTTTCTTGGTGTAAATCCGTACAAAAACTATTGATTCTACCCTCTGAAGACAAATCATCTTGTATGTGCATTACGAGTTTATCTTGATGCCTAGGAAACTTCTTATGAGAATTTTTATTCTTGTTTTTATTTAAAAAGGATTACTAGAGTTTGGAATAGCAATTATTGTGATTTCACATAGCTATGTCCAACGTATTCATCTTTGTTTTTAGATTTATTTTTAAACTCTAAAATTGTTTGAAAGATGATTTTTTTGCAGTATTAATCTTTATGATTTTATATATTGCAATATGTAATGGGATATGTGTGTTTGTGTCCGTGAACTATTATTATCCCATATGATGTCAAAATTTATCTCTTTTATATGTCGATATGCAAGTATTAATACAAGATCGGTGAACTTTTGACAAACAAAAGTTAAGCCTATTATGTCAATTCATTGATGGAAGATAGGTTAAAATCTTTTGTTTACAAGGATTATGTCTATTGTATGTCATTGTGCAAATAGTGATGAAAAATAGAATGAATCCTTGTTTATGCCGCAGTATTGATCTTTTCCTAATCTATTTTTTATGTGTATACTGCAATGCTCCATAATTTTTTATTGTGTTGAGCATAAAACAATTGAGTTTAATCATTTTTTATGGTTAACAAAGTCATAGCTCCGTAAGTTCTCTTATGTCAAGCATGTTCAATTAAATTGATCACTTTTGTGTTTAATTTGATTGAGTATTCCAATTAAATTAATCATGGATTTCCTTGTGGTTAGTTTAATTGAGAATTTTGGATATAAAAAATCATTTCTTATGGTTTTTGGTGTCTAATAAAATCCTTATGAAAAAGTGGGTGTCTAACAACCTCACCTAATATTTCGATTAGCAGTCTGTATGGACTAACTCCAATATACTTTTAAGAGAATCAACTAGACAGTCAGAATCAATCTTAATAAAAAGTATATCAAGGAGTTAATATCTCTATCTCTCGATTTGATCTTTACTCAAGCAAATAGAAATTTGCGAGTCTTTATCAAATACAAGAGAGATATAAACTTGGATGGTGCCAAAGACCAATATCCAAGGATCAATCAATTTCCAATCAATAACCAAAGGTTGGATTTAACAATTGATCGATACAACGCACAACCTGTAATATTTTAATTATATAACAAAATATAATGCGGAATAGAAATAACACAGTGTTTATGGGTAAAAACTACTTCTGCTGGTTTTGGTAATTTGGGGTGTGTGGATGAGAAATGAATCTAAACCCTAAACAAATGCACTTCATGAGAATGCTTCTGATTCAAGAGATCAATCTATACAATTCTGGCATAAACCAACAAATGGTCGTTCCAGACTTGTTTCGGTCACAAAGTGAAGGAGATGGGGTTGATCTTAGAGAGGGAAGCGAAGAAGGTGTTGAGATTGTGAAGGTGTAGGCTTTTTTATGACTTGTAACAAAAATGTGAGAAGGCTTACGAATAATGCAAGCAGGCTCTGGGTGTTTCGAATACAATTGTATTAACACTTTATTTCTGTGTTGTGTTATATTTTTGGAAATAGGGAGGAGAACCTATTTATACAAGTCATTTGAGCCTTATTCACGTCTCTCATGGGAAGTGGAGAAAGTGGAGTGATGGAGTAGTGGAGTTGTATGTTAGTGTCACACGATCAGTCTTGCCCACTTCTCCCATCATCACTAACCTTCCATGTCTTTTTGACACGTTCCTGTGATGGCGCGTTGCACGCTGCACACTGTAAACCGCCAGACCAATACCCCAGTATGTATCCCCCAGTTTGTGAAATGATTGATGTCTCGAGTGTGTGGATCGTGGGACCCAAGTAGGTAGCATGTAATGCTAATTTATTTAGGAAGTCGGTACTTGTGAAGTATCGTGTGTATTCTATGCAGGTACCGGATCGAATATATTCAGCATGTATGAAGCATCGATGTATTCTATGCAGGTACTGGATCGAATATATTCACCATGTATGAAGCATCACTATTTTAAGGCTTAATGGAGTAAGTCACGAATTTATGGGTCTTAAAATAGCATCACATCCAACCTTCTTCGAGTGATCGTTTGGAGGCTATACAAGCAACTCCTGACTTGGTTGATCACTCCATGTGGAAGAGTGGTGGACGGTGATTGTGATGATGTCTCATTAGTAGCCTGACCCATGTCTTAGGCTGTCCGTCCAAGCTGGTGAAGTTGGACGGACGATATGACTTGCGACCCACATATGCGACCGTCGGATTAAGGTTCATGGGGTGCGCAAGTACCTCCTTTAAGCTTGATCGAATCCAAGCATGGGAAGTGTTTTATGGAGTACCGATCAGGCTTGCGTGTAGACGACATGCTAGTGTCCATGTCCATACTTCACTGTCCCACGAAGGTGCGATCTAGGCCACTCAAGTTTACCGGTAAAGAAGAGTGGCTCAGATTGATTTGCGACAGGAATCATGTGACGCAAAGGATTCCTAAAGGGGTGTGGCATGCCACCTTTAGGGAGTGCGAACCGAGGCATCATGCCACATTTTATCTTGGTCGGTCGTACATGGAGATAAATGGGCCCACATTGATCATGTTGATACTCTCCGGACCTGCTTAGTCTATTCCTGGACCCTTTATCCAAGATGGCGAAAACGGACGCTCATGATCGATTAGCGACACATGTAATATGCCGCAAACCCTAATTAGGGTTTTGGATCGGTCATGTGTACATGACTTCACCCTAATGATTTGGTAGGCTATGCTCCCCCTTTGGGGAGGCCGACCATGTGGGACCCACACTAGGACCGTGGTGATCATGGAGATACCTGACTGACAGTCATGGGTTTGATCTAGGCCATCCAAACATGTCGGCGAAGTTGGATGGTCGTGATCAGTTTGTGACCCTTAGCGACCATTAAAGCATCACGCCGGTCAAATTATGGGTGAACGTTTGCTTCTTCCTGTCTAGGTCGTGAGATGTTCGACTATGCATGTAGAAAGGGGGCCCACCAGTGTGCAAGACAAGCTTGTCCGACCGTTCATGGGATGATCCACGCCGACGAAGTTGGATGGCGGTGATGGATTTGAGACTGCTGTAGGCAGCCTTTGCTCGTACGAGCTCCTCCAAGCTGCTTCACGACCATATTTTCAGGCTAGCATTTGGTGGCTTTTGGAAAGGCATGATATGCATTCGACTGGATAGGGAAATAACGGGCCCGCTGGTGGTCATTACGGTGATATCCTGCTCCTGTTATGGTTCATCTAGGCCGGTTAATTCATGCGGCCAACTTGCGTGGTCGTGATTATTTATAAGACTGATATGGACAGTCCAGATTCAAATATGCTCGATCGGGCTAGTATAACACACCGAGAGATGATTGTCTTTGTCAGAGAATGGTGTAGCCTGTACGAGTATATCGTGCGTGCCTCGCTGTTGATACTTGGATATTCATATTACTCTGCTGAGAGTAACAATCAGTCATTATGTCGTACCAACAATGAGAGTTCTGCTGAGAATAGCACAGGAAATACAAGGCTTTTTATGCATTAATTAATAATGCTCTAATTCACTGAATATTTGGGGATCGTTGCTACATGCTCCATTCTAGGTGAATTAATCAAAGCGGAGAAGTATTCATCATTTATCAAATAGCCTTATCCTTTGCAGGATGTCGGCACAAAAATTGGTTTTACAATTTTAGCCCTGAACTAAAATGCACCATCAACACACAGACACCAGAAATTTTGTTAACGAGGAAACCGAAAATGCAGAAAAACCCCAAGACCTAGTCCATATTGAACACCACACTGTATTAAGCCGCTACATACACTATCCTACTACAAACTAACTTCGGTCTGGACTATAGTTGAACCCTAATCAATATCACACTGATTCAAGGTACAGTTACGCTCATTACGTATCTGACCCCAGTAGGATACTACGCACTTGATTCCCTTTGATGATCTTAACCACAACCAAGAGTTGCTATGACCCAAAGTCGAATACTTGATTACACAAATCTGTATTACACAGAAAAGTCTACGATAATAGATAAATATGTCTCCCACAGATAAACCTATGAGTTTTGTTCCGTCTTTTGATAAAATCAAGGTAAATATGAACCAATTGATAAACCAGACTTATATTCCCGAAGAACAGCACAGTATTATCAATCACATCATAATAATATAAATCGTATGGTAGCGAAACTAGATATTGCGGAACCACAAACGATAAGATGAATATGTTTGCGATTTCTTTTTATCTTGCCCTATCGGTGATATAATCTCAAGATAATTATTCAATTGAACTCGTACGATAGAAAATGGCAAGATCGGATCGCTTAACTACAATAGAAGTAGTTTCGTCTGGCTTTACAATCCCAATGAAGTCTTTAAGTCGTTAATCCACAGGGTCTCGAGAAGAAACCTACGATTAAAGGAGAATAGACTCTAGCAAACTAACTAGTATCACACAGGAGGTGTGGGGATTAGTTTTTTCCAGTTGCTAGACATTTCCTTATATAGTTTTCAAATCATGGTTTGCAATCCAAGTTACCTTGGTAACAAATCATTCAATATTCACCGTTAGATGAAAAACCTGATTTATCCAAGCTAATATGTTTCAATCGTTAGATCAAAGCTTAGCTTTTCACACACACAAATGAAATTTATTTCATTTAGGTGTGAGTAACCGTACCTAAACGTGTACATTAGTTGGTTCACAAATGGTTGGCCAATGGTTAGCTATATTAGTACTTTCATATCAATCGTAGTTATCTTCTCATAACTAGTTCAAATGACTCACAATAACTAGTTCAAGATTTGTTCAATTGCAAGGAAATATGATGTACTACACAAGACACAATTGAACCAAAATCGTACTGACTCACTTGAATCAATTCATGAACAATATAGCCACGGTTTGCAAAGATTGCATTTCTTATTGTTTTACTCCCTCTGTCTTTTTTTATTTGTCCTAATTTCTATTTTGGTCTGTCTCTTTTTATCTGTCCGCTCTTTTTATAGACATACTTTTCCCTTAAACTATCAAATATACCCTTTATTTTTTATAATTCTAAAATTATTTTTAATATAAACTTAATTCCAAATCATAAACACTATCACCATATATAAGGAAAAAATTCATTCGATATTTTTTTGTATTAATTGCCATTCCTTTTTTAAATGAAAGCATTTATGAGTAGTTACAAAATTCCTAATATTTTTATTTATTCTTACATTACCTTTTCATCAGTATTAATGTATCTTTTCATCTCTTTTGGTAATAACTTAACATTAAATAGGCTAGTCAAGGGTTAGTCATAACTTTTTATAAGATTTCCTTATTATATTGACAAAGTCAATTAGGACTATTATTTTGAGACGGAGGGAGTATTATTTAAGTTCATGAACAACCGATTTGAGAAATAACCAGCTTGGGTACGCGTACGGGTATGTGTACCTTAGATACCAGAATTGGGTTTGAAAACCCAGTAGAAATTTTCGGTTGAAAACTTCTGTGGGTACGCATACGGGTACGTGTACCTAAGGTGACTGGTTTGTAAGTTCGTAAACTCCAAACTACAGCAGAAATTCTTGGTACAAGAACCTTTGCCAGTACGTGTACGGGTACGCGTACCCAAACTGTCTCCTTCACCAATACCGCATGTACATGTATGCACGCACTTGGTTTTCGATACATATACACTAATGTTCGAACACACTATATATTCTTATATCCATAGGTGGTTACGTAATCTCAACTTTACATTTCAATCATTCAAATATTCTTTTATAATGTTAATAGTCGTTAGAAATAAAGAATCGACTATCTTCATCAAAGCCATTTTCGAGATTGAAACGTCATCATGCCTTTCATCATGGATAAAGGTGAAAGTGGTTAAAGCGAAAGCTTACCAACACATATTTCTAGAAAAAGACATGCGAGTAAACTCGGCTCGAAATATCAAATGTGTATGTATGAAAACTATCATACTTATACGACTGTGTCTCAAGAGTAGGAGATATAGTATACTTTTGAGTGCTAGATGAGTTCAAGTCTCTACATACCTTTTTGACGGATGAAGTTCCACCGGTTCCTTGAGTAGTTCTTCGTCTTCGTAAGATAATCGCCATGGAGTTTGGAGCTCAACTATCCTAGAACGAGACTTATTTATAAGTAAACTAGAAATCAAGACATATAGTTTTGATCACTAATATTGACAAACATGCTTGAGATAGCAATGCATGCGAGTTCGACCGAGCAATGCTCTAACAACAACCACACCCAATATTTCGTTTCGGCAATCTGTATGGACTAACTCCAATATAATTCCAAGAGAATCAACTAGACAGTCAAACTCAATCAAGGAAAATATATCCAAGAGTTATATATATGTTTCTTAATGTAATCAACAAATCAAACAGATAGAATCCGTGAGCCTGATTATTATGAGAAACAACTTGAATGGTACCAAAGATCGATGATCAAGTGTCAATCAATTTCAATCAACAACCAAAGGTTGGATTTACCAATAAATTGAACTACGCACAACCTGTGATATTTCAATTATATAAACAAATATAATGCGGCAAAGAAATAACACAGACACCAGAAGTTTTGTTAACGAGGAAACTGAAAATGCAGAAAAACCTCGAGACCTAGTCCAGATTTGAACACCATATTGTATTAAGCCGCTACAGACTCTAGCCTACTACAAGTTAACTTCAGACTGGAATGTAGTTGAGCCCTAACCAATCTCACACAGATTAAGGTACAGTCGTGTTCCTTACGTCTTTGAATCCCAGCAGGACTCTACGCAATTGATTCCCTTAGATGATCTCACCCACAACTAAGGGTTGCTACAACCCAGAGTCGACGACTTTATAAACAAATATGTCTCCCACAGAAAAGTCTATTCTGATAAATAAATCTAGTCCTGAATTTCATCAAAACAGTTCGTACACTTAATACACAAACCGTAATTTATCCAGACATGGGTTTTAGATCTTAAATCCCATTTCAATCATTGAAACATTCTTATAAAACGACAATAGATGTCCCACACAAAATATTAGCTTATAAGAAATTTTCAAGTGATCAATACGAAATATTTCGAGTCTATATCAAATGACTGTCTCACACAAATCATGTAAGATGTTACCATGTGATTTTCACATGATCATCTTTTGACTTTCGTCAATAATAATGATGAACGTATTTAAAGAAAAAATCTTTCCAACATATATTTCGAGAAACATATAAGCGAGTTAAACTCAGCTTGAAATATCAAATGTGTATAACGTAAAGTCTATATAGCTATATGACTTTGTCTCAATATAAGATAGAATAGAATAGACTTCTGAGTGATAGATGAGTTCAAGTCTCCACATACCTTTTGTTAATGTAGTTCAACAAGCTCCCCTTAGTATTTTCTCGTCTTCAATCGATGAATGTGGTGAAGTATAAAGCTCAACTACCCATTATATCCTAGTCCGAGACATAGCTATAAGTAGACTAGAAATCAAAACTTATAGTTTTGACAACTAAACTTGACAAACAAGCTTGAGATAGCAATGCTTGCGAGTTCGACCGAGCAGTGCTCTAAAAATATTCCCCTTTTGTCAATTTTAGTGACAAAGCTATCAATATATATGGATTACAAAATAAATAAACTTTGTAGCTTCTCATCCAAATGCTTGATTTCCTTGGTTCTTCAACATTCCTTGAATTCTTCGTCACTCCAAGTACTCTAGTGATTCTGAACGTGTTCAACTCAGCATCATAGTTTTTTAAGATCCGAATCCATAACAATAAGAAAACAGATGTTCTCAATTATTTTTATACAGTGTCATAGTATTATTATACATCATCACATTTCAATTGTATCACAACTTTGACAATAATACTACGATGATATGTATCACTCCCCCTTAGTCAATACTTCATCTCACAATGAAAACCACTCCACCTTACATAATGATCTGTAAACCATATGTATGTAGTGTGAACTACAAAATAATTCTTCCCCTTTTTATCAATATAAATTGGCAAAGGTACGAAAACTAGCAGGATCATAATGAAATTCTCAAACAAATTGTTCATGACTAAAAGATAACATATCAACTTTGTTTCGATGTTCATATAGTCGAAACTTAATGTATTCATCAAGGAGTTTATTAAGGTACAAGATAACTCCTACAATATTCCACAGCCGCACTCCCCACAAAGATTTGGCAATTAAGCACAAGTTGAATTAAGAACTCTCGCCCATAAAATGTCATTCCCGAAAGAACAACAAGAGCGATGTTACTTTTACAAGAAAAGAAGGATTTCTTTGGACATTAACAAATAACATGAGATTGTATCCAATTAACTCAATTAAATTAACCACAAAGGAACCTCAATAATTAATTTAATCTGAAATGCTCAACATAAGAAAACCTACGGAGCCATACAGTACTTTCACATAGAAGTGGATCAGGGAAAGATCAATACTGCGGAATATTCAAAAGTTCAATCTATCTTTTATCAATATTTGCATAAAGACATAATAGAATTCACTTTTGACATATATGGGACAATCATAGTTCACGGACGTAAACACACATATCCCATAATAATTTTCGCATATATAAAACCAATAAAGATTAATACTGCAAAATCATCTTCCAAATAACTTAGAATTTAAATAAAGAAATTTAAAACATTGCAAGATGAAAATCGTTGGTAATAGCTACGTGTAATAATAATATTTGCTATTCCAAACCCTAGGTATCCTTTTTAAAACATATGAATAAATTCTCATAATAAGTTTCCTAGACAATATAAGTGTTTAATAATCATCTTCATCATCGGACTCCAACCAAGAGGCTTGAACTTTTTCCATTTTTTCCTTGATTTCTGGAAACTTTGTAGCAATCACACATAATTGTTTTTGGACACATTTTACCTTGGAATTGATCTTATGAACACCCTTATGAATTTGATGAAGAATACTCAAAGTAGTAGGATCACAAGAACCGTCAAGGGAATCATATCTTAATCTTTGCAAGCATTCTCCTTCATACGTTTGAAAGTACGAGGACGAACAAGGTTGGGAGTTCCGATAGAATTTCCAATGGGAGCAATAGAATGTGCATGACATATTTTCTATATTAAGCATGGAAAGCCTAACTTCTTGCTAGATGATGTCATCGAGACCATTTTAAGAATGATGAATCAACAAATATCAAGACCTTGAGCACCCAATTCAAGGAAATATACTAACTCCGAAAAATCACGACTCCACCGAGAGTTCTCAACCGTGGAGGGATAAAGATTAGAAATGCCAAGTATTTCGAAAATCATCAAAGCAAGACTAACATCATGGCTAGGAAGTTTCCCTTCAAACCAATCAACATTCTTGCCACAAAGACCATTAGATATGATATCATATGATGGTCTTTCTCCTCTTGGTCTAGGAAAGCGAAAATTACCCAATGAAATTTGAGTAATCCTTGAAATCAACTCTCTATCAACAAGAATCATTTTCTATTTATCATAGTCTTGAATTCTAAGTCATCAAGATTAACATCATGGATCTTAGCATAAAAGATCCTTGTCAGAGTGTCAAAACCTTCACCAAGACGATTAAAGATGATACCAAGATTATATTTCTCAAAGAAAATCAAATCTTCTTTATGACCATTTTCCAATTTCTTTTCTAGAATGAAACCACTAGAAGAAATCTTTTCAAAGATTTTACTGCTAGAATTATTGATAAATCTTATTCTAATAGAATATTGGTCACTTGGTATGTTCATACCCATAAAAGAAGAATTATGATTGTTTACCATCTTCTTTGAAATCTATCATCATTATTGATTTTCCCCATTAACCCTAAAAATTGAGAGTAATAAGAAAGAGAAAACCTTACTTGATATGCTCCTTGTAAATGATGACAAGCCTTTGATCTTTTTTGACCTCCAAAAGAAGATTAATAGAGATGGTATGTGAAGGGTACGCGTACGGGAACCCTTAAAATAAACCGGTAGTGGGATTGGACCCGTACTGGTTCGGTAACCCATAAAAGGAAACATGATTCCATTTCTAAACCTGAACCAAGAAGTTTGCACACCGAGAAAAGTTAAACCAGTGTGATGAAGAACGTAGTGCAAGACTACAAAATATCATTTAACCTCAGGTGGCGACCACCAAGGGTCGGTTTCATGCCCCTTGGCCGGTCTCTCATCTCTCCATAATTAGGTTTTATTACCTAACTCTCAGACGAGCACTATTTTAATAAATGATTAAACCAGCATTTAATCATCCTCTCACCAACTGGTCAACAAAGGACTTGGTGCATGATCCTTAGAGCACCTGGACGCTATGTGGTCCGCCATCATTCCATGTAGCCGGTCCCTCCTTCACTCAGTGATTAATTTTCAGTAAATCATCAATTGATCAGCAATCGATCAAAATCAGGGTTTCAAACTGAATGCTCTGCAAATCTTAATTCTGAGCAAGTTTAAACACTAATAATTTTATGATTGATCCAGCAATCAATATCTTAATTAATTATATAATATTCGGTCCAACTACCAATAATTTAATTGGTCATGCTATCAATAATTCGTTAGACGAAGAATATTGATTAAACTCTCAATATTCAATAATTTTATTCAGACGAGCAATATTTTCTCAGAGTATTAATATTAATTCAACTATCAATATTCAACAATTCATCAAACTAGCAATATTTGCTCAGACTATCAATATTCATCATGTTGATCCAATTATCAACATTTATTCGAGAGCTATACGACATTTTCAATCCATGAATCATAGAGAATTTAGGAAACCATGCTCGACTGAACAATACTTTGACTCATTGTCTAATCAAGTCAACAATTGACTAATTAAATACACGTCTGCCTTGCAGACTCCACGAATCATGAGACATCAATTATGTCACATGGGGGTATAATAATTAGGGTTTTGGTCTGGCGGACCACGGCACGTGTGTTCATCCACAATGAGAAATGTGAGTAAGTCATGCAAGCCATTGAGGGGGTTAGCAAAGTAGTGGGTGGACAATTAACCAAGTCTCTGCACGATCGGGAACTGGTTTAACCACGATTTCCACTTTATCACTCTTTCACTCGAGAAACCGTCACACTTACTGGAGATCAATGTGTCCACGTTCTAGTAATATAAATAATTTCTCTGAATTCATGATTGACAGAACAATAGAGATACAAGAATTATCACAACAATTCTCATCTGAACAATCACTCTTAATTGAGTAGAATTCAAACTTATTCGAACCCATCAGTTCATTTCAGAAACCTATAACACATTCACAATCCTTGATCACCATTTATCTAACACACTTCTCTGCTTACCTTATACTGATCGACCCTCTTCCCTCTTTATGACCGAATTGACTCTGGAACGACCATTTCTTGGTTTAATCCGGAGTCCTACAGATTGATCTCTCGAACTCAAAGCACTCCCGTGCAGTGTATCTGTTTGAGGTTAAGAAATTTTTTCAATTGAGGATTCTTGCCCGCACGGTCGTCTCTTCACTTTCCTTAAAAACCAGTAAATCGTTTTCCCCATCAACAGATTCGTGACCAAAGTGGGAGATTAATTTCTTGGTTGCAATCCCAACTTTCACAAAGATGGTCGGTCTTAGGTATGATTTAACTACCCCATATTCCAGTCAGATTATTTCGAATGGTGACACTCATGTTCATCCGAATAATTCTGGTAATATTCATCATTCCTACTTTACTACTCCCTTTCTCTCTATCGGTGCGTCGAACGGAGAAATTCTATCATTGGATGAGCTAGCGCAGAGGAAAGAAATTTGGAAAGAAATATAAATCGATTGAAATGAGCAATTGATAATTTATTCAACTGCATGGTGGATCTGACAAGAATTTTGGGATCTCAGGTGGTGGAACGTTCATCTCATGACATCTCGGATACCAATTTTCAAGCTAACAGTTTCACTACTTATGAGAAGCTGGTGGAGTAAGAAGTCACACACCTAATCGAGAATTTATGTAAACTCATGCACTTCTCCAGAGATCAACGTACGAACTCTTTTGTTGCACTCAACCAAATATCATCGACGTGCAACTAACTCCGTCGTCTCTAGCAGTCGAATAAATATCCATGGTTTCCATAGTGTCTGAACATTCGATCAACAATATCACCTTCGGTAAAGAAGACCGAATGGCATAAGAAGGACATAATCGAGCCTTGTACGTGAATACTTTTATCAAAGACTCTGAATTCATAAGAGCTCTCGTCGATACAGGCGCTTCTACAAATCTTATCTCTATGAAGACTCTCAAAGCGTCCAAGGTCCCATAGAGTATGATTGTCCGTCATTCCATCTTGATGATAGGTTTTGAGGGATGCCAGAGCCATACATATGTAAACTTGAAAGTAGGGCATATTCAATCAATAGTCAAATTTCACGTGACTGAGAAAGAGCCTGACTACCATATGATACTCGGACGACCATGGCTCCATGATAACTAGGTTTTTCCATCGACGTATCATCAATGCATGGAGGTTCTGCTCAACAACAAGATCATTCACGTCGCAGCTTCATCATCTCCTTATGCTCTATTCTATGATGCTGAGTTCCTTGAACCTCAAAAAAACATCACTGAACCTCCGAGCAAGATCTACAGCAGTCCACTCCCAAGATGGAAGTCCATCGAGAAAGATGCTGACAGACCATCTGAAAAAGCGGGGTCTAACAACCTCACCCAATATTTCGATTAGCAATCTGTATGTACTAACTATAATATACTTTTAAGAGAATCAACTAGACAGTCAGACTCAATCTTAATAAAAAGTATATCAAGGAGTTAATATCTCAATCTCCTGATTTGATCTATACTCAAACAAATAGAAATCTGCGAGTCTTTATCAAATACAAGAGATATAAACTTCGATGGTACCAAAGACCAATATCCAAGGATCAATCAATTTCCAATCAACACAATTGATCGATATAAGGAACAACCTGTGATATTTCAATTATACAACAAAATAGAAATAAAACAGACACCAGAAGTTTTGTTAACGAGGAAACCGCAAATACAGAAAAACCCCGGGACCTAGTCTAGATTGAACACCACACTGTATTAAGTCGCTATAGACACTAGCCTACTACAAACTAACTTCAGTCTGGACTGTAGTTGAACCCCAATCAATCTCACATTGATTCAAGGTACAGTTGCGCTCCTTACGTCTCTGATCCTAGCAGGATACTATGCACGTGATTCCCTTAGCTGATTTCACCCACAACTAAGAGTTGCTACGACCCAAAGTCAAAAACTTTAATAAACAAATCTGTATCACACAGAAAAGTCTACGATAATAGATAAATCTATCTCCCATAGATAAACCTATGAGTTTTTGCTCCGTCTTTTGATAAATCAAGGTGAACAAGAACTAATCAATAACCTGGACTTATATTCTCGTAGAAAAGCCTAGAATTATTGATCACCTCACAATAAATTTTTTTTTCTCTAAATCATGAATTTTATTAACAAAAAATCAGAATTATAACTTACAAGGCCCAAGCCTAAAACTCAAACAAAACAAAGCTCAAACTGAAAACTTACAAGACAAAACTGATTGAAGCTTATTAAAAATCCCAAATACTTTTGGAACTACTCAAGCAGGACCATGCTGTATTTAACTGACTCTTATATGCTAAGTTCATGAACAGAACCTAAAGTAAATCCCATCTTCACATTCCAGCTTGTTCAACAAATCAGGTTTACCATCATAGTAGATAACTGCACCTTTAGTTAGTAAAACTCCCTTCTTAGCCATTGTGTCTGCAGAAAAATTGATCTCCCTATATGCATGTGAGAATGATATTCTATGTATTGATCTCCATATAGCATTCCATATATTAACCACAAACCATGGGACATGCCCATTACTGAAATCTAACAGCACTGCATTAGAATCAAGGTTGAAAATTACTTCCACATACTTTTGTTTGACTGCCCATTCACCAGCAATCACCAGTGCCATCACTTCAGCAAGAAAGTTTATTGCAATTCCCAGTCCACCACTGGAAACACCAAAGCAAGCACCAACTTCATTCCTTGCAACAAAACCAAAACTTTCACTACCTGAATTTACTTTTGATGCACCATCACATCATATAAGCACCTGTCCCCATCTAGGTAGCCTAAAGAAACACTGTTTAACATCTGACATGTGAGTTTTTATGCCTGTGATCCCAAACTGCATCAAGACTTGCAAATCATAAATATTCCCCCATTTAGATCTTTTTATTCTTACACCACAAGCCTTTGTAAAAAACTTTATAGTTTGGATCACCTTACCAAAATTAGGTTCCTCATTCTCATGCATCTTCTTATTTCTTGTGTGCCATAATTCCACCATCACCTTAAAAGAACTGATGAACCATACATCTTGAATTGCTCCACTTTTACATTTTGCAGCTTTTAGAATGTCCTCAAATGATGATGGATTAAGGAAGTCAAATATTCCTCCAAGCCAATACCAAATTTTAGTGCTAAAACTGCACTCCCATAATATGTGTCTTATTGTATCATGTGCGTTTCCACATAGGTAGCACTTTGATACTGTTGATATTTTTTTTTCCTCACTGTTTCCTCAGTGGCACAAGCACCTCTAAAGATTTTCCACAAGTTTATAAAAGTGTGTGGATGTATACTAGAATTCCAGACCTGCTTACACCAAGAAACTACAGGAAATTTATTCCTTATTTGCTATGTGCACTTCTAACTGAGAATTTTCCTTGTAAGTCCTTCTCCCATATTAATCTATAATTCCCACCACCAATAGATGGAATTTCATTTTTATCAAAGTATTGAAGCATTTTCTCAGGGATTTTCCATACTCCGTCTATAATTAGATTAGCAACCTTCAAGTTTATATTCATCTGAACATATCTGTCTTCAGCATGCCTTTCAATTAGAGCATAATTTTTAACCCATTTATCATGCCATACTGATATTGACTTACCATCATCACCCACTATCCACCTTTTTCCTTTATTTACCTCAGTAATAACCCATTTAAGTCCAGGACAAATTGAAGATTGTTTGTAAGTTAAAATCCATTCATTGTTTTTATTCTTATACTTTTCCCTCATGAATTGAGCCATCCTCCCCTGTTTCAATCTTCCACAACAACTTCATTAATAATGCTTTATTCATTACCTCCAGCTTTCTTAAACCCAGACCACCTTCATTCAATGGAGCATTTACTTCATCCCATTTAACAGTAACTAACTTTTTAACAGAGGGATCTCCTGACCAAAGAAAATTTCTTATAATCTTCTCACATTCTCTTATTACAGTTTTAGGCCATTTGTAAACTGCCATGTTGTATATGGGGATACTACATAATACATTCTTTACTAAAATTAATCTTTCAGAGAAGGCCAATAAGTGTCCCATCCATCCAGCCATCATCTTTTGCATCAATTCCACTATTCCCCAAATTTGATATGTCTTAACTCTTCCAGGATTTAAAATAACCCTTAAGTAGGAATCAGTCAATTTAGATAAATTCATTTGCAGATAGTCAGCTATATCATTTCTTTTTTGCATTAGATACTCCACCCACAAAGCACTTACTTTTGTTCTTATTCACAACTTGTCCAGATGACAGCTGATACTTACGTAACAGTGCCATTAAGTTATTCAAAGATCTCTTATG
Source organism: Papaver bracteatum (assembly GCA_023529315.1). Lineage (NCBI taxonomy): Eukaryota > Viridiplantae > Streptophyta > Magnoliopsida > Ranunculales > Papaveraceae > Papaver > Papaver bracteatum. The sequence continues at coordinate 1,661,658 of JAJJWX010003325.1, forward strand.
ACCATTGCGAAAAATGAAAATGTCATCAACAAACATTAAGTGAGAAGGTTGACATTTACCTCTAGTGACCATTACTTGAACTTTACCCTCCTTCACCATCTTGGATAAGTTTCTGCTAAGAACTTCCTCTGCAAGAATGAATAAGATAGGTGACAAGGGATCACCCTGTCTTAAACCCCTTCCAACACCAAAAAAGCCACAAGGGATACCATTAACCAGAACAAATATCATTGCAGATTGAAAGATTTTTTTAAGACAGCTAATTCCACCTCACAATAATCTTAATCGACTAGCAAAATAAGGTATTGCAAGATCGCAAATGATGAGACGGAGATATTTGTGACTTCTTTTTATCTTGCCCTATCAGAGATATAATCCCACGCCAATCTTACAATTGAACTCGTAAGATAGAAAATTACAAGATCAGATCGCTCAACTACAAGAGAAGTAGTTTCATCTGGCTTCACAATCCCAATGAAGTCTTTAAGTCGTTAACCTACAGGGTCTGGAGAAGAAACCTAAGGTTAAAGGAGAATCGACTATAGCAAAACCAAGTAGTATCATACATGAGGTGTGGGGATTAGTTTTTCCAGTTTCTAGAGTTCTCCTTTATATAGTTTTCAAATCAGGGTTTGCAATCTAAGTTACCTTGGTAACAAAGATTCAATATTCACCGTTAGATGAAAACCTAATTATTCAAGCTAATATCTTTCAACCGTTAGATAGAAACTTAGCTTGTCATACACAAATGAAATGTATTCATTTAGATTTGAGTAAACGTACCTAAACGTGTACACTTAGTTGGTTCACAAATAGTTAACCAATGGTTATCCATATGAGCACTTTCATATTAACCGTATTCATCTTCTTCACAACTACTTCAAATGACTCAAGAGAACTAGTTAATAGTTGTTCAATTGGTTAGGTATTTATATATAGACACAATTAAAAAAAAATCTGTTTGGTTCATTTGAATCAATTCATGAACAATATACCCAAGGTTCGCAAAGATTGCATTCCTTATAAATTATTGTTTAAGTTCATGAACTACCGATTTAAGAAAATAACCAGCTTGGGTACGCGTACCTTAGCAACCGGACTTGAGTTGGTTTTGGTTTTCAAACTCATCAGAACTTTTCTGGTAGAAAAGTTTCGCCAGTACGCGTACAGGTATGCCTACCTAAGGTGACTAGTTTACTAGTTTGCAAACTACAAACTCATCAGAAATTGCCGGGAGGAAAATTTCTGCCAGTACGCGTCTCCTTTACCAATTCCGTATGCACACACTTGGTTTCTGGTACATGGATTTATACACTAATGTGCGAACACACTATATATGCTTATATCCATAGATGGTTACATAATCTCAACTCTACATTTCAATCATTGAAACATTCTTCTATAATGTTATAATAGTCGTTATTCACAACTATCGTCATCAAAGCAATTTTCAAGAGATTGAAACGTCATCATGACTTTCGTCACGAGTAAAGATGAAAATGGTTAAAGCAAAATCTTACCAACACATATTTCAAGAATTAGATAGGCGAGATGAACTTGGATCGAAATAGCAAATGTGTTGTATGAAAACTATCATACTTATACGACTTTTGTCTCAAGAGTAGGAGATAGAGTATATAGACTTTTGAGTGATAGATAAGTTCAAGCCTCTACATACCCTTTAGTCGGATGAAGTTCCACCGGTTCCTTGCGTAGTTCTTCGTCTTCGTAAGATGATCGCGTGGAGTCTGGAGCTCAACTACACTTAACTATCCTAGTCCGAGACTTAGCTATAAGTAGACTAGAAATTAAGACATATAGTTTTGAAAACTAAATTTGACAAACAAACTTGAGATAGCAACTCTTGCGAGTTCGACTGAGCAATTGAAAAAGAGGGGGTCCAACAACCTCACCCAATATTTCGATTAGAAATCTGTATGGACTAACTCTAATATACTTTTAAGAGAATCAACTAGACAGTCAGACTCATTCTTAATAAAAATTATATCAAGGAGTTAATATCTCAATCTTTTGATTTGATTTATACTCAAACAAATAGAAATCTGCGAGTCTTTATCAAATACAAGAGATATAAACTTGGATGCTACCAAAGACCAATATCCAAGGATCAATTAATTTCCAATCAACATTCAAAGGTTGGATTTCATAATTGATCGATACAACGCACAACCTGTGATATTTCAATTATATAACAAAATATAATGCGGAATATAAATAATACAGACACCAAAAGTTTTGTTAACGAGGAAACCGCAAATGCAGAAAAATCCCGAGACCTAGTCCAGATTGGACACCACACTATATTAAGCCACTAAAGACACTATCCTACTACAAACTAACTTCGATCTGGACTATAGTTGAACCCCAATTAATCTCACACTGATTCAAGGTACAATTGCGCTCCTTACATCTCTGATCCCAGCAGGATATTACGCATTTGATTCCCTTACCTGATCTCACCCACAACTAAGAGTTGCTACAACCCAAAGTCGAAGACTTTAATAAACAAATTTGTATCACACAGAAAAGTCTACGGTAATAGATAAATCTGTCTCCCACAGATAAACCTACGATTTTTTATTTTGTCTTTTGATAAATCAAGGTGAACATGAATTAATCAATAACCCGGACTTATATTCCCGAAGAATAGCCTATAATTATTGATCACCTTACAATAATATAAATCGACTAGCAAAACAAGATATTACGGAATCACAAACGATAAGACGAAGATGTTTGTGACTTCTTTTTACCTTGCCCTATCGAAGATATAATCTCAAGCCAATCTTACAATTAAACTCGTACAATAGAAAATGACAAGATCATATCGCTCAACTACAAGAGAAGTAGTTTCATCTGGCTTCACAATCCCAATGAATTCTTTAAGTCGTTAACCTATAGGGTCTCGAGAAGAAACCTAAGGTTATAGGAGAATCGACTCTAGAAAAACCAACTAGTATCACACAGGTGTGGGGATTAGTTTTTCCAGTTGCTAGAGTTATGCTTTATATAGTTTTCAAATCAGGGTTCGCAATCTAAGTTACCTTGGTAACAAAGCATTCAATATTCACCGTTAGATGAAAACCTGATTAGATTCAAGCTAATATCTTTCAACCGTTAGATCAAAACATATCTTGTCATACACAAATGAAATGTATTCATTTAGGTTTGAGTAACCGTACCTAAATGTGTACACTTAGTTGGTTCACAAATAGTTAACCAATGGTTAGCCATATAAGCACGTTCATATTAACTGTATTCATCTTCTTCACAACTACTTCAAATGACTCAAGAGAACTAATTAAAGAGTTGTTCAATTTCTTAGGTCTTTATACATAGATATAATTGAAACAAAATCGGTTTGATTCATTTGAATCAATTCATGAACAATATACCCACGGTTTCAAAGATTGCATTCCTTATAAATTATTGTTTAAGTTCACAAACTACCGATTTGAGAAAATAACCAACTTGGGTATGCGTATGGGTATGTGTACCTTAGCAACCGAACTTGAGTTAGTTTTGGTTTCAAACTCAGCAGAACTTTTCGGGTAGAAAAGTTTCGCCAGTACGTGTACGGGTATGCGTACATGAGGTGACTGGTTTACTAGTTTGCAAACTACAAACTCAGCAGAATTTTCCGGGAGGAAAGTTCCGCCAGTACGCGTACGGGTATGTGCACCCAACCTGTCTCCTTTACCAATTCTGTATGCACACACTTGGTTTCCGGTACATGGATTTATACACTAATGTGCGAACACACTATATATGCTTATATCTATAGTTGGTTACATAATCTCAACTCTACATTTCAATCATTGAAACATTCTTCTATAATGTTATAATAGTCGTTATTCACAACTATCGTCATCAAAGCAATTTTCAAGAGATTAAAACGTCATCATGACTTTCGTCATGGGTAAAGATGAAAATGTTTAAAGCAAAAGCTTACCAACACATATTTCGAGAAATAGATAGGCGGGATGAACTCGACTCGAAATAGCAAATGTATATGTATGAAAAATGTCATACTTATACGGCTTTTGTCTCAAGAGTAGGAGATAGAGTATATAGACTTTTGAGTGATAGATAAGTTCAAGTCTCCACATACCTTTTAGCCGGATGAAGTTCTACCGGATCCTTGAGTAGTTTTTCATCTTCGTAAGATGATAGTGTGGAGTCTGGAGCTCAACTACACTTAACTATCTTAGTTCGAGACTTAGCTATAAGTAGACTAGAAATCAAGACATATAGTTTTGTCAACTAAATTTGACAAACAAGCTTGAGATAGAAATGCTTGCGAGTTCGACCGATCAATGCTCTAACACCATCATCTTCAACGGTCGAAATAAGGTCCTCCAAGTCGCCTGCTACACCGCTCAATCGTCGTCAAGATTAGGGATCGATTTATGATCATACTAAGAATAGATCTCACTTTATAACCAGCAATGATGTGGAAGGGAGGATCATTTACCTCCATCGCAAAGATTAGCAATTAGCAGGGGAGGTCGATGAAAAATCTCCTCGCCCCGAAGAATCATGTCAGAACGAACAATCGCCTGACGAAGAAATTCAAGATGCTCCACGAAAATTACAAGATGACACTGATTTCACTACTGATGATCTTGAAACAATCAACATCGGAACGGAGGAAGATCCAAGACAAAACTTGATCAGTTTTATACTGTCATTGGAGGAACGGACTGATAAGTCTGCTGAAGGAATATCATGATATTTTTGCTTGGATGTACGAGGAAATGCCTGGTCTGGATGTCAAATTGGCCACGCATCACCTGCACTTAACTCCCGTCTCCAAACCTGTCAAACAACTTCCTAGGCGCAGTTCAGGTATGAAGTCATTAAAATTGAAGTTCAGAAACTGCTAGCAGCCGGATTCATCAAACCCATTCAACACCCGATTTGGCAACCAAATGTTGTCCCGGTCAAGAAGAAAAATGGTCAGATCCGATGTTGTGTAGATTTCAAGAACCTGAATAAATGTTTCCCGAAGGATGACTTTCCCTTACCCAACATCGACATGCTCGTAGATGCAACTAGTGGTCATGGCATGCTCTAATTTATGGATGATTACAGTAGTTATAACCAGATCAAGATGTATGAACATGATGCTAGTAACACCTTATTCCGAACACCCATCGAGAATTTTCACTACAATGTGATGCCTTTCGGATTGAAGAATGTAGGTTCTACTTATCAACGAGCAATGACTGATATCTTTCACAACATGATGAATAAACAAGTAGAAGACTATGTTGACGATGTGGTCGTCAAGTCAGAGACTCGGTCATCTAACCTAGATATTTTGAGACAAGTCTTCGAAAGATGCAAAAAGTATAAATTGAAGAAGAATCCGATGAAATGTGAATTTGGTGTTTCTTCTGGGAAGTTTCTAGGATTCCAAGTCACGGTATAAGGGGTCAAAGTCGACCCAAATAAGACAAAAGCTATTACCACCATGCCTTCTCCACGTACCGTGAAAGAGCTTCAGAGTGTTATGGGCAAGGTAAATTACATCCGACGTTTCATTCCTGGATTGGCTCAACTTATTGCTTCATTCACTCCTCTACTCAAGAAGGGAGCAATTTTTTTATGGACGACTGTCCAACAAGATGCTTTTCAAAAGATCCAGCAAATACTATTATCACCCGTTGTCATGAAATCTCCAGTGCAAGGATGATCGTTGATACTATACACTGCTTCTAGTAATATTGTTGTTGGGGCTCTCCTTACTCATGAAGACGAAGAAGGCATCGAACGTCCGATCTACTAATTTAGCCGTACTATGAGAGACGTTGAACTCCGATACCCTAAAGCTGAAAGGGCGTGCTTAGCGTTGATTCATGAGATCCAGAAGTTCAGACATTATTTATTGTCTAACAGATTCATACTCGTTGCTAAGGATGATCCTATGAAATTATTACTATCCAAGTCGTCCTTGATAGGGAGACGTGCAAAATGGTTACTTCAGATGTCATAATTCAACATAGTGTATGTCTCATCCAAAGCAATCAAGGTCCAAGCATGGTTACTATAATTTGATGGATCCTCCACTCCCAGCAATGATACTGGCAGAGCAGGCTTTGTGTTGGTATCCCTGTCTGGTGAAGTCTTCTCTCACTCAATCAAGCTGGATTTCCACTGCACTAATAATTCAGCCGAATATGAAGCTTTTTTGTTAGGACTGTCCATTTTTTTTTGCTAAACAATAAAATTTTATTAGGACTAAAACAAGTTTACAAAATTACAAGCCCAAAAAGATTAAAAGTAAATAACAAAAACAAAAGCCTATTGAAAACTTAACAAAATATAAAAAATGCTTGATTTGGGCTTTCGAGACAGCCCAGAAAGTCTGGTTTTTCTTCATATATTCTCTGTTCACCACAATTCAACAAAGCACCCCTTTTAACCATTTTGTAAGCAGATGGATTAACTTCTCTATATCTATGTGTAAAACTCTATGATATAACTGAAGTAGATATCTTTTCCAACCTAGAAATAGCAAACCATGGAACCTTGTTGTATTGAAAAGCCTTTTGAACTGCTTGTGAATCAGTTCTAAAAATAACTTCTCTGAAGCCTTTACTCACTGCCCACTATCCTGCTACAAGTATGGCAAATACTTCTGCATAATAATTTGTAGATACACCAATCCCCCCTGATATTGCTATCAAATAACCCCCTTTGTGATTCCTCACAACTACTCCATATCCTGCCAACCCTGGATTACCTCTAGATGCTCCATCACAACAAAGCAACACCTTCCCTTGACTTGGAAGATGGAAATACACTTCTTTGATTCTGGTAGTCTTCACCTTTCTTGTTTTGAATCCAAAAACTTGAGCACTTGTAAGTCATACTGACTATTCCACATTTGAGTCTCCATTCTCGCTTCACTGTCATATATGATCTTCATGATTCTCAGTTTAGAACTATTGATATTACATTTTCCATTTCCATATGTACATTCATTCCTCAAAAACCAGATTTCCTTCATTGTGCAAAAAGCACTTAATATCCATAACTCTTGAATAGCTGGGCTTTTGTTCTTAGATATTTGAAAAATATCCTCAAAAGTTATTGGATTTTTAAACTCAAAGATACCCCCCAACCAATTCCAAATAGTTTCACTGAAATCACAGAACCAGAGCAAGTGTTCTCTATTTTCTTCACTTCTTTTGCACAAAATGCATCTAGAAGCCAAGCTGAACTTTCTCCTTTTCATATTCTCATCAGTTGCATAGACATTTCTACCCAGTTTCCATATATTACTAGTAATGCTAGGGTGAATAGACTTGTGCCATGGAAAATCAAGCAGGAGCAATGCACCTGGAGATAAGAGGAGACTCAGAGCTATTGGTTAGTCAGATGAATGGTGTCTACTCTCTCAAAGAATTAAAACTTGATCCATTCTGAGCTGAAGCACAATGACTATTAGCCCATTTTGCTGATGCAATAATCATCCATACAGGTCATACCAACAATAGGCATGCTGACTGTTTGGCAACTCTTGCTTCCAAACTAAAGTTTGAAAGAGTAGAGAAGTCTACCACTGTGCAAAGACGTTCTGTATCATCCATCTGGCTTACTAAAATTGAAAATGCCCAAGCAAATGACTGGCGGGAACCCAACATTCATGAACTAAGCAGTTCTCTTACAGAAGGGAAAACTAGCCTCAAGGAATTGAAGAACTTTAATTGCTACATGGAGCATTATATTATCGTAATCCTGATGGATCTATGTTACGATGCCTGAAACGAAGAAGCGAACGAGCAACTCAAGCACATACATAAGAAATATGCGGAAAAACTTTGGTGGTTACACTTTACAGAATGCTCTAGAGGCTCGGTTACTATTGGCCATCCATGGAGGCTCAATCGAGAATGTTGCAAGGGTCTTGTCCCAATTGTCAGACACCACCCCATCATTTGGAAGCTCTAACATTCCACCACACTGGGGACCAGAGGGAACCTTACATCAAATACCTTCGTGACAATGATTTGCCATCAGAGAAGAAATAAGCGATCAAACTCGTCCAGAGGGCCAAATAGTTTGTCTATCTAAAAGGAATTTTATTTCGAAAAAGTTTTGGTAGGAACCTGCTAAGGTGATTGGTCGAACATGAAATCCCAACAATTTTAAAAGAAATGCATGAAGAAGAACATCAAGGAAAGAGAAAATCATTTCTCCAGATCCATGAGAAATATTATTGTCCGACCATGGAAGACAATGAAACTGCCTACGTTCAGAAATGTCATCAGTGCCAGATCCATGGTAACCTCATTCACATTCCTTGTCTCCCATTACATTATGTGAGAAGTCCATGGACTTTTTACAGCTGGGGACTGGATATCATCATAAAAATAAATCCAACATCTTCGAAGCATCATGAATACATCATCACAGCAACTGGGTATTTCACTAAATGGGTTGAAGCTATCCCTCTTCGAAGCACCACTGGAGTCACAATTTCATCCTTCATCAAGGAATACACCATATGTAGATTCGGCGTTCCTAAACATATCATCACAGATAATGGAAATCACTTTGCCAACAGACATGTGGAAGAATTACTTGAAGAATATGGTATAAAACAGATTTTCTCTACACCGTACTATCCTCAAGGAAACGGACAAGCAGAGAGTACCAACAAGACTTTGATCCGGATTCTCAGTCGAACAGTTCATGATAACCCTCGAACATGGCATAAACACTACCTATGGCTCTGCACCAAGAAGCTTAATTAGAACTTCACGTTATTCCCTTCTTTACGGTGCTGATGCTATTCTCCCAGCTGAGATCAAAATCCCTTCTGCAAGGGTTGCAACAGCAGTGGAGTGTAATGGGATGAAGCCGAAGTGTCTAAATCAAGGATTGTTGAATTGGACATGCTCGAGTCAAGGAGGGCCAAGGTGGAAAAATATGTGAAAGCTTACAAACAAAGGATCTTCAAGGCATACAACAAAATGGTAAGACCTCGAACATTCCAAGTAGGATATTTGGTTCTAAAAACAGCAAAGCATATTCATCAAGACATGTATGCTCCCAAGTTCTCTCCTAAATGGGAAGGTCCGTATATAATCATCAAGGAAGTATCTAGTGGATATTACAAAATCGTGGCTATTAATGGAGGAGTGGAAGGAAACATAATCAACGGCAAGTGGCTCAAAGCGTATTATACTTGAATGATCAGTAAACAATTACTTTAATTTTAAAATATAATTTTTATTCCTTCAAAGAGTATGCAATATACTCATTCGTTCAGAATTCAAAATAGATTTCATTACTCTAACAGAAAAAGTTCCTTCGTCAATCAATCATCCTACTTTATTCAAAAAAAAAATCTTAAATGCTCACTCAGAGCAAACCATCCAACAACAAGTAATTTTTACTGAAGGCCATTTCAAGCGTCTTTTAAAAGTTCTCGGTTTTCACTCTCAAGTCCTGGATAGATTTCTCAACCCTTGTCGACTCTAGTGCGAGCATTTTCTATTCTTCTATGATAGTAGTCGAAGCAGAAATCATATTAGCATCAACATCCACTCTATCAATCTTGATGACCCCAAGCCGACGACAGAGCCAACTTACGTTGAATCTCAAAGTCTCACAATTCGAGATCATGTCATCCCATCGATTAAGCTCTTTCGACATCACGTAATTTCTTCTTGTTTATTTCATCGATGGTCAGAAACATCCCAGCAACATTAGTCAGAAGAGTTGGCAGATAATTCCTCCACACTTCGGTAGTGGAAATATGCCTGTACTTCCTCCAGATCCTGGTGTAGAGGGATGCGTAACACTTGCGTACGATAAATCCACTAACAATTTGATTGTCCGAACAAGAAATTTCCTTGGGAACGTCAAATGGGAGTGCATCTGTAGGATACTCACACATGAGAACTCCCAAATCAGTGTTTGCAGAGACTGAATCATTGCAGTATGGTCGCTGCAGCCACCGACTTTATATCTCTTCTCAACACCAAGTGAACATCAACCTGCAACGACATCTAGGTTTAGTAAAAGGCTTGAAGAATTGCTCAAATCTCTAATTGAAAATAAACTTATAGATGTTCCGGCGGCCGCACGAGCGTATTTGAAACAGGCAGGTGACTTCATAGTCCGTTTAGGTCTTAAGTTATAAGGAGTAGATGAAAATCGGTCATCATGATCCATCAGCAACAAATATTCATAATCAGTTATTGAGCACACAGGAGTTTCACTTCCTCGTTTCGACATAGATAAACTTTGGTAAGATGAAATGCTGTCAGACATGCTGTTATGAGTATGATTATGATTGAAATTTCTTTCTATGCAGTTAAACTCAGTAATGGAAGAATATATATTCATATAAATGGAAAACCCTAAGTCTTGAAAGTCAATACGCAAGACACGGTGGATACTTATCTTCTACAAATGGTCAAATCAGTTGCGATTTCTACTGAGACTCTAAATATCAAATGAGATTATGTTGGTGACGTGGGAGAAAAGTGATGATAATGGGTGATGTACGTTCATATCCATGACCATACGCAATCAACAATCAACACCTTGACTTGGAATTGATCATACGTGCATATAACATGCTTTCTTGGATCGCTCGTGAAACCACACTTCAGGGAGTCATGGCCAACTTTTGCACACATGGACATTAGTCAATCTCATTCAATTGAAGGCACAAGAAAATCAAGTAGAGGATATAATAAAGGATTGTCATTTTATTAATTACTGATGCAATATCTATGATGTCAAGCTGCTCAAACAGTCAAAAATAATATCTACTTCAACGAGAAATAAAATGACCAACTACTCAGGAAGGTTGCCGGCGAGACTAATCATCAGATTCATCGGATTCATCATCGTCTTCACGATCATCATCCGTGGAATCTTCTTCAAACTCTTCCTCAGAATCAACATCAGAATCCTTACCGGGGACTTCTTCCAATTGGTCTTCAGGATCATCATAAATTGCGTCTAGATATTCATCTTCTTCATATTCGGCTTGGAGGTCAGCTTTGGCCAACCGATCATGCCTCATACCTGGAGGATAAGGCTTAATCCTATGCTCAATAGGCTTCCATACATATTTAACTTCCTCAGCATCTAAATCAGAAGTTGCAACATTAACATGTGGTCGAACTTTATCCTCAGCCGCTAGCCCGGCTTGCTGAAGTCAATGTCGTTTTTACTGATAAGCTGCAAGCTTTTCATCTTCGTCTTTTCTCTTTGAAAACTTATCATGGATGACTCTCATATGATCAAAGGGAATATCGCGTATCAACTTTTCAACATTTCTCAAAGACTGACCTATCTCAGCGCGCACATCTGCAGAAGATTTCATCTTTGGCTTGGTAACATTGGAATATTACTCAGAGGAGCTAGAAGAATGATCGCTATTGGAAATTTCCATGATCTGGAGCGAGAAACATGGAGTCATGGATATGCCAATAACAAACACGCAACAAAAATGGTAACAATCCGACTCTTACCTTTGCAATTTCACTAGCTGTAGTGATATGATGTAACGTTTTGAGAATTTTGTTCGCTCTTTCAAACCTGCAAAGATGAGCAAAATTCATTATTCAAAATCATAACTTGATTTTTTTCATAAAACTGTGAGAAATTCACATAACTTTCATTGTGTGAGCAATACACATGGTTTTTACCATGTGAGCGATTTACATAATCTTCACCGTGTGAACATTCGTTGATTTTCTCACAAAATTCACGAAAACATCGTCTCATCACGATTATTTTCTTTTAACAGTTACTGAAAATCAAAATTTTGTTTTACAAAAATTCTGTGAATAATTTACGTATTTTAAAAAAATTTGACATGAGTGTCATAAGAAAAAAAAAATCGCTCGAACGAGCATTCGTTTATCAAATAAGGGTCTTTTCCATTTTTGTAAAATCCTTATATTTCAAATAAAATTTGTTTTCATGAAAGCTCATAGAAAAACATTTCCTCACTGCAATTGGATCATGTCTATTCAAATATATATATATATATATATCTTTCATATTAGGGATTGTTGTTCGTTTCCTAAACCGATGGATGAACTGACGTCTGTTTTCTAAAAAAAATTCTTATTAAAAATATATGCATGCATGTGTGCTTATAAGATTTTTTTTTAACAAACAATTTACAAATTTCAAAAAAAAAAAACATGCTTACCTGAACTGGCCGGAACTTCACCAGACGGTGACGGCGACGGTCGGCTCCGGCGAAACTCTTTCCTCATGCTACTGCTCGGACGTGAAGAGATTAAGTGGAGGGTGGTCGGTCAGTTCATAGAAAAAAAATATAATAAATAATTTTTTTCCCTTTTATAACAATTTTATTTCCAAAACCTAATTAAACTCTTTTCCCTTTTGGGCCCGGTCCCGTAAACGTTAAACCGACAAAAATTGGATGTTTGATCGTACAAATCAGCAGTGCTTCATCTCTCCGTGCTCACGGGATGAAACTCTGTCATACTTTTGAGTCCTTATTCAGGCATTTGCTTGTACATGACATCATTGAAGCAAATCGGGGATTCTGGAAATACCTTTGTACGACTAAGTTCAACTAATTATCTTGTCTACTGAAAAAATTACCATCTAGTGCTTACTGCGGTACATGACTGTCCCTCGCTAAGCAGGGGACTTAATGTTGATAGTGGATTTTCGATAAAGGCTAAAATCGTAAAATCATGATACTGCATGTTTCTGACCCGGATTCAAAAATGTATGTGAGAATTCATATTTTATGATCCGTGAACCATTCACGATCTCTGACTGAGCGAACGTTCCTCTCAGATCTATGATGAATTTGTTTCTAGAAAAGCCTCTCAGCTGATCTTTCGATGCTTCACACATTTCATCGTCACCTCTACATACAATCAAAATGATTGGGTGGCTCTGATAGGTGTAGAATACACCTTGATTTAATATCTATTGTGTATGCTTTCTTTGCTATTTTTCTTGTGAATTATGTATTTTATGTGTGTTTTGAGTTTTATAGCTGCTTTGGAGTCATGCGGAAGAAAAGAAGAAGAAATCATCCAAAATTGAGAAAGAAGAACCAAACGATCATTTCACAGCCAATGTTATTAGGAGCTGAGTCAAGATTAAGGGGCAACTATATTTGGAAGAACACTAAAGACAGTCCATTTGAGGATTAAGGGGATGCCAATTTGGGTAGAATTGCTATTTGGTGTTACATGAATCCGACCAAAAAAGTCACTGCTGGTCACTAGAATCTTCTCTCAGTCAACAAAATATTCCGTCATGGATCCATCATAGTTAACTGTCAAGATGACGGTCTTCCGATAGTAAAGGGGGTCAAGGGTCAATTCCATTCAGCTTGAGTTAGCTGTCTTGATCAGAGCTGAATCGTCTTACTCAACGAGTTAAATTTAACGAGTCATTGAGTCGACTCGTCAGAGCAGAAAGCCGGCTGAGTTCCGTCTGTAATCTGGTATTTCCCGAGCAATTTCCGGCCTCTTCTTTCTTCATGTCCCTGTAATAATCCTACACATACATCTAAGTAGTTTTAAGCATTCCACAACATCACAATCATTTACGCTCCTCTGAATCCAGTACCACCACTATCAACTACAGCTTCATTACCTGCTACATGTTAATCCAAGACTCCACAATATCTTCAAATCCACTAGCTCAATCGACTGCCAGAAGCATCAACACCTCAGACCACCTTCAATTAACAACAACATATATAATACCCATATACCAAATATTAGTACGATAAAACAGAAATGAAGCTATTAACAATCTGAAAATATGTCAGCCCGACTATCTTCTTGCAAGATTCACTCCCCATATACAAACATTCTGAAAAGTTGGGGATCCTTCCATGTAACTTGTTTTGCAAACACTAGCTTCACGTAAATATTAGAACGATAAAATAAAAATAAAGCTATTAACCGATAGAAATTTCCCCCACACTTATTCTTGTCCATACTTGGAAGTGTATAAAGAACATAAAATTCAGGAAATTCTACGGTTTCTTGCTCCAAAACCTGCATAGTATGAGAATCAAGTGTCTCTAATGGAGGATATCGAGAAATAAATTCATTAAGCAATGTTCACGAAGCACATATATTCAAACCTATAAGAGGTAAAGGAGAATAAATAATATGCAAAGGGTTAGACAAACCTTGCACTATCTCTTGTAGCACGGTATTCCCTCCATCCTTAAAGAATCCAAGTGAATTACTTACCTCTTGTACATCGTGGTCCTCTATCAAACCTTGCAAGCATTCTTTGTCCGTTTTTGCCTTCACCAAAATATCGGCATAAACATCATCATTACAATCCTTTGCAAGATCATTTGGGTCTTCCATAATATTGGTCAAACCAGTCTCATTCTCAACATACTCCTCTTCGTCTTCATTTTCAAACTCACCAAAATCAGAATCGTCGTCGATTTCCCAACCTTTATCACGACGTCGTTTAAGTTCCATACGAATGGTCCTACTAATTTCATCGACAAGCTTTTATGAGGCTCCATCATCTTCCAACTTGTATCATTTATGTGCAGGTTTTTTAACATTCACATGCTTACCACCATTGGCTATAATAGGTTCTCTTTCCCAGGACACTTCCCTATGAATGGGTGAATGATCATAACTACGATCCAGAGTCGGATAAGAAAAAGTGTTACAGAAATTGGTTTGTGCGACTTTCCCTTTATCACGGTCAAGTTGGTCTAATCCATTTATAGCATTCATACATCTCGAATAAATCCAATTAGAAGTAGAATTGTCCCACCTAGGTGCTTGACTACAAGGTTGTTATTGGTATGTATGAAAATCACCATAAGCTCTTGGATATTGATCATAGCCAATAAATTGGTTCCAATCATATCCCATAGATGGTGGGAAATCCTTATAGTGTTGAGGAGGTTGAAAACCGTATCCATTGCTCCAGTATGCTCCTTCCATGTGACAATAAGTACCTGAAACAAGAGTTCTCAAAAATAAAAACAAAACTAAAGATAAGAAACCAAAAACAAGTGACAACCGCTGCCTCCCCGGCAGCGGCGCCAAAATTAGATCGTTGTTGTATGCGTCAAAAATAAATTACTTTCTCACTACTCAAAATATAAAAATATAGCAAGGGGAAGAAAGGATCGTTCCCACAAAGAGGACTAGGATGTCAATATGTTTCGGTTTCTTATGTAAAGCAAGGGGGATTTTTCTGATTTGTAAAAAGTAAACTAATATAAAAGCAAAACAATAAAGGTAAACAAATCAAATCAAGTAGAAAATATATTGGTTAAGGATTCATCTTCATTCACAAACATGCTTTTTAACAATAACTAGAATTGATATTTAATCTCAACTTAATCAAAAGCCCTAGGATACCTTGATCACAAGAATATCCCGCTAATTTCCTCTTGTCATCAACAAACACATTAAAAGATGCGTATATGAATTCTACTTAAGAGAATAACCTAACGTGTGAAAGCACTAATCAAGTTTAATTCCCTAGATGCATTAAGTTATATGAAATCAGTCCAATCAAAGTAATCGAACGTGTAAAAGCACTAATCCGATTTATCAAAGGTTATGACTCACTTGTGGCTACTAGGATGTATCACTACAAGCAATAATCACAATTATGCTACTTGTAATCAGGAATCTATCACTTTTGCGTATAATAAATCCTAATCTAGCAATAGAAATGAAAACAAACTTAATCGATTCTAGACTCGACTTAACAAGCATTCAAATAATGTAACAATATTAACAGTGAATCATAAGCGACAAAGGAGTTCATGACAAGAAGGAAGATAAAACCTATTGAAAAGGCGAAGGTACCTAAATATAACTCAAGCTATAAATTTTCCTTCCTATAAGTCCTTTCTCCGAAAGTGATTGTATATGGACTGAGTCGAGACAATACAACAAATCGGTTCACACTTCGTGTGATTTTCTATGGATACGAGATCGAGACAATACAACAACAAAGTGTGATTACTTGTGTCAATGGTGGATTTTAGATAAGGGGTAAAATCGTAAAACCCCATGACCTAGTGTTACCAGCAACACATTAACTATGAGCAGTTAATTCAGATGTTAATAATTAATGGGGGGTATTCTTTCAAAAATACCAGATTAGGGTTTTCGACACAGAACCCTAATTCCAAAACCAAGCCGCATACTGCGTACCATGGAAACGACGCCAAAACCAAAGCCGCATACTGCGCACCATGGCAACGGCGCCAAAACCAAGCCGCATACTGCGCACCATGGCAACGATGCCAAAACTAAGCCGCATACTGCGCACCATGGCAACGACGCCAAAACCAAAGCCGCATATTGCGCACCCTGGCAACGACGCCAAAACCAAGCCGCATACTGTGCACCATGGCAACGACGCCAAAACCAAGTCGCATACTATGCACCATGGCAACGACGCCAAAACCAAACCACATACTGCACTCACAGGCAACCATGCCAAACTAAGCCGCTATACCATTTGGCACATGACAAAAATAGCGCCATAGGCTTGGAAACCGTGCAACTAAGTCAACTTGGCCATGCGTGCCATTGGCACATGCCAACACGCATCACTAGCCAATTTCTATTTTCAAGCCGCTATGCTTAGCTAGCGCCCGCAACTTGGCCAAAGTGGTCGTGCGTGCCATTGGCACATGCCAACACGTTACCACTAGTGATAGGTGTCTAAAACACCTTATTTTATATATAGTATTTATGCTTTCTTTGCTATTTATTTTGTGAATTATGTATCTTATGTGTGAATTTGAGTTGATTAGGTGCAATGGAGTCCTTTGGAGCAAAATAAGGAGAAATTGTACTTTTGGAGCGTAAAGGCAAAGAGGTCAATTCACATGCAAGCTATACTTGGATCAGGATATGTTGCGCAAGAAGGAGGAGAAGAATGAACTGCCAGTCCTCTATAACTGACAGTTGAGTTGAGAAACGAAATAGGTTGTCGGTTTTCTGAAACTGACAAGCCTAGCAAGCTAAGATGGCCCTTATGCTAATTTACTGGGTGCCAATATCAAGTCCACTTCCTACACAGCCTAGAATTCCGATGAAAATTCATTTATCAATCATTTGGGTTCTAACACAGAGAGTGTGTGGCTTCTAGGGTTTCTGTGTGTTTGAAATTCAGACAAAGGAGATCGTGAAACGAGTGATGTATGCACTATTAATTGAACTGATGACTGGTAAAAGCAGAAACCGGAGATGGTTGTTTGTTTTCAAGAGATTCTGATGCTGCCAAGAATAGAGATGAGGATACGATGCTGTCTGAGATCAAGAAGCTGATGTTGTTAGAGGATGGAAATGGTAGAAGAGATTTATGAAGGTTAAGGAGATGGGTGTTTGGAGTCTGTTTCTGCTGTGAGGATTAATTTGTTGAATTTTGGTTTACCTGAATTTTCAAGTTAGGGTTTGCTTCAAATTCAATTGAACTGTGTGTTTGAACTGAGATTTGAAGATGGTGAAGAATCAGTGAAGTTTGAATTCAGAGCAAGGGACTAGTTCAGATAGTGATGGAAGTGGAGATACAATATTCTAGTTTTGTTGGAGATGCTTCATAGCAGGGAATTGTGTTGAGCTGTAAGGTGGCAGTTGAGATTGCAACTGAAGGCTAGGAGCAAATAGATGGGTTTATTGCAGTCTGTGATTTATTCTGCTAGTGGAAGTGGTCAAGTTTAGTGATGTTGTGCAAGTGGTGGAGCTGTTAATGGTTTTTTTTGGTCTCTGTGGATTCAGGGAGTCAGGGAAGAAATCAATGAAGATTTGGGAATTGTTGGTTTTCTTTTGTTTAGAAGCAACTGAAGTTAATAGATGACTGCAATGAGCAGTTGGTGGTAGTGAAACTGATGCAGCTATGTTGCAGGGAAGACAATGGAGTACTGGTGCAGTTAAACACAATGGGAGTTGTAGGTTGCATATGGTATTGAAGGTTAAGAACTGGTGCTCAAGAAGATAATAGAGTTGGTGGTTTATGCAGTGCAGCTGAAATTGGAATGGCTGAACCTAGTATTTGTGATTGGAGTTGTGTCGCGTACTGTTTAGAACAGAATATGAGGAGAAACGAGGGTTTCCGCTACAGATTAGTAAAATTCAGTGAAGAAGCAGTGTCTTGAGATGGTCGAGTTGCAGGAAGGAGTACAACTGATATCAGTGAGCTGAGAAGGATTGTTAAAAAGAATTGGATTATACTGGTGATGCTGCTAAGATGCCAGGGATGAACTCTGGGAAGAGTAATGATTTTTTCTGTTCTTTGAGATGATGTTGCGGTTGTTAAAGCAGTGCACTGAGGTGTTCTAACAGAGGTGGCTGCGAGGCTATTTAAGGTGATGCTACAGATTAGGGAGCATGATCTAGATGGAGTTGAATGGGAAGTGGAAGCTGTGATAGTGCAGCTGAGCTGAGAAAGGAAAGGGGTGCCATTGGTTTGCAGTGAGGCCAAGAAGGTTACTGAAATGGTTTTGAAGTTGCTTACTGCAATGAGTAGATGCAGCTGGTTTGAACTGGACTCGATGGAGTTAACGATGAAGTGTTGGTGCAGCTGGTGGAGATTCAAATGCAGGTATTGCAGGTGTTGGATCTGGCAGTGGTGACTAGCGAGATGCAGCTGGAGCTGGAACTAAGTTTTGTGAAATTGCAGGTGGCAGTGATTATGTTTTGAGATTGCAGTACTGGTGGTTACTCTCTGTTGGGTTTTGTGCTGAACTGTAGGTGGTAAGCTGAACTATAAAGGAGATGTTGCAGGGTTGGAGGTGGTATGTACTTGTGCCTATTAAATGAAGTTGGTGGTATGACTACATTACATGGAAGAACAATGATGTGTTGAAGTATGGAAGGAGATTGATATGGAATTGCAGTTGCAGTGTAAGCTGACAAGCACTGTTGGAATGGTTGTGTTTGAATGGTTGAGCAATTGGTAATGATGTAGTGAGAGTGGATAAAGCTCGAATTGCAGATGGAATTTATGCTAAGGCAGAGATGGTGACTCTGGTGAGCTGAGATTACAGGGCATGAAGCCACAAATGTAGTTGGGAAGTGCAGGGGAACTGAAAGAAGCAATGCAGGGCCAGCTTGGTCGTGACTGAAGTATGGATGTGCAAGCTGCAATTGGCCTAGGCAAAGTCACTCAGATGAGTCATTTAGCTGACTCTCACCTGACTTAGATGACTCGGTCGACCATACCGACTTGACTCGTTGACTGGTGACCGGGCGGACTTTGCCGGTCACCTAAGCTATATTCCGGTGCCGAATTCCGGCCAAAAACATAGTTTTCCGGCGAGTTATTTTTGACAGAATTTTCACATGGGTTTTTCACACAAAGGAACTTGGTGGACTTCTTGTTATTGGACTTTGGGCTTTGAAGACCTAATTTGGGAAGTTGAAAGGCTATAAAAAGAAAAAGTTTATATTCTTTTGGGATATATCTTTTTTCTACTGGAGTTTTGGAGGAGAGCAGCGATTAGGGTTTGCTTTCATTTATTTTTCATCTTCCTCATTTCATTTTTATTATTGATTATGAATATGAATATGATGAATCCAAAAACTATGAGTAACTAAATTCTTATTATTGGTTATGGGATATAAAGTGGATTTCACAAATAAGATTTGATTCAATGTATTAGTTTTGTCTCAATAATTCACTGTTTATGATTCATGGTTCATATTGTTTATGATTTGATTGTTTGTTTGGTTGAGTCCGGAATCAATCCGATTACATTCATATCTAGAGCTATATTAGGGTTTTAAATACGAAAACGTTGTTTATCCCTGATTCTAAGTAGCATAATTGTGGGTAGTGCTTGTAGTGATATATCCTACTAGTCACATATGAATCATAACTTGGGTTAAATCGAATTAGTGCTTTTACACATTTTGATTGCCTTGATTAGTCTTATTCCATAGAACTCATTGCTTTTAGGGAGTTAAATCTAATTGTCCTTTTACACTTTAGGTTACTTTCTAGGAAGAATTCACATATGCATCTTTTAATGTGGTTGTGATGGAATCAGGGAATTAGCGGAATATTCTTGCGATCAAGATATTCTAGGACTTTTAGTAAATGAGAGATTAAAATTCCACTTCTAGTCATTGTTGAAAATTCAAGTTTGTGAATGAAACTATCCTGTGACCAATATCTTCTCCTTATTGATTATTTTAAATACTTTATTGCTTCAATTTATTTTTATCGCTTTGATAACTCAAAACCCCCCCTTTGGTGACTAAGAATCTGAAAATTTGCATAACAACAATAGCCTCTCTGTAGATACGAACTCTTTCTTATCGCATACTACATTATTTTAGTTACGTAAGAAAGTGAATTTATTTTTGCTCGGCTGACAACCGACCAACTAGCCACTTTCTATTCCAAGCCGCTACCCAATTGTAGCGCTCGCGACTTGGCCAAGGTGGCCATACGTGCCATTGGCACATGCCAACACGTTACCACTAGCCACTTTCTATTCCAAGCGGCTACCCAGTTGTAGCACCCGCGACTTAGCCAAAGTGGTCGTGCGTTCCATTGGCACATGCCAACACGTTAACACTGGCCACTTTCTATTCCAAGCCGCTTCCCAATTGTAGCGCCCGCAACTTGGCCAAAGTGGACGTGCGTGCCATTGGCACATGCGAACACGTTACCACTAGCCACTTTCTATTCCAAGCCGCTACCCAGTTTTAGCGCTCGCGACTTGGCCAAAGTGGCCGTGCGTGCCATTGGAACATGCCAACACGTTACCACTAGACACTTTCTATTCCAAGCCGCTACCCAGTTGTAGCGCCCGCGACTTGGCCAAAGTGGCCGTGCGTGCCATTGACACATGCCAACACGTTAGCACTAGCTACTTTCTATTCCAAGCCGCTATCAAGTTGTAGCGCCCGCAACTTGGCCAAAGTGACCGTGCATGCCATTGGTACATGCCAACACGTTACCACTAGCCACTTTCTATTCCAAGCCTCTACCCAATTGTAGCGCCCGCAACTTGGCCAAAGTGGCCGTGCGTGCCATTGGCACATGCTAACACGTTACCACTAGCCACTTTCTATTCCAAGCCGCTACCCAGTTGTAGCGCCCGCAACTTGGACAAAGTGGCCGTGCGTGCCATTGGCACATGCCAACACGCAACCACTAGCCACTTTCTATTCCAAGCTTGCTAGACAATTTCCAAGGCATTCCGCACATGCCACACATGCTCTATTAGAGATTTTGGCATTACCCTTCGCACTCAAAGTGCAACTTGCGGCCAAGGCATTCCGCACATGCCATTGGCACATGCCAAATGCTCCGCCAAACGAATTTGGCATTGCCATTCGCGCTCAAAGTACAACTTGCGGTCGAGATATCCCTCACATGCCATTGGCAAATGTCGCAACGCTTCACTATCAACTTTGGCATTTCCACTTGCGCCCACTCTCGAGACATCAACACAAACTGGGGGATGCTTTCTTGGGGTTTTGGTTTGGCGGTCACAGCGTGCAGCGTATACTATGCTCACAATAAAGCAAGGCGTGCAAGGAATGTGTACGGTCAATTAAATAAGGAAATTTATGGTGAAAACGTTTTTCACCATAAATCCAACGGTTTCCACCTTCTTTGTTTTAATTGGCACATTTACTCAATTCCTTAATGAGGCCAGGGTACGTTCAATCTCACTTGTATAAATAGGTTTCACCTATTCTGCCAAAACCCACAAGTCTTGGGAAGGCAAGATACAATACTATCAAATAGCCACTTTGCAAGCTCTCTCAAAAGCTTACATCACTAGAAAGCTTCTACACTTATGATACAAGTCGAGATACTACCTAGCCAGAACTCTCTGGTCTCATCACCCTTCTTCGCTATCCTTCCCAAATCAATCCTTATCCTCCACTTTGTGACCGAAGTAAATATGGAATGGCCATCATCTTGGTTTAGGCCAAAGTTGTACAGATTGATATCTCGAATCAAAAGTGCTCATGTGCAGCACATTTGTTTAAGGGTTTAAACCAGTCTCTCCACCATCGAATTTACCAAATTCGACAGAGGCGATTTTCTCCCATAAACAATTGGCGACCACAGCTGGAGTTTGAATCTTTCGGTTACAATATCTACTCCTAAAAATCGATCTCGCGTCTCTATACAAGCACCAACAGCAGAAGCAGCCAATCAGTTTGGAGATCTGCGACTCAACTACCACACAACCCATTTTCCAGCCATAAAAACTACACGGGAAACTGGGGACTCCGATTTGGGGACTAGCTGGCGGCTTTTTCGGCGAAACTGTTACCAACAACTGGGGACTTACTGGCAAAGTCACCAGCAAAACCACTTCTTATACGAGAATAGGCATATTTGCGACGAAATATCCATACAGCGAGTAAGTCTATCCCGGGAAAGATATCTGATCTGTTTTTGGATTCTCAGTAAAACCATCATACCATTACTTTTTGTGTTATTGCTAGCACACACCTTCATAAAAACAATATTCCCTTCGCAAGGCATAATCAAAGTTATATATTGAAACCATTCATCCCAGAAAATAATCCAACATCTCAAAAAACATCAACTAACTACCAAAATCAGTCAGACTCCAAAATCAAGCACCCAAAGTGTTCCTCGAAATAAACAAAAGGGAATCTAAAGGAGAAATATTCAAGGGAAGTTGTCCAACAACTGTTTACTCTTCTTAGCAAGACGGTCCTTCGCATCTTCAATAGCCGCTCTCTTCATAGCCAACACCTTGGACAACTCCTCAGCTTCCGCTTCTTGCCGTGTGATCTCCTCCGCAGAAGGGATTTGGACTACTGTATCCTTCAATTTTTGAATATCAGCAAGATTTTCGATGAACCACGAAGCATTGAATTCCTTCTCCACACACACATCGCGGTGATGCTCCCAGTTAGCAATGACATCTTCAGAAACGGTGTGGCCAGTCACCCCGCACAATAGAAGATAAATCTTCTTCCACACGGTTAACCAACGCAATACGACTAGTGATCTTCCTGGTCGTAGCCATGTGTCCATACTTCTTCCAGATTTTGGTATACTACGCCTCATATTTGTCCAGAACGCTGAAACTGCCAACCAACACGTGACCTGGGTAAGGAACCAAGTACGGAGGATCAAAAATGGCGCCTGCAACCAGATCCGCAATCTGCGAAGGGTTCCCTTCCGTATCTGAGCCAGCAATCAAAGAATCATTTCCCGGTCGAATTGCGTTCATGCTTTGTGATTGATCAACTTCCATCCCCAAGCCATCATCAGCGGTCACAGTCACTACAGGAGGATTTTCAACTTCCATTTCCAGGTCATCACTGACAGTTGTTTTCACCAAGGGCAAGTCTTCATGTGCCTCCACCTCAGATCCATCTCCTGAGTCAGATTCCTCCTGCAAGATTTGAGTTAGACGTTTTCAAAGGGAGGAGGAAGAAAAAGAGGCGCGAAACCTACCGAGCCACTTTCCGGAAGGGATCCATCGCTTCTATCGGAAGAATCACCTTCATCTTCCGAACTTTCTTCTTTCTTTGGCGCATTACCGTTGTGAAAAGGCTCGATACCGCCAGAATTACTCGAAGGAGTTACCATCTCCTGACAGCGAGCAAGAGCAGCAAAAGCATTAATACTACCAAAGCCCTGGAAGAAACGAGACACATACCTTCAGCAGAAATTCGCATATTTAAAAACAAACCAGTAAAGAGGCGACACATACCTGGTTATTGGAAGAACTAAAATATACAAGGGATGCAGGAGAACCCTTTTAAGTCGTCCGAAACCCACCAGCACGGTTTTTCATTCTCTTTTCTTTCACTTGGGTACTTTCAGAATTGCCAGACGACTTTCGCTTGAAATCTCTCAACATTGGGTACTTCTTCAAAACTTCTTGGGAAGGCTTACCACGAACATTCTCCACCGCGTCATCCACAAACTTGCGAATCATGAGACGCTCACGGCACCAGAACTTGTTGTAACTAAAGGTTATCAAGGGTGCTCTTTCCGCTTGAAATAAGGGAAGATGGATACCTGGCCTAAGGGCACTAGCATCGACGGCAGCACGCAATGAATTCTCAGGAAGCTCCAGCCGGCAAGCAAGGGGCACCCCCTGATAGAAACCCATGTGATGAGCTGCGCGATCAATATTGTACTCAGAAATCTGGAAATCCCTCTAAAGAAAGATGGCATGTGACCAAGGATGCAACTTTGAATAAACAAGTTTTCACCAACGCTCAAATCATCATCTGAAGACAAAATCACATCTGGAGCAGAAGCAAATGTATCAATTTGAGTCACGGACCTATGAACTGGCTCCCACGGGCGAAAATTGATCTCGTGTGATTTATCAAGAAGGCTAACCAAGCTCACACCAACTCTTGGACGCTTATTCGCCCATCGAAGAATTCGAGAGCCACCCAACTCGCAGGAATCGTAGGCAACGGCTTTGGAGCATACTTTTCAAAATGCTCCCATAGCCACGCTTGCAGAAAAACGACGTGCACATACGAATCCACTTTCATGAAACCATTCTAAACTCGCATATTCGCGACTTAGTGATCCAGATGCGCGTGCAAGGAGCCAATGAATAACCTGCCAATGGGGAGAACTTCACCTTTCGCCAACTTCACAGCAATTGGTAGCAGCTCTGCCCTTATCTCCTTCTTGCCGGAACCGTCATCACGAATGTCTCTAGACAGGGCCAAAAATGCTGCAACGTGGAGATCGCTGCTTTTCTGTCTAGCCTCCAACTCTTCCGAAAACCACTGAGATATCCACCAGCTGTAAAAGCACCTTTCATCCTCTTTCCGGACGGAATCCTTAGACTTCGCAGTAGAGTCTTTTCGGGCGAAATCTCCCAACTTAGCAGCAAGGTCATTTCGCATCTTCTTCTCATCTCTGGATAATTGGATGTTAAGATCCCAGGTTACCGGAAGACTAAACAAGAGAGCCACGCTCTCCAAGGTGAAAGCTATTTCGCCCCATCTACAGATAATTGTGTGAGTATCCGAGCACCACCTAGAAAGGAAAACAACCAAGCCCAGGACATCTTTCCTAATCTGGAGACTTACTGAAGCTCTGATGACATTAATAATCCTCGCTCGAGTCAAGTTGAGATTTATATGCTCCCTACTCACCTTAAATTCGACCCACACATCAAAAGAACGCAATGGGCTTTGACACATCCTGAAGTCAATATTGGAAGAGGCATACACTCCTTTATGAAGACAAAACCGTATGGTATGCTCCGGTCGAACTGTGCGGGTCTCCTTTTCATTTTCACCATCAGTCAATAAAGTTGGCTCGAATTTTGGAAGATTCCTCTGAGCAGGAGCAAAGGTTTTGGTAAAGAACTCATCATCTATGTTTGGTTTCGAACTATCAACATCTTTCGACGAAACAGATCCTTGTTAAGGTAACATCTTGTCGGTTTTTCTTGCTTAGCAACAAGAAATCTGCACAAAACAAAACAGGGAAACTATGAAATGATCTCCCAAACACATAACCGCGCTCCACAAGAAGAAAAATCCCTGACACATGGGAGAATAGTATTTTCTATGGTTTCGAAATACATATGCAGTATCCTACTTCGGGTTCAAAATTATATGCGCAGTATATTTTCTGGGTTCAAGAACATATACAGTATTATTCTCCGAGATTCATATACAATAATTCTTTCGAGTTCATATGAAGAGCATATACAATATTCTTCTTCGGGATTCACATACAGTAATTTTTTATGGGTTCAAGAGCATATACAGTATTCTTCTTCGGGATTCGTATACAGTAATTCTTTCGAGTTCATATGAAGAGCATATACAATATTCTTCTTCGGGATTCAAATATAGTAATTTTTTCTGGGTTCAAGAGCATATATAGTATTCTTCTTAGGGATTCGTATACAGTAATTCTTTCGGGTTCATATGAAGCACGCATACAGTATTTTTTCGGGATTCACGTGCAATATATTTCTCGGGTTCAAGTGCATATACAATATCCTACTTCAGGTTCGAAATTACATGCGCAGTATATTTCTCGGGTTCAAAAACATATACGGAATCCTTCTTCGGGTTCAAAATTATGCACGCAGCATTCTCTACGGGTTCGAAATCATTTATGCAATATTTTCTACGGAATCAAATCATATATATACAATATTCTCTACAAGAAGCACGCCAACCGATCGTACGCACGATATCAACGCAAGATTTATAAAAGAAAAATCACCTACTGCTAGGGTTTGCACCTACAAAGGGAAACAAGAAAAGTATTAGAAGGCACACCTGGGTAGCCGGTTTCTCTTTCATCACTTTACCGCTAGCAAGGAAGAAGGAAGGAACAAAGCGCAAAATAAAAGAAAGGACTTCATGTATATATATGCGAGCGGTTTCCACAATAGGGAAGGATTCATTTTCTCCCAAAGCCGCGCGTGTAAAGGAAGTTTGGGCCCACGAGGGCGCCCAACTTCCCAACGGCCGCTCAAGCCCCATCAACGGCGCCAATACCTCCCAAGGACGCTCCCTTTTGCACCGGTCCCACCATGCCAGCCTCTCAACCTTGCACCAGTACCGCCCAAGATAGCATGCTCCTTTTGTGCTGGTCCCACCAATCGCGCCGACCTGTCAATGCTGCCCAAGTCACACCAGCTATCACGTCCGTATCCCATCGGCCCCACCAGCCAGCGCACACTCAGTTTCTCAACTCGCGCCAGCATCTCAATGCTTCCCAGCTATCCATTTCTGCCAAATTGTGCCAATCTCCCGCTCCATGCAAAACTGCCAAGGACGAGGATTCTGAATCCAGTCCGCATCTCAGGAAAAGGTCAGATAAATCTCCCGTTTCTCTTTCAGATCTTGTCTTGGCACCATCTTATGCTTACCTCGCAACAAAGCTCCTGTTCCGATCTAAGCAGGGGACTTAATGTCGATGGTGTATTTTAGATAAGGGGTAAAATCGTAAAACCCCATGACCTAGTGTTACCAGCAACACATTAACTACGAGCATTTAATTCAGATGTTAATAATTAATAGGGGGTATTCTTTCAAAAATACCAGATTAGGGTTTTCGACACAAAACCCTAATTCCAAAACCAAGCCGCATACTGCGCACCATGGCAACGACGCCAAAACCAAAGCCGCATATTGCACACCATGGAAACGATGCCAAAACCAAAGCCGCATACTGCGCACAATGACAACGGCACCAAAACCAAGCCGCATACTGCGCACCATGGCAACGACGCCAAAACCAAGCCGCATACTGCGCACCATGGCAACGACGCCAAAACCAAATCCGCATACTGCGCACCATGGCAACGACGCAAACACCAAGACGCATACTGCGCACTACGAGAACGACGCCAAAACCAAGTCGCATACTGCGCACCATGGAAACGACGCCAAAACCAAACCACATACTGCACTCACATGCAACCATGCCAAACTAAGCCGCTATACCATTTGTCACATGCAAAAAATAGCGCCCTAGGCTTGCAAACCGTGCAACTAGGTCAACTTGGTCATGCGTGCCATTGGCACATGCCAACACGCATCACTAGCCAATTTCTATTTTCAAGCCGCTATGCTCAGCTAGCGCCCGCAACTTGGCCAAAGTGGCCGTGCGTGCAATTGGCACATGCCAACACGTTACCACTAGCCACTTTCTATTCCAAGTCGCTACCCAATTGTAGCGCCCGCGACTTGACCAAGGTGGCCATACGTGCCATTGGCACATGCCAACACGTTACCACTAGCCACTTTCTATTCTAAGCCGCTACCCATTTGTAGCGCCCACGACTTGGCCAAAGTGGTCATGCGTGCCATTGGCACATGCCAACACGTTACCACTAGCCACTTTCTATTCCAAGCCGCTACCCAATTGTAGCGCCCACAACTTGGCCAAAGTGGCCATGCGTGCCATTGGTACATGCTAACACGTTACCACTAGCCACTTTCTATTCCAAGACGCTACCCAGTTGTAGCGCCCGCGACTTGGCCAAAGTGGCCGTGCGTTCCATTGGAACATGCCAACACGTTACCACTAGACACTTTCTATTCCAAGCCGCTACCCAGTTGTAGCGCCCGCGACTTGGCCAAAGAGGCTATGCGTGCCATTGTCACATGCCAACACGTTACCACTAGCTACTTTCTATTCCAAGCCTCTACCCAATTGTAGCGCCCGCAACTTGGCCAAAGTGGCCGTGCGTGCCATTGGCACATGCCAACACATTACCACTAGCCACTTTCTATTCCAAGCCACTTTCTTCAACTAAGTGATATGAGTTGGACAAAGTCTTTTCTGTTTATCTTAACATAAACTCCTTTTCCAGGTTCCAAGATCTATCTTATGTTCAATCACCAAAAGGTAGTCATTAATATTTTGCTATCAATACCTTTAATCCCATGGAAATGTATTTATGCCGGTCTATACAACTATCTTATCAAAATACCACAAGGATAAATCGATTATAGTTAGATCATCTATTACCGAAAAAAGTATTGTGAACACCATAGATTTATATAACCAACTCAGAAATCTTCTATCTCTTCTTTGTCTTCAAATCTTCTTAGATCTTCAATAAACACCTGCACACAACTACTTGAATCTCTTGTGATCAATCATGCACATAACGGAGTTTGTTAACAATGGATTATCACAAGATCATCTTTAGATCTAACAACAGTCTAAAGATCCCTGTCGAAACCTTGAACTAGTTTGAATGAATCTTATATCATAAGAGAAGATTCTCAAGCATAAACAAACTAGGTGCAATCAAAGTTCAACCATTGTTAGTCAATCAAATCAATATGAAAACTAAAGATAAATCGCAATTATCTAGTTTCCCACCAACGGTACGCACTAGAGCTTCTCAATCCCAAAGAAGACTTTAAACCGAGCGGTCGTAAGAGATTTTTCCTAATTAGGTTACTCTCCTCTCTGAATAGGCGGCTTCACTAGTAACAGTACAACAGAGGAAGTTTACTGTCACGAAGGATTAGTTTGCTAGAAATGCAAACTCAAATTATTTATAGACAAGGAAGTTTGGACACCAAGGAATTTCCAAACCGAAACTATTCTCAAGATATTCATATTATTCCAAATTCGGTTTTCATAATTCTTGAGAATTCACTTTCCAAATTAATGATCGAAATATCCTTGGAAAATCTTTGACTAGTAAATGCAAATTACTAATTCTTATTTTCCATATATAATTAAAAACCTTAATTAAAAGATTCTTAACTTATTTCAATTCGATCTTTGGATTTACTTCCTTCTTAGATGTTAAGAAATATCTTTCAACAATAAAAGATACGCATTAATGCACGTGTTCAAAGTATGTCGACATCTTTCTCTTGCAAGTCATTTTTCATACTTACTCACTTGAAACCGATATACCACACTTCCAAACAAGTTTATAGTTGGTTCATATGACTTTCAAGAACAATGTGATTGATCAAGTAACACTCAATCACAAACCATGGTTGTAATGGTTCTACAAAAACAAGTTTTGATTCTACCTCCATGTGAGTACTGTGCATAGTCACACTAGCTTACCAAAATTCGGTTGACTAGGTACTAGGATTGGTTGCCCTTTGCCTAAAAACGTGTTGCACATGTTCATAGGATCGGTTCCCCTTTCTACTATAAACCTTGTTGCAACTCATACAAGGATTGGTTCCCCTTGTGATGTACTGCACCTCTTACTAGGATCGGTTCCCCTCTCCCAAATTTGGTCAGACACACAAACCCGATCATACCACAGGTGATTACTTAAGATTGGTTTCACTAATAAAATTCATACCAATACATAAGTTAGGCCTCATGTGAATAGTTTTACCAAGAATACAAACAAGTCATGAGCAGTTATACTAATCACACATATTGGTCGTTCATAAGATATGCAATAAAGAACAACCCCAATAACGCCTGGAGATTTCCTTTTCGGTTCACAACACATATCATGAACTTACTTCCTTAAAACACATGTAAAAACATTATTTCCTAGGATGAAATCCTCACCTCATACCCATACATAATCACAATAGCATTCATACGATTATGTTGATGTCTTATATACAAAGTTTAATGGTTATGCAATAAACCTCATATTGTTTTCTTTAATATTATGTCTATCTAGAGTGTTCATGCTTCGCAGCTTTATGTTTTCAATATGCACGACTTGAAAGATACGTTAGGGAATGAAATAGTTCAAGTCAAATATCACTAACCTCAAGTGGAAACATGATGTCGTGGTTGTAGCTCTATACTTCTTCACTTCTTCAAGTCTTCGCAATACTTATAATATCTCACCCTAATACTTTCAAGATAACCTATACGAAGTTGACTTTAGTACATTTAAATTAAGCGACTCTTAAAATGAGTTTTGGTTCACTAAAATATGACAACCAAACTTGACATACCAACGCTTGGTGGGTTCAACCGAGCTATGCTCTAACACCTATCATGTTTCTAAACCCTAGAAAACAAGTAGAAGTAGAGATATATATCTCATAATCCTTTTTATGTAGAGAAGGGTTTTCTTTTATACTTTAAAACTAAGTTTTCCAAATTCCATCCATATCACATCCCCATATGCACAACTACTGTTCAGGCCTTACAAAGTCCATAAGCCCATTATCTTGTTAAGCTTGTCAGTCTTGTATAAATGATAGTGTAACCCATTTTAACTTACAACTTCCTATATATTTCCATGCATTGGCAGTCTCACAACTCAAACCCTCAATCCATTGCCTAGAGCTTCCAATTACAGCTGCTCTGCAAAACCATTCACAGACTGCACATTATAGCTCTTAAAATTCATCTAATTCCTTCTCAAATTCAGCCATAACTAATTCATTCCCTTCTCTGCAGCATACAAAACACCATCACAGCTCACAACAACCACCATCTTCCAAGTCCTCCACATCATACCACTACCTGCAACTACATCACAATACCAACTCTCGGCCATAATTTCTAACTGCACTTCATAAACACCACCAGTTCCTGACACTCCGCCTGTAACGCCTTAATTTCCCGCACTGCCATATGCAGATCCATGTCAAACCTACTCTTTTCCAGCTGCACCATCAGCACCAATAGTACCTCTTCATTGAAGCATCACCAGACATACCTTCTCTAAATTGCAGCAACACTACTACTTCTCATTCAAACACAGTACACATCACATACTCAATGCATGTCATTATCAATGCCACCAACAAACTGCATCCTTGCTCTCTGCCTTCATTTTTGTTTCTTCCATTGATCACCTGAACCCAAATCAAACCATCAATTACTCCACCTGACTTCACAGCACATCCAACCAATCTAATTCAATCCAACCGGTACCTATAGAGCCTTCAGTTGCACCTCCAAACGCCTGCAATTCTGTCACAGGCATGCTCCATATCAACTCCATATCACTTCCAGCTCTAATCCGCGGTACCAATTTATGACAGCAACATCTCCAACTCACTGCCATCACTTGCTCTCAACTGTAGTGCAATATCCATAGCAACCAACGTTCTTCTTCGTTCAAGACCCACTTTCTTCTCAAGCCATTGTTAACTGCAGTTCGTACACAATCATTCTCAGATTTATTCTTGAACTCCAATTTCTCAATTCGATTACCACAGCAAACCCTAGCCAAAACCTATTGCTTCTATGATTGATTTCGAATCCACTACATAAACTTGATATTAAAGACAAACCCATCTACTACACGGCATCAGCATCCTAAACCTCGACCATTTCCACCTCCAATTGACAACATCAACAGTTGTTCTACCCAGGTTTCTCGATCGAACCAATAACACACAGCACATACTTCATATCTTCTTCAGATTCTTCCTATTCTCGAGCCTTTCCTCTTCCAAATACAAATATGATTCAAACCCTACATACATTCGAACCAATTCACTGCCACCTTCCAATTTGAGTCAAACCCAACTTCAATTCCTCTTTATCTTCTCTAATTTCATGATTTATTGGTGAAACTCATGTCTAATTCGAGACCCCAGACTCCATTTCCCAATTCTCCCTGAGTTCTTCATATGCACATGTGCTTGAATTCATCTTCACAAATTAAAATATCATGCTGCCAAATCTTCCTGATTTCTCGATCTCTTCCTTTCTCTGAACTTTTGTAATCTCCCAGACAACAGCCAGTTTTTCACCGAATTTTAGGTTGTTATAGTGAGAAGGGCTGTTCTCGATGATAAGGTTTGAATACTAGATATAAGATTAATCCATCCACCCTACATCGTTTGATAAGGGTCACCTAAATGACTCTGGGCACTCACTGCACAGATAAAGGCCACCCACTGAAGTAGCAACCCCTCAATGATTTCAATTCAATTGTCAGTACTGAGAGACTGACATTTTAGTTTACAAATTCCGCAACTCTGATACGCTTCAAAAGCTCGCAGCTTTATTCATAGGAAGTCGGAATGACCCCGTTCTTTGTAACCTTTTTGCCTTTTAAGCTCCCAATGGATGGTTTCTCCTTCTTTTGATCCAAATGACTCCAAAGTACCTATAACACTCAAAAGAAAACATAAGATACATAATTTACAAGAAAACTCGCAAAGAAAGCATAAGCAATAGATAAATAACAAGGTGTTTACAACACCTATCAAATTCCCCCACGCTTAGACTTTGCTAGTCATGGAGCAAATCAAACAAAAAAATTCTAAAACATACATACAACTCAGTGTCGTCGAGGCTACTCACACTTAGCATATATAACAAGCCTTTGAACCCCTAGGTGTCCCTAGTGGACGAGTTATAGTCTCGTGAGGGCTTACTAGAGGTATACCCACAAAACCTACTTTTCCAATTTACAAGTTCTCTGAAATGATAGCATCCAACGTGCTAAGAAGACATAGAGATTCTGCACACTAGTAATAAGAATTTAGACATATATATGAACATAATCTCATCCTTAAAAGTTGAGAGAGAAATAACCATCCCTTATCGAAAGAAATTCAGGTTCGAGAGTGATCGAAAGTCTCGACTCTGCCTCATAAGAAAGGGTTTTATGAAATTTCTCTCAATAATAAACAGCTTTTTTATGGGTCACACATGTGTGCAGGTAGGAATGAAGAGAGAAACATGCGACACGTTGAATGGTAGGAAGGCAAAAACCCTCCGAATTATTTTGAAAACCCACATCTTTTATTGTTTTAAAAACCCTTTTTTTCTGACGATATCTAAGAAAGGAAATAAACCACTTAACGAAGGTGAGAATATGTACTTACCTCATTACCCGTTCAACTTGCAGTTAGCACCACTCTCACAGCATCCATAGAAACGTCTTCGACAATCTTCAATCCATGTCTTCACCTTCGGTCTTCAACTCTTGATGATGAAATCTTGAACTTCGTAGAATCTTGACAATGTGATTCTTTCCTCTAATTCCTTGTTGCTTGAAACTTCATTATGAATATTCCTTCTTTCCATTGGCTTTATTGAAAGAACAAAACTAAAAACAAACCAAAATATGATACAACACATTTTATTTAATTTAATTTTTTCTTTTCCTTTTCCTTTTTTTTGTTCCTTCTTTTCTATTTTTTCTCTTCTTTTTTTTAAATTTTTTTTTTATTGAGACAAGAAAAATAAAACAAATACAAAATGAAAAACAAAATAAAACAGGTTAATGATCCCGCTTTATCCCTCTGACTCTCGCTGCCCTGCTTGCATCACAGGTTGCTTGGATTCATATGGTGAACATGCAGTTCATTGTAAAGTAGACCCTGGTTATAAATATAGACATGATCATGTGAGGGATATTTTGTATGATGTCTTGTGGAGGTCCGGCATTTCGGCAAAGAAAGAAGCACTGTGCATTTCTGACAGACCCACTTGAAGGGAGATCGACACTAAGACCAGCTGATGTTCTTATTTTTGGATGGGCTAATGGGAAACACACATGTGTTGACCTCACCGGGGTATCTCCTTTGGTAGGAATTGGACATGGCACCTTTATCAAGGCGGGCGAGCAGCGCTAAAGGTCGCCTCGGGTAAGATATCGAAGCATGAGAAAGCATGTGTTGACAATGGGCATGCTTTCGTCCCCTTTGCTTTTGATACTTTTGGCTATTTGGCTCCGTAAGCGGTTGGACTACTCAAGAGGGTCCAAAGTCATGCAACAATGTAATGACCCCTGGCTCACGAGATTTTATTTTTAATAGGATAGGTTTTGCTATTCAAAAAGGGCTAGCGGCACAGCTTGTCGCTCGCTTGCCTAGTATGTAATTTTTAACTTTGTAATATAAAATTGAAAGAATTTGGAGTTAAAAATAAAACACAATAAAAAATTAAAATTAATAATGAACCTAATGAAATTTTCTCTTGTCTTTTTTTTTTTTTTTTTTTCTTTTGGGACCTAGCATAATGATGACCATGTCCCAAGTTTTTTTTTTTTTTGAGACTAGAAAAAATAAAATACAAATTAACAAATACTCCCTCCGTTTCACTTTAGATGACGTTTTGGGAGTCTTCACGCAGATTAAGAAATAGAGAGAGATATAAAAAAAAAATCTATGCCCTTGAGAAAAGTCTTCAAACATTAATTGTTATTAGTGTATTTAAAAATAAACTTATGGTTTCAAGACAAAATGTTAGGGTATTATGGGTAGTTTTGTGGTGAAAATATGAAAACTATCAAGTAATGTGGAACAAAAAAATAACCCTAAACACTCATCTAAAGTGGAACAGAGGGAGTAAGATAAAATAAAAATGTAAGTACAAAAGCCATGGTGTAAGTACTTTACAGCTTGATTCTTCACAACTTATATGTCTCGATATCATAAACTTCTTGAAATCTCATCTTGATAATCTTCAGTCTTGTACATAAGTCTCCAACTTGTAAAAATTCTGCTCCTTGTCTTGTTATTATACTTGAATCTGAAATCTGCTCATTTCTGTACCGTTGCTTGTAAACCTTGAACGTCTTCAACTTTTCTTGGAATTTGTGATGCTCCGCTTGTTGATGATGATGGTGTTTCTATGGACCTATTGGTGTAGAGATAGATAGAGTGGATGGTGCTAACTGCGAACAAGATTACAAGTGGTATGTAAGTTAGCAATTCGATGTCCCCATCATGATTGATAAAATACACTCAAGAGATAAAAGTAATGTTTCTATTGGTGGGAGGTTGGGTAGCTCACCATTCTACCCGGAGTTTACGTACGGTGAGACACACTCTAAAATCACATATTTAGACACGTACAAAGAATTGAAGGTCGGTACCTCTCATGATGTAACATGGGTAGTCTCCACTATAGGGGATCACAAATCTAATACCGAATTCAGTTTGCACCTCATTTTCCACTGGCATGGTTAAATCCAACTTCAACTCTCATACAAGCAAGAAACCCGATCACGTTCTCTGGCATCTCTAAGTTCAGTCACTCTTATGTGAATTTCGATGTAATCTTAGCGACATGTATATTGTGTGACTCTAACTAACTATAAGTTGGAGTTATTTTATGTACTAATTTACAAAAAAAAGTTAAAAAATCATGAAAATTTTACAATGCAAGCTTAACAACTCCCCCACACTTAAACTTTACATTGTCCTCAATGTAAACTAAGTCATCCAAGTAGAATTAAGATGGGAAATCTAACACGAAATGTGATAATAAATTAGAAAAAATAAATACAAGACACAAAAAATCTAAAAACAAGACAAGAACAGAAAATAAAAGATTAGAGATACAAAACCAATGGGGTTTCCTCCCATGCAGCGCTTGGTTTAAAGTCGTCAGCCAGACTATCTTCTTCCAAGATTCACTCCCCATATACCAACAACCTAAAAAGTTGGGGATCCTTCCATGTAACTTGTTTTGCAAATACTAGCTTCACACAAATATTAGTACGATAAAACAGAATTGAAGCTATTAACCGATATAAATTTCCCCCACAATTATTCCTGTCTACACTTGGAAGTGTATAAAGAACAAAAAAATTGGGAACTTCTACGGTTTCTTGTTCCAAAACCTGAATAGTATGAGAATCAAGTGTCTCTAATGGAGGATATCGAGAAATAAATTCATTTAGCAATGTTCTCGAAGCACATACATTCAAACCAATAAGAGGTAAAGGAGAAGAAACAATATGCAAAGGGTTAGAAAAAAATTTCACTATCTCTTGTAGCACGGTATTCCTCCATCCTTAAAGAATTCAAGTTAATTACTTACCTCTTGTACATCGTGGTCCTCTATCAAACATTGCAAGCATTCTTTGTCCGTTTCTGCCTTCACCAAAATATCAGCATAACCATCATCATTAGAATCCTTTGCAAGCTCAATTGGGTCTTCCACAATATTGGTCAAAACGGTCTCATTCTCAACATACTCCTCTTCGTCTTCATTTTCAAACCCACTGAAATCAAAATCGTCGTCGGTTTCCCAACCTTTATCACGACGTCATTTAAGTTCCATACGAATGGTCCTACTAATTTCATTGACAAGCTCTTCCGAGGCTCCATCATCTTCCAACTTGTATAATTCATATGCAAGTTTTCTGACGTTCACACGCTTACCACAATTGGCTATAATAGGTTCGCTTTCCCAGGACTCTTCCCTATGAATGGGTGAATGATCATAACTACGATCCAGAGTCGGATAAGAAAAAGTGTTGCAGAAATTGGTTTGTGCGACTTTCCCTTTATCACGGTCAAGTTTGTATAATCCATTTATAGCATTAATACATCTCTGATAAAGCCAATTGGAAGTAGAATTGTCCCACCTAAGTGCTTGACTTGGTATGTATGAAAATCACCATAAGCTCTTGGATATTGATCATAACCAATAAATTGGTTCCGGTCGTATCCCATATATGGTGGGCAATCGTCATAGTGTTGAGGAGGTTGAAAACCGTATCCATTGCTCCAGTATGCTCCTTCCATGTGACAATAAGTACCTGAAACACGAGTTCTCAAAACTATGTCAAAACCAGAAAATAAGAAAAACTAAAAACTAAACTAAAGATAAGAAACCAAAAACAAGTGACACCAAAATTTGATCGTTGTCGTATGCGTCAAAAATAAATTACTTTCTCACTACTCAAAATATAAAAATATAACAAGGGAAAGAAAGGATCTTTCCTACAGAGAGGACTAGGTTGTCAATATGTTTCGGTTTCTTATGTAAAGCAAGGGGGATTTTTCTGATTTGGTTAAGTATTTATCTTCATTCACAAACATACTTTTTAATAATAACTAGAATTGATATTTAATCTCAACTTAATCAAAAGCCCTAGGATACCTTGATCGCAAGAATATCCCGCTAATTTCCTCTTGTCATCAACAAACACATTAAAAGATGCGTATATGAATTCTACCTAAGAGAACAACCTAACGTGTAAAAGAACTAATCAAGTTTAATTCCATGGTTGCATTAAGTTATAAGAAATCAGGCCAATCAAAGTAATCGAACGTGTAAAAGCACTAATCCGATTTAACAAAGGTTATGACTCACTTGTGACTACTAGGATGTATCACTACAAGCAATAATCACAATTATGCTACTTGTAATCAGGAATCTATCACTTTTGCGTATAATAAATCCTAATCTAGCGATAGAAATGAAAACAAACTCATTCGATTCTAAACTCGACTAAACAAGCATTCAAATCATGTAACAATATCAATAGTGAATCATAAGCGACAAAGTATGGAGACAAAACTAATTTATTGAACAAAACTCATGCTTGGAAATCCAATTTATTCCTTAACAAATGATAAAAACTAGGTACTCATATCAAAGGAGTTCATAAAAATAAGGAAGACAAAACCTATCATGTTTCTAAACCCTAAAACACAAGTAAAAGTAGAGATATATATATCAGAATCCTTTTTATATAGAGAAGGGTTTTCTTTCATATTCCAAAACTAAGTTTTCCAAATTCCGGCCATATCACATCCCCATATGCACAACTACTGTTCAGGCCTTACAAAGTCCATAAGCCTATTATCTTGTTAAACTTGTCAGTCTTGTAGAACTGATAGTGTAACCCATTCAACTTACATCTTACTATATACTTCCCTACATTGGCAGTCTCACAAATCAATCCCTCAATCCATT
This sequence comes from Papaver bracteatum, assembly GCA_023529315.1. Lineage (NCBI taxonomy): Eukaryota > Viridiplantae > Streptophyta > Magnoliopsida > Ranunculales > Papaveraceae > Papaver > Papaver bracteatum. The sequence goes on from JAJJWX010003325.1 coordinate 1,699,767, forward strand.
GCCTGAAGTTTCTAATTACAGCTACTCTGCAAAACCATTCATATACTGCAAATTATAGCTCCTAACATTCATCTAATTCCTTCTCAAATTCAGCCACAACTAATTCATTCCATTCTCAACAGCATACAAAACACCATCACAGCTCACAACAACCACCATCTTCTACGTCCTCCACATCATACCACTACTTCCAACTGCATCACAATACCAACTCTCGGCCATAATTTCTAACTTCACTTCAAAAACACCACCAGTTCATGGCACTCCGCCTGTAACGCCTTAATTCCCTGCACTGCCATATGCAGATCCATCTCAAACCTACTCTTTTCCAGCTGCACCATCTGCACCAATAGTACCTCCTAATTGTAGCATCACCAGACATACATTCTCTACATTGCAGCAACACTACCACTTCTCATTCAAACACAGTACACATCACATACTCCATGCAGCTCATTATCAATGCCACCAACAAACTGCATCCTTGCTCACTGCCTTCATTGTTGTTTCTTCCGTTGATCACCTAAACCCAAATCAAACCATCAATTACTCCACCTGACTTCACATCACAGCCAACCAATCTAATTCAATACAACCAGTACCTATAGAGCCTTCAGATGCACCTCCAAACACCTGCAATTCTGTCACAGGCATGCTCCATATCAACTCCATATCACTTCCAGCTCTAACCCGCGGTACCAATTCATGACAGCAACATCTCCAACTCATTTCCATCACCTTCTCTCAACTGTAGCGCAATATCCATAGCAACCAACGTTCTTCTCCGTTCAAGACCCACTTTCTTCTCAAGCCACTGTTAATTGCAGTCCGTACACAATCATTCTCAAATTCATTCTTGAACTCCAATTTCTCAATTCGATTACCAAAGAAAAACCCATTACTTCTCTGTTATCACCTTCTCTCAACTGTAGCGAAATATCCATAGCAACTAACGTTCTTCTTCGTTCAAGACCCACTTTCTTCTTAAGCCACTGTTAACTGCAGTTCGTACACAATATTTCTCAGATTTATTCTTGAACTCCAATTTCTCAATTCGATTACCACAGAAAACCCTAGCCAAAACCTATTGCTTCTCTGCTTGATTTCGTATCCACTACATAAACTTGATATTAAAGACAAACCCATCTACTACACGACATCAGCATCCTAAACCTCAACCATTTCCACCTCCAATTGACAACATCAACAGTTGTTCTACCCAGGTTTCTCGATCGAACCAACAACACACAACACATACTTCATATCTTCTTCAGATTCTTCCTATTCTCGAGCCTCTCATCTTCCAAATACAAATATGATTCAAACCCTACATAGATTCGAACCAATTCACTGCCACCTTCCAATTTGAGTCAAACCCAACTTCAATTCCTCTTTATCTTCTCTAATTTCATGATTTATTGGTGAAACTCATGTCTAATACGAGACCCCAGACTCCATTTCCCAATTCTCCCTGAGTTCTTCATCTGCACATGTGCTTGAATTCATCTTCAAAAATTAAACTATCTTGCTGCAAAATCTTCCTGATTTCTCGATCTCTCTTCCTTTCTATGAACTTTTGTAATCTCCCAGACAACAGCCAGTTTTTCACCGAATTTTAGGTTGTTATAGTGAGAAGGGATGTTCTCGATGATAAGGTTTAAATACTAGATATAAGATTAATCCATCCACCCTACATCGTTTGATAAGGGTCACCTGAATGAGTCTGGGAACTCACTGCACAGATAAAAGCCACCCGCTGAAGTAGAAACCCCTCAGTGATTTCAATTCAATTGTCAGTACTGAGAGACTGACATTTCAGTTTACAAATTCCGCAACTCTGATACACTTCAAAAGCTCGCAGCTTTATTCATAGGAAGTCGGAATGACCCCGTTCTTTGTAACATTTTTGCCTTTTAAGCTCCCAATGGATGGTTTCTCCTTCTTTTGATCGAAATGACTCCAAAGTACCTATAACACTCAAAAGAAAACATAAGGTACATAATTTACAAGAAAACTCGCAAAGAAAGCATAAACAATAGATAAATAACAAGGTGTTTACAACACCTATCAGATTACATGGATTAGTAATATATAATCATTTCATTTTATTACTCTGTTTCATGGCTTATTCTCAGCTGATTTCCATGAATTAGTAATAACTATTCACTGATCAGGCATCTGGTCCATCATCGAGTAAGCCCTGAGAAAATGGTGTGAGTGTACTTAGTAAATAATGCACAAACGATCACCCAAACGCATGAACGAGCATTCAAAAATATGGACGAACGAGGAAACCTATGCAAAATAGGGAAGAAAAATAATAATAAAATAATAAAAGAGGCGTCTAGGGGACCGGGACCACCGGTCGGCCGTCCCCGCGCCTCTCCCATTATTGTATTATTTTTTCTAGTCTCATGAAAACTCCTTCATTCGGGCAAATTTCCTTGTTTGAGCAAAACTCTTAGTTTCTCCATATTTTCCTTCAAACGATGAAAGAATAATAAAAAATAGGGAAAGGAGTCAGAAGACCGGGCCACCTAGCTGGCCGGACATGCCCTAGCCTTGGCCGTTCCCACACCCTATTATCCCATATTTTCTTATTATTATTATTTCCTCCATCTCATGAAACTCCTTCGTTTGAGAAAAAACCCTAGTTTTGCATATTTTCTCAAATGTTGCTCAAACCATCAAAAGGCTAAAAATTGAAATGGTCACATGATCGGCTAGGCTATTCACAGATAATATTAAAATATTATTATTTTAATTTTCTCAAAATATTGGTTGCACGAGCAAAATTCTACTTTCTCATTCGAGCAAAGTCGAGAGTCTCAGTCAAGATCAAACTTTTTTGAAAATCCAAAATATTGCTCAAACGCGCACCAAAAAATACCAAAACTCTCAAGACTGAGACATGGATAATATGGTGACACGGGCTTGCCACCTTGACCGACCAAGGTCGGCCCTTAGGCTTGCAAGGAGCCAGTCCCACACTCTTTCATAATTTTGACCTAATTAGCTTTCAACAGTTCATATTGGGTTCAAACTCTTTCCAACCAACTTGGAATGTGCTCAATTGACCACCAAGGGATGGTTCATACCGCTTGGCCGGTCTCTCATCTCTCCATAAATAGGTTTTATTACCTAACGCTCCGACAAGCTCTATTTTAATAAATGATTAAACCAGCATTTAATCATCCTCTCACCAACTGGTCAACAAAGGACTTTGATGCATGCTCCTTCGAGCACCTAGATGCTACGTGGTCGTCCATCATCCCATGTAGCCGGTCCCTCCTCACTCAGTGATTAATTTTCAGTAAATCATCAATTGGTTAGCAATCGATCAAAATCAGGGTTTCGAACTGAATGCTCTGCAAATCTTAATTTCGAGAAATATTTTCTCAGAGTATTAATACTGATTCAACTATCAATATTCAATAATTCATCATACTAGCAATATCTACTCATACTATCAATATTCAAAATATTGATACAATTATCAACATTTGTTCAAGAGCTATACGACATGTTCAATCCATGAATCATAGAGCATTTCGGCAACCATGCTCGACTGAAAATACATAGAATCATCGTCTAATCAAGTCAACAATTGACTAATTAAATACACGTCTACCTTGTAGACTCCACATATCACGAGACATCAATCATGTCACATGGGGGGATATTAATTAGGGTTTTGGTCTGGCGGCCTACGGCACGTGTGTTCATCCACCATGAGAAATTTGAGTAAGTCGTGCAAGCAATTGAGGGAGTTAGCAAAGTAGTGGGTGGACAATTAACCAAGTCTATGCACGATCTAGAACTGGTTTAACCACGATTTCCACTTTACCACTCTTCCACTCGAGTAACCGTCACACTTACTAGAGATCAATGTATCCATGCTCTAACAATATAAATAATTTCTCTGAATTCATGATTGACAGAACAACAGAGATACGGGAATTATCACAACAATTCTCATCTGAACAATCACTCTCAATTAAGAAAAATTCAAACTTATTCAAACCCATCAGTTCATTGTGGAAACCTACAACACATTCACAATCCTTGATCACCATTGATCTCATACACTTCTCAGCTTCCCTCCGACAGATCGACCTTCTTCCCTCTTTGTGAATTGACTCTAGAACAACCATTTCTTGGTTTAGGCCGGAGTCCTACAGATTAATCTCTCGAACTGTAGTGCATCTGTTTGAGGTTAATCAATTTGCTTGATTGAGGAGTCTTGTCCGTACGGCCGTCTCTTCACTTTCCTAAAATATAAGTAAATCGTTTTCCCCATAGACAATATGGTTGGTTCATATTGGTTCGACTCAGTCGGTTTTAGACCCCAAACTCTATATCAAGCCGCCAGATCAACGGTTCTAAATTTGTAATATCAGTAACCATCACCAACTGTTGGGCTAGTCGGTTTCGGTTCGCAGTTCGTGTCGGTTTATGTACAACCCTAATTCGACGTCACTTATCCTTTTCGTAGTCCTGTACTCGGCGGCTATTATACCTCTTGGGAACTTCAAATAATGTTAGGCCGGTTCCTATGGGGTATGGCATAAAATTTGTTTTGCCATGCCACATGGCATAGCAAATCCGTTTCTCCACTATGGGAAAACTGACAAATATTAGGTAAAACTAGCAAATCTTGGATAAAATAATATATTTGTTATGATAAGTGGGACCCTTGTTAATAAAAAATTTATTTATGTATGTATGTGGGATATTTTTTAAGGTTTTGATATATTTAGCGAGACCCATATGGAGTAAAAGTAATATTATAAAAAAAATAGGAGAGAAGACGTTTTAAAATATTAGAAAACTATTGATCGGTGGAGTCTCAACTGCCAGCGATCTAGACTAGACCGCTAGGTAGGGACTCGACCTGGCCTGTCTAAGTGACAAATTTTCCACTTAGCCGGGCCTGTTTTCTAGTTTGCCAGCTCCACAGTGGATGCAAAACTGGCAAACTGACCTATTTTCTATACCCGTAGGAACCGGTCTTATACTAATTTTATTTTACAAAACTAGTCATAAAAACCCAAGGTGACCATACTTGTGGTACAAAAAATACAGCCATATTATTTTTAATAAATATAAATCATTTGATTAAAAAGTGGCATAAAAACTCCAGGTCAAATAATAATGTGTAAATTTAGTTTTTGTTATTTTTTAAAAATCCAAACATACCCTTTTACCTTCTCTTCTTCTTCTTCTCTCATTTCTTTTTCTTCTTTCTTTCGTCTCCTTCTCCCCACCACCATCATCACTAGCAGCAATAACAGATCTCCACGAACACCAGCATCAACTTTATTCTCCTTCGACCACACTACTCCACCTTTGTATCTCACCACTACCACCACCCTCCTCCGCTTCCTTCACCACCAACACCATTACCACCACCACCCCAAACCATAATCAAAACCCTAACCATAGTTTCATATTCAAATTCAGAAGAAAACACAGGTGGATCTATTGATGTTTCTGTATGATCGGGTGAAGAAATTGTTGAAATTAGGGTTTCAGACAAGAAAGGGGATCAGGTGCAAGAATTTAGGATTTTTCTGGAATTCAATTGAATTGAAGAAATTGATAACTGAAGTTTCAGTCGGTAAGAATTGAAGAGATGGGTTGAATTGGTTACACAAAGCTGGTGCTCAAGATGATATTTATCTGGAAGTAATTTTTGCCATAGAAGTGAAGTTCGATTAGGAAGAATGGGTTTATGTTGGAGTCAAGTTTAAATCGAATTTGATTTCGATCTGTGATGATTGAAGCAGTGGGGGAGATCGATAAATGTAATTTCAGGTGGAGATTGGCTGTGCTTAATGAACAGTTGCAGGTGTTGGTGATTGAAGCTATTGCTGCTGATGTTCAGGGAAATTGTGTTAGGATTTGATATTGGTACTGAATAGTAGGTGCTGATTCTCAAGAGATCAAGTTGTTGATTGAGTGGCCCTGAGATGGAAGCAGTGGGGTTGCAGTTATAATGGTTGTTGCTAAGATTGAGATATTGCAAGTGCATTGCCAACTGAGATTGCAAGGGAGTGCTAGCTGGGGTTGTCTGAGAGGATTCAAGAAGGATACAAGAGATGGTGATTGCCATGGGACTGAGGTGCTGCTTCAGATGAATGTTAGGTTTACATGTTGGTGGTTGCTGGCATTTGAACAGGGGTGGTATTTGATGTCAAAGCGAGAATGAGCATAACGGATGTGAACAGAATTCGCAGTGGTTGCAACTGAGTTAGCTGGTGGATTTGAACAAGATGCAGCTGCAGAAATTGAGTTGAGCCATGTAGAATGGATGTGCATGGATACATTACGGTGCAAGTGGTATGAGGAGATGATGTCATTGTTATGGAGAATGTACAAGGATGAGTCTGCAATGGTTTAGTGAACCTGTGAATAAGTTGGTGTACAAGAGTGGATTCGCAGCTACAATCCGGGTTTAGGTGTTGGGTGAGATGATGATAGAATGAAGCAGCTGAGATGGTTGTAGGATGTTGATGTTACAGAGAAGTAAAATGTGCAGCTATGCAATGTTGCAGTTGATACAGTTGTTAGGTAATGGAAGAATTGCATCTCTAGTTATGGTAGAATGCTTTTGTTGCTGGTAATTGAGCATGGATATGAAGTGATGGTTTGAGCTATGGATATTGCTATGGATGTTCTTTACTTAGCTTCAGATGCAGGTAATCATGAAATTTTAATGACGTCTTTCTATCAATGGGCATGTATAATACCTCTTCAAACCAATACCTCTTGCAGTCGAACAAACATTTGCACGAATCCAATTATGGTTTCATCTTTATGTTGACGAAACTAATCTTGTTGATGATACGGTAATTTATGTTAAAATGAGCTTTGGTTTCATCCTTATCTCAGAGATTCGTAAACGGTTCAATATTTCCAAGGCACGAAGAAGAGAAGGAAGGTTCTCACCGGTACCATTATTGCAGGAGAATATAAAACTTCTGATTTTGATTGCTCCAAAAAAGTTGACGGTGGTGGTAGGTTTCATCTTATTGTGTTTCTTTTACGATGAAACCAAATTTCGGTTTCACCTGATTTTTTCCTAGTTTATTCGGCATGACTTGGAAGTCGGCGTGTTTGGTTTCATCATTGAAGTTTGTGTTGGTGAAATGACAATATGTGGAAAAATGATGAAACCAATTTCGATTTCATCTAGTTTTTGGTGAAACCAATGTTGGTTTCATCATTTTTTCTGTTTGGTTTCATCATTTTTTTTCTGTTTGGTTTCATCATTTTTTACTGTTTGGTTGAATATTGATCAATGAAATTCATTTTTTGTGGCAATAGCGGCTGGTTGGTGGTGGTGGTGGTCAGAGATAATGGTGGTGTTACTCGGCAACGGTGGTTGGTGGTGGTGTTGTGGTGGCTGGTGGCGATGATAGGCAACGGCGGTTGTGGTCGGAGGCGTTGGTGATCGGCGGTGGTCGACAGTCGTGGTGATGGATGGTGGCGGTGGCTGGTAGTGGTGGTGCAGTGGATGCGGCGGTGGGTGACGGTGGTGGTGTAGTGGCGGTGGTGTAGTGGCGGCGGTGATGTAGTGGCGACAATGGCGGTGGTGGTGCAATGGCGGCGGTAGTGGTGGTGCAGTGGCGGTGGTGGTGCTGCTGCTGCTGCTGTGGTGTGTTGCTGTTGGTGGTTAGAATATAATAAAAATTAAAGGTGGGGTTGATTTTTATTTTTGTTGGGGTGATTTAAACTAAAAGGATAATATAGACAGTTTATGTTAAATGGGGTTTTTGTGAACAAGTTGTTTTGTTGGAGTTTTTGTACATGGATAGTGACACCTTTGGGGTTATACCTCGCGGCCCGTGTATTTTATTTCCAAAAATATCTGGTTATTTGGTTACCCTATTTGCCCGTACACTTGAGAGGATCAATCAAGCTATCCATACTGTATATAGAAGGTCGGATTATATGCGTAAGAGTATGGTTAGTGATGGCGGTTGGACTGATAAGTGATAAGGGACCGGCTCAGAGAGCCAGGCCAAGTTTTGCCTGCGAAAAAGAAATGAAAGAAAACAAAACTTCTTCCCTCCAGAAAATCCACCTCAAGACATTGAAACTGAATTATGGCTTTTAGAACCTAGCTTGACTGGGGTATACCCAATTTTAAAGGGACACTTTTTGTGGGTTTTAGGGGGAGTCCTAATGGGTAAGTTACAAAACTACCCTTATCCTTTAAAAACCTATTACCCTAAATCAGTTTTAATTTTTTTTTTCATTTCATCTTCTTCTCTTCTTCTCCTCCACATCCCTACCTTACCGGCTCCATCATCCCCACCACCACCAAAACTCGTCGATCAATTCATTAACATCGTTGATTCGAAAACTCCGATTAATATTCATCAATGGATCTGCCACCACCTAGGGCTAGTAAGATGAAACAAACAAATAGAAAATCCAACGAATACAACCCTGGAATTGGAAGTTTGATTGCTAAGAAAGTGAAGAAAAAAAAATCGTCGAAGAAGGAGAATTTGAACCCGCTGAAACACGCGAAATGGTGCGCTTAAGAAAGTAAAGGCTTATTTAAACTCACTCTAGTACTTCGATTTCATGTTTGCATGTCAAATTAGGTTAGAAAATTCGAAATTTTGAATTGGCAGTTGAGACGCCGGAAATGTTTTTTTTATCGACCTTTCCGGGGTTTCATAGTTAGGGTTTGGCCGGGAAGGTATATGGTTGAAGAACTTGCCGGCTGTGTAGTTTCTGTAACTGCTACTAGTAGGGCCGACAGGTTATTCATATGTATACCCTTCCGGCGTCTGTTTTTCTTTAATGAGGCCGGCGACTTATTAGTTTTTACCCTTCTGGCTACTTGTATAGAATGTTTCCTGATGCCTAGAATTTTTGAATTCGGAAGGGTATTTGTATAAAACCATTCCGGCGGTTTGGCAGCCGGCGATGTATGGGGAATGGACCCTTCCGACTAGTTTAGTAAAAAATCTTATATTTTCTGTGCGCCAGAAGGCTATTTTTATGATACACTGCCAGATTTTGCTTAGCCGACACTCATCTTTTGGTCGATCTTTCCAGCCATTTGTCCGCAGGATATGTTGTATATGTCTACACTGCCGGCCTTTGATGTTTTTATTCTGAATTATTCTTGTTCAGATTGCAAACGGCAAAGAAGAAAGCTGCGAAAGCTATTAGTCCTCCTTCAAGACCTCCTCGTGTTGGTGGAAAACACTTGACTTCACAACATCATGGGGGTATTTGTTGATCCGGGAACGACAAAGATCCGTATACCGAATGATTCTCAACCACCATCTGAACCCAGTAATTCAGACGAGACTCCAGATGAAGACCAATCAGTTCCATCTGGTAAAAGAGGTGATGATGATGATATTGTTGAAAGAACTCCGGCTGCTAGAGGAGGCAACAATAATGATGATGATGGTGATCAAGACATGCCATCTGTTTGAGGGGGTAATGATGATGATGGTAATAGAGATAAAGGTAAGAAAACAATCGAAGATGAAATTTTTGAAGAGGAAGAGGAAGAAGAAGGAGATGGAGAACAAATTGTTAAACCCACCGAAGCTTCGGGTTCAACTTCAACCGGAGCGAGGAAGAGGGTGATCACTAAACCAGCTAATTCTCACATGCCTCCCAAACACTTCATGGTTACACTGAAAAAAGACGAGGACCCAAGGGGGACTCCAAAAGATGGTGGAAAAGTTCTTTTTGGATACAAAGACTCATGGGCATGTACGATCCATAATACTATTGTAAGTAATCTTAATCCATCTTTGTTCTTTATTCAAGTGTGTAACTATCTTAATTAAATTTACGTCAAGTATTTGTATTTCTTTTGATTTTCATTTTTTTTTTGTATTTAGGATCACAAGTATGCCATCCGTCTCATGAGGCGCCAAGCTTCGTGTTCAGTGACTCATACTTGGGATCTTGACAAGGAATGTGAGGAGGTGAAAGTGATTGTCAGGAACTCTGGGTTGTTGCCTGCGGTGGAGAGTTCGAATATTAATCTTGATAAAGTTATCGTCTCTGCATTCTGTGAGAGGTTCTACGGAGAGACTGATACTATGTTATTCCCATTCGGTGAGATGGCGATAACTCTCAATGATGCTCAACAAATTCTAGGCCTCGAGGTTGATGGAAAAATAGTCACTGAGGGATTCGATAATGCGTTTTCTTTCGAGAAGATTTACGATTTGAGCAAGAAATTGTTCGGTTGGAATCAGGTTCAGACGGAGGCTGTTCTTGACATGAAGGATGGTCATCTAACCAAGAAGTTTAATGTGAAGAGGTTGAGGGAAACATTATGGGATACACAGTCAATCCTTGATAGGGAAGGAATGGTGAACTCGGTGCGAATTAATGCTGCCACGGACGGTTATTTTATATACGTCCTGGGCAAATATATCTTCCCCGAAAGTTCCGAAAACCAAGTCGAGGCCAGTTACTTGCAACTATTTGATCCCTTACATAAGATGCGTGAGTATTCTTGGGGTATTGCGGTGGTCGCCTTCTTGAACAATGAGTTGACAAAATGTTCTATGGCACTCACTAAGCAAGTTAACGGAAACACATGTCTCTTCCATGTAATGTTATTGTCTAAAACATTTATATTTGTAAAATTCTCGTAAGATAAGGTTCTTTCTAAACTTTTTTTTGCATAGGTTTGGATATATGAGCACTTTCCTTCTTTGTTCAAAGACATCCCCTACATCAAAGTGGATGAGAGTATTGCGGTTCATAGGCCAAGAGCGCAAAGGTACAGTTTTAAGGGTACTCAGGATAAGGAAATGCCGCAACAGCTTATGAATCTCCGAAGCGCCATCGGAAAATTGACTGCGGAGGAGGTGATATTTGATCTGTATCGGGATGCTAAAAATCAAGGTTTAATCCATCCTAGAAATGAAGTTGTTGCATTATACTATGGACCCTTGATGACTGTGTTTGAAGGATTTTCAATGTACGATCCACATCGGATTATGTGACAATTGGGTTACGTCCAAGAAGAACCTCATTTTTATGAAGATGAGCCATTCTTTACTGTGAACCGGGCTGACTGCACCACGTCCCAAAAAACTATCAATGCTTACGATCCAACGCCAACTCAAGAACATTGGGACAATAGACGTCGCCGTAAAATCGATGTGACTCTTTTGGACGACGTGACCACCGATCATGAAGCTACTGAGAAATACATGGTGTGGTACTTGGATTGGGCTCGTCCTACTGTGATTAGGAAAATGACTGCTGAAGAACTGGCTCTAAGGAAGAAGTTGGAAGCGAAAGACCAAACAACATTGCTTATGTTCTTTGTAAGTATATTTAGAGTTGCTCTTACTATTTTAAGACATTGCTTAAGTTCTTTGTAAGTATATTTAGATTTGCTCTTACTATTTTAAGATTGATTGCATTACCGAATCATTATATTCATTGTTTGTTGTTTAATTGAAAATAGAAGGAGCATTTGAAGACCTTTGCGAAGGTGTTGTTGTGCGAGAGAAAAAAGAGATCCTTTGTCGATTGAAGAGCAAAGCATGCACATTGACTATGTTAACAATGCTGGCAATGAGGATGCCCATGAAATGTTCAAGCAACTTTAGGCTCAAGTAAAGGCTGAACAAAAATCTAGGAGAGACGCACAAGCCAAGATGAAGGCTGATAAAAAGAGGACTCGTAGCAGCAGTGGTGGTGGTGAAGGTAGCAGCAGTGGTCGTGGTGGTGAAGGCAATTCTCCAAAACGGGGCCATGCTCGTCGTGGGTCGTGGTCAATGAAGGCTTTCATAGTTTATTTCTTTATGTTGTGGTGGAAAAATGTTTAAGTTAATGGTGTGGACAAATGTTTTTTTAAGGTTTATGGGACGTGTTTTCATTTAGGACAAAAAGTGTTGGATTTCTAGTTTTTGAATGAATGATTTGTTTACCTATGTAAAGTTTTAATGCATAAGCAGGAATGCTTCCTTAAAATTACCTTGCCGGTTGTCCTAGGGCTGGCAAGGTTGTGAATTGTCAGACTGACATCCCTGACAAGGGAAATTGTGTAGTTATCAGGGCTGGCATGGTATAAAAATGATAACCTGCCGGCTGATTAGTGGCCGGCAATGTATTGACCCAATATAGTTCCGGCGGTTTTGTTGCAAAAAAACATTTCTCCTGATGCCTAAAACATACCTCTCCGGCATGGTAACAAATTTGAGACCCTTCCGGCTTAATTGTGACCGGCAGTGTAGTGAACCAATACAATTCCGGAGGTTTTGTGACAAAAAATCTTCTCCTGATGCCTAAAATCTTACACGACCGACATGGTAACAAATTTAAGACCCTGCCGGTCTTATTGCGTCGGCATTTTGGAGAAAACATACCTCGCCGTCGTATTCAAAATTCATTTTTCTTTGCAAGTACAATTTCATTGATTGACTTGTACTTGGGCACTATAACGGCCAAATTTGGCCACCATCCTATAAATACACTATTTCTCTCTACAAAACAACATACAAATAGTTCCATATACTCTCCAAAGATCATATCATCATATACTCCATCTAACTCACTCAATAGCTCTCTACAAACAACAATGGCATCGTTTGATTCAAATGAAGATTTGGCAATCACCAAAGCATGGTATGCGGAAAATCGACTTAGACGTCAATCCTCCGAAAGGGAGGATTCCACAACCTTTTGGGCTAGAGTACATAACAAATTTAGCGACGAGTTTGGGAATCCTAATGCAAGAAGTATTCAACAAGTCCACGCTAGTCACCTAGTAATCGAAAATGCGATACTCACTTTTTTAGCTCTCCAACCCCGGATTTTCAATGCTCGCCCCTTCAACTTGTCCATTGAACAATTTTTAAGTGTTTTTGTGGTTTATTTTACGTGATCCATGTTGTTTGATCTTCCTACTAAACACCACTAACAAATGTAAGCTTTTTTGTGTTTTTGTAGCATGAAGTCGTGAAAGCGCGCTACTTGGAGGAAAAGGGGGAAGCATTCGCTTTCGATGCAAGCTATCACTTCTTGGCAGAAAGAATCCCGGAGGATAACCCGGAATACTTGGATGTTGTATCGTCTTCGGAGGAGGAAGATTGATGGTTTTAGAAGTTTTAGTGTAGGTTTTGTGGGTATACCTCTATATAAGCCCTCACGAGACTATAACTCGTCCAATAGGGTCGCATAGGGGTTTAAAGGCTTGATACACATGCTAAGTGCATTCGTTTTTATGTTTCAATCAATGTAGTAACCAAAATTGCATGAATAAAGTGAATTACATCTTCCATATTTTCTGTTTTCTGTTTGGTATAAGTTTAAGTCGGCAAGTTTATAAATCCTTAACATGCCGGATACAGGTCAGCCGACAATGATAAAAACTATTTGCTTGCCGACGTTATGACCGCCGGCATTGTAGGAAAATTTTCCATGCCGAACGCAAAATTCTGTTCCAATATAGTCGGCGTGTTCTTCAACCGATACAATGCCGGCGGTCATAAGGTCGGCAGCTTATTCAAAGTGGACCCTGCCGGTTGAAGACTGGTCGGCAGGTTATGCAAAGTGAACCTTGCCGGCCTTGTGCATTTTCAAAACCAATTTTTTTTTATCGAAATCGAAATCATAAGACATATGAAAGGTTTAATTTACTGAATTCATAATTTCAAAAATTTAATCTAAACTCAATTAATTAACCTAATCAAAATTTTAGTGTTAACTAATCAAGGCATATTAGCCATTTAGAAAATACAAGGTTAAGGGGTAGCTTGGCTTTACTTCATAATGATCCTATTTAGTTTTATTGGGTATACCCCCAATTAATCTGGGTATACCCAATCAAGCCAAGCCAGGTTGTAGAAAGGAAAGAAAATTAAAAAACTAGAAAGAAGAATAACCCTTCATCTCTAATCTCTGATAAGGTCAAAAGATTCAACTCCTTGATCCAAAAGTAGAGTAGTTGTATTCCCACTTTCGCTTTCCTCGATCAATGTTGAATTTCGAGTTTTCCTTAAAAATTAAATTAAATTTTCTGGACTAAGTAAGTAAACTATTTGTTAATGGCTCTCTTGTAAAGTAATAATATCTTGATTACAACTGTAAAGCAAACGATAGAATGAGAGAAAAAGCAGAAGGTTTCTTTCTCCATTTTCATCACAATCGCGGGTCCCTCCACCATCACCACCACCACCTCGTATACCGGAAAATGATTGCTCACTCCCACCACCACCACCATTACCCAATTCTTCTTCTTCTTCTTCTTCTTCTTCTTCTTTCTCTATTTCCTCACACACAGCAGAAACCCTCGTAAAACTATGCCTTCGAGAACTCTCCTTTCAACACAAACTAATTCGTTTCTTCATTCTAAGATTCTACTTCTCTCTATTACATTCACAGCTTCATTTCTATTTCTCATCGCTCTAATCTTCTTTCTCTTCTATATTTATTACACTCTGATTAATCGTTCTAAAACTAACCCTTTTGATTCAAACACACCGTTGTTAAAGTTACAGATATTCTCGTACAGAGAACTCAAATCAGCTACTAATTCGTTTAATGAATCGAATTATGTAGGAAAAGGTGGTTCCGGTACTGTTTATCATGGTATATTACGTGATGGTAAATCCATTGCTGTTAAAAAACTTGATTCATCTTCATTACAAGCTGATAAAGAATTTCAAAATGAATTGCAGATTCTCGGTGGTTTAAGATCACAGTTTGTAGTTTCTTTATTAGGTTACTGTGTTGACAAAACAAACAGATTTTTAGTTTATGAATTCATGCCTAATAAAAGCTTACAGGAATCATTGTTTAATGAAGAGTTTTCTTGTTTGAATTGGGAGAAAAGGTTTGAGATTATACTTGATATTACTAGAGCTCTTTCGTTTTTACATCTTGAATCCGATCCTCCTATCATTCATGGTGATGTTAAACCTAGTAATGTTTTACTAGGATTTGATTATCGAGCTAAGATTTCTGATTTTGGTTTGTCCAGAATTAAAACTGAAGGTGAATTTGGTATTGATTTGTTTAGTCAAGATTTTGGTCGAAGCGAAGAGTTTTTGAAAAGTCAAGATCTTTCTTCGAATCAAGAAACAAAAATCAATGGAAATACTACTAGTAGTAGTACTCAAGTTGATTTTTCTCTTGCTTTACAGGCTTCTTGTTCTAAAAACTACTATTATAATAAAGATGACAGATTAGTTGATTATAATGTTAAAACATCACCAAACATGAATTTGAATGATGAGGATGATCAGAAAAAATATAGAAATGGAAAAGGGAAGGAGATTTGTAGAAATGATGATAATGTTAGGGAGGATTGGAGTAAGTTTGTTCCTGATGAAGAAGAGCTTTGTAGCTTTGATCGTAGCAAGGAATTGAATTTTATTTCTTCATCGTTGCCTATTATCGATGATACGATGGATGATACCATGCAATGGGGACAAGATTGGTGGTGGAGACAAGACGGAAGTGGTGAATTGTGCAGTAAAGATTATGTTACAGAGTGGATTGGTAGTCAGACTTTCCCATCAACTAACGCTGATTGGGATGAAGAGAAAGGTAACAATCATGAGAAATCCCATTTGGAGAATACTTCAACACAGTTAGAAAGTTCAAGCAAACCCGAGTCTAAACAGTCCAAAAAGAGGTCTAACAAAAAAGAAGACAAGTGTATACAAAATTGTAATAAGAAGCAGAAGAAGATGCAAGAATGGTGGAAAGAAGAGAACCTTGCAGAGGTTAGCAAGAAGCATAGTAAGTTAAAGAAGATTGAATCTAAGGTGAAGAAAGGCTTCAAAGTTCAGTCATTTAATATAGGTCGAAGGTTACTTTCTCGAAAGAGGATTAAATTTGGTGAACAGATTCAAAATGAATCCAACTCTGACGGAGATTTTAGTTTTAGAAAGGGTTGGAGGAAGAAAAACTCTCATTCAGCTGCAAGTGATATGTGGAGCGGGGATCTTTTCAGTCGGGAATTGAGTAGTACAACAAGCATGAGAGGAACTGTGTGTTATGTTGCTCCTGAATATGGTGGTTGTGGGTATTTGATGGAGAAGGCTGATATATACAGTTTAGGAGTTTTAATTCTCGTGATCGTGTCTGGGCGAAGACCGTTGCATGTTCTAAATTCACCAATGAAACTCAAGAAAGCCAACTTGATTCACTGGTGTAGGCAGTTAGCTAAAGGTGGCAACATATTGGAGTTAGTTGATGAGAAATTGAAAGACACCTATAATAAAGATCAAGCGAGTCTCTGCATCAATTTAGCTCTCATGTGTTTAAAGAAGATGCCAGAATTACGGCCAGATATTAGTGAAATTGTAAAAATCCTAAAAGGTGAAATGGATCTACAAGGAGTCCCATTTGAATTATCCCCATCTCCACCTTCCAAATACTTAAGCAGATCCAGGAGAAGAGCTAAAACAGATGTAGAATAACTTGTAAGTCTATTAACTTCTTTTCTAGAAATCAATGGTGATGAAATGATAGTTCATGTGAAAACGCTTAAATTTTCCATGTTGGTTAATTTGTATTATAAAGAAGGAATAGATTGTAATTCAACTCATGTAAAATAGAGATTTTTTTCCCTATCTAATGAAATTCAGGGTTCTGCTGTCGACTCCAGAGCTTGAACACCATGTTACATGTACAACCTCTATAGAAAACTGAACATGCGGATACACTATGATATTGCTGGTTGATTATATGCATTTGTTTCCAATCTAAAACTACTAAGGATCGAAGATCTACAAAAACTCACTCTCAGTATGGGAAATCTTATTGAAGCTCAAAACCCATTTGACAAACACCCCCTCAAGAAAAATGTCAAAGTATGCATCAGAATCCCAGTGCAGAAGGCTTTACCAACATGCATCCCTCTTTTTACAAGTGGTAGAAGTGAACCTTTTCTAATAGAATGCAGACACATCATAGTTCCAAAGTATTTATGTACCTCCTGTCGTATCCTTGATCATAAAGATCAAAATTGCCCTGCTTGGAAGTTAAAACAGAAAAAGATCAAAGAGTCAGAGGCTTCTTGCAGTAAGTATACCTTCCCAATGATATCAAAGTTAATGATGCCGTCCACAGTTAAGCAAGTTGAATCCACCCCTACTGCATTCATCGATACTGTAATGAAGCAATCCGAGATTGTGCCAGAAACTCATATTGAACCATCTGCTCTTGAAGAATGCAACAAAGATAGAACTGAAACTTCTGACCAAAGAATGAAAAACACAATGCAGAAGAGTTTCTCAAATATTTTCCAAATGGGTCCCTTTACAAACAAATCGACTACTCTCAAGATCTTCGATGTAGGTCCTGTTCAGCAACATCTGACTCAAATGGAGAATGGTCTGCCTTTGGTTCTAAAGAAAGTCGCTACTCAGAATGTCACTGTTACTGCTCCCATCTCTGGATCAGGGTCAACACCTAGTTGTCCGATTCGCACCACTAACTCTTCTAGAAGATTCAAAACTGCTACTACCTCAAATCCTAGTCCAATCATCACTAGAGGAGTTGCTAACTCAGCTGAACAAGAAGCTCTAGCAAATCTCAAAAGGAAAATGGATCCCAGGGCTGAGTTAAGGAAGCGTACTAGAGCCAATTTGGCTAGTTTGGTCGTTCTCCCTGAAGAACACATTGCTACTGAACCGGATTATACTCAACTGTGTCCCCCAATTACCAAATTGGGGGAATTACCTGCAATTGATCTTTCTACATGTTCTCTCAATACCCAACTAGTTTTCAACTCCTTTGGGAGCTATAATGTACCTGCTGACAACTCTCTGAGTGACAATGGTGTCTGCAATAATTCTCGTCTCAATGCCGCTAGTTCTAGTCTCGATTCTACCCAAAGTACTTCTCAAAGCGGTGACAGTACCAGTGCATCACTTGGTGGTGGTTCTGACTCTACCACTCATAAGGGTGCACACGGTACGGTTCGGCTCGGTTCTTGTCGAGGCCGAGTACCTGTACCTCCCTAGCCTCGGTTCCAAAATTTTGGACCGGTACCTATACATTATACCTCGGTTCGGTACCATTCGGTACACGGGCGGTACCAGGTACGGTTCCGGTACTAGTCTCGGTTCCATTCGCGTGAGACTAATCATGAACCAGCCTCCTAAACTCTAACTCCATCAATTTCTGTTAGCTTTCCATCACTTTCATTCGAGCTCTAAATACATGAACCAGCCTCCTGAACTTACTCCATCACTTTCTGTTTTACTCGGCATTTTGCAGAAGGGAAACTTGTTTGTGAAGTTTGAAACCGAGAAGAATTGGAGTTGCTGATGGTATTTGAATTGTTGATAATCAAGGGTTTATGGTGATGATCTCAATCGCAGTTATTGGAGGTTAAGTGGATGATTTTGTGGATGTTTGTGAGGCTTGAAAGTGACGAGAAGGAAGAAAAAACGTGAACAGAGTTGGAGACCGAAAAAGAATGGACAAAGCTTGGTCGATTTTTCAGATGCCGTGAGATGGTGAACTGACAGATGGGTTCGTGGATAAAAAGTCTGCTGCTCTATTCACTACCGGCTAAAAACTAGGTTGGTTGACTTCGTTGGATGAAGTTTATTTCAAAACCAAAAGAAGGGACAATGTCTCGGGTAAGTATTGACCATTGAGTACTATGTCGAGATACAGAGTTGAACAAACAAGAAAAAAAATATGAAGAGATGGTCTACTGTCATCGTTAATTAATGGCTATCACCATTATTCTCAGTTTTTTGTTTAGAAATGACAGCAAGCCAGCACTCTCCCTGAACTGGTCATGATATGGAAGTGAAGAAAACGATGGTAGCAAGCCAACACTCTCTTATTCACTCTACAAACTATTACTACTCGGGACTTTCGGTCCGGTACGGCACGGTACCTGTGCTGGATCGTGTACCTGTACCCCCAGACCTCGGTTCCTAGTTTTTGGTACCGGTACCTGTACCTTGTACCTCGGTTCGGTCCAAAACCAGGTACGGTTCCACCGGTTCCGGTTCGGTCCGGCGGTCCGACTCGGTTCCTGTGCACCCTTAACCACTCAGGTAAATCATTCTACCCCAACCCCTTTAATTGATACTGTGCGCACTACCATAAATCATTTCCCTGTCAATAACATTAACCTGATTGCTTGGAATATTCGGTGATTTGGAAAGAAATCTGCCAATAGGGAACTCAGCCTACTTTGTAGAAATGTTAACCCTGAAATTATTTTTTTCTCTGAAACCAAAATGAATAAACATATGGCAGCTAGAAAGCTAAGAAATATGGGCTTTCCTTGTACCTTTAACGTCCCTTGTGTTGGTATGAGTGGTGGTCTTCCTCTAGCTTGGAAGAAGGAAATTCATCTCAACATAGTTTCATCCAGTATGAGGGGCATCCATGTGACTTCCACTGACATTATTCATTCTAAGACCTGTCACATTCATTTTATATATGGTGAGCCTAATAGTATCCTTAGACAAGCTTTTTGGGAACAATTTTGTCAACAGACCTCTGTCCCTTCAGATGAACCTGTTTTCTTTATAGGCGACTTTAATGCTCTCTTTGGAACTGAAGATAAAAATAGTGGTTTAGAAGTGGATGATCCTGATTTTGAAAATCTTAGGATTGTTTGTTTTGTCTTTAATATGCATGATCCTGGTTTTTCTGGGCCTAGGTTTACTTGGTCTAATATGCAACTTGGTTCTGATTTTATTCTAGAAAGATTGGATAGATGTCTCATTAACTTGACAGCTGAAGCTTTGTTCCCTAAACTTTGTGTTAATAACCTCCCTAGGGACTCTTCTGACCACTGCCCCATGCATATAGGATTTAATTATGAGGATACTTGTATGCCTAGACCTTTTCATTTTATGGCAATGTGGATTGAGGATCCTACCTGCAGGGATATCATTGATAACTCTTGGTCTGTTAATGTGGTGGGTTCCCCTGCTTATAAGCTTAAAGCTAAGCTTTTAAGTACTAAGAAGGGTCTAAGAGATTGGAATAAGTCTTCCTTTGGTAATATTCAAACCAATATATCTACCATTAGGAAATAATTAACTGACCTCCAACTCCATAATCCTACCGATCCTAATAATACCTCTAAACTCAAAGCTAGGCTGGAATACCTGTATAATCTAGAGGAACTATATTGGAAGGATAAATGTAGGGAGGTCTGGCTCTTGGAAGGTAACAGAAACTCACCATATTTCCACAGAGTTACTCTCTTTAGAAGAAAAAGAAATGTTATTAGCTGGATTAAGAATTCCCTGAATACTATTCTAACTGATAGAGATATTATTGGAACTTCTTTTATAGATTATTTCAAAAATATTTACTCCTCCCATCCCCAACAATTTCAAGATGAAATTCTTGTGAACCTTCAAGTTAAATTTTCTGAGGAGGACAATACTTCCTTAAATATGCCACTAACTCCTGAGGAAATCAAGAATGATGTTTTCCAAATGGGAGGGGAAAAGGCTCCTGGTCTTGATGGTTTTACTGGTCTTTTTTATCAAAAGCATTGGGATATAGTAGGAGATGTTGTTATTGATATGAATCAAACTTGTTTTAGAACAGGTAATATTGCAAAAGTTTTTAATCATACCAATATAGCTCTTATACCCAAAGTCCCTCTTGCTGAATTGGTTACTCAGTACAGACCAATAGGCCTTTGTAACTTTATTTACAAAATTCTTTTCAAAACCTTGGCTAATAGATTAAAACCATTCATGAATAACATCATTTCAAAAAACCAAAGTTCCTTTATCCCTAAAAGGAGTATTTCTGATAATATTCTATTAGATAATGAGGCTATATATGCTGTCAATCATAATGACAAAGTTGAAGGTATTGCTGCTATTAAACTTGATATGTCTAAGGCCTATGATAAGCTTGAATGGGATTTTCTTGAAAAAGGTCTTAACTAAAATGGGCATGTCTAACCACTGGGTTAAACTGATAAACCAGTGTGTCTCCACAGTATCATATTCTGTTCTCATTAATGGTAGCCCTACTGGTTTCTTCAAGCCTGAAAGAGGGATCATACAAGGAGATCCCCTTTCTCCATATCTATACCCCATCTTCTCTGAAGCTCTTTCTTCTTATATTGATATTCTTCAGAAAAAATGCATTTTAGAAGGCATCGAGGTCTGTAAAGATACCCCTAAGATGACTCACCTTTTATTTGCTGATGACTCTCTTTTGTTCTCTAAAGCTACTCCAAAAAAAATTCAAGTAATCAAAGACTATCTTCAAAAGTATTTTCTAGCCTCTGGTCAAGAAATAAACTTTGAAAAATCTAGCATTATGTTCAGCAGGAAGATCCCTGAACATAGAAAAGCTCTTCTGGATAATATTTTAGATATCCAAAGCAGGGATTTGAAAGAAAAATACCAAAAATCCAAACCCATATGGGTATCTCCAGGCCATTGATGCCAGAATATCTATCTGGCTTCATAAGCTTCTATCCCAAGCTGCTAGAACTACTCTAGTTAAGCATATTGGCCAAGATATTCCTCTATTTCAAATGGGGGCTTTTTAAATTCCTAAACATCTTTGTAAACAAATGGATTCCCATCTTTGTGAGTTCTGGTGGGGTGAAACTTTAGATCCTAAAGATAAAAAGTTGCACCTCCTTGGTTGGGACATTTTATGCTCTCCCAAGGCTGAAGGAGGCTTGGGTTTCAGAAAGGTTGAGCTAAACAACCTAGCTATGCTTGCCAGGAATGCCTGGAGAATTCTTGAAAACCAAAATTGCCTCCTTGTCACTGTTCTTAAAGTTAGATATTTCCCAAAAACTAATTTCTTGAATGCTAAGTGTACTGCCAAGTGTTCCTGGACTTGGAAATGCCTGCATGCCATAAAAGAACTTATAAAACCTTTCATTTCTTGGATTGTTGGGGATGGGACCCTTGGTGTGATAACTGGATCCCTTCTCTGGGTTCTGCTACACCTAACCCTCTGGTGCCCCCTGATCCTAGTATTAATGTTATTTATTTTATTGATGCTCAGACTAGAAACTGGAATGAATCCATACTTAAAACCCATTTTGATAATGCTTCTATTTAGAAGATTATCACTATTCCATTAAGCCAGCTTTGCACTCCTGATAGGAGGGCTTGGGACCTTCCAAAGAATGACAAATTTTTCTCTAAATCTGCCTACTTGGGGCTCAAATGCATTAGGCCTTCCCCTTGTAAAAATATTTGGAACCGTATTTGGAAAATTAGAGTTCCCTACAGAATTCAGGTTTTTTATGGAAAGCAGCCAGAAATGCTCTGCCCTTCATAATCATTCTACATACTAGAATGCCCATGCACAGTGTGGATTTCCCTAGGTGTTATGACCCCTAGGAAACTATTATGCATGCTTTGGTCAACTGTCCCTTTGCTAGTAGAGTTTGGTTCATCTCTGATTTCAGCATTAATACTCAGTTCTTTCAAAATAAATCTTTTACTGATTGGCTTATCTTCTGGTTAATTGACCCCCAGTCAAAGATCCTGATGATGATTAATGTCTCTTTGTGGCTATCTTCTGGTCCCTCTGGACTAGTAGGAATAACCTCATATTTCAAAATACCAAGGAAATTTTTACTTATGTTATAGCTAGAGCCAGAAATATGCTCCTCACTAGGAAGAATATACACTTTTATCCTATTACCCCTTCTACTTTAAACGTCAGTATATGTGATACATGGATGCCCCCTATTTTGGTTGGATTAAATGTAATATTGATGGTGCCTTTGATGATACTTCTGGAGAAAATGGTACATGGTATGTGATGCGAGACTTTTCCAGAAAAGTAAACTTTTGTGCCTCCTTGGTTTTTGAAGTCCACTCTGCTGAGGAAGCTAAAGCTAGAGCCATCTGGGCTATCTTAAAGAAAACTGTGGAACTACACCTGTCTCATATCATCATTGAGAGTGATGCTAAAGCTCCCATCGACCAGTTTGCTGCTGGAGATTTTAATGGAAACTCGAGAACATATGCTATTTTTAAAGACATTCTACTTTTTTCTTCTAGATTAACTGCCTGTATTTTTAACTTTCAACCTCGTTCTTGTAATTTTGTGGCTGATGAACTTGCACAATGGGCTAAGAAAAATAAGTCTTCTATGTACTAGTCTACACCCCTTGTTTGGATCCTTCCAACAGTTGAGGAGGACCATTAGCCTTGTTGAAGGCCTTTGCTTACTAAAATTAAAAAAAAAAAAAAAAAAAACTAAGGATCACCTTGATTATTTTCCCCCTAAGCGGGAAGATAATCGAAATTATTTGACAACTGCTTAAAAACTACATGATTTAGATGGTTGATCATATATATCCAATAATACGGCCTCCATGTTCATGTGATTTACATACAAGGTAACAAATTCATTTTTTCCATTTCTCTTCTATTTTTCGTTTAATTCGGCCTCCACGATCATAAAATTATGCTCTTCTTCTTCTTCTTCTGATATTTTAGGTTAATGGGGTTGAATCTATTAAGTCATTTGGTAATGCCTAGTAAAAAGCTCTGCTTCGTCATCCTGACGTAAGCACTCATTTCCTCTTCATGTTCTCTGAAACTCAATTTTTGAGAATTCATCCAACTTTAGCCCTCATTCTTGTGTTTATCATCAGTAATCATATCATCTACAAAGCCTATTTCATCCTCAGTACTACATTTGATCGAAAAACTTTATCATACAAGAATTATTTCAACAAAAGCAAATTCAAAAACACAATCAAAAAGTTCCAAACCAAAAGAAAACAGTTCATCAATTACTACTAAAAATGTTTTCAAGCTAGTAATCATCCATATAACCAAATTATATTCTCTAACACTTCCTTTACCAGTATTTACAGACAAACTTGCACCTGTATTGTGCCAAACAAACCAACACAAAAAAACTAAAACAAAATCAAACATTCTACTGACCAAGAAAACCCCCAGAACATCACCACCTGTATGTACCAACAAAACCACCAAATTAAAAGGAAAGCCGGCCGGAATATTGAGAAGAACAACAGAATCTACACCTACATTTACAACAAAATCAAGAAGAAAATGAGCAATAACAAGCATCGAAAAAGCTGTTTTGTTAAAAACATGTTGATTGTTTTCAAGATTTATTTTAAACCTGAAAATCTAGCCTTTTCTGACACCTGCGAAGAGACTAGTAAAATTCATCTTCATCAGTGCTCCATCCTTCCTCTTCATATCTCTCACTATCATCACTGTCATATGGGGCTAGAGAAGTATCACTTGAAGATGCAGATTCCTCACTGTCAGCATTTTCTCTAGTCTCCTCCTCTCCCGTCTCATCCTCTAGCATCTCTTCAACTGCATATCTTGTCTCACCCTCCTGCATGGTCCTTGCGAAAATCTTCGGATTGGCACGTTCATAATCAAAATGGTTCCTCAACTTCCTCTCCTGGTACCTCTCCATCATCCTTTTATCCTCTGTAGCATCTGAATCAAGTTCACTAGTATCAACCTCCTCTACATCATACTCAAAACCTTCTTCATCAGAAGCATCAGAATCACTTTCTGTTGCACTTCCATACTTTGGTACTCTGGAGTGCTTCTCATCCCACTCTTCATCCTTTCTATCTCTCCTTGCAAAATATTTTGGCTTTCATGCAGCATGCATATTTTCAATCCTCTCTTCTTCTTTCTGACGAATTCTTTCTTGCTCTTCTCGTTGACGGATCAATTCATGTGCACGACGATCAATTTCTATTTGAATGTCATCCCTCAAATTCTGAAGCTCTGCGGTGCTCAAAGAGAGAGCAAGAACTTTTGCATGTTCATACTCAGCGGAAGATGGTAGTACAACTGGAAGTCTCTCCTCACCGGCATCTAGAAGATTTTGATCATTCTGATCAGCCATTATCTAAGCCTATTTTCTCTCTTTTAACCCTTTCCCTTTCTGAGCAAAATCTCAAAGAAAATTACTTTGGCTATGATAATCTCTTGGCTAAACATCCCTTTAAAGACGCAATTGTGCCTATTAATTCCCATTTATAGCGCTTGGTTAAGCGTCATGTCGCTTTGTTTACCACGCCTATTCAAAACCATGCGTATTATTTTCACCCTCATAATCATAATTACCCTAAACAAGCCTATTTTCAACACCTAAAAACCATTATAACCATTAATCCTCTTGGAACTGCTATTAAGGAAGGTATGGGTAGGTCATCTAACTTTGATAATAAATTTTGGGGTCTAATTAAAATATTGTATTTTATGCAGGTTAGAAGAATGCATGATCTGTTGAGAGGCACCATTGAGGTTTGGGGCATGTCTTCCAGATGGGTTATCCCCAAAACTAGTTTATCCATCAAACCTACACCTTTTACCAAGAGGCAAATTACCAATCAAAACCATAAAACACCACATATCCTTTCCATCCATTTATAATGCTTCAACCCTCACCACCCATTTTGTAATATCAATACCATTATTACTCTTGGCAGCTTATACCATCATACCCATGTCTATCTAAAAAAAGACAAACCAATTTATGATTTACCCACTCCTAAACCCATCATGCTTACGTACCACCCACATATATCCCAGGAAAATTCTCAATGTATCATTGTTTTTGTCTATGTCTTGCTTTCTCACCATATATCTCACGTGAACTCTAAGAATTCATCTCTGTCGTTACATATAAATTATGAAGAAGACATGGACAACTCATATGATAAATCATGTCTCCAAAAAAGAAGTAGCAGCATAACAACAACTACTTTACACCAAAAATCACCTTAGAATCAGTCAAAAATTTTCCAACAGATTTCTCATTCCCTCTTTAAGGTTCAAAACCACAAAAAAATACAAACCTATTGTCATCTCTTCATGCATATAGTATGTGATATTTATCAGGATAGTACCAAGGATAGATTCTTTTCTATACATATCCATATTATATTTTTTATATGTGCCTCTCAACCTAATCAATCTTTCTTTATACATATCCAGTCCATATATCAAATGGATCTCTCCAATCTACCAAAAAACTCTCATACAATATCCCAAGATATTCAAAACCTTTCTGCTCAAATGGCTGAAAAATTAACCTTACCATCTACACTTTCTGGACCAGTTTTCATTGACAAAACCGTCCTTCTAGCTGAGTCTAATAGTAATTGGAAATGGTGTATGGTGGGACATTTATGTTTTGAAACCCTTGTTCCTACCTCTTTAATCCGCTATTACATCTGTAACCAATGACCTCTTGCTCAATCCTCTACTATTACAACATTTAGTGGAATACGTAATAGAGTTCTCATCAGGTTCTTAGATGAAGATGACTTTAACAGAATTAACTCGCAGAGACCTTGGTTTGTTTGTGGATATCTAATGGTGCTGAAAGTCATTCCACCAGAGGGTTGGCCAGCTAATCATCAACTTTCTTTCATTGAAGAACTTATGTGGTTCATCTTGTGCAATATTCCAAAAGAATGTACTGAATTTGAAGATCTTAAGAAACTTACTTTCAAGATGGGAGAACTCATTGAAGCTCGTAATCCTTATGGAATTCATCCCTTAAAGAAGAATGTCAAAGTGTGTGTCAAGATTCCAGTACAAAAAGCTTTACCAATAGGCATCCCCCTGTTTACTAATGGAAGAACTCAACCTTTCCTCATTGAATGCAGATACATCAAAGTTCCAAGGTATTTCTGTAATTCATGTCGTGTTCTTGACCATAAAGATGTTAACTATCCTGCTTGGAAGCAGAAACAGAAAGCTATCAAGGAAGTTGCTTCTTCTAGTAGCAAATATACTCTTCTTGCTGTCTCAAGGCTCATGATGCCACCTCCTCCAATAAACAAACAAGTTGTTTCTAATAAAACTACAATAACTGATACTATCATGCAACAATATAAGATTGTGCCAGATACTCAAGTTGAGGCCACTACTGCTCTTATATGCAACAAAGGAAAAGCTAAGGATAATGTCCAAAAGATGGAGAATATTGCTCAAAAGGGTCTATCAAATATGTTTCAAATGGGTCCTTTTGTCAACAGATCCACAACTTTGAAGATTTTTGATGTTGGTCTGATTCAATAGAACTCGACTCAGCAGAACATTGGATTATCGATTATCTTCAAACAGGTCACCACTCAGAATGTTACTGTTGAAGATTCTATCACTAGCTCTGAACCGGTTATTAGTGGTCCGAGTTTTACATAAAACACTTCAAGAAAATTCAAAATTGCTACTTGATAAGTGCATAATTCAATGATTTTATTGTCCATTCCATACTTGTTTTAGCTATTATTATTGCATGTTTTCGTATTATTACTCTTGTTTTCTCTTATTTGTCTCAATTAGGTGAATCATCCAAAAAGGAGCTACAACGTGCCTAAAAGAACTAAGAAGAGAAGTATTCCAAGTATCCAAGCGCTAAAGTCCAAGAGAAGTGGAAGAAAAGCGACGAAAAGGAGCAAAATGCTCCAAAACAACAGAAGGGACAAAGACCAATATTAACTCATTCAAATTAAGGATTTATCATCACCATCTTGAATAGAATTTAAATATAAAAATAATTCAAAAATAATGCAAAAAGAACGAGGTCATTCCGAGTTTGGATGAAGAAGTTGTGGCCAAAACAAGCTTTTATTGAATACCGAAGACAATAAAGTTCGTGGACGGATTTCATACTTTAATTCCAAGAATTTCTGATGAAATTTGAAGTTTGCGGACTGGGTTTGCGAACTTAGCAAGTGGAAAACGTGTATAAACTCCTTGGAAGGCTTAAGGACACGTTTGAGAACGTTATTTCGTTATTTTGGGTCGGGTTCTTGAACCAAACTAAATACGTGAAGACCAAGCAATGTAAACCTATAAAAAGGTATTAGGTTATGTAAAACATAGGGAATATCTTTTGGTCCTTTTTTAGGTGGGCCCATGTCTGTTTAGTTCTTTGGTCAAACGCCTTTACTGTTTGGTCCATAATTATTTAAAAATATTTAAATCGACATAAATACCCTTCCGTGTTTTTTTTTTGTAGGAGTTCTTCCGTGCTAATAAAACAGACTTCATTCCCAGGAATGAAGTCCATACAAAAAGCTAATAAAATAGACTTCATTCCCAGGAATGAAGTCCATACAAAAAGCTAAATAAAACAGACTTCATTTCCAGGAACGAAGTCCATACAAAAAGATAGAAAAACAGACTTCATTCCCATGAGTGAAGTCCATACAAAAAGCTAAATAAAACAGACTTCATTCCCAGGAATGAAGTCCATACAAAAACATAAAAAAAACAGACTTCATTCCCAGGAATGAAGTCCATACAAAAAGCTAAATAAAACAGACTTCATTCCCAGGAATGAAGTCCATACAAAAAGCTTAATAAAACAGACTTCATTCCCAGGAATGAAGTCCATACAAAAAGCTAAAAAAAACAGACTTCATTCACAGGAATGAAGTCCATACAAAAAGCTAATAAAACAGACTTCATTCCAGAAATGAAGTTCATCTTAAGCAACATCAGCAGAAAAAATCTTTTTCTTCTTCTTCGTCATACACCGTAGCAGAAAAATGTGTTTCTTCTTCTTCGTATTTTTCTTCTTCGTATTTTTCTTCTTCATCTTTTTCTTCTTCTTGGTCAACAACAGCAACATAAAATATCATTTTCTTCATCTTTTTCTTCTTCGTCAACAGTACCAGATTTTTTTGTTCTTCTTCTTCACCTTTTTCTTCTTCTTCGCCAACAACAACAGCAGTAATGTGTTTTTCTTCTTCTTCGTCATACACAGCAGCAGAAAAACCTAAAAAATTCGTCGTTCTTCATCGTCTTCATGAGCAGCAACAGAAAAAATAAAAAATGGGGAGGAGAGAAACTAGATATGAAAATAGGAGGAGAGAGAAAGTAAATCTGAAAATTATATATTTTATTGGGTTTCTTTCTATATATTTGGTTCCAAAAGGGTATTTGTGCCACTACAGGATGACATTTACATCATCCATGACATCAGCGTAAGACCAAATAATAATTTTTAGGACCAAACTATAATTTATATTACCAAATAGGACCAAACAGACATTTGACTGGGTAAAATGGACTAGACTCATCCTATTATATTATTTGTAGGACCCAATGGTGTTTCCTACTAAAACATATCGTATCATTAGGTCACGAAATTGTTAGGGTTTGGAGAGAAGAAACATCACACAGAGCGATTTTCAATCGTAACGTTATCTCTTTAATTTTCTTATATGTATATCATGGATCTTTCTACATCCATGAGTAGCTAAACACCTGTTGATTGAGGATGAATTATAAGTTGTAAACAAGATTTGAGTTATTATATTAATCTACTTTGAAGTTCTTCATATGATTATCGTTTGTTTATACTATTTGAATATTTATGATTGATTGGTAGATTGTTTAGGTGGCCAACTAGATTTATTTGTTGATTCAATCTATTGCTAGTATGGAGTTAGGAGATAAGTAATTGTCGAATAACTTGTACACAAGTAGAGAACACAAAACCTTGCAGAGGGATTCTGTGGAGCGATTGTGTGTATAAACAACACTAAAAAGTGGACCTTGATCTAAGAGTATAACTATTAGGATCAACATATAAATTCACAAAAGATAAAGCATTCAATTAGATTACACCTTGAGTGATCTACTACTAGGTGGTTCGTTGAATAGAATCTGGTAGGCGAGAACTTCTGTATCCGGTGATATAAGGAATTTAGGGGATAGCATTAATCTAGTTGTTATTCTAAAGTTGGTGATAATCTATGATTAACGACCAGTAGGCAATTATAATAACTCATTGACGATTTATTTACGAAGAAGGATTCCTCGATCATACATCTCTCTATTGTTTACAACTTATTATTTTTAATTGCTTTTATTTATTTTATTGAAATCTAAATCAAAACCCCCCATTTGTGACACTTTGACAACTAAAACTCACTGCTCTTCGTGGGAACGATCCTTAATTCCATTATATTACCAGATAATTGTGTAGAAATTAGTGATTTAATTTGATTGCACTCACGACAGCTATCAAATTTTTGCGCCTCTGCTGGGGAGCAGTCGGTAGCTTTAGTTGTTATTTCTTTTAGTTTTATTATTTTTAGAATTTATTTGTAGATTTTAATTTCGTTTTCTAGATTTTTGGTTACAGGTGCTTAATATCTGGCACCAAAAGATTGGGATGATTTGAGGTGCGGTATTCAAACCCGTAAAGGAATAGTACTACAAGCACGTCAACACTCGCAACAAGAATCTCTAGAAGAGATGGTTAATACAGACGACGAGATAGATCCTCCGCCACCACTTCCTCCTCCCAGGAGGATGCTCAAAGATCTAACATCTCCATCGTTTGATCAACAAAAGCTTTGCATTAACTTAGATGATTCTATTGAACTTAAATCTCAGTTGATATATTAGTTACCGAAGTTTAAAGGGCTACCTGGAGATGATCCAAATAAGCACTTGTTATTATTTCAACATAGGTTGACAAGTTTGAATCCAACTGGAACTGACAAAAGCAGAGCTTTACTTACAGCTTTTCTATTTTATTTGACAGAGTCTTCGGAAGAATGGTTTTACAACCTTCCACAAAGAAGCGTTGCAACATGGAATGACATGCAGAAAGTGTTCTTAGAAAAGTACTTTCCCGCTTCCAAAGCAGCAACTATTCGTAAAGCAATAATTGGAATTGAGCAAATTGTTGGTGAAACTCTTTATGATTACTGGAAACGGTAGAAAAAGTTATTGTTTAGCTGTCCACACCACAAAATTAGTGAGCAACTCATAATGCAGTATTTTTATGATGGGATGCTTCAATCAGAGAGAAATCTCATAGATACGGCTAGTGGTGGTTCATTAACCAACAAAATCATTGATGAAGCCACGGAACTGATCGAGAACATGGTTGCAAACACACAACAATTTAATACAAGAGGCGTATCGATGGCTAGGAGGGTCAACGAAGTTAGTTCTTTTTCACACTTAGAGGATAGAATGGGCAATATGGAGAAGATGATGCGAAAAATGGCAGTCGTGCTCATTCCTTCTTATGAAGAAGAGGCCGAACAGGTGAATGTTGTATTTCCAAATCAGACGCAAAGGTATGATCCCTACTCTAATACTTATAATCCAGGTTGGACAGATCATCCTAAATTCAATTATGCCAACAAGCAAGCTGCAACTCCTAATCCATATGGGAGACAAGGTGGTTTTCAACAACAATTCCAAACACAACAGCAAGATCAAAAGGAGGATAATGGAAAGGTATTTCATCTATGTTTCAACAAAGTCAGCAGAAAACTGATCAATTCATGTAGAAAACTGATCAAAATCAGCTAAAAACTGATAATGCTATTAGATATTTACATACTCAGATGGTACAATTGGCCACGGATGTGAATCAGCTGAAATAAAAAGCTTCAACAATGTTGATGTCACAACCATTTGTGAACCCAAGAGAGCATGTCAATGCAATACTATTAAGAAGTGGAAAGCAATTAGCGAATTCTAATTTGGATACATGAGCAGTACCTAGTAACGATATCGAGAAGGAAGTAGAGGTGGAAACTGTACCTAAGGAAAAGTCAACCTCAACTGGCCAACCTAAGGACATGGTTCCCACTTTTGCCATACCACCTCCTTTCCCTAGTCGTATTTCCAAATCGAAGAAAGAAGCTCAAGACAAGGAGTTCATGGACATTTTCAGCAAGATACACATCAACATTCCATTTATTGAGTTGTACCCAGGTATGCTAAGGTTTTGAAGGATTTGTGTACAAGGAAGGATAGGTTGATTGCTAATGAGATTACTTAAGTGGGCGAAAGTGCTACAGCTTCACAGTTCCCGTTACCATTGGTAACCGACGATTCGAGCGTGCTTTTCTTGATTTGGGAGCTTTCATAAGTGTTATGTCAGCCGATGTTTATGATTCCTTGAATCTTGGACCTTTAAAAGAGCCAAAGATAATTATTTAATTGGTTAACAAGTCCAATATATATCCTAAGGGAGTCGTGGAGGACATGTTAGTTCAAGTGAATCAGTTAATCTTTCCGGCTGATTTCTACATTGATGATATGCACAATGGAGATAATTGTTCATCTACTTCATTACTTCTTGGGAGACCTTTCATGAAAACTGCAAAGAAGGAGATTGATGTTGGTAGTGGTGCACTTACTATGGAATTTTATAAGGAGATCATACGGTTCTATATTTTTGAAACCATGCGTTATCCTACTGATATTCATTCATCTTTCTCCATTAATGTTATTGGTTCGTTAGTACAACAAATGTTTGATTTGAATAGTGAAGATGAACTTGGAGTTGTGCTACGGAATAGCATTGATTTGGACGTTCATGCACATCCGAACATGGATGTTGAGATATCCAAAGAACTGGTGGAGATGTGTGGTGCTTTAACAGCATTACAAGAAGCTAAACCAGGAAATATTTCTTATATTTATTTACCTGTACCTAATGAGGTTCCGCTACCTTCTATTGTGCAGGCACCGAAACTAGAATTGAAGCCGCTTCCAGACTACCTAAAGTACACGTACTTGGGTAATAAAGAAGAACTTCCAGTGATTATTGCAAAGAACTTCACCCTAATACAAGAACAATGTATACTTAGGGTTCTGAAAGAGCACAAAACGGCTATTGGTTGGACAATTGCTGATATCAAAGGCATTAGTCCATCCATGTGCATGCATAGAATCCTAATGGAAGATGATTTTAATCCTGTACGCGATGCTAAGCGTAGGCTTAACCCCCCAATGATGGAGTTCGTGAAGAAAGAGATCCTCAAATTGCTAAGTGTGGGGGTGATTTACCAAATTTCTGATAGCAAATGGGTTAGCCCGGTTCAAGTGGTGCCTAAGAAATTAGGTGTCACTGTTGTTAGAAATCAAGATGATGAACTTGTTCCTACAAGAGTTCAAACAGGATGGAGAGTATGCATATACTACATAAAGCTTAATACAGCAACCTGAAAGGATCACTTTTCTTTGCCTTTCATTGATCAGATGTTAGAAAGGTTAGATGGACATTCAGATTATTGCTTTTTGGACGGTTATTCGGGCTACAATCAGATTGTTATTGTACCGAAAGATCAAGAGAAAACTACTTTTACTTGTCCTTTTGGTACATTTGCCTATAGACGGATGCCGTTTGGTCTTTGCAATGCACCTGCCACTTTTCAAATGTGTATGGTTAGTATATTCTCTGACTACGTAGAGCGTATTATTGAGGTATTTATGGATGATTTTAGTGTTTATAGTGATTCATTTGATTTCGAGTATTTATTATTTATATTTATGGATGATTTTAGTGTTTATAGTGATTCATTTGATTTTTTTTTACAAAATCTTGAACTTGTGCTTAAAAGATGCATAGGCACTAATCTTGTCTTAAATTGGGAGAAATGTCACTTTATGGTAAACCATGGAATAGTGCTCGGTCACATTGTGTCCCCTAGAGGGCTCGAAGTTGACAAAGCAAAGATAGATTTGATAAGAAACTTACAATATCCTACTTCAGTGAGGGAAATTCATTCGTTTCTTGGTCATGCAGGTTTTTATAGGCGGTTTATCAAGGATTTCTCCAAAATCTCAATGTCGATGTGAAAATTATTGCAAAATGAGGTTATTTTTTACTTCAACAAGGAGTGCAAGGATGCCTTTGATAAATTAAAAGAATTGTTGACGACTGCACCAATTATCAAGTCACGGGATTGGAGTTTGCCATTTGAATTAATGTGTGATGCAAGTGACTATGCAGTTTGAGCCGTTTTGGGTCAAAGAGTAGACAAGTTGTCTCATGTGATTTATTATGCATCTAGGACCCTAAACGATGCTCAAATCAACTATTCTACCACCGACAAATAATTTTTGGCTATATTGTTTGCACTAGAAAAATTTAGATCCTATTTGGTGGGTTCAAAAGTGGTTGTGTATTCTGATCACGCAGCACTTAGGTACCTATTAAAGAAGAAAGAAGCTAAGCCAAGACTTATACGGTGGATTTTACTATTACAAGAATTTGATTATGAAATCAAGGATAAAAGAGGTGTTGAAAATATTGTTGTTGATCATCTTAGTAGACTTGTTGTTTCCGAAGAAGAACTTCCTTTACAAGATCATTTTCCAGAAAAACAACTTTTCTCAATTGAAGATTCAACACCTTGGTACGCGGATATAGTGAACTACTTGGTTACAAGACAAGTACCTAGTACAATGTCTAATTTTCAAAAGCTTAAGTTTAAGAAAATAGCCAAGCAGTATGTGTGGGATGATCCCTACTTGTGGAAATATGGTTCTGATCAAATCATCCGCATGTGCTACCTAATTCTGAATTTCAATCTATTCTTACTTTTTGTCATACTTATGCATGTGGTGGTCACTTTGGTTCTAAACGTACCGCTTTCAAAGTACTTGAAAGTGGATTTTACTGGCCTACCCTATTTGAATATGCATATATTTTTTTGCAAATCTTGTGATAGATGTCAAAGAACTGGAAATCTACGTGCTCGAAATCAAATGCCACTCACACCAATTCTTGATGTGTGGGGAATTGATTTTATGGGTCCTTTTTTCAATTATTATGGAAAATTTTACATACTTCTTGATGTGGATTATGTTTCTAAATGGGTGGAAGCTAAAGCCACCCCTACTAATGATTCTCAAGTTGTTTGTGAGTTTGTGAAGGAATATATTTTTTCTATACATAGTACACCAAGAGTGGTTATCAGTGACGGAGACTCACATTTTCAGAAGTCCTTCCATGCTTTACTCAAGAAGTACAACATAACACACAAGATTGGTATGCCATATGACCCACAAACTAGTGGGCAAGCATAAATCTCGAACCGTGAGATTAAATCCATTCTTGAGAAAAACATAAACATTACACGGAAATATTGGAGTTATAGGATTAATGATGCATTATGGGCATATATAATAGCGTACAAAACACCGATTGGTATGTTTCCATATCAGTTGGTTTATAGCAAAGCTTGTCATCTTCCAATTGAACTTGAACACAATGCATATTGGGGGATAAAGATGTGTAACATGGATTTTGACAATGCGGGAAAACAAAGGAAGTTACAACTCAATGAGCTAGAGGAGATACGTAATGATGCTTACGAGAGTTCTTGTATTTACAAGGAGAAGACGAAACTTTATCATGACAAGATGATTTATCGGAAGAATTTTATTATGGGGAAAAAAGTTCTTTTATTTTATTCTCGTCTCAAATTATTTCCTGGTAAGCTACGGTCCGGATGGATTGGACCATATATGGATGTGCAACAATTTCATGATTATCTCCCTCTGGAGGAGTAATTAATTGAAGGAATGCCAAGTCGGGCTGAGGACATTAAACTAAGCGCTAAATGGGAGGCAACCCATCGGTTTTTTTTATCTCTATCCTTCTGTTTTTAATTTTCTTAGTTTTTGCATATCATATATTGCATTCCCATCTTAGATTTTACAAGTCCTATATCTTTAATGAAAATTTTGACGAATTCTTGTCAGGAAAATTCTGACTGCGCACTTGTCACAAAAATAGCTCTCGAGACTTCATACGGAGTCCGATTTGAATGGTTGACCCAAAATTTTAAAGAGGATAGGCATACCTTTCTTTTCCAAAAAGTAAATTTGAATTTGGAGTCTGTTAAGTTGGAGAGATAGTCCTGGACATTTGAGTTTCGGTATTTTTCCAGAACTTTTTCAGATTGCATGTCAGTCAGTCCGGAGGCCATAAAAGTCAGACCTTTTATCGAAATACTGTTCCCTTTTTACACTTTATATAAAAGACGTAATCGAACAACTTTCGTTTAGGATGTTTTTTAGGGCTGTCAATGGGTCCGGATCCTCCCGGGTACCATAGGACCCAGAACCGGACCCTGATTATTTGAGTCGGTTCCGGGTCCTCACGGTTTCGGGTCTGGTTCCCAACTATGTGAGCCCAAAACCGGAACAAATAAAAATAACGGGTAGTCAACGGGTCCGGGTAATTATCGGTTCTCAGGAAATATTTACAAAAACTCTAATAACGATATTTTAACATACAAATACACCATATAAAGCAATTCCATATCTAACAGTTACATATGTGCTGAATTGTCTATAATTACAAAATAAAGGTCATCTTAATATAACCACAAAAAATTGGCAGAAAGTAATGCCAAAAGAAACAACTCCAAGTCTCTTTGGCTATATCTGTAGTTGCATAATAACCTACAACTACACCCTCAATAGAATTGGTAAAACTAAAGAAGTTCTTAATGATGAATGACACTTTTTTTTATTAATTCTCTCAATTGATTACATAGAAGTATCTAAAATGGAACTAGAATAGTTACAACTTTCTCTATTCTCTTTCCTAAGATATTTTCTAACACTTATTAAAAGAACCTCCCGAATTTTACATTTGAGCTCCTATTTATAGTGTAATTTGTACAGCTGTATATGTATTGCGAAGTATCGCAATATATCTTCGTAATAGTATTCTATCTTCGCAAATCTTCATACTTCCTCGTGTTTCCTCTACCATCGCATCGTTTTGTAATTCTTTCCTCTTATGTTTACTACGATGTTTGTAAACTATTATCTTCCAATATTCGGTACCTACATCTTGCCTCTTCTCATGTCAATTCTGCGAAGAAGGAATGTCATGAGAATCTCTATTCTCGTAAATTTAATATGGTTATCATCACATTTTTAGATTCGCAACACGTATTTTTCTCTTTCATTGAATTTTTGACACGTTTCTTCGTAACCGTTCATGTTTAATCGCATTGATAAATTTCTTTTTTCATTGAACTCTATCTTCTTTATAAATATTATATTTTGTCTTTCTTTTTACTCTCTTATCCTATTCATCTTCCTCATCACTTCTGCTTCTGTATTTTCTTTCTTTTTTCTGCTACTTCGATTTCTTATCTCTTTCACTTCTTTTCCTTCTCTGTTTTTCTATCCTTCGTCCAATGGCTGCAAAGAAGAAGACTATTGAACAAATTAATGCAGAGCTTGCTGATAGGGACCTCATTCTTTCTGAAATTGATGGTTATGACAATAAGTATTCTCTCTGTATGAAGCTCTTTACTGACCTTACTTGGAATGATCAGAAAGTTTTAATCTCACGAGGTCAAATCCTCGCAGGTTTTCCTCTTCCTCTTTATGATGTCAATCTTCCTTTATTCTATGAAATTATTTCCCATCCCAATTTTTCATGTGCCATTTATCAATTAACTGGTGATTGCATTCGCATTCTGGTTGAATTCGCAACTCGTCTTTGCTATCTTTGGAAGATCTTTGTATTCAGTTGATCTTAGGAAATCTGGATTTCAAGATATGGAGATTATCGCTGCGGACTATACAGTTGAGGGTTTCTTTAAAAATTACACATTAATTCCTGCGAGGAAGGAAGATAAACGTTGGGGTGTTCGTCTTCATCGTAAAGTTAATATCGCAACAGATGACCTTTTCATGCATGACATTGATTATGCCTCGGGAAATAATAAAACACCTCGTCGTTCTAATGATGAAGATTGGTATAACTACCCTTTAGCATTATCGGGTTCTTATATTTTTGGGATAGTATATCTTCCTGCGAACCTTCGTGATCGCAATTATCAACCTTGGGTTTATAAAAATGTATGTACCTCCATCTCTTTATCTTCTTGTTACTCTTCTATTTATTTTCAAATGAGGTAAGAAACACTCTTATATGCTTTTTAAACAATATATTGTTGCCTCTGTTTCTTATCCTTATTTGAATTTGAAGGTTCTTTCTGATCTTCCTGAGGTTGTTGCGAGTAAGAATAAGAGTTCCACTTCTTCCAAAAGGTTAACTGCGAGACAAAAAAACTTCGCTCTGCGAAGGATACCCAAACTTCTGGTAGTCAAGATGATGATGCTCTTCGCAAAGGAAAAAGGAAACTTGAGGATGTTGTTTATGAGAGGAAGAAGAAGAAGAAACTCTCAACCAACGCTTATTCCAATGTGATCTCTTCTAATGAGAATGTTGATGAAGATCAAGGTGATGAAGATGATAAATTTCCTGAGAAGGACTTTAATTCTAATTCTGATACCCTTTCTGATAAAGGAGATGATGATGATGATGATGATGATGATGCTGATGAAGGTGAAGAGGAAGATTATAGTAACACAGAAACTTTTTCTTCAGCAATGGTTCGTGTATCTGAGGCTTTTCTCCATTCTTCTCGTGGGTTAGGAAACTCTCCTACTGCGAATGCTCGTAAGCTTATTGCGAAGGCTTGCAAAGTTCCTACTGTACTCAATAACAACTCTCTTGATGGAATTTCAAGATTCGTTTCTCCTTCTTCATTATATGCTTTAGGGAGTATGGTAAGTTTATTTTCTATTCCTTGTTTGTTTCCCTTATTCCATTAATTTCTGACCCTTTTTACTTGTTCAGGTTGGAAGAGTTAGGTGCAAAATGCTTTGATTGGGAAAGACGTCATTCCATTGCTGAGAAGAAAACTTTAAACCGTTGTAAGAAGTTGGAGATTGAAAATTCAAAACTTCGTCAGAAAGTAGAGGATTTAAGTATTGATAATGCATAATTAACATCCCGTCACGAAGATAATCCACAATCTGCGAGCATCGCAGCTGATAGTTCTTCTCTTCTTGAGGAGATTAATCAACTAAACCTTGAAAACTCTTCTCTTCGTAATGATAAGAAGCAATTAGAAGGTAAATTCTTCGTAATGGTAAGTATTTTTATTACTTTTCCTTCGTAACTTGCTAACCAATTTCTTAATTTCTTTCCTCGCTGCAGAAAAATATACGAAGATGAACGATGATCTGGAAAATATTCTTGCCAGTCGTACCAAAAAGATTTCTGATTTAAGATCTCAATTTCTAATTTCCCAGAACAACCATAGTTTATATGTCAAGCGTTTTCGAGCTAAGATGACTCGCAAGATTTGTGAAGACAATCAAATTCCTCTCAAGAAGTACCATACGCTCCTTTCTGAAGAAATTCCTGAGGATACCCCATATCCAGAAATCTCTGATAGTGAAGTTGAAGATGATCTTTCTGAAGAAGAAAAAGAATATTATTTTGATGGGAATAAATCACCCGAAAAATAGCTTTACTCTTTTTCTTATATCTGCTCTATTTCTTTTCATATTGTCTGTTTGAATATAACACTTTCTTCTTTCCTGCACTTTTGATCAACCAACAATTTCCTTTTGAAGCTTAACTAATATTAATGTCTTAATTTTGCGATGATGAATTGATCTTTCTTTAATTGAGTGCTTCCCTTATTCGTATAACTTTATCATGTGGAGAGAAATAATATATCTTAAAGACTTAGCTTAGTATTTCCTTTCCCCCTATTATTGCTCTTCAGATGATCAAATATTGCTGGAAGTATTAGAATATCTGCCTCAATTTAATTTGCGAAGCTTCATCTTGTTGTGATTGTGAATAAGAAATTCTCCCTTCGAGGAAGTATGAAATATCCTTAAGAAGTATAAGAAGTATAAAATATCCTTAAAGAAGTATAAGAAGTATTTAATCTATGAAGAATTCTTCACTGTATGAATAAGTATAAGAAGTATTTAATCTTCGCAAAATCTGATAAATGTGAAATATCCATTGAAGAATTATAATAAATATGAGACATTCTTGAAGAATTATAAGAAGTATTCAAGTTTTGAAGAAATATTGCATGTGTGAAGAAATATATGAAGTATGTAATCCTCGTAAAATTTAATGAATACGAACTATCTGTTTTTGATTGCGAGTAATATCGCATCTCTTGTTATATCTTCGTGATATATATTCTTGTAAATATTCTTCAATGATATTGATGGGATTGCCTTCTTTTGTTATGTCTTCGTGATATATATTCTTGTAAAAATTCTTCAATGATATTGACGGAATTGCCTTCTTTGCCAGAACTTCATGATATATATTCTTGTAAAAATTCTTCAATGATATTAATGGAATAAATTTCATTAATTGCTGTGGTCTTATCATGCCTTCCTAAGTAAAGGTCTTATTTTGCCACCTCTTTTGTGATAATATTTTTGTATTTGCGATAATATGACAAGTTTGAACATTCTTGCGAATATACAACCTCGTGACATTATCGTCTTGCGATGAAATCGCAAGACATTTTTACACTTTCATGTAATAACCCATTGATCTCATCTTAACTTCGTTGTTATGTTCTGCGAGTTTTCTTTTTCTGTATATTTTCTTTCTTTCTTCTTCTTCTTCTTTTTTTTTTTTTTTTTTAGAATGCTCGCAGAAATTCAGTTGTTGCACAAATATGACAAGCCTTTATGTTTTTGCAAACAAGAAGCCTCGTGACATTTGCGTCTTATAGCACATATCAGCTCCCTAATGGAGGGTGCTTCCCTTTATCTTCCCCTTGGTTTCCCCTTCAAGGAAGCGTACATCGACCATACAAGGTTAGCTATTCCCATTCGGTTCTGCAAACAACCATGTTTTGATCGCAACCTCTTATCCTTTTTGCCTATAGGGCTTATAGTTACGAGGTTGCACCCTATGGGGTATCTTTGGGCCAATTGCATCATTTGCCAAGACTTGTCAAAAATGGCAGATGTGCTTCAAACCCACCCGGCATTCTTGACTCAACCGTGTACCTCGGCGCCTTGATCGCTTTATGCACTTCTTTGGAAAGACAGTATGCCTTAGTCGCCCAACCTAAATCATGTTACACCGCATAATATTGCGTAATGCCGCAAGATTAGGTGAGAATCCAAGGTGTCTAACCCGGATAGGTACCCCGTTATTGGGTTATACCCCGTAAAGTTCCATGTACTCAGGTTCCTTGGTGGTGTTCCGGTGTCCCTGAGCCATGCTTATAGGTACCCCCTTAAATGACGTACTTTAGGACTTTGCCTCTTACAAAATGTTGCTTCGCGAACTAGGTTGTATGCCACAAAGGTTTGCCTGTGTAATATTTCTGCGGCTTTCTTTCTTTTTTGAAAGCTGATCACAGATTGCGGTCTTTTGTTCACAAATTGCGGTCTTTTCTTCGCAAGTTAATATGTGCGTCTTTCTTTAATGAAAGTTAATCGCAAAAAAAAAAAATTTGAAATTCGTAACTTTTGTAAATTTCCTGCGAACAAACAATATTCGTAAAATTTATCACAATTTTTTTTTTTGTGTTGCAACATACCTCATTTCAATTTCTTTTTTCTGAACGTATATCTTGTTATACTTCACGAGCAAACATATTGAGTACCTTCCTGTTTCATTACCTTCTTTCTTCTTTCTTCGCAGATCACAACCCTTTGTTATCATCGTAAATTCCCTGTATGATTAACATCGTAATTTTATTCTTTTATGTCTTAATCCTCTGCCATTAAATTTTCACTTCTTTTCATAGCCTTTGCTCTTTTCTCCAATTTTCCTTTTCAGTAGTTTTTCCTTCGCAAACTTCTACCTCTGTATCGTAACATTTCTTTCCTTCAGCCCAATCACCCTTGATAACTCCAACACCCTTCATATGAGGAAACTTTATGCATTGATGTAGAGTGG
The DNA here is from genome assembly GCA_023529315.1 of Papaver bracteatum. Taxonomy (NCBI): domain Eukaryota; kingdom Viridiplantae; phylum Streptophyta; class Magnoliopsida; order Ranunculales; family Papaveraceae; genus Papaver; species Papaver bracteatum. The sequence goes on from JAJJWX010003325.1 coordinate 1,741,281, forward strand.
AAGCTACGCCCAGAATTCCATGAAGCCAGGGTCTTCCTATTAAAGCATTATACGGTGATTTGACATCAACAACGCAAAACATAATTTCAGTTCGCATTCCACTTAATGGAATTCGCATGCTTACTTCTCCTTTAGGTTTATTAGCAGTTCCATTAAAACCATAAATCTTGTAAGTAGAGGGTATTAAATATGCATCTTTTCCCCCCATAGTTTTGTAAGCAGAATAGAAGAGGATATTGACAGAACTTCCCGTATCAATCAAAATTCTATTAAGACCAATTGATTCTTCCTCCATATCATCTTCGCTGTCTTCCATATTCATGCAAATTGCTAATCTTACTACCAATGGATTATCATGTACTTCACAACCCTCTGGAATTTCAGTGGCTTCAAAAGAAATTTCACGTTTCTTCCAATCTTCAAGTCGTGAAATTTTTGCGATGTTCATTATTTCCTTTCCTTCACCATCCCTCGCATATACCCTGCTTAACACATTATCATGAAAATCCTCTATGGTTTTATATGAATGAACAATAGAATTACAGAAAACGTTCCTTGCTTTTGATCCCACTTCTATATGTAGGGTTTCCTCTCCCTTTTCTTGTGTTGTGTTCTCCCTGCGAGTTATGACTGGAGCTTGTGGTAATTGTTGCTACTGTGTTTGCTTAAGTAAAAAGTGATCCAATTTTCCTTGATCAATCATTCGCAAAATAATCCTCTTGATATTATTGCAGTTATTTGTAGAATGTCCATGAAAATGATGATACGAACAAAATTCATGACTTCTTGGACCCATTGGTGGTTCCTTCCCCATATTCCATGGAGTTGGTATATTCTCTATCAGAATAATTGCCTGCCATATCTTCTCTACACTTGTATTCAAAGGTGGCAACTTTATTTCTTCTCTTATCATTCTTTGACCTCCTTGACCATTATTATAATTTTGTCTCTGATTCCCTTGTCCAAAATAATTTTGCCTTTGTCCCCCATAATTTTCTTGCTGTTGATCTAATCTTGGGATCTGGTTATTTTCTCCTCGATTATAGAAATTCCTATCTCTATCATACTCTTCTTGATCTTTGCTCCCCATTGCTACCATTTTTGGCTGGCTATTACTGATTTTCTTCTCTTCTGAAATTTGCGAAGAAGTTTGCGAGGATGTTTGCGAAGTACCTGCTACGACATTGATTACTTTAGGAAGTAAATTTGCTCCTGTCTCTTGATTGTTAGTGTTTGCTATTGGATATGACTCCATATTGTTTTGTTTTTCTTCTAATGTAATGTACTCTTCTTGCAACTCTCGTAACTCTGTCATCATTATGGAATTCTTTCTTCTGAAGATTTGAACATACAGGTGTTCAGTTGTGAACATTGCATTTATGAAAGACAGAATCAAATATCTCTCATCTACGCGCCCTGCCATATCACTGCACATAGTCTTCCATCTTCTCACCAAATGCTTTAAACTTTCACCAATTCTTTGTTTTAAACCAAACACATCTTCAATACCAAGCCGTGAGGAATGATTCATGATATATTCTCCAAGTAAAGTTGCTTGTAAATGATTAAACGATGTAATAGTGTTCTTAGGAAGTCCTTCGAACCACTTTAGAGCCTCTCTTGTTAAGCTTGATGCGAAGTACTTGCATAATACAGCATCGTGACTCTCCCATTATAACATGCATCTTATATATGCTTTAATGTGCTGAATAGCACATGAAATCCCGTCAAAGATACTGGTAAGTGTAGGCATATTGCATTTTGGTGGAATTCCTCCCAGTTGTACTTCTCTAGCAAATGGAGTCCTCGCAGCTTCTTCTATTGCTTCATCTAATTTCTTTCTATCTCCTCCTCTTCTATTGTTTAACATCCCTCTCATTTCCGCTAATTCTCGCAAAATCCGTGCATTTGCCTCAGAATTCTCATCCATTGGTCTCTTCAACGTGGCCTCTCTTCTTCTACGTTCTTGCACCTCTTCTCTTGCGATCCTTCGCATTCTATCATATTCTTCATTAATGTTTTCATTTGCACAATTTTGCAAATATCTTCTTTCTAAATTATCACAATTGTTTTGTTGCAGAGCATTTTGAAATTCTTGTTCTTCACTTTCTATTCTTCTCATCCTTCTTACGCGAATATCAGGAATTTCTTCTTCTTCATTTCTCCTCCTTCTGTGATTTATTTCTTCTTGATTTGCTTGTATTCTGGTTCGAAAGTTTGTTTCATTCCTCGCTATTTCTGTTTTTTTATTTCCAATTCTTCTGTTAATTATTTCATACTCAATATTTTGATTGTTACGAGCCTCTTCATGTCTTCTTACTCCATTCTAGTAATTATTTTGGCGTACTGCTTGTTGTCTCTCAGCTGACTCTTCCTCTCGATTTTCTTCACCATTCTGATTATTTTCTCTAGGATTTGGCCTGGTTCGTAAATTCTCCATGTTTTGTTCGTGGTTTGGTACTAAAATGAAGCGATTCTCTTGATTTCTTTCAACTTGATTTTGTGATTGTTCTTGCATAGTACTTTCATCATTGATTGTTGGTGAATTTTGTCCTTCTCTTTCTGGTCTATTATTTGATCTTGCAACACTTTGAGATTTCCTTCTTTGTAACATCTCATTTTCCCTCCTCAATTCTTGATTCTGTCTTGTTAGATTAGCACGTTCTTCAGCTTCAAACCTTCGTTCTTCTTGAATTCCTTGTCTTAATGTTTCTAATATCTCCCTTTCTCTTTCAAGAATTGTTCCTCCCATCAATCTCCCATTTTCTCTGATTTGTGGTTCTCTATATTCTTCTGCTGGTGTATCAGTTCTCCAAGTGTGTATACTCACTCGATCATGATCTATTGTTTGTTGAGCTTGATTTCTTCGATTACTCCCTCTCCTACTAGGTTCTCCTGTTATATTTGCTTCTCCTCCTGCGAGTCTTACACTTCTTCTTACTGCAGTTAATGGTTCTGATATATTTCTTCTTCTTGCCATTTTTCTGATGCAGGAATTCTTCAAATCCCTGTTTCTAGCGCCAATTATGTAGTTGCAGAATAACCTACAACTACACCCTCAATAGAATTGGTAAAACTAAAGAAGTTCTTAATGATGAATGACACTTTTTTTTATTAATTCTCTCAATTGATTACATAGAAGTATCTAAAATGGAACTAGAATAGTTACAACTTTCTCTATTCTCTTTCCTAAGATATTTTCTAACACTTATTAAAAGAACCTCCCGAATTTTACATTTGAGCTCCTATTTATAGTGTAATTTGTACAGCTGTATATGTATTGCGAAGTATCACAATATATCTTCGTAAGAGTATTCTATCTTCGCAAATCTTCATACTTCCTCGTGTTTCCTCTACCATCGCATCGTTTTGTAATTCTTTCCTCTTATGTTTACTACGATGTTTGTAAACTATTATCTTCCAATATTCGGTACCTACAATATCAGAAAGAAGCTCTGTAAGTATCAATAGGTATTCACCATCATGTCCTGCAAGACATAAAAATAAAATTTTGTCATACAAGGATAGGTGGTCATTCTCAAGAAAGTGCACCAATGTAGTTGCAGAATAACCTACAACTACACCCTCAGTAGAATTTGTAAAACTTAAGAAGTTCTTGATGATGAATGACAATTTTCTTATTAATTCTCTCAATTGATTACATAAAAGTATCTAAATGGAACTAGAATAGTTACAACTTTCTCTATTCTCTTTCCTAAGATATTTTCTAACACTCACTCAAAAAGAACCTCCCGAATTTTACATTTGAACTCCTATTTATAGTGAAATTTGTATAGCTTTATATGAATTGTGAAGTATCGCAATTCATCTTCGCAAATCTTCATACTTCCCCGTGCTTCTTCTATCTTCGTATTGTTTTGTAACTCTTTCCTCTTATATTTGTCACGATGTTCGTAAGTTAATGCCTTGTGATATTCAATACCTACATCTTGCCTCTTCTCATGCCAATTCTACGAAGAAGGAATGTCATGAGAACCTCTATTCTCATTCATTTAGTATAGTTATCACCACCTGTTTAAAGGAATGACAATTTTCTTATTAATTCTCTCAATTGATTACATAAAAGTATCTAAATGGAACTAGAATAGTTACAACTTTCTCTATTCTCTTTCCTAAGATATTTTCTAACACTCACTCAAAAAGAACCTCCCGAATTTTACATTTGAACTCCTATTTATAGTGAAATTTGTACAGCTGTATATGAATTGCGAAGTATCGCAATTCATCTTCGCAAGATTATTCTATCTTCGCAAATCTTCATACTTCCCCGTGCTTCTTCTATCTTCGTAATGTTTTGTAACTCTTTCCTCTTATATTTGTCACGATGTTCGTAAGTTAATGCCTTGTGATATTCAGTACCTACAACCAAAACATCCAAATTGACTGAAACGAAAGCACTTTGTAGTCGATATACTAAGAAATATGAAATATTTAACTAATAATAACCTCATATGCAGTGGTTGTAAGCTTGCAGCAATTTAACATTATGACTAAGGAAAATTTAAGCTTTAAAACTACAGACTAACATGTTCACGTGATCTCTAGTTAATGTCCCTAAGCATATTCATGAACTTGGGTCACATCCCATTTATTCTACTCCACATAGAATGGGTATGCATGAATAAAAAAGGGCTAAATGGACGATATATCTTAGACGGTCAACATCTTAAGATATTAGTATCATCACAATCTTTATAATCATTAGTAGATTCATGACCTTGTTAAAGAGTGACAAAAATTTCAGGACAATTGTCATATATTCAACCTAGGAAATGTGATACATGCACGTGATACGTTCAACCAACTAATAACTCCTAACTTTGTGATCTTAGTGCTAGATGGTTTCTTCCTACGCAGTAAAAGAAGAGAATGGTAATAAACTTAGTTTCAAAATAGAGTGTGACTAGGATACGAATTCATAATGTAGACATTTCATTTTAAGTAAAAGCAAATGCAATAGAGGGTGAAACTCCAATGCCAGGGTTCAGAATTATCATATTATTAAACAATTAGGCTTCTAATGACAACAAAATTTATCTCAGTAGGATCATTCCTTGCAACTCTACCTGAACTCCGTCAAGATCCTCTTGAACTTCTCCTTTGATCTCACATAAATACTCTTGGTCCTCACTTTGCGGCCACGAAATCAAAATCATAGATAGAATATCAGTTCTCATGGCAGGAAGGTTTGAAGTGAAATCTTCATATCTATCACCTTTTCAACAATAATCTGCTTGTGCTTTATCCCAAAATGAAAAATCTTTTTAGCCTTCATTTCCAGAAATCTTTATTTGCAATCTTCATGCATAATAATGCCTAACACTGCACCTACATTAGGCAAACCAAACTACACACATATAACAAAATCAATACCAATCCAGATACATATGATAACATTATTGCATGTAAAGGTATAAAACCAAAACCTAATATCTCTATCCCTGGATAATATCTACGATCTTAATGGCAACCACGATGAATATTAGCATAAGAAAAAATCGGTATGTGAAAGTTTGAAGGAGTAAATTTGACAATATAGTATGAAATAACGAACATCTACCGAGGAAGAAAATCAGTAACCTAAATCCTGATAATGATAACAAAATCACAATCTAAGCAAAATCGTACTGGTATATTAGACTAATCAAACCCAAGAATAACATATTTTACCCAATTTATTCAAACCAAACTTGTCTGCTTCAAATCCAAAGTTACGTTTCACGGTACAAAATCCCAAACATTAAGACCAGAAAGTAGATTTTCTCAGTATCAGTACCTTGTTAATAGAAACGTTAACTCGATATCTATCCCAATTCGTTATTTCTTAAGGAAACTACATAGCAGCTGTACTCTTACAGATGGAACTGGAGATGAAGAGGGAGGGAATATGAACCAGATGTAGATGCGGTTGAAATTTAGATCTTATCCTCATTCTATTTCTACTCTAGAACTCTGCAATATTACAGTATTAGCCTCTGAAACTGTATAACTTCTGTTACCCGATTACCTGCGGGTAAGACCCGGTTGGAACCGTTTACAACCGGGTCTATTCGGGTCTACCCGTTTGAGACCCGAAATCACTAACGGTTCCATTTTTGGGACCCAGAACCGGACCCGATTCACCCAGTTCCGGGTAGGGTCCGGGTATTTGGGTACCCATTGATAGCCCTAATGTTTTTCCCTACCCATTGGTACAATTTTCATGTTTTTCAGGGCTGTTATGTCAGAAATCAGAATTTTTGGTTTTGAACATTAAGGAAAATATTGAGTTTAAGTGTGGGGGAGTAGTTAAGCACGTTTGGTTTGCATATAAAAAATAAAATAAAATAGTACTCTTTGATTTCTTGCATTCTTGAGACTTCATATTTTGGAGTTAATTATGAACTATTTAGGATGACACTCAATTAATACAATCCTAATTATATACGTTCATAATTGAATGCGAAACTCAGCTATGGTAGTCATTTGAAAGATTCATCCTCGTAATTAATCATTACTGAATCATTTTCTTTTTATTTTTACAGTTTTATGTTTCTCTAAAGTGATTTGGTGGGATCCTGATACTGCCGTGGATGTTGTAGCAAGGTAATCATTGGTTGAGTATTTGACAATTGTCTAATACTCTTAAAGAGTGAGCCAGAAATATATATATATATATATATATATATAAGTCTCCTCTTCATTTCTCGACACTTGGATATAAATACGTGTGAAACGTTATCCCTGTCTCCGTCGCCTAAACAAGCGTGGAATGCAGGATCCAAGGCAACTATCACGTATTTGCTGAAAAGGAACATGCTCTTAGAATATCTAATCATGTAGTCAATGAAAACAAAAACCATATCATCATTATATAGCAAGTCAAAAAGACTATTGATGAGGTTCTTGACACTTGGGTGGCAGTATGCGTGAAACGTTGTCCCTGTCTCCGTCGCCTAAACAAGCGTGGAACGTAGGATCCAAGGCAACTATCGCATACTTGTTAAAAAGGAAACACGCACTTAGAGTATCTAATCATGTGGTCAAGTTAAATGGGTGCTTCTCTCAACTATGTGCTATAAATACATATCCTTTGATGACATTCACACAAGTATTGTGGGTAACATCTTTCACTTTAGTCAACATTTGCACACTTCACTTTTCTATTTCCATTTTCTTATCTATCCATGTGATTTCAGTATGCGAGTGTTGTGGCAAACTTTGCAAAAAGTACAATGACTATCTTAGTAGAGTTTTGCAATCAGGTTGAATGATACATGTAAGTAAATGCTTGTGTGTGATGATTTGAATGTATGTGGGATGTTTGAAGCTAAAGAACTTATCCCAACTAATTATTTAGCTATTACTTTGTGTCTATCCTTAGTGGTTCTTCCAAGGAAAGAGATTGGAGTAGGTTTTGTGGGTATACCTCTTGTAAGCCCTCATGAGACTATAACTCGTCCACTAGGGACACCTAGGGGTTCAAAGGTTTGTTATACATGCTAAGTGTAACCGTATTCTCGACGACATGGAGTTGTTGTATTTAGGAGTAGTTTTATTTAGTTTGCTTGAGTACTAGCAAGAGCTAAGTGTGGGGGAATTTGATAAGTGCATAATTCATATGATTTTAGTGTCCATTCCATACTTGTTTTAGCTATTATTCTTGCATGTTTTCGTATTATTACTCTTGCTTTCTCTTATTTATCTCAATTAGGTGAATCATCCAAAAAGGAGCTACAAAGTGGTGAAAAGAACTAAGAAGATAAGTATTCCAAGTATCCAAGCGCTGAAGTCCAAGAGAAGTGGAAGAAAAGCGACAAAAAGGAGCAAAACGCTCCAAAACAAGAGAAGAGCCAAAGACCGATCTTAACTCATTCAAATTAAGGATTTCTCATCACCATCTTGAAAAGAATTGAAAGATAAAAAGAATGCAAAAATAATTAGGTCATTCCGAAGTTGTGGCCAAAACAAGCTTTTATTGAATACCGAAGACGGTAAAGTTTGCGGACGGGTTTCATACTTAAATTCCGAGAATTTCCGCTGGAATTTGAAGTTTTCGAACTGGGTTTGCGAAATTAGCAAGTGGAAAATGTGTATAAACTCCTTGGAAGGCTTAAGGGCACGTTTATGAACGTTATTTCGTTATTTTGGGTCGGGTTCTTAAACCAAACTAAATACGTGAAGACCAAGCAATGTAAACCTATAAAAATATATTAGGTTATGTAAAAAATATCATATCATTAGGTCACGAAATTATTAGGGTTTGGAGAGAAGAAACATCACACGGAGCGATTTTCAATCGTAACGTTATCTCTTTACTTTTCATATATGCATATCATGGATGTTTCTACATCCATGAGTAGCTAAACACCTATTGATTAAGGATGAATTCTAAGTTGTAAACAAGATTTGAGTTATTATATTAATCTACTTTGAAGTTCTTCATATGATTATCGTTTGTTTATACTATTTTCATATTTATGATGGATTGATAGATTGTTTAGGTAACTAGATTGATTTTTTGATTCAATCTATTGCTAGTATTGTGTTAGGAGATAAGTAATCGTCGAATAACTTGTACACAAGTAGAGAACACAAAACCTTGCAGAGGGATTCCGTGGAGCGATTGTGTGTATAAACAACACTAAAAAGTTGACCTTGATCTAAGAGTCTAACTATTAGGATCAAACTATAAATTCACAAAAGATAAAGCATTCGATTGGGTTACACCTTGAGTGATCTACTACTAGGTGGTTTGTTGAATAGAATCTGGTAGGCGAGAACTTCCGTATCCAGTGATATAAGGAATTTAAGGGATATCACTGATCTAGATGTTATTCTACGGTTGGTGATAATCTATGATTAACGACGAGTAGGCAATTATAATAACTCATTGATGGTTTATTTACGAAGAAGGATTCCTCGATCATACCTCTCTCTATTGCTTACAACTTATTATTTTCAATTGATTTTATTGAAATCTAAATCAAACACCCCCCCCCCCCATTTGTGACACTTTGACAACTAAAACTCACTGCTCTTCATGGGGACGATCCTTACTTCCATTATATTACTAGTAATTGTGTGTAAATAAGTGATTTAATTTGATTTCACTCAGGACAGCCATCACTACTGTTCCTAGTCCCTCACCAATTATCACTAGAAGAACTCTTATTTCAGCGGAGCATGATGCTCTATCTAATCTCAAGATGAATATTAATCCTAGAGCTGATCTGAGAAAACGTACAAGAGCTAATTCCAGTTTATCTAGTCTTGTGGTCATCCCAGAAGAACATGATACCACTGAACCTGACTATACCCAACTTTGTCCTACAATCACCAAATTGGGGGAATTACCTTCTATCAATCTGTCTAATTTTTCTCTCAATATCCAATCTCTGATTGATTCTTACGGGAGCTATAATGTACCTGCTGATACTTCTCCAAACAACAATGGTGTCTAAAATAATTCTCATCACAATGCTGCTACTTCTAATCTCAATTCCTCCCATGATACTTCTCAAAGTGGTGATACTACCAGTGCTCTTCTTGGTGGTGGGTCTAATTCCACCACTCAGGTAAAATCAATCCCCCCCCCCTTAATTGACCCTATCAACCCTAGAAATCAATTTATTGTCAATAATGTTAATTTGCTAGCTTAGAACATCAGAGGTTTGGGGAAAAAAACTACCAATAAGGAACTTAGCTTGCTATGTAGAAATGTCAATCCTGATATCATTTTTCAATCTGAAACCAAAATGAACAAAGATCTGGCGACTAGAAATTTGAAAAAACATGGGCTTTCCCTACACATTTAATGTTTCTAGTATTGGTAGAAGTGGTGGTCTAGTCCTGTCTTGGAAGAAGGAAATTCAAGTCAACATTATATCATCCAGCTTAAGGGGCATCTATGTCACATCTCCTGACATTATCCATTCTAAAACTTGCCACATCCATTTTATGTATGGTGATCCTAACAGTAGCTTGAGACATGATTTTTGGGAACAACAATGCCAGCAGACTAATGTTCTCTTAGATGAACCAGTTTTCTTTATAGATGACTTTAATGCTCTTTTAGGAACTGAAGATAAAAATGGTGGGTTAGAGGTTGATGATTCTGATTTCTCAAACCTTAGAAATTTTTGTTATGTTTTCAATTTGCATGATCCTGATTTCGCGGGTCTTAGATTTACTTGGTCCAATATGCAATAGGGTCCTGATTTAATTTTTGAAAGATTAGATAGATGTCTTATAAACCAATCTGCTGAGGACTTATGCCCTAAATTTTGTGTTAATAATATACCCAGAGACTCTTCTGATCATTGCCCCATGCATATTGGTTTCAACTATGAGGATGTTTGTATGCCTAGACATTTCCATTTTATGGCTATGCGGATTGAAGATCCTACCTGTAGAGATATCATTGCTAACTCTTGGTCTGTTAATGTGGTAGGTTCTCCTGCCTACAAACTGAAATCTAAGCTTTTAAATACCAAAAAAGGTTTTAGGGATTGGAATAAAACTTCTTTTGGTAATATTCAAACTAATATATCTACCATTAGGAAAGATTTGAATGAGGTCCAGATTTCCAATCCAACTGATACTAAAACTACCTCTAGACTCAAGGCTAGGCTGGAATATCTCTACAATCTAGAGGAACTATATTGGAAGGATAAGTCTAGGGAGGTTTGGCTCATGGAAGGTGACAAAAACTCACCCTATTTTGATAGAGTCACCCTCTTTAGGAGGAAAAGAAATTGCATTAGCTGGATAAAGGATTCCACAAATACTATTCTAACTGATAGAGATAGTATTGTAACTTCCTTTATAAATTACTTCAAAAACCTGCATTTCTCTCACCCTCAACAATTTCAGGATCAAATCCTTGTTGACCTCCCCATTAAGTTTTCTACTAAAGATAACTCTCTTCTAAATTTACCTCTTACTGCTGAGGAAATAAAGAATGATGTCTTTCAAATGGGGAAAAAAGGATCCAGGCCCTGATGGTTTCACATGTCTGTTTTACCAAAACAAATGGGACATAGTATGTGAGGTTGTCATTGACATGACTCAAACTTGCTTCAGGACAGGGCATATTTTTAAAGTTTTCAATCATACTAATATTGCTCTTATTCCTAAAGTTCCTCTTGCTGAGCTTGTGTCCCAGTATAGACCTATAGGGCTTTGCAATTTCATTTACAAAATTCTTTCAAAAACTCTTGCTAATAGACTTTCATCAACAACATAATTAATTCCCAAAATCAAAGTGCTTTCATTCCTAAGAGGGGTATTTCTGATAATATTCTGCTAGCCAATGAAGTTATATTTGCTGTCAATCATTGTGACAAAACTGAAGGCATAAATGCCATTAAGCTTGACATGTCCAAAGCTTATGATAAGTTAGAATGGTCTTTTCTTGAGAGTGCCTTGACTAGAATGGGTCTCTCAAACCACTGGATCAAACTCATTAACCAGTGTGTTTCTACAGTTTCCTACTCTGTCCTTCTCAATGGTATCCCTACAAGGTTTTTCCAACCTAGAAGAGGCCTGAGACAGGGGGACCCACTATCCCCCTATCTCTATATCATCTTCTCTAACGCTCTATCTTCTTACATAGACAACCTTCAAAAGAAAGGAATTTTAGAAGGCATCAAAGTCTGCAAAGATGCTCCAGAAATGACACATTTGTTGTTTGCTGATGATTCTCTTTTATTCTCTAAAACTATTGTTCAAAAATTCCAAGTTATCAAAGATTATCTTCAAAAAATATTGTTTGGCCTATGGGCAAGAAATAAACTTTGATAAATCTGGTATTTTATTTAGTAGGAAAATTCCTGAACACAGGAAAGCTCTCCTGGCTAACATCCTTGAGATTAAGAGCAGAGATCTGGGATAAAAATATCTTGGCACTCCTACTGTGTTTCAAGCCTCCAAAATTCAAACCCATGTGGGTATTCTCCAAGCTGTAGACGCCAGAATCTCAATCTGGCTACATAAGCTCATGTCTCAAGCTGCTAGAACTACTTTGATTAAACATATTGGTCAAGCTATCCCACTTTTTCAAATGGGAGCTTTTATTATTCCAAAACATCTTTGTAAACAAATGGATTCCCATCTTTGTAAATTATGGTGGGGAGAGACCTTAGATCCCAAAGACGAGAAACTGCATCTTTTAGGATGGGACATTTTATGCTCCCCTAAGGATGAAGGTGGTCTAGGCTTTAGAAATGCTGAGTTAAATAACCTAGCTATGCTAGCTAGGAATGCCTGGAGTATTCTAGAAAATCCTACTTATATGCTAGCTACTGTTCTTAAAGCCAAATACTTTACTAGAACTAATTTCTTGAATGCCAAATGCACCAATAAGTTCTCTTGTACTTGGAAGTGTTTGCATGCTATAAAAAGAACTTATTAAGCCTTTCATTTCCTGGATTGTGGGGGATGGTCATTTCATTGACCCCGGGTGTGACAAATGGATCCCAACCTTGGGCACAACCACACCTAACCCATTAGTCCCACCTGACCCTAGTATCAAAGTCTCTTATTTCATTGATTCTCATACCAATACTTGGAATTTGTCTAAACTTAATACCCATTTTGATAATGCTTCTGTCAAGAAGATTGTCACCATTCCCTTAAGCCAGCTTTGCACTCCTGACAAGAGGGCTTTGGATCTTTCAAAGAATGACAAGTTTTCTTAAAAATCTGCCTACATGGGGCTCAGAGGTCTTAGACCCTCCCCTTGTAAAAATATTTAGATGCATATTTGGAAAATTAGGGTTCCTTACAGAATCCAAGTTTTCACATGGAAAGCTGCTAGAAATGCTCTTCTTGCTAGAACTATTTTGCATACCAGAATGCCTATGCGTAGTGTTGACTGTGCTAGGTGCAATGATCCTAAAGAATCCATAATGCATGCTTTGGTTCTCTCCTTTTCTAGCCGAGTTTGGTTTCTCTCTGATTTTTGCATAAATATTCAATTATTTCAAAACAAGTTTTTTATTGACTGGTTATTGTTTTGGTTAACTGACCCTTTGTCTAAACTCCCTGATGATGCCTAGTGTCTTTTTGTTACTATCTTATGGTCCCTCAGGATTAGTAGGAATAACTTCATCTTCCAAAACCTGAAAGAAACCCATTTAGTTGTCTTAGCAAGAGCTAGAGCCATGCTTTTAACTAGAAAAATATGTCTTACTGTTTCTCCTACTACTCCTGTTAACCTATGTGATACATGGATGCCCCCCTCTGTTGGTTGGATTAAGTGTAATACTGATGATGCCTATGATGACCTTTCTGGGGCAAATGGTGCAGGATATGAGATGAGGGATTTCTCAAGTAAAGTCTCCTTTTGTGCCTCACTGGTTTTTGAAGTAAAGTATGCTGAAGAAGCTGAAGTCAGAACTATTTGGGCAGTCCTCAAGAAAGCCTTGGAACAGCGGTTAACCATATCATTATTGAAAGTGATGCGAAGAATCTCATTGACCAATTTTCAGCTAGCCTGTTTGATGGAAACTCGCGTATGGATGCTATTTTCAAAGACATTTAGTTTTTTTCTTCTAGATTAGTGGCTTGTATTTTTAACTTCCAACTGCGTGTTTGTAATTCAGTAGCTCATGAATTAGCTCAATGGGAAAAAACAAACAAAGGCTCTATGTACTAGTCTGTGCCTCCTGTTTGGTTATTGCCAACAGTTGAGGGGATCATTAGCCTTTTTTTGAAGGCCCTAAAAAAAAAGTCATTTGGTCGTCAATATGTCATACATGGTTTATTGCCCATCTTTGTCACCTGCTTCTTGTATGGAATCCAATATTTAGCTACTGTTGGCATCAGTCCTTTGCTTTAATTTCTAAACAGTTTTTGATAGCCTTGGACCACATGAGCAATAATGAGTCCTAACAGTATGGTTGTTTAGTGGTAAATGATGCCAATCATGAAACTGCTTCGGAAACCTGTGACAGTCTATTCAAATTTCTCCTGTTATACTAGACTAGCAGATTTCTTCACTGCTTGACAAATGAAAGAGTCTTGCTTGTTAGAAAAATACAAATGAGAGGTTCTTTCTTGCGCTTGGTATGCGCAGTCGAATTCTGAACCTTTCCGCTCCAATTACTTGACAAGCTCCATATGGGCAGTCAGACCCCTGACAAGAGGACAGGTCAAACGATTTTCAGATGGTCCTGGTGAGCAGCAGCATCATAAATTGCGTCCATGTGACCATGTCCCTTGTAGTTAGAATACTACTTCACTCAACAAAATAAAATTAACAAAATAGAGAAAAGTAGTCCCATGCTACCCGGAAATTAACAAAATTACTAACCTGAAGGTTCCACTGAATGCCTTGTGGTGTGATAATGTGGGCGTAGACCTGGTAGATGAATCTGCAATGCAATAACAAATGATTATCGGATCCAGCACCATCCAGACTAGACGTACACACACATTCACCACAATCATATCCATTTGCATAACAGAAGAATAGAATAGACAGTTGTCGCAGTACATACAATTATACAAATGAACTTGGGTGGAATAACTTTGCTCCAAACAGAAGCTGAAAGAGACTTTCTTTAAGGTACTAAATCTCCATCATGAATCAACTATCCATGCATAACACAATTAACAGAACAAAATCCCACATTACAACTACAATCATCATCAGCTTTGCCAAATTTTACCATTCTGTTCCATAACTGACAAATCCACAAATTCCTGAATTGCCATCTCTTTTTAAGCCTTCTACAACGCTCAATACTCCAAAGCAATCTCTGAGAGCAACAGTTCATATCTTGGACAGTATTCTTTCTCTTACTAGCTTGCCATGAATTTTGGGAACATTTCTTTAGTCCTCAGTCCTCACTGATACTAATACACTTATGTTCACCCAGCTCACGAGCAGGTGAAATCACAAGTGTAGCACGCCACAAAAGCATTTAATGCCATAGAACTTCAGATTACATACATTAATTATGTTTTGCATACATAAGAAATTGACGTCAAACTACCATCTCAGCTTCTTTAGTATCGATTGGAATCCCGACATCCAGCCTCATTGTTGACCTATACTCTTCTGGTGCAACAGCACCCCCTTGCACACAAATCTCCACCACAGCCGGAGCTTGCCCATAAAAGTTCCGCAGCTCCCTTTGCAGAGGACGACCTCTCACATCGGGAACATGCCACACATACCTCGGTGGTATCAAATCATCAAGGGTCGCTGCTTGCCACCCATGTTGCCCGTTTCGTTGCTGGTGCTTATATGCCCCACAATTTTGTGCCTTGTGTCCACTGGGTCCCACATGCACCTCCGGGCAGTATCCGCACACTCTCACTAAATATTTCCTCATCAACTTCTTCGCCCCTTGTCTCATCTTACCCCATGCTTCAACTGTCTCCTCAGAGAGTAAGGCTAGTTCTTCAGCATTTGACGGAGATTGTATCTCCGAATCAGGTAAGATATCATCCAAGGTGTATGTTTCAGGAACTACCAGTGCCATATCTTCTTCCACCAAGTCATCTTCACTGGCATAAATTATCTCATTGAATTCTGGTGTGAAATTTTCTTCTACCAAGTCATCTTCATTAGCATCAATTATTTCATTTTTCACAATACGAATTACTGGTTTTCTTCTCCTCTTTGTAGGAAGGTCAGGTAAGTCAACCCCAGCTTGGACACAAAGTTCAACAAGTGCTGGTACTCTAGGGGTGGAAAATCTTTCTTCATGAGGAATACGTGGCCCAAGACGATCGAAGAGGTGAAAGGCGTCAACTGGCAAGAATATGTCCTCAATAGTCGCCTGTATCCACTCGTGCTGTCCCTTACGGCGCTCGGTTTGCTGTCCTCTGCATGACTTGAACGGATGGCCAACAGGTCCCACATGAATTTCGTTACACCATCTACATGTACAGACATAAGAAATGCCGATATAAACTACTACTATTATAAGGATCACAAAGTCCGTAGCAAGACTAAAATTACGTTTAAAGAAACTCTATGAAAACTTTCAATACTAAGTTTAGAACTATGAATTGGACTACAAAGTAAGGCACCATTGTCTGGCTGGTCATAAGGAAAATCAATTATAGTAGGGTATTTGAACGGAGGCTATATGTAAGCCATTTAAACGTTTACCTAGACATAAACACCATCTGGACAGCATAGCCCTACTTACGAGTGGCTTCACCACTCTCGAATCTTTGATACCCCGACTATTACAACTACGAGTTGCCTGTAGAAAAATACAATGTAATAGATTTTCGATAACCATTTTGGGGCCACTCAGCAATTCTTTTTTGTTACTACATAATTACATTCTATCAGCTACCAAAAAAAGCTTGTTACATGTTTGCCACCTACATCTTTATACGACTACCACTACAAGGTGCACATTTGAATATTGCATACATTTCGCTAATATAAAATTCACCAAACATACATGGGGCCTAATGTGCATTTACATGACTTAAGCTGTAATAGGGTTTCTAAGTCATTTCATTGTCAAGTAAATTGAATCGTTTGGCGATTGGGGTTAATCCAGGCATGAGGCGCACATGGATATACATTTAAACTCACTAAACAGAGACAACTTACTAGACCAAAGATATGGTTGTGTTTAGAAGACAACATACAAATGCAACATCAACAAGGGTGGTTGGTCTAAGAAAAAGCCACCAATTAAACATCTTTGCCCATTTGTGACGCTGGATACTCAAAGTCACATAATGAATAAACTCTTAGAGAGAGGCTTAACAAGGGCCTCTTTTTGTGAAACACGGTTTGGCACATCACCAACAGCAGGAACAGTAAATATCAGATTTTTTTTTTTTTTTGTATGCACTAGTTTCTTGAGATAATTACTTTTATAACAGTCATACCCATCAAGATAAAGAAAACCACAGATGTAAACTGAGCCAGATACTTACTTGCATGCATGCACTGGCACCACTTTCGAGAGCCTTTTAAGATTGTTAATCAGTTTCACCCTGGCGTTGAAAACTTCACATGCCACCGGTATAAGCCTTCGTATTAGCATCCCATTCCTCGGAGGTACTACTGGTTCCCTGGGCTTCCCCTTTCTGCTCTCTTGTCTCTCCCTGGCAGCTCGTCTTAGCTCCAAAACAGGTATTGGGAAGGGCTTCTTCTCTTTCTTTGAGTAGTATCGAGGAAAATCCGCGTTTTGGGGATGATTGTCATTGATCGGAAACGCATTTGAGTGAGGTCGGAATGAAATCTGAGGTGGAAGTTCTACTTCCCAGACATTGAACTGTGACCAAAAGCAGCAAAAAAGATTAGCCTCAAAGTAAGTTCAATTCCTAGGCTACTTGACTTGAGTGGCGGAAAAGGTTGTGAACTACACATTGCTGGGTCAAAGCAACCAATATTGAACTGTTAGGGCATAACTTTTCTACCTTTGTACAGTGTGGTGATGATAACTATCAATTACAGGTCCTAGACACAAAGGATTACCTGGAGAAACGATTGGCAAGCTAGGTATATTTAATTAAAAGGCCTTTTATCTTCTTCAGGCCAGTTTCAGGAGCAATGGATATTTTGGAGAACCTAGGTGTGGGTTAGGCAAGTAGACCACCTCAATCTGAAACAAGGACTGAAGCCTCAAAATGACGAATTGACGATAGTTAGTTGGCCAATTTCACTAATGGACTAATCATCCAAATGCTATAAATCAGCCAGACACTCCAGATATATGCATTCATTCAATAGTTACACAAAACCAACACATTTTTTAAAGATGATAGTTCCTTGTTTTACCTAAAAACATTAACTAAATACCAGACCAGCAAAAGATAGCATTATATTAAAATAGAGAAGGCATATAAACATACCTTGAATGAACCAAGAGAAGCAAGATTTTGGTACAGCTTCGATTTTAGACATTTACATTTTGTATGGTTGGAAACCCTTACAGAATAAAATTTGGAAGGATGTATCAAAGCAGTAATTGCAGCTGGGGAATGAGCAAACCCACAACTCATACTGTAAATCAGAAACCCATTAACTCCGGAACAAATAACAGAGACAAAGATATAGGATGCACAATCTCCAACTTCAGCCTGCAAGTCGAATTCCAATTCTCTTGCTGTTTGTATCAACTGCAGCTGCTCGTTATTGTATAAGGGAGACAGATGGTATTATCCACTTTGTTCTGGGTTTTGAAGTGATAAGTTCAAGGCAAGGGTGTTTAGCCTAGGGAGTAGGGAGTGAAATTCTGCGTGGGCCGCCCAAATTTTGCAATGCACCCGCTGCTGTAAGAGTATAAACTCCATAAGGAAATTTTCCTACAAAATCTATACAGTGCCCGGCGTCGAAAATACAATATGCCCGCCACCTATCACCGCACGCGTAATGCCGCTTTTCAAATGAGTTTGGAATGAGTATTACTGCATTGGAGAGAAGTAGGGGTGAGGGCGGGGGAGACACCAAGCACTTTGTTCTTGTAGATATAGGAAATTTTACGACCACACCTTTAGTGAAATCTATAGAATAATATAAGGAAAATTATCTATATACCCCTTGTAAGTATACTTATGTATCTCCCTCGCCACGTGCACTAGCAAGCCCACGTGGAGGCCACGTCATAAAGATAAATGGTACACAGGGGACCCAAGGATCTAGGTAATACACCACATGTCGAGATCAATAGTCTAAGATGAAGGAACATCAACGAAAGGGAAGCTGACACCACATTCCGCGGACTGGACCGCCCCAACCACTCGCATTTAGTACTGCTCAGAGGGCACGCAACAGCTAACTAACGAAGGAGACAGAGATTGGTCAGCGTGATGATCTTAGAAAGCATAGAAGCCGCGGGATGACCAAGAGGTCCGCGGACTTTGCACAAAACACAAGAAGATAAGATTACAACAGCTCTTTTCTAAGGGTCCCACATAGATTAGCTATATATATGACCCTTCTTGTTACATGTGAGGAGGTCGAGCAATTTAGGAAGAAAGAGAGAAGGAGAGATCAGTGAGAAGTAAGTATGAGCATGAGCCTTCAGGTTCCAGAGAGACCGAAAGTCTTTCGACTGTTCTTGTAATCGTTTACCACATAGTGAAATCTCCCCCAGACCTGTGGATGTAGGCCTTAGAGCTGAACCACATAAATAGTTGTCTCATTTACATTTTGTATTGGTATATTCTCATATCCATGTGTTTTCATAGATCTACAATGGTAGATGTTGACAAGATCATGACAAACCCGCGGGGTTTGGAATCAATGAATCAACGTCTATCTAGGCATTTTGCACTATATTCATACCTTAATGCATGCACCTCGTACATGCGTAGTTTGGTTGTGGACATGTTGGCACCATTACGTAGTCTTCGTGTTCACAATTTGGCGCTAGAAACAGGGACTTTTGTCCCGATCAAAAGATTTATCTTTCTCTGTGATTTTATAAACAGATCTGCGTTGTAAACTCATTTTTTGCATCATATCTATGTTCTTTGTATTTTCTACTCACAGATCTGGGCCTCTTACGACTTTTAACCGGCAGATCTGTGTTTTGGGCTACTTTGTGCACATATTTGTGACCAATGTATTTTCTACCAACAGATCAGGGCGTTTTATAACCTCTGGACCGACGGACTTATGTTTTAACTATTTTTTTTATATACTTATTTTCTACCAGTAGCCTCATAACAACCCTTGTACCCCATTATTTCAATCGAGTCGGTACATCTACCCACGTTTTTTCATACTATTCGCATGATCAGTAGTTTGAATGCATTCTTTGCCGCTAGAAATCCAACTTGTGGGTACCATGAACTAACAGCTAACCCGTGAATCTTGCCTCGTTTTATCTCTGTGCCCTATCTGCAGAATATTGCAATGGAAAAGAGCAAGGACGTAGGGAAATCGAAGGTACCATCAAAAGAGACGCCTAGGACTATACCAATAATAAAAAGGAGCAAACAGACAGGTGAAAGACTCATAGCCGGGGGCAAGACGCATAACGGAGCGGAAGAAGCATTACTTTCAGAAGCGGGCATCATTGCAATGGAAGCATAGAAGGCTGCGGCGGCAAAGGCTGTGTCACCTACAGTGGTAGCTTCTCAAGTGACCGTCTCCAAAGCGATGGCTACAGCCAGACCTAATGATCCCCAACATGCAGCAGTAGGCTCGGTGATCCAAGACCCTCCGTACGGAATGCCGCTGGTTAATGGGCGAAATACGCAACTACGAGCAGGATACCACGGGGTGGTAGAACCCATTGTGAAGCTGGTGGAAGAAGTTAATACCGCAGTTCCCGACGGACAAGACCAACTTCAGGCAGGAATGCTAAGTCAAGAATCAAACCAGTCCGCGCATATATGGGCGGAGCTAGAAGAGCTAAAAAGAAATCAAAAGACGTACACAGACGCGGTGGCATTACTAGCCCAAGAAAATCAGCAATTGAGAGAAAAGATCCTCCAAAGCGCGGAGCTAGGGAATCAACAAGACGAGGCTAACTCTGCGATGCAGAATGCAGACCGGAGAGCGATCCTCGAAAACACCCCCGCGGCAGGTAACCAAAGAAGAATACCCCGAAGAGGTGCGCGTAGCAACAGGAGGTCTGACCCAGACTATCACCCAGAGACTTCGGACTACTACGACGAAGATGAGGACACGTTGCTGCAGCCTACGAAGATGGAACAGTCATCCATGCAAGACGAGCACTATTTGGAGATGGAGAGTCTTCGTGCAGAAATGCTAGCAGAAATCAACCAAATCAAGACCAGGCAAGGAGGCGGAAGGCTAGAACAGGTTATGAAAGAAGCTAGCACTACACCCCTAGCGCACCAGTTAGCTACGGCTACTATTCCTCAGAAATGTCCAGTCCCATCCTTCGAATATTACGACGGGTCCGCGGATCCCGCGTCCCATCTACGATATTACAACAGGGTAATGGCCAGGTGGGACTACGATGAAGCTATACTATGCAGATATTTCCCTTCCAGCCTGAAAGGATCCGCGCTATCCTGGTTTGATAACCTCAAGCCAGGATCCATTTATTCGTATGATCGGCTCACCGAAAAGTTCTTGGCCACCTACATGTATAACAAGGTCGTCAACACCGGAATGGACAAACTCTTCTCGCTTGCAATCAAGTACAGGGAATTCATTCGGGAATACACGGATAGATGGCACAAGATATGTCAAGCCATAGGACAGGTAGATCCCGTAGTGAGTATTAATTGTTACAAATGGGGACTGGACAGGATGAGCCCATTGTTTGTCGAAATCCACGGTATCATCCCCGCCACAGAGGGAGATTTGAGGATAATCATCGAAAAACATGCAAGGTTGGAAGAAATTCAACGGGAGAACCCAAGAGCGCAGGCTCAACGACCTCCACGGACCAATTCCGCGGAACAAGCAAGCGGATCTAAAAGTTACCAAAGGGATCCGAAAGACGACTACAAAAGGTATGGTAGAAGGTTCGAAGATCAAATCTACACGAAGCTCAATACCAGCTACTCACGCATCTTAAAGGAGATCAAGGATCGCGAAAACTTAGACTGACCTTGGTCTAAGGGGAAACAACCACCAGCCTCAGAGAAGTCCAAAGAGTACTGTGATTTCCACTGCTTCAACGGGCACCCAACAGAGAAGTGCAAAAACCTCAAGATAGTGATACAAAAGCTGATAGATGCGGGGGATCTCAAGAAATACGTTGAAAATACTGCACCAGAAGACAGGGACAAACGCATCAAACAAGTCCAATTACCAGAAGGCAACCGCACAGTGAATACTATATCCTGCTCAGAGAATAAAGAACCAACCCTATCTGCACAGATAGGAAAAATACTGAGGAAACAATTTGAGGACTATTGCGAGCTTTACAATTTGGAAGGGAAAGAGGTGGAAGATCATCAAGAATGGATGGACGCACCCCTAACCTTTGAAGCCGAGGACATTGAAGATGACATGGAAGACCACAACGATCCTCTGATCCTCACCTTGCCAATTGCAGGATGCAACATAAATAAAATCCTCATCGATGGGGGGAGTTCGGTAAACGTCCTATTTTACGATACCTTCAAACGTATGGAGCTCAATGACGAGCAAATCTCAGCCTCACACCACACCATCCAAGGATTCAATGGTACGACTACAAAGCCTATCGGAGATATTGTTCTGCAAGTGGACGCCGGCCCCATGAAAGTTGACGCTCGTTTTAGTGTGGTAGACACACCTTCACCCTACAATGCCATTATTGGACGGAGGTGGATCCACAAGCTTAAGGGGGTCGCAGCTACCTACCATCAATACCTTAGGTTTCCTACCCCCTATGAGTAATAGAGATTAAGGGTGATCAAGCTGACGCAAAGGAATGACAGGAAATGCAGATACAACTCAACAATGAGGAAGACGAGAAAAGGAGAACCCGTAGGGCTCGAAACAAAGCAATATCAAAGGACAAAGCCATCGATGAATACTTGGAAGAAATCTCAGGGAAAATCTTATCCAAGGGGGACTCTGTAGGAAACACGGAAGTAGCAACATCAATTTCTGACCAGGACGCCCCTACGAACAAACAACCCGAGCCTGCCAAATAGCAATTAAAGAAAGTTCCTCACCTTGGGGAACCAAAAACCACATTCACATCCTTGGAGGCGGTGAAGGAAGTTAACATCGGGACAGAGGGGAGCCCGAAGAAGATCAAAATAGGAACTCTGATGGATGAAGAACGCGAAGCCTCTCTGGTGAATCTGCTCAAAGAATACGCGGACGTCTTCGCTTGGAAACTATCTGACATGCCAGGAATAGATCCAAAGATCGTACAACATGAGCTGCGCATTAAACCTGGCACACCCCCGGTAAGACAGAAGGTGCGAAAGGTAGCCACGGAGTATCACAAAGCAGTGGAAACGGAATTGCGAAAGCTGTTGGAGGCTGGTTTCATAAGAGAAGTCAAATATCCCACCTGGATCTCTAACATGGTGATTGTACCAAAGAATAATGGTGGGGTCAGAATCTGCATCGACTTCACCAACTTGAACAAAGCATGCCCCAAGGACATCTACCCACTACCCAGTATCGATCAACTGGTCGACGCGGTAGAAGGATACAAAGAGCTATCATTCATGGACGTATACGCCGGGTACAACCAACTATTTTTAGCAGAAGAAGACCAGCAACATACATCATTTTACACACCCCACGACCTCTATTGCTACGTAAGGATGCCCTTCGGACTCCGGAACGCAAGAGCAACATACCAAAGGATGGTCGATGCTGTTTTCAAGCCATGGATTGGTACTACCTTAGAAGTCTACGTTGATGATATGCTTGTAAAAATCAGATTCAAGAAGAACCATCACCAAGACTTGAGGGACATCTTCGAAGCCATGAGGGGGCACAACATGAAGGTAAACCCGGAGAAATGCACCTTCGGAGTAATATCTGGAAAATTCCTCGGATACCTGGTGACAAAAAGTGGAATTGAGGTAGATCCCGCAAGAATCTGAGCCATAGTAGACATGCCATCCCCAAAGAACCTAAAAGAAGTACAAAAGCTCAATGGATCCATAGCCGCTTTGGGAAGATTCATCTCGAGATCCTCGGATAAGTGCAAGTTCTTTTTCAACATATTGAAGAAGGGAACAAAATTTGAATGGAATGTGTAATGCGAAGAAGCCTTCCTAAGCATCAAGCAATACCTAGCGGAGATCCCTATCCTTCAGAAACCAGATCCTGACGAAGTTTTGGCGTTGTACATCGCAGCAACCGATGACGCAGTAAGCGCAATACTTGTCAGGACCCACACAAAGGAGGAACATCCAATATACTATGTCAGCAAAACCCTGAACTCCGCGGAAATAAATTACACAAGAATCGAACAACTGATTTTGGCCATCGTATGGTCCACCGCGAAGCTGAGAATGTACTTCTTGACGCATGACATACGTATCCCGTGTCGAGCACCCTTAGAAGCCATCCTCAAAGGGGCAGGAAAGGTAGGACGCATAGCAAAATGGAGCACATACCTCGACCAATTCAGCATCCACTATGAGCTTCAACACTCTCAGAAATCCCAAGTACTTGCGGACTTCCTAAAATACCTACCTCTGGACAACGAAGAAGAAGTGCGCATACAGGGATGGAGAGCCGCGGGCGCCCCAGAAATTGAAAAGAAAAAGGAGCCAAACGATATCCTTGAACCAGTGAACCCACGGCAATGGGAGGTCTTCGTAGACGGCTCCAAAAATAGAGAAGGCGCTGGATTAGGCATCATTATCACCACACCCACATGGGATAGAGTCGTACACGCATTCAGGTTGGAATTCGAAGGCCATACAAATAACATCGTAGAATACGAAGGAGTGGTCCACGCCCTCAGCTTGATAATCGAGATGGGGATACAAGAAGTACGGTTGACCAGCGACTCCAAGCTAATCATACGGCAGATAGGCTACGAATACAACGTGTACGACGAAACACTAATGGCATACATGGCTTTGGTACAAACGTTGGTTTCTCAAATACCAAAAATCAAGTTCCGACATCTGCGCAGGAAGGAACTCAGGCACACAGATGCCTTGGCTTATGTTTCATCCATGCTCAAGAACAAAGATGTCAAAGCAATCAAGGTGACAAGAGTGTACGAGCCATCCATCAAGCTTCAGGAGATATGCGCGAGTAACCAATGCAGGTCTGCAATGGAGCATGTGTCTGATGAGGATATCGGAGAGCTCATATTCGACGACTTCCAAGACGACGATATAATGCAACAAGCAGATGTGGACGACGATTACAGTCGGGAAGAAGATTGGAGACTCGGAGTCCATTATTTCCTCCAAGAAGGGAAGCTACCCCAGGACACCAAACAAGCTAGGAAAATACAATCCAAAGCAGGGATGTACGAGCTAAGAGACGGAACCTTATACAAAAAATCATTCCTAGGGCCACTTCGTCGCTGTTTGTCCCGATCCGAAGGACACGTCATCTTGAAAGATATCCATAGAGGAGATGCAGGAAATCACAGCGGAATGAGATCGCTTGCAGATAAGGCAAAGACGCAGGGTTACTATTTGCCAACAATGATCCAAGACGCGGCTAGGATGGCGAAAAGGTGTGAGGAATGTCAAAGATTTGGCAGGCGAATCCACGCCCCAGCCACAAAGTTGAATTCGGTGGACAGTCCGTGGCCCTTCGCAAGGTGGGGAATCGACATTGTGGGCCCGCTTGTATCAGGGACCGGGAGAAGAAGATTCCTAATAGTGGCTACGGATTACTTCAGCAAGTGGGTAGAAGCCAAGGCACTTGCGAGGATTCGTGATTCAGACGTCTTCACTTTCATATTTTAAAATATCATTTGCAGGTTCGGCATCCCCGCGGAGAAGTTTCCGACAATGGTCAACAACTACAAGGAAAAAATATCGACTTGATGTTCGACACCTTCAAAATTAGGAAAAACAAGTCCACCCCTATATACCCGCAGAGCAACAGACAAGCAGAAGCCACAAACAAAACCCTAGCGCTCATCCTCAAAAAACAGTTAGACGAGTACAAAGGGCGATGGTGTGAACAGTTACATAACGTTCTGTGGGCATACAGGACAACTCGAAGAACGACTACTGGGGAATCTCCATTTCTACTCACGTACGGAGCGGAAGCAGTAATGCCCACAGAAGTTATACTACCCACAACAAAGACAGAAGCGTGGGAGAAGAACCTCACCACAGACATGATGTTAGAAAAGCTTGATGACCTCGAAGAAAGAAGAGAGACCGCACTACAGAAAATGGAAAACTACTAGCTCAGGCTGGACAGAGAGTATAACAAGAAAGTAAAACTTAGGAATTTTGTAGAAGTCCAGTATGTGTTAAGAACCATTCCCCAATACCAGCGAGAAAAGAAATGGGGAAAATTAGCACCAACTTGGGGCGGACCCTACGTGATACACGACGTCGCCGAAAATGGTTCCTACTATCTACGTAATCTGAAAGGGGAAATACTCAGGCATCCGTGGAACGCCAAATACCTCAAACCATACTATCCATAATCTATCACCTTCGTATGCATTTCAGCAGAAGAAAGTTGACTTACAAGTCCGTATGTTTCTATCTCTGATGGAGGAATAGCACGCCTCAACTTTTCAATCAATACAAATTTTCATCTTCAATTGACACAACTCTACTCGTTACCTATACGCATCCCGATGCGCTCATAACCAACACCATATGAGACACATGTATATACCCATACACATTTCAATTTACTCAAACTACTCAATACCTATCCGTACACAAAGAGATCAACAAAACAACCAAATATGAATGTACATTGAAAATCATTCCATATATTAATAAAGTGTCAATACTATTGTTACCCCGTGGACGTAGGCCTTAGGGCTGAACCACGTAAACTTGTGTGCAATTACTATCATTGTACTTCAATAAGGTGAATGTTCCGCACAAAGCGTGGAACATACTCACTACAATACACCGGGAACAACCCGAACAACGCATACACATGCCATCTCTCGAACTCCCCCATAAGTGTCTATAAGTGTATGACCGGGGGTGAATTCCCATGGAACGAGATACCCAAGCAATGTTATAAGCCGCGATATCCTTAAACGCCGGCTAGACCCCCACCGCTCAGTAATCCTCTGGCCTAGGAATTAGCTGAGCGGGGTGACAGGTCGCAAGACAATTCCGAGGATATCAACCTACGGGATTGCATAAACACTATAATTTCTCAAATCCCGATTCCATGGAACACAAAATCTAAGGAATTACTTAATTACAAAATCTACGGAATTAATTAATTTCATTAATTTCATCTATGAAGCACATAGACGCGATTTAACAAAATACAAGTTCAGACTGGGAAATTAAAGTTGATCTATTACATGGCAGTTGATTACGAACCTAGCAAGAAAAGTAGCAAAAACGCCAAGAAAATTAAGCAACTGAGATCAACCCCCAACATACTAGTTATGAGCTATTGAGAAGGAGCACCATCCGCGGGTTTCTCTTGTAACGACGAAGGAACACTACCTCCGGATGAGGGTCCGGAGGAACCATAAGGGAGAAGGGGCACGTGACCCCGAGTATAATTCTTGATTATTCCGTGGGTCTTCTTGAGATCCAACTCGATCTCGCCAAGAGTCTTGTTGATCTCCTCCGCCAACTGCTTACGATCCACAAAGCCTATAGCTACGCTCCTTATCTCAACTTGATTTAGGGAAATAGAAAGTTGTTACGCCTTCTCAGTAGCATGCTTCATCGCTTCCTCTCGAGACGAAGCCAGACCCCGATGGTAGCTAACCTGCCCTTCCAATTGAACTATTTTAGCCTGAGCTTCGGCAAATTTGTCATTTGCAGCTTGAAGCTTTCCTTGGAGCTCTGCGGATAATAGAAGAAGGTGAGTAATGAAAAATACAACACAAATCACACTCGATAACGAAGACATATACCTTCACAGTGGTTAACCGAGGAATCTCGTGCTTCTGCGGCATAATCATATTCATTCGAAAGCCTATCATAGTCTACCTGCAGGAGATTATGAGCATATTGACTCGCACTAAGATCATTTCGAAGCATTGAGTTCGAGTGATGATATCGGTTAACCTCATCATTCTTCGATTCCAACCCCTTGTTAAGACGATACGTAGTCACCTCTAAGTTCCTTTCATACTCGTCCTGACGAGCCACATCAGTTCGAGACGCGGATAAGGCACTACTAAGAGCGCCAGATTCCGCCCTAGCATCGTCTCGTTCCTTGGCAAGACGTCGCATGTAAACCCGCACATCAGAGGGATGAGAAGAACGTGCTTGCCGCAATTCTTATTCCATATCATTAAGCTTAACCTCTAGGGCGGAAATCTGGCCGCGGGCTTCCTCGAGCCTATCCCGCGTCCATAATAGAGTCCCGTTGAGCAACTCACGATCGTGATCGTTTCGATTTTGCAAATCTACCCAACTAAATTTTGTCTGACGCCATTCCTCGGCCATAGAGTTATGAACATCCGCGCGAGCATTCCATTTCACTGCTTCTCTCTTAAGTTTCTCAACTAACTCAGCAATACTCCCCTTTTGGAGAACTCTCTCACCACGAAGCCACATCAATTCAGGGACTCCGCCCACTGAAGACAATACCGCGGGAGGATAGAAGAAGGAGACGACTCAGAACATATAGGGAACATCGGAAAAGCAAATTAGGGGAGGTTCAAACCTGAAAGGGACGAAGAATTCTGCTCAGCAACCTCTAACTTTTCCTTGACTAAAGCTAGCTCGGAACGAAGCATAGCCTCATCCACGCCTTGTTGTTCCTTGCGCTTAAGAAGATCCCTCAGTTCAGTTATCTCCCTATCTTTAGCAAAGGCCGCAGCTTCGACGCTCGAAAGCACTCCTTCACGGTGGAGGAGTTTCGCCTCTAGCTTAAGATACTTGGCCTTGAAGATCCGGTAAAGAGTATGGTTACAATACTCACTCCTCATCACCTACGGACCAAAAATAAATTAGTTCGAATAACATATCCAAGTAAGAGCAGGGTTACAAAGAATGGGGCATACCTCCAATAGCCGCTGCTGAGGATAACTATACTGGTATCCATCAGCAACAACCATCATACCAGCGACAGTAGAAGGAGGATTCACCACCAGATCAATCCCGCTGGACACAAGATCCTTATCCCACTCTACATCTACAATCTCTGCAGAGGTTGACTCCATATGCTGGCGAGTAAAAGAGTCCGAACTCTTTTCCCCTTCAATCACAGGGGCAGGATGCGGCACGATGAGCAAACCCTTCTTTCTAAGCCAACCCAAGACAGCATCATCACCATCCGCGATTAAGGATTGCGGGAAATCATCAGAAGGATAACCCAAGGAATTCACACCAAGTGCGGCACTAGTTTGGCCTTGCGTCAAAATACCCCCAACACCGGAGGAGGTGCCACCATAACCCTCCGGATGAACCAAAGGAACCTCAGCACCAGACACAGGTGCCGCGCCACCACCACCGCTACCTTTAAGAACATCCCAGTCATCACCAGGAGAAAGAAGACTAAAATCCAAGATGAGTCCCATAGCCGCGGCCATATCGAAAGACTGATCCCCGGACAGAGCATTACCAAAAGAAAACTCACCACAAGCACCTACGTCCTTATAACTTCTAGCCACAAAAGTAACTCCCTTGCCTTTGTACGTGACTATCTGCTGTTGACCGACCTCCATGTCCACAGCCCCAGTAGATTTTGCTCCATCAGTGGTCTGATCACCATCACCACCGAGGACTTGATTACCATCGCCACCTCCAACTCCGCCACCAGCGGCTTCATCAACAATACCACCATCACCACCTGTGGCTTGATCACCAACGCCACCATCACCGCCACCAGCAGTATTTCCTTCTTGCAAAGGTGGAGAAGTATCAATCCGCTCCTCTTCGTCGGACACATCCTCTTCAGCGTTCACTGGACTGCTCACATCTTCAAACTGCGTAGAGTCTCCAGTAGGAGAATTTGACGATTGCTTGGGGTTGATCTTTTTCTTTCTAACCACCTGCGAGACATAATAATAAATAGCCTTGAGTATCTCCTTTCCTTGGCATAATCCATATTACTTAAGAAAAGGAAGGGGCATATATACGAAGAATACAAACATACCTTAGCAACATTAGCATTCCGCGGAAGAAGGTTAGCGTCGGAGTTATCCTCGTCATCCGCGTCATCTACATCACGGCTATAATCAAAATCCATACCTTCGAAACTCATCTGCCAAGGGCAATAATGGGCGTAACGAGAAGGAGAGGCTTCGCGGTAGGAGCTGTCAGCACTAGGTTGCTAACCATGGGGCCCAGGAACCCAGCCATAGGCCCACGGACCAACAACCTCAAGAACAGTGGAAGACCATTCATAATCATGATCACGCTTGATCCTCTCATCAGCAGGAATAGGAAGACCTTCAGCACCAGGAATCCTTGCCATCTTGGAGTCACTTAATTCGCTCAAAAGGCGAATTTCCCCATTAACAGGAGCAATATTCCGCAGATTCACAGACCACGGCTTACGCGTCTTCCTATTAACGTAATCTCCAAAGGACTTGTTAAAGTTTTCAGGAGTATACCATCCTTTCTCCTCTTCTAAGTTAGGAGCATAGCAGGTCATCATCGTCTGCCACTTGCTACGAAGATAGCACTCTCGGAGATGACGAAGGTAATTTCCCGTCAATTGCTGCACCCCACGGTTATGACTCTTCTCAGCAGTACCGCGGCTATATAAGACCCGGTAGTAGAAATCATCACCAGCTTTATACAGAGGCAACATCAAACCAGCCTCAAAAGCTCCCACGGTTGTCAACAGATGAAAAGCATCGTACTGATAATTAATAACCATCTCGTAGGTTATATCTTTATCAGGGGCATAGAAACTCACCTGGAAGTGCTGAAGACCGTGCTTCACTTTGAAGGCTTCAAGATCTATGTGCCTGAAAGTGAACTTCTTATTACCCATGGGTAGAGGGCGAAAAGTGACAGCAGAGTCATCTTCATAAGCATCCCCCACAACATCTTCCGCAGAATCTGCTACCTTATTCTTAGGAGGAACCACGTTTCCCACAGATTGCATCTCTGAGGCCTTCCTCTTCCCAGGCTGGATCTTAGTTATTTTGCCTGAGCCAGGCACAGACGAAGACGGAGGAAGATTAGCCCGCAGAGGAGGCATGGTACGGAGAGGCAGCACATTTAAAAGTTCAATGCGCGGATTCTGCTGCTTCTTAGAAGACTCATCTCTAGGACGGCTCGAGGAGTATCTCGACCCCCGGGGCGGATCACCTCTCTGGAACGGAGGCTTCTGGATAGAGGACGAGGATGGACGCTTATCCCGAGGGTTGCCCTGAGCAGAGGGAGGAGATGCCCCATCCCTGATATGAGAGTCTCCCCGAGGAGATCTATGGGGACTCGGCGGAGGAGTTTGATAAGGTACCCCCGGACGCTCGGACATATCTGCGAACACAAACACAAATAGGAGGACTAGTCAGTCAAGGAAGATCAAAAACAAGGAAATCTCAAGAACAGCGAAGAACATGAAGAAAACCCTAGATTTAATCTACCACCACATGAGCTCTCAAATCATTAATCAACTTAAAAGGAATCAAAAATAAAGCCGATAAAATGCACAGCCCAGCAATGGCAGCCTTCGAATCCATGACATGCAGGGGATTTAACCCCATCATGATCCATCACTAAAAATCGAGAACTCCACAGAAGCAAAAATGGCGAGAAGAATAGGTGCAAAATCCTACCTGAACCACAATAACTTCGATGATTAAAAGACATCGACAGCAGCAGCAGTAGTAGTAAGAAAATTAGGGTTCTTGACGAAAGGGTGCTAGGCGAAAAGAAGAAACAGCAGAAAAGCGATTTCAGAAAAAGCCAAGAAGATGAAGAAGGAAAGGTGGCAGGGAATAAAACAGAGAATGTGAATTTAATTCACATTCCCTCATTCTCCTCTCTCTTAAAGTATCAAAAGAAACTGTCCACCACCCGAGACACAATTACGGCCGGACATGGGAAACGTGCACAATAAATGCAAATAACGTCTTTTTAGAAGGAAGTTATGAGGGAGAAAAAGCGTACTACCTGATTCTTCTTCCGACTATAGCTGACACCCAGTCATAAGAAGAGGGGAAAATTGTAAGTACACTTATGTATCTCCCTCACCACGTGCACTAGCAAGCCCACGTGGAGGCCACGTCATAAAGATGAATGGTACACAGGGGGACCCAAGGATCTAGGTGATACACCACATGTCGAGATCAATAGTCTAAGATGAAGGAACATCAACGAAAGGAAAGCTGACACCACATTCCGCGGACTGGACCGCCCCAACCACTCGCATTTAGTACTGCTCAGAGGGCACGCAACAGCTAACTAACGAAGGAGACAGAGATTGGTCAGCGTGATGATCTTAGAAAGCATAGAAGCCGCGGGATGACCAAGAGGTCCGCGGACTTTGCACAAAACACAAGAAGATAAGATTACAACAACTCTTTTCTAAGGGTCCCACGTAGATTAGCTATATATATGACCCTTCTTGTTACATGTGAGGAGGTCGAGCAATTTAGGAAGAAAGAGAGAAGGAGAGATCAGTGAGAAGTAAGTATGAGCATGAGCCTTCAGGTTCCAGAGAGACCGAAAGTCTTTCGACTGTTCTTGTAATCGTTTACCACATAGTGAAATCTCCCCAGGACACTTTGTGGATGTAGGCCTTAGAGCTGAACCACATAAATAGTTGTCTCATTTACATTTTGTATTGGTATATTCTCATATCCATGTGTTTTCATAGATCTACAATGGTAGATGTTGACAAGATCATGACAAACCCGCGGGGTTTGGAATCAATGAATCAACGTCTATCTAGGCATTTTGCACTATATTCATACCTTAATGCATGCACCCCGTACATGCGTACTTTGGTTGTGGACATGTTGGCACCATTACGTAGTCTTCGTGTTCACACCCCTACTATGAGACCCCTTGCAAAAATACCCTTATGAACTTTACAAATACCCCTAAGCATAATACATTACTAAAATACCCTCTTTTATATAGTGAATATACAAAACCACCACCACTACTATTCAAAAAAAATAAAATAAAAATAAAAATAAATAAAAATATCTCTAATGCCCACACCACTGTCCACCACCACTGTCCACCGCCTCCCACCACTATCGACGACCACCAGCACCAACCACCACCACCAACCACCACCACTAACAACCACCACCGACCACCACCACCACCTACGACCACCACCACCGACGATCACCACCACCGAATACCACCGATGACCACAAGCACCGACGACCACCACCGCCGCCGCTAACGAACACCACCACTGTCCACTACCACCGCCGCCACCAACCATCACCGCCGTCAACCACCATCGCCGCCGCCAACCACCACCACTATGTGGAGTCAACTTGTTGAAGTTGTGTCCATATAGGAGGTAACTAGCTCAAGTTGTCTTCAACAAGTGAAAGCAACTAGCCTAAGTTGTCTCCATATATGGAGGCAACTTGCACAAGTTGTCTCCAAAAAACATAAAAATTATACACAAATAAGTGAACTTAGTGTGAATCGAACACACATCTTCTGACATATAGTCAGTTGTGCTACCATTGCACCACAGGTTCGCCACACCATCAGTGTTCAACCAAAAATTCAAACAACCACCATACAACACCACACCATCCATCTCTGCTACTGCAACTCTACCTGTAACAGCTTCATGACCACAACCGTTTATGCACACTTGCAACATGAGCCAATAACTGCAGTCACTTCCATGCCCCTACTCAAACATCATCAGCAACACACAACCAGTAACAACTTCAATGCCTGGATTCATATTGAGTTCCTTCTCAACTTACTAAGAATTCATCTACTCTCTTGACTTTAAAGCATGAGAACCAGCAACATAACCATCGTCAGCAACTCAAAACAACCATGTGTTACCATTGCACAACAAATTCGTCACAACTACTCTAAGATAATTTCAGATGAATGAATGAACCCAAAAACATAACCAAGTTGCCTCCGAAATGGAATCAACTAGCTCAAGTTGCCTCCAATATGGAATCAACTAGCTCAAGTTGCCTTCAAAAGTGAAAGAAACTTGGTCAAGTTGTCTTCAGAAAAAGGAAGCAACTAGCTCAAGTTGTCTCCAATAGTGGAAGCAACTTGGTCAAGTTGTTTCCAAAGTTGGAAAGCAACTTGATGAGGTTGTCCAGGGTTGCAATTACTTTACCTTCCTGACGGAACAATTGTGATCAGTCAATAAGCTAACCACCAATTCCAACAACACCAACATACATATACCAAGTTGCACGCACACAAGCAAAAAGAAAAAAGACAACCACAATCCATTCACTTCGATTAACAACATCTCTTCTGAACATCCATGCATCTACCAATATCTTCAGCCTCTCAACATCAAACCAACATGTCCCATTTCATTTGCCTAGCATTCATCTACTTCATTTCAGCTTCATGACGACTGCAGTGCCACACACAAACTGCAGCTTTTCATTGCACCTGCAACATCATTTCCTTGCATACATGTATCTCATTGCATTCAGTAGCTCATAACCATTATCGATCCAAACACATCATCCATTGTTTCTTCATTTCTCCTTAGTTGCAGCTGTAACGTCATTTCTCCTTAGTTGAATCTGGTTTGAAAACAGTAGAGGAAGAATAACTAAATCAACCAAAATCAACACGAAATCTAAATCTCGTGACTGAATCTGAATCTTCAAATCAAAATCAACACGAAATCTAAATCTCGACTCGAAATTTTCAAATCGAAAACTACCTGAAATTAAGTTTCAATGGTTCAAACACGCAAATCATCGAATTAAAAAATTACCTGAAATTGAAATCTCCATCTACTGATTCTTCATAAACCCCTTCTTCTAATCATTAGCAGCAACTTCATCGATCTTCTCCTTCATTACTGCAAATTGATGGCAGCACCTTCATCTCCCCTGATTTCTTCAGTTCCATCTCCCTTCCGACTGCAACATCAACTCAAACCCTAATATCAACAAAAACATCTTCCATTTAATCTCGATTCAGCCAACAGCAGCTTCAGATTCAGATTTACTCAGATTCAGATCTACTCACTTAATTTGTTCTTGATCCCCTTTCAAAATTCTGATCGATCTCTCTCGATAATAATGGTGGTGTTGGTGGCGTTGACGGAGATGGAGATGATGGTGGTGTTAGCGGCGTTGGTTGTGGTGGCGACGGAGACTGGTTTTTCCCAGACGTGAAAAATGAAACTGATTTTTTCTGCTCGTGAATAATGAAGAAGAAGTTGAAGTATAATATGAGAAGGTTAAAACTGAAATTATGTTAATTATTTTATTATTCATAATTTCACTTCTACCATTAGGGGTATTTATAAAGACTCATAAGGGTGTTTGTGCATGACCCATGGATAGTAGGGGCATAAATAACATTCCCACATGATATAAGTGAACTCCATAATATAAGAATCATAAGGATTTTTATTGAAATCTTTATATCTAAAAATACAAAGTTATGAATAAAACTCTAACTTGGGAAGTAAATAAACTTTCTCTCTCCTAAATATCTTGTTTAAAACTCTCAAAAAAAAATCTCCCTCAATACAAGGTCGCTCGGCTCCTTATATAGGAGTTTACATAGTGGAGGACAGCTAATAAAGCCCCTAATTTCGGATCTGACGTGCGTCAATGTTGCGTAGACTTTATCATTGATGCATGATTTCTTTACTTTCGCACGACTCTTCACACTTTACTCGTGATTTTGGTGACGTCATCTGATGCGTCATTCTAGATAAGTTGTATGCGATCATCTTCGCTCAATCTTGGTGATTGTCATTTCGCATATATGATAGGTGTGCAGTATTTTTTACCCACATTTTGCCTCTTCTCATATCGTTCTTTGGGAGAATGAGCGGTATGAGGCACCTTACTTGTTATTTTGCCACACCCGTTCATCTTTTCTACCACTAGCTGTTTGACACGTCTCTTCTAACCGCCTCTTCTTATCCGTCCGCTTTCAATCAACGCATTGATGAGCGAAAACCTCTTGGGAATCGGGAGTAAATATTTTATTTACTCTCGATCGTCTTCCTCTTTTTACTCTCTTCTCTTTCTCTGCAACTTTTATCTTCTTCTGCTGCTGTTTTTCTGTTTCTGTTGAGGCTTAAATCTAATCATCACTTTGTACTTCTCTTTCTCTTTTTCTCGTTCTTGTCGTTCTTTTTTTCTTCACTTTTTCCGTTCTCGCACTCTGTTTCTCATCGTTAATATCTTGATCTTCCTGATCTTGATTGATTTGATCGTCTTTGATTATTTTTTCATTATCCCTCATTCCCATACTGAAAAATGCCTCTTCAAGATGGTTGGAAGAATGACAGAGAATTTAAAAGATTAAAGGCCGAATTTGGTCATAGAGGCTTCTCACTATCCATCCCCGCTAGATCAAAACCTTCTTCTGCGCTCGGCTCTGAATGGTTTTCGCTTGATCAGTGGGATGATCATAAGATTATTATTTCAGTAGGAAAACTTCTTGTTGGTCTTCCTGTTCCCCTTTATAATCCTCAAATTCCTCTTTTCTATGAGATTCTATCCGACGCGAGATTTTCACGCGACATATTCCAACTGAGCGGTGACTATATCAGGATAGTTATGGAGTATGCTCACCATGCAGCTGGGTTAGAATATCTTTATCCGGTAGAAGTAAGAAAGCCAGAATATGCACATAGGGAAATCAACCCTGCGGATTACACGGTTGAGAATTTCTTCAATCACTATGACGTTGCCATTATGAATAATGAATCATCTCGATGGGGCATTCGCTTGACAAGGAAGGATGGTGTCGCGGAAAATGGAAGAATCATGTGTGATGTTGATTTTCATGACTCTACTAATAATTTCGCTCGTAAATCAAAAGATACTCGTTGGTTGGAGTATCCTATCATTTTGGCAGGTCCCTACATAACTGGTAGAAGCAAAGATGGTTCGACTCTTCCCCTACCTGCGGGGTTCCCCGCTTACAATCCGTGGGTGTTCAAATGGCCTGAGTAACTTGATGTGGTACACTACTTTTATCTTTGTCTTTCTATCCATTTTCCTTTTACTATTGTTTCTTTCTTTCCTTTATTATTTCTTTTGATTTCAGGCTGCGAAACTGAAAAAGAAGGCTAAAAATGCGTCTCAAGCATCACCTTCGCATGACAATGAAGTAAGAAATACTATATCTTGAATTTTAACAATATTGTTTCCTCTGTTTCTTATCTTTTATTGTTCGCGTAGGTGAGTGCTGAAGAAGCTAAGGGTAAGAGTAAGGTCATCCTCAAGAAAACCACTTCTAAATCCTCTTCCAAGAATCCTCCAAATAAACGGAAGGCACCTTCTCCTTCTTCTTCAAGTTCTCACTCTAGTGATGATGAAATACCTTCTCCTGACGACTCCTCGATCGCATCTTCTATGGGGCAGCTATCTAATATCTTTTCTGACTCCATGTCAGCAACCGGAAATGAAGCATTAACTCGTACCTGTGAGACGGTTGCGAAGATATGTGATGCCCCTTCTTTAAATCATGAATCCCTTCGTGGAGTTGTCTCAGCAGTGAGCCCAAGCTTTCAGTTCGCGCTTGGCTCTTTGGTAATTTATATACTTTCGCACTTTCCTCGATGATATCTTTACACTTTATCTTCTAATATTCATCTTATGTCTTCGCAGATGGCCTGCATGTCACATGTTGTTTCTGCAGATTTTTAAAGAAGACTTCGCTCTCTTGAGGTGGAGAATGTTAAACTCAA
This sequence comes from Papaver bracteatum, assembly GCA_023529315.1. Classification (NCBI taxonomy): domain Eukaryota; kingdom Viridiplantae; phylum Streptophyta; class Magnoliopsida; order Ranunculales; family Papaveraceae; genus Papaver; species Papaver bracteatum. Next base: position 1,778,614 of record JAJJWX010003325.1, read on the forward strand.
GTCTGAAGTCTCCACTTATAAGAATGATGTTACTAAGCTTCGCAAGAGGAATGATCAATTGGTTGGTGCGTAATTCTTTACTTCTTTTTATTTTTGCTTATTCATCTTCTTCGCTCCCTTTTAATTGCATGTTCTTGCAGATATTTACAACTTAACTGACGAGGCAGCTTCTCTACTTTGCTCTCTTGATCATCCTGTTGATAATGAGTCCCTTCTTGAGCATCTTAATGTTTCCTGAATAACATTTCTGAGGATAAATTAAGAACTTTTTCCTTGGAGAAGCTCAGGGCGAAGTACCAACTTATTTATTGTGATCATATGAGTGCATTATCTACTAGTAATGGCTTTAGACGCCGCTTTTGTGAATCTAAAGAAAGGATTAAGATTTTAGAAGAAAAAATTAACACTCTTATTTCTGAAAAGGATCGGGTTATTCTTAGAGGTGCGAAAACTTTAAAGGAATTTCAAGAAACTATCCTTCAAGTTCAAGTGGAGTGAGATGTAGATATAAGCGAAAAGAATGCACTTGTTGAGCAAGGGAATTTGATCCGTTCCCGACTTCTTATAAAAAATGATGCTGAATTTGAGCGGGCTGCTAGGGTCCTTGATAATGCTAGGAATGATTTAGCTATAACTGTTAGCCTTGAGTCTGATCATGCCGCATTGGTTAAAGATATTATTTCTAAAAAAGAAGGTTGTTTATTATTCTTATTCATTTTTTATTTCCTGATAGGTGTTCTTATGCGGCTTTAACTTTCTAATCTTCTTTCGCAGATGATGATAAGAAGTATCGTGAGAAAATTGAAAGCCTGTAGGCTAAATTTGCCGCTCGTGATTCTAAATATCATCGGCTCAAGAACAAACTGACTGTCACTGTCTCCAATTTGAGCAAGGATGTTGTTCGCGTTCATGACGCGGCTATCAAGAAAGTATGTGCCGATAATAACATCCCTCTCTCAAATTATAACTTTACTGAAGTTTCTCATAATGAAGAAGGCTCTGATATTTCTGATACTGGAGGAGAATATGATGAATATGAGGAGACTGATGAGGAGGGCAATGGTTCTGAAGCTGAGGAGGATAATGAAGAATACATGGGCGGAAAATAGTTGTTCTTTCCGAAGATCTTTTCTCTTTTTTCGCGCTTGTAAATTCTTTATCAATTTCTTGTATATTGAACAGTTCCTAGTCTTCAAGACTTTTTCTCCAATGTAAACTCTTAAGTATTTGAGACTTCCTTAATGTAAATTCTCCTTGGGTTACACCTGCATTTATAAAAGACGAGGTATTGTTCTTTCCAACAGATGGAGTTAATCTGATGATAATAACATGTATAAAAGTATATATGTATTTATTAACATGTGCGTGAATCTATCGTATGGGGGCGAATAACACTCCTCTATATGCTTGCATTCCCATACTTGCCTCTGTTAGTCATCACAGGATGATTGAATTGTGCAGATTTTATGTAGTATGATGTATTTATGTTCATTTATTCTTTTGAATTGACAATTTTGTTTTATCTGTAAAGCTATCATGCATGCGTGTATCTGCCTCATATGGTATTTCATTATGCGGTAATTTATCATTTATGTAGTCGCATATTCCTTTCATAACTAAATTATTTAATATCATATCTGAATTACCTTTTCCTTATTTTACCTTATGTACATATCTTTGTTTTCTGCCTCAGCTATGTTATGTGTTATCGTTTTCGCGTCCATACATCCTTTTATTGTTATCATTGTGAGAAATTTCCTTTGTCTTTTCATTGTGCGATTAAGTCCATGCGTTTATTTTCTTTTTCATTATTTCCTGCAAAATAATATTAGTTTCGATTCTATTTTTCTCATGGGCTTATTGAGCCTCCCTAAGTAAAGGTCTTATTTTTCCTAAGATATGATTTTTCTTCTGTGCGGCGAAATCGCAGGCAGTCTTTACATTTCCATGTAATGACCCATTGATCTCTCCTTATCAACTTCTTGTATTATTGCCTCTACAGGATGTATTGACGCGCAAATACGACAAGTGTTATTACCCCCGTGAGTAAAAAGCCTCGTGATATTTGCGTCTTTTGACATAATTCAGCTCCCTAATAGAGGGTGCCGCACTTATATTCTGCTTGATTGACCCTTCAAGGAAGCTTACCCCTACCGGGTTAGGGTGGGATCTTCCCATCCAGTGATGCAACAATCAGTTGTTTTCGCGGCCTCTTATCCCTTCGCCGATATGGCTTGTGGTTATGAGACCGCACCCTAAGTGGGATTTCTTGAGGACCGAGTGCATCATAGTCAGGACTTTCCAAGAGCGGCCAAGTACGCTACATACGCCATAGGCACTCTTGACTCAACCATGTACCCCGGCGCCCTGATCGAGTTTCTGCACTCCTTAGGAGAGACCTTGTCACCTTAATCTTTTGACTAAGGCGCCTCTCCTGGATGGGATTTCGTTTCACCACAAATCTCCATGACTCAGGTTTCAGGGTCGGTGCAGCTTTCCCCGATTCATGCTAACTAGGTTTTCCCCAATTATGACGTGCGTTAGGTCTTATTATTGCCTCTTGCTGTATGCGAACTAGGGTGCACGCCACAATTGGATGCCTAGCCTCCCTAATTAGAGTCTTTACTTCTGTTGCCTTCGATTAAGGTCTTTTTATAAGGTCTTATTTTGACCTTTTCTTGTATGAGATAATTGGTATGTATAAAGAAGAAAATATTTTCATTTTCATTCATACGTTTGATTAGTACAATTTTGATGTCTTCTTTCTTCGTTTATTTGCTTACATAATAACTACCTCTTGAAAGATACATATCTAAGATGACTTGCTTACTTTTTTCACCTTTTGCGCTTTATTAAGTTCGTGTATGCTTTCTAATAGGCTTATTCGCATGCACTCTATATCTTTTGGTGGGTAATGACTGTCTCATGGACCATATTTCTTCAGATACACTTGGTTCCAGAGTTCTTCGGATGGCTTTCCTTCTTTCTCATCTACTAATTCATATATTCCATTTCCAACTACCTTCTTGACCCTGTACTGCCCATACCATATGTTCTCCATGCTTCCTTTACTATTTTTCTAATAGTGCGGTTTCTGCCTCAACATCAATTCTCCTTCCTAGAATTCGCTCTTGTTAATACAGTTGTTGTGTTTATTCCCTTGTGCGGTTGTTGTCGCCTATACAGAAGCCTTTCTTATTTCACTTTCCTTGTTCACGGAATCTACCATTAATCTTTCACCTCGCTGACTTTCTTGTATCTTCTTTTTTCAATTTCTTCGCTTGCAGGCGCGTTCCTTACATTTGTCAACGTCAATCTCATGACAGGTTCTTCTTTCATTCAGATATCCTCTTATCACTCCAACACCTTGAGGTAAGGGGAACTTGATGCATTGGTGGAAAGTTGAGGCCACTCCTAGAATACCATGTAACCATGGTCTGCCTATCAAAGCATTATATGGGGATTCTACGACAACAACGCAAAATACTAATTCCGAAGATATGACCTTTAGAGGAATTCGCATCGTTACTTCTCCCTTTGGCTTATTGGATGTCCCATTGAAACCATAGATCTTATAGGTTGATGGGATGAGGTCCTCATCTCTACCACCCATAGTCTTGTACGGGTGATAGAACATTATATTGATTGAGCTACCAGGATCTATCAGTATTCTATTTATAGCCTATGTATCTGTGTCATCCTCTTCATCTTTATCAACTTTTTCTTCTGGATTAATTTCCAGCTTGACCACTAATGGGCTCTCATGTGGCTCTCCACCTCTTGGTACTTCTTCTGCATTAAATGAAATTGGTTTCCTCTGCCAATCCTTCAATGGTAATATCTTTGCAAGGTTAAGTATCTCTCTTCCATCACTATCTCTTGCATAAACTCGGCTTAGGATATTGTCATTGAAATATGCTATGCTTCTGAATGAATGTATTATCAAATTACAATATAAATTATTTGCCTTCTTTCCTACTTCAATCAGGTATGTGTTTCTTCCTGCCTCCGTACCTGGTGCATACCCTTCTGGTGGTGGAGGTAGATTCTGTGGTTTGTGTACTAAAAAATGGTTTAGTTTCCCTTGATCAATTATTCCGAGTATAATTTTCTTCACATTTCTGTAGTTACTTGTGGTGTGACCATGGAAATGATGATAAGCACAGAATTCTCTACTTCTCCTCCCTGGTGGTGGCTCATTTCCCATATTTGGTGGTTCTGGAATGTCTTCCATTAAGATTACCGCTTCCCAAATTTTGTATATTGCGGTGTTTAGATGCGGCGTCTTTATCTGTTCCCAAACCACTTTATTACCTCCTGGGCCTTGGTTATAATATTGTTGTTGCCCTCCATAACCTTTTGGTTGGTTATTAAGTCTTTGAATCTTGTTATTTACTCCCTGTTATTGAACTGCCTTTCTCTGTATCCTCTTTCAAACTCTTCTTGATCTGCATTGCCCATGGCTACTATCTTTTGCTCTTCTTATATTGACCTCTTTCCTTGACTTCCCTGGGATGTACTTGCAACTGCATTTGTTGTTCTTGGAAGTAGACTGTCATTCCCTTCTTTTGTGTTTGTTACCGCAACTGGGTAAGATTCCATCTCCATTTGCTTTTCTTAGAGAGCAATTCTTCCTGATACTCGCGTAATTCCGCCATGGTTATTGTATCTTTTATTCTAAAGATCTGCATATACGACAAATCTGTAGGAAAAAGTGCATTAATAAAGGCTAATATAAGGTTCCTCTCATCTACTCTTCCGGCCATTTCAGTGCACATGCTTCTCCAACGCGTGGTTAAATTTCACAAGCTCTCTCTGATTCTTCTGCGTAAGCTTAACACATTCTCTATTCCTGGTCTTAGCTTGTTATTGCTAATGTATTATCCTAGGAATATGTTTTGTAGATGGTGAAATGATCGGATGGTTCCTACTGGGAATCCTTCAAACCACTGCAAGGCTTTCCCGGTGAGGCTCGCTGGGAAATATTTACAGAGCACTGCATCGTTTTCTTCCCACTATAATAGAGACCGACTGTATGTTCTTTTATGTTGGATGACACATGTAATTTCATCAAAGATTCTAGTAAATATTGGTAAAGTGCATTTGGCTGGTACTGCTGCGAGTTGTATCGGTCTTGCGAATGGCGTCTTGCCCGCTTCCTCTATGGCTTCATCCAATTGTCTTCTACCTCCATCTCTTGGCGTCGTCATCATTTCTCTCATCTCTGCTAGTTCTCTACAGATTTCTTCATTCATAATTTGGTCTGCGTCATGCTTCATGGGTATTTTTAATCTGGCTTATCTTACTCTGTTGTCATGTCTATTTTGATGGACAACCTCTTGTATTTCTCGTTCTTCAGCTTATTCCCTTCTTCTTCTTCGCATATCCCTCTCATGCCTTGCACGGACTTGTGTATCGTAGCTTCTTTCCTCTTCCTCTTCGCGCTCTCGTTGATTTCGCAACATTTCTCTACCATGTAATATCATTCTCCCTTGCTCCTCATCTGTCTCATCATCTTGGTCATGATGTGTGCGATAACGTTCGCCTTGTTGTTCACGCCTATTGTCTCTGCGACCTTCTTGCATGCGGTAATTGTCTCCCTGTGGTATGTACCAATTATCACCTAGTTATTGTTCTATGCGATGTCCACCGCATTGGTCCTGTATCTTATCATCTACCTAAAAATTTTCAACATAACAGTTGCTCTTGTCTAGTATCTCTGAGACTCGTCTGTCTACGTCTTGACATACTCCTAGTTTTTCTTGACCTTGAGCTTGCACGTGTGGTACTTCGTGACCTTTGCTCTTGTAATCTGATATTCTCTTCTCTTAATTCATTATTCTGACGCGTCAAATTCATACGTTCTTCTTCTTTTCTTCTCCTTTCTGTGATCAATCTTTGTCGGAGTTCTTCAATGGTCATAATCTCTTCATTTGCTATTACTGATCCTCCATCCCCTGTTCTTTGTTCATCCTCTTCTGTTGAATCTGTATTCGCGGTGTGAACACTTACTCTATCGTAATCGATAGTGTCATTCTGCACTTGTTCACGTGGATCTGAGTTTGGACTTGTTTTCCTCGGTTATTTCTTTCTCCCATTCTTGATGATTCTACAACTTCGCTTCTTCTTCTCCCAGCAATTCTTCTGCTCCTCCTAGCTGGTATTGATTGTTCTCCTATAGGTGCTTGTCTCGCCATTTGTTTCGTCTCGTAACAATAAAGGAAAATTTATTTTTTAAAGTACTGAAAACTTAACCTACAAAGATTGTTTTTCTGAGACTTAAACTTTTGGCTGAACTTTTTTAGATCTAAACTTCTAAAACTTTCAAAGATTCTTAACAGAGCGATGAGAAACTATTAAAAATTGTAAGCTCAATTTCTAAAGAAATCCACCAACATGGTATATTATCCGAACTGTTTCCTAGCGCCAAAATGTAGTTGCAGGAAATCCTACAACCACACCCTTAGTGAAATCTATAGAATAATATAGGTGAACTCCATAAAAATCATAAGAACTTTTATTGAAATCTTTAAATCTAATACAAAGCTATGAATAAAACTTTAACTTGGGAAGCAAATAAACTTTCACTCTCCTAAATATTTTGTCTAAAACTCTCAAAAAGATCTCTCCCTCAATACAAGGTCGCTCGGCTCCTTATATAGGAGTTTACATAGTGAACGACAGCTAATAAAGCCCCTAATTTCATATCTGACGTGCGTCAATATCGCGTAGACTTTATCATTGATGCACGATTTCTTTACTTTCGCATGACTCTTCACACTTTACTCGTGATTTTGGTGACGTCATCTGATGCATCATTCTAGATAAGTTGTATGCGATCGTTTTCGCTCAATCTTGGTGATTGTCATTTCGCATATCTGATAGGTGTGCGGTATTTTGTACCCACAGTTCTTGAAAAGATCTTTTTTTTATAATACTTTTATTTATTTATAAATATAGAAGTAAGTTTATTTATTTAGGCCTTTCTAGGAAATTAGTTCTTTCACAGATGTTCATATTCTCCGTAGAGAAGTATCTAATTCTCCTAGATCGCACTTCCTTAATAAGTCTATCTTCAAAGTCCACAAACTTTATAGTTTTAAACATAAAGGAAACCGAATTACAACTATTGTTAGGACACATAATGTTCTAGAGTTTGTTATGTATAGTATGTCTTGTATTATAAGTTATGTATATGTGCACGACAAGTCTTTTAAAGTCTGTATATATACATGTTCCAGTTGTACGTTCTTTATTCATTGAAATCAATAATAGAACAATTATTTTAAACCTCCTTTGTTCTTCTATAAACCACTTATGTTCTTCTCTATACCTAAACAATATCAAATCTTGACTTCGTATCATCCTTGTTCGATTCTCCATGTCTTCCGCATCTACTCAAGATTCAACTGTTTCAACTGTTCTCAGTTCTTCTCAATAAATGATGGATTCATCTCTTTTCTCTCAACCTCATCATATCATTACTGTCAAACTTGATGACACAAATTATTCTCTTTGGCATGCTCAGTTCTTACCATATCTTCAAGGTTATGAACTTGATGGTTTTGTTAATGGTGAAAAACCTTTTTCCCCCTTCAACTCTTGCGAATACGTCAAAGCCTAACCCTGATTTTGTTTCCTGGAAGAAACAAGACCATATATTACTTGGATGGGTTTTACCCTCTTTAAACCATGTTGTGTTAAGACATGTTCATCGTCTCACAACCTCCCGTGAAGTTTGGACTTCTCTTGAATCTATGTTTGTGTCTAAGTCCGCTGCTCATATTCACCATCTCCAATGTGAACTTCATGCCTTGAAGAAAGGACCTCTTTCTATGAAAGCCTATATAGATCGTGCTCGTGATATTGTTGATAGTCTTGCTGCTACTGATACTACTATTACAACTACTGAGTTACGCCATTGCATTCTTGCTGGCTTATATCCATTGTACGATCACATTGTTACGTCTCTTACCATGTCCATGGAAGCTATGACCATTGAAGGCTTCATTACTTATCTACTCACCTTTGAATTACGAATAAAACAACAAAACAGGTCTTTGAATTCTCAACCTGTTGATAATGTTGCATCTTCTGCAAGATCTTTAGCGTACAACCCTACTTCTCAACAACATCCTGGAACTGGACAACAAACTGGTGGTGGTACTCGTCAATTACTTCCTTGTCAACTATGTGATAAGGCTGGTCACCCTGCTCATCTCTGTTGAAAAAGGTTCGACTGTACTTTCCGTCCTCAACCACCTCGTCGTTAATCAACTTCACCTGCTCAGTCTTCCTCAGCACCTCGTGCCTATATAGCTTAGGCACCGAGATAAACTTCTCCTACTCATTGGGTTCCATACAGTGGAGCAACTGATTATATCACTAATGATCTTTCTCGCCTACATATATCTTCAGAATACAATGGTCCCGATCAAGTTAAACTGGATAATGGCACTTCTATCCCAATTTCTCATGTTGGTTCATCGATTCTAGGCACTCCGGATCGTAAGTTACATATTCACAATCTGATTTATACTCCTCAAATTTCACACAATTTGTTGTCCGTATCTCGGCTTACAACTGATAATAATGTTTTATTTGAGTTTCACCCTGATTTCTGTCTTGTGGAGGATCGATGTACGGGGAAGGTTCTTCTACGCGGCTATAGGAAAGGAGGTCTCTATGAACTTGATGCATCTTCGATTTCTCCAACAACGTGTATTGGTGAACGTACCAGTCTCCATAATTGGCACTCTAGACTAGGACATCCCATGATGCGTATTGTGCGTCATGTTATTTATAAATTTTCTTTATCTGTTTCTAATAATACTATAACTTTTTGCTCTTCCTGTCATGAGCATAGAAGCCATAAATTGTATTTTTCTTCTAGTACAACTCATTATTTGAACCCTTTATATTTAATTATTTTTGATGTCTGGGGTCCTTCTCATGTTTTGTCTAATGAAGGATATCGTTACTATATTATTTTCATTGATGCGCATAGTCGCTTTACTTGGATGTTTCCTATGTCTCACAAATCAGAAGTTTACTCTATTTTTCTCCTGTTCCAAAAACATGTTGAAAACCTTTTTAACCGGAAAATTAAAATCTTCCAGTCTGATAATACTACTGAGTATCGTAAACTTACTCCTTATCTTCAGCAACATGGTATTTTTCATCGATTTTCGTGTCCTCATACGTCTGAACAGAATGGTCTAGTCGAAAGGCGTCATCGTCATATTTGTAAAACTGGTCTTACTTTGTTATCTATGGCTTCTGTTCCTTCATCTTACTGGTATGATGCCTTTTTTACAACATCTTACTTAATGAATCATTTTCCATCTTCTGCTTGCCGAAATATCCCCTTATGAAGCTTTTTTTGGTACATCACCTGATTATAATGCATTACATGTCTTTGGGTGCTTGTGTTATCCTCATCTTCTTCCATATCGATCTCATAAGATAGAGCCATTATTTTCTATTTGTGTTTTTCTAGGATATAGTTCATCACATAAAGGATATAAATGTCTTCATATCCCTACTGGTCGCATCTATGTTAGTCGTCATGTTGTGTTCAATAATATTGTCTTTCCTTTTGCTGCGCCGTCAACATCATCTCCTTTATCTAATGATCAGGTACTATCTCCTTCACTAAATATATTGCCAATTTCTGTATATTCTTCTGGTGATAATATTGTAACGTATCAATCCTCTTCTGGTAATATTGTACTGCACCAATCATCTTCGACTGATACATAGTTTTCCTCACCAACTATTACTTCTCAAGTATGACCGGAACATTCTCAGGATTTAGCATCACCTGTTTCAACTTCATCGTCTATTCAAGAAGATATCTTTAGGGCTTCAAGTGTCCCAATAGATACGGCTTCTGCTCCTACTACAACTAATACAGGTGCACATGCAACATCTGCTCCTTATGTTTCTTCTGGACATCCTATGATTACTTGAGCTAAGGATGGGATTTATAAACCAAATTCTAAATATGCTCTTATAGCTTATTTTGAGCCAACATGTTACTTACAAGCTCAAACATATCCAAATTGGCGTCAAGCAACGGATAATGAATACAATGCGTTAATTCAAAACGGTACGTGGATTTGGGTACCTTATCATTCGTCCATGAATCTTATTGAGTGCAAGTGGGTTTTTCGTATTAAAAATAAAGTTGATGGCACTATGGAACGCCATAAGGCTCGGTTAGTTGCTAAAGGATACAACCAACAAGAAGGTGTTGATTATAGTGAAACTTATAGTCCCGTTGTCAAACCTTATACTATTTGTATTATACTTACTTTAGCACTTTCTAATAATTGGTCGATTAATCAGTTTGATGTTCAGAATGCTTTTCTACACGACAATCTTGAAGAGGAAGTTTATATGAAATAACCCTTAGGGTACACTGATCCTAATTTTCCTACACATGTTTGTAAGCTACAACGCTCTCTCCACATGCATGGTACCATAGACTCGGTACATTCTTATTGCAGAATGGGTTTATTACTTCCAAGTGTGACTCATCTCTATTTCTTTGATGTGATGACACTTGTATTGTTTTATTACTGGTTTAAGTTGACGATATTATTCTCACTGGTCCCAGTATCACATGCAATGATGCAATATGTACTTCTTTACAAACTGAGTTTGAAATTAAAGATCTTGGTCCACTCTCCTATTTTATAGGTATTGAAACCACATGTACTTCTTCAGGATTATTCCTTACACAAAGAAGATATGTTCACGATCTTCTTGTACGAGTAAAAATGGATGGTGTAAAACCAATTCAAACTCCACTTAGTACAACTGGAGACATGTCATCTGATCGTAGCACTTTCCTCACTGATGATACAGAATATCGCAGTATTATTGGTGCCCTACAGTATCTAATGTTTACTCGTCCTGATTTAGCATATGATGTTAACAAAGTCTGTCAATTCATGCATAACCCAACAGAACATTATTGGGGTTTGGTTAAACGTATATTACGTTATTTGAAACAAACTTCTACGTTTGGGATACATCTTAAACCAACAAACAATATACAATTATCCTTCACTACTTATACAGATTCTGACTGGGCTGGTTCGTTAGATGATCGTCATTCTACAAGTGTTTATTGTATTTTCTTGGGTGGTAATCTTATCTCCTGGAGTGCTCGTAAACAAAAGACAGTATCTCGTTCTAGTACTGAAGTTGTATATCGAGGTCTTGCGATTGTTACTGCTGAGATCATGTGGATTCAATCTATTCTTTCAGAGTTGCACGTATCCACTAAATCTCCTCCTGTCTTATGATGATATTGGAGCAACTTATCTTACTGTTAATCCTGTTTTTCATGCTCGAACAAAACACATAGAGATAGATTATCATTTTGTTCGTGATTAAGTTGCTTCTAAAGAGTTGGATGTTCGATTTATTTCTTTTAAAGATCAAATAGCAGACATATTCACTAAACCTTTATCTAAAGACTGATTTAATCTTCTACGTTTCAAGCTGACGGTTCAAGATGACCCGTTGCTCTTGCGGGAGGGTGTTAGGAATAGAATGCTCTGGAGTTTGTTATATATAGTATGTCTTGTATTCTAAGTTATGTATACGTGCACGGCAAGTCTTTTAGAGTCTGTATATATACCTATTCCAATTGTACGTTCTCTATTCATTGAAATCAATAATAGAACAATTATTCTAAACCTCTTTTGTTCTTCTCTAAACCTCTTCTGTTCTTCTCTATACCTAAACAAAATTAAATCTTGACTACTATTAAAAGAAAATTTGCATCTATGATGCTAGTATGAGATCTCCAAGGCTGGTCTTCAGGATTAGCTTCTCCATTTATAATCTTCACTAACGTTTGACAGTCACTGATAAAGCAACAATTGTTGAGATTTAAATCCTTCATCCATCTAAGAGCCTCAATTCTTGCTTTATCTTCATCTTCTAAGTCGCAAGAGGCCCAATTCTGCCTACTCGATAATGTTTCATGATTCATGTGTTATCCAGTATTGAAATCACATAGCCCATGGTAAAGTCATCTTTCAAGAAGGATGCATCAAAATGAATAAACCAATCAAAGACTCTATTGTCCTTTATATAAGTAACATTGTACATATTTCTGACAGATATATAGTTATGCCTAACTAAAGTATTCATGGATATAACATTATTCTTGTGGTAAACTTTAATAAAATCGATTAACTTCTGAGGCACTGGCAAAACATTATCAAAATTCACACTATTTATGAATTTCCAAATAGGTATGGACGTAACAAACTCAGTGCAATTCGTTTTCCACAATGGTTGGTTAACGCTGAATGCAAACCCTACTCATGTTATTATCATACCTAAAGAGCCGGGGGGCGGACGTGATTGAGAAATTTCGTCCGATTGCCCTCAGCAACTTTCACTTCAAAATAATTGGCAAAATCTTAGTAAAATGGATGAGCCCAATTGCTTCAAATATCATCTCGCCTCATCAGCGTGCTTTTCAGAAGGACAGAAGCATTTTCGACTACATTGGTACCACGTCGGAGGCGAATAAGTGGTAATTGAACTTTTGTCCCTCCTTTTGATGGGTCTTCATAAATATCCCTAACAAACTTTACAAATGTCCCTGATGGCATAATTGAAATTTTGTTTAAAAAAATTATTTTGATGATTTCCATTTTTAGCCCTATGTGTTTATAATTCATCTTCTTCTTCAATTCTGAGAAGAAACTTCATTCTTCTTCTCTATCGTCGCCACCACAAACCAGCTCCGTCGCATCTCCATCGTTCCCACCACCACCACTCTAATACAATATTCTGAATAAGACGAGACACATAGACTTATAACTTATCTCTTTAATATCAGATCTGTAATCTCTGATTATATGTATCTTTCAGCTTTAAGAGATTCTAATATTATCAATATCAAGATTATTCATACAAAGAATTAATCCAATTAAATTATGCATCAGCTTTAAAGGATTTTAACATCATCATCATTAAGATTATTCTTACAAAATTCTACATAAATCCAATCAATACAATGGAAAACAATATTACAGGGGATTGTCAAAGATCTGGCTGTATTTACCTGTTTAGCAAGAGTACAAGCACGATCAGGAGAGTTCAAGATCTCGTAATAGAAGACAGAGAATTTAAGAGCAAGTCCTAGTCGGATCGGGTGAGTTGGTGCCAACTTAGTCATGGCAATATCCTGTATCAACAAATCAAATCAAAACAACATCAACGATTCAACAAATCACAATCAAAAACATCAAAACAAAACAATAAATAAATAAAATAAAAATATACCTGAGCAGATTTGTAAGCAGAGAGTGTAGATTCAGCAGCTTCTTTGCGTTCAGGACCGGTTTTAAACTCAGCAAGATAACGATGATAATCACCCTTCATCTTCAAATAAAAGACCTTAGAATCACCAGCAGAAGCAGATGGAATCAATGTAGAATCGAGCAATTTCAAAATACCATCACGGATACCAGTTAATTCAGTCTCAATCTTAGATCTGTAATCTCTGATGATATTGACATGATCTTCATTACCACGGCTCTCTTCTTTCTGTTCAATAGATGATATGATTCTCCATGATGCTCTTCTAGCACCAATAACATTCTTATATGCTACTGATAATAAATTTCTTTCTTCGACTGTGAGTTCTACTGATAATAGTGTTAATTTATAATTGACTTGTTGTTACTTTGATACTGATGTTAGCTTGTTATACCATGTGCAGATTTGAAACGAAAAGGCTAGAAGATATCTAAGTAATATTAGGAAGAAAACACCAGTCCCTTTCTCGCAGAAGTTTCCTGATGCAGATCCGCTGGCTCTTCAATTACTTGAGCGGTTACTCGCTTTTGATCCGAAAGATCATCCATCAGCTGAATATGTAATCAATAAATGTTGCAGTTCACTTTAGCAAATAAATCATATGTGTAATTCAGGAAGAGGATCTACTTTAGCTGAAGCAGGCAGTGATATTGGATTAACTATGGTTGGTGATCCAACTGCAATGGATAAATATCCACTGTTGATCCAAATGAGATTGGTTTTGAAGTTGGTATTGGAGCTGTTGGTGTTTATGAAGCTACAAGTAATGAAATATGGTGGTTATCTGGGTTGAAGCAAGCAGTGATATTGGATCAACTATGGTTGTTGATCCATATATTTTGGATCAACTATGGTTGTTGATCCATCTATATGGGATCAAACACTGTTGTTGATCCTTTGAACTCATGTTTTGTAGTTTAAATCATGTAAATTTGTTCTAATGTTGAACTTGTGGTGCAATGGTAGCATGACTGACTCCATGTCAGATGATGCGTGTTCGACTCACGCCAAGTTCACTCCATTTTACATGGATAAACTATCATTATTGATCCAATTTTACATGGATCAACTTCCATTGTTGATCCACTAAAATTGGATCAACTTCTACTGTTGATCCTTTTTTCTTGGATAAACTAGATAAACTTCTCGTTGATGGTTTTGTTGGTGGATCTCAAACTGCGGTGATGAAGTGGTAGCATTTTTCCATCAGCATGGATAAACATCCATTGTTGATCCAACTGCAATGGATAAATTTCTATTGTTGATCCAACTGCAATGGATAAACATCCATTGTTTGATCCAACTGAAATGGATCAACTACTTTTTGTTGATACAAAAAAATTTGAACCACCGGCGGCGGTGACGGTGGTGGCGGCGATGAATTCGTGGTGGTGGCGGCGACAGACTAGTGGTGGTGTAATGGTGGTGGTAAAGGAGTGGTGGTGGAAAATTAGTGGTGTTGGCGGTTGGTAGGTGGTGGTTGTTGAACGGTGGTGGTGGTGGAATGGTAGTTGAATGTTGGTGGTGGTGGTGCTAGTGGTGGTGGTGAAGTGGTAGAGGAAGAAAATTGTTATATTTTGAAAAAAAAGAAAAATATTATATGAGTGAGGGTATTAAGGTAATCTAATATTAAATGGATAAAGTTATAAAAAAGGAGGGACATATTTATTGTTGCATAAGGATATATTTGTAGGAGGTTAAAAGTAGGGACATATAATTAATATACCCGGCGAATAACATGATAGACTACAAGTGCTTTGGAGGTAACATTGCACTTAAATTCGATATCAGAAAAGCGTTTGATACTCTTAACTGGAACTTTCTCATTCGGTCTCTTCAAGAATATGGGTTCTGTGACATGGTTGTAGGGTGGATTAGTTCCATCTTGCACTCTACGAGATTGTCCATTGTGATTAACAGTAAAGTGATGGGTTACTTCAGTTGTAACAGAGGGGTGCGTCAGGGATATCCCCTGTCTCCTATCCTTTTCTGTTTGGCGGAAGATGTGCTTAGAAATGCTATTGAAAATGCTTTCTTTTTTTTGATAAACGAACTCTTCATTAAGAAAGAAAAAAAGAAGGAGGGGGGCAGAGTCTTACCTCGGAGAACAAGGAGAAAGGGAAAAAACGAGAACGGAAAGCAAAACAAACCAAGCTAAAGCCACAAATTACAAAACAAATTACATATTGCAAAACCGATATAAAGGGAGAACCGAGTTGTCAATGTAACAGTTTCGCTTTATAAAAGGCGGCGCATTTAACCACCAACAAGAACCCAACGTCGCTCCATGCTTAGCCAGCCTATCTGCCACCGAGTTACCTTCCCGGTAGATATGAGTACAAACCAGCTGAATGGAGTTAGCATACACCAAACAGTTGTTCCAGTGAGTAGAAATGTTCCACAGAACCAAATGAGGCTTTTTAATAGCCTGTAGAACAAATATAGAGTCACATTCTAGCCAAAGTCTACGGATACCCCTCGAACACGCCAAACGCAGTGCATAAATTGAAAATGCTTTCAGGCAGGGGTTGATTCATCGCATCTCTTCTCCTAGAGGTACCGCATTTCCTTCGCATGTGATGTATGCGGATGACATCATGGTGTTTTATAGAGGAACGAAAAGAGATGTCAGGGCAGTTATGCAAATCTTTGAGATGTATGGTCAGAAATCAGGGCAAATTATCAGTGCGGCAAAGTGCACAATTTTTTCGAGTACTCATTCCCATAATAGAATCTCAATGATTGCTGCTTCTTATAACATTCCAATGGGAACTCTTCCGTTCAACTATCTAGGTGTTCCTATATTTTGAGGTAGGCCAAAAGCAATTCATCTTCAATCAATCTTAGATAGAATAAAGCTTAATTTTTCTACCTGGAAAGGTAATTCGTTATCGATGATGGGAAGAGTAGAGATGGTTAAGTCTGTAATAGCTAACTCTGCCCTGTACAGTTTCCATGTTTATAAATGGCCTAGCTCTTGCAACGGTCTCTGGAAAGATGGATCAGGAACTTTGTTTGGTCGGGAGATATCAATAGTAGATATCAAAATTCGGTAGCTTGGGACAAGGTTTGTCTTCCGGTGAATAAAGGGGGGATGGGAATTAAGTCCATGAAGAGTTTGAATGATGTTGCTTTAATGAAAATGACTTGGAAACTTATGCAGGATCATTCGGTCTTTGCAAACTTCGCAAGGGTTCGCTTTGTTGTAGCGGGTTATAAAAAATCTTCTATATGGCATGGCTTCAAAGAACAGTGGATAATCATCAAAGAAAATACGATTTGGCTGGTGGGTAATGGAAACAAAATCGACTTCTATAATGACATCTGGTGTATTGGAATGGACATTTCGATTGCAGATTATCTGGAGCTAGACAACTCAAACTTGCACAACTGGGTGTGTAGGGACAGAATATCGCAAGATATTGAGTTACGAACATAGTAACAAATACAAGATAGAAGTGTCGCAAGATAATGCGATAATAGAAGAAACACGGGAAAAGTGTGAAGAGATTACGAATATAGAATAAACTTACGAATAGAAGTCGCGATACTTCGCAAGATATATACAGTTGTACAGACTTCACTATAAATAGTAGTTCAAATGTTAAATTGGAGGGGTTCTTTTAAGTGAGTATTAGAAAAGGTCTTAGGAGAGAGAACAGAGAAAGTTGTAACTGTTCTAAGTTCCATTAACATACTTCTTTGTAATCAGTTGAGAATATTAATCAGTAAATTGTCATTTTTCATCAAGAACTTCTTAAAGTTTTATGAATTCTACTAAGGGTGTAGTTGTAGGATTTCCTGCAACTACATAATTGGCGCTAGAAACAGGGAGGAAATAAAGAGAAGCAAACGTAATAGAGATAATTAAAGAATTTTGCATCATAGAAATGGCTGGAAGAAGAAATATATCAGAACCATTGACTGCAGTAAGAAGAAGTGTAAGACTCGCAGGTGGAGAAGCAAACGTAACAGGAGAACCTAGTAGGAGAAGGAGCAATCGAAGAAATCAAACTCAACAAACAGTAACTCAAGGAAGAGCAATAGATCATGATCGAGTAAGTGTACACACTTGGAGAACTGATACACCAGTAGAAGCATATAGAGAACCGCAAATCAGAGAAAATGGGAGATTGATGGGAGGAACAATCCATGAAAGAGAAATGGAGGCATTAGAAACATTGAGACAAGAAGTTCAGGAAGAACGAAGGTTTGAAGCTGAAGAAGGTGCAAATCTAACAAGACAGAATCAAGAATTGAGGAGGGAAAATGAGATGTTACAAAGGAGGAGATATCAAAGTGCTGCGAGATCAAGTGTTAGACCAGAGAGAGAAGAATGAAATTCACCAACAATCAATAGTGAAAGCGTTATGCAAGGAAAAACACAGAATCTGGTTGAAAGAAATTGAGAGAATCGCTTTATTTTAGTACCGAACAACGAACAAAATGTGGAAAATTTACGAACAGAACCATTTCCAAGAGAAAATAACCAGAATGGCGAAGAAAATCGAGAGGAAGAGCAGCAACTTGTGGAAGAAACTGAGAGGCAACAAGCAATGCATCAAAACAATTACGAGGATGGAGTAAGAAGACATGAACAGGTTCGCAACAATCAAGATGTTGAGTATGGTAGAATTCAGAGGAGAGTTGGAAATCAACGAACATAAATAGTAAGGAATGAACCAAATCTTCAAAACAGAATTCAGGCAAATCAGGGAGAGGTAAATCGCAAAAGGAGGAGAAATGAAGAAGAAGAAATTCCTGATATTCACATGAGAAGGATGAGGAGAATAGAAATAGAAGAACAAGAATTTCAAGATGCTCTGCAACAAAACAATTGTGACAATCTAGAAAGAAGATATTTGCAAAATTGTGCAAATGGAAACATTAATGAAGAGTATGATAGAATGCGAAGGATCGCAAGAGAAGAAATGCAAGAACGTAGAAGAAGAGAGGCTGCGTTGAAGAGACCAATGGATGAGAATTTTGAGGCAAATGAACGGATCTTTCGAGAATTAGCGGAAATGAGAGGAATGATAAACAGTAGAGGAGGAGGAGATAGAAGACAATTAGATGAAGCAATAGAAGAAGCTGCGAGGACTCCTTTCTCTAGAGAAGTACAATTGGGAGGGATTCCACCAAAATGAAATCTGCCTACATTAACCAGCATCTTTGACGGGACTTCATGTGCTATACAGCACACTAAAGCGTATATAAGATGCATGTTACAATGGGAGAATCACGATGATGTATTATGCAAGTATTTCGCATCAAGCTTAACAGGAGAAGCTCTAAAATGGTTTGAAGGACTTCCAAAGAACACTATTACATCATTTAATCATCTACAAGTAACTTTCTTAGGAGCATATATCACGAATCATTCCTCGCGACTTGGTATTGAAGATGTGTTTGGTTTAAAGCAAAGAATTGGCGAAAGTTTGAAGCATTTGGTAAGAAAATGGAAAACTATGTGCAGTGATATGGCAGGGCGTGTGGACGAGAGGTACCTGATTTTGTCTTTCGTAAATGCGATGTTCGCAACTGAGCAATTATATGTTCAAATCTTCAGAATAAAGAATTCCATTATGATGACAGAGTTGCGAGAATTGCAAGAGGAGTATATTACATTAGAGTAAAAGCAAAACAATATGGAGTCATATCCAGTGACAAACACCAACACTCAAGATACAGGAGCAAACTTACTTCCTAAAATAGTCAATATCGTAGCAGGTACCTCGCAGACATCCTCGCAAACATCTTCGCAGATATCAGAAGAGAAGAAAATTGGCAATGGTCAACCAAAAATGGTAGCAAGGATCAAGAAGAGTATGATAGAGAAAGGAATTTCTATAGCCGAGGAGGAAATAACCAGATCCCAAGATTAGATCAGCAACAGGAAAATTATGGAGGACAAAGGCAGAACTATTTTGGACAAGGGAATCATAGACAAAACTATAACAATGGACAGGGAGGTCCAAGAATGATAAGAGAGGAAATAAAGATGCCACATTTGAATACAAGTGTAGAAAAGATATGGCAAGCAATCATCTTGATGGAAAATATACCAACACCATGGAATATGGGAAAAGAACCACCAATGGATCCAAGAAGTCATGAATTTTGCTTGTACCATCACTTTCATGGACATTCTACAAATAATTGCAATAATATCAAAAGGATTATCTTGCGAATGATCGATCAAGGTAAATTGGACCACTTTTTACTCAAGCAAGCACAGTCGCAACAATTACCACAGGCTCCAGTGATAACTCGCATGGTAAACACAATACAAGAAAATGGAAAGGAAACCTTACACATAGAAGTGGGACCAAAAGCAAGGAATGTTTTCTGCAATTCTATCGTTCACTCATATAAAACCATAGAATATTTTCATGATAATGTGTTAAGCAGGGTATATGCGAGAGATGGTGAAGGAAGGGAAATAATGAACATCGCAAAGATTTCACGACTTGAAGATTGGCAGAAGCGTGAAATTTATTTTGAAGCCACAGAAATTCCAGAAGGTTGCGAAATACATGATAATCCATTGGTAGTGAGATTAGAAATTTGTCTGAATATGGGAGAAAGTGATGATGATATAGACGAAGAATCATTTGGTCTTAATGGAATCTTAATTGATACGGGAAGTTCTGTCAATATTCTCTTATATCCTACTTACAAAACCATGGGGGGAAAAGACGCAGATCTAATACCTTCTACCTATAGGATTTATGGATTTAATGGAACTGCTAATAAACCTAAAGGAGAAGTAAGCATGCGAATTCCTTTAAGCGGAATGCGAACTGAAATTCTATTTTGCGTTGTTGATGTCGAATCACCATACAATGCTTTGATAGGGAGACCTTGTCTTCATGGGATTCTAGGCGTAGCTTCAACTCTTCATCAATGCATAAAATTTACTCATCCAAAGGGTATTGGATTTATCAAGGGTGATTGGGAAGAAGGGAAGAAATG
Source organism: Papaver bracteatum (assembly GCA_023529315.1). Taxonomy (NCBI): domain Eukaryota; kingdom Viridiplantae; phylum Streptophyta; class Magnoliopsida; order Ranunculales; family Papaveraceae; genus Papaver; species Papaver bracteatum. The sequence goes on from JAJJWX010003325.1 coordinate 1,798,942, forward strand.
TTACGATACAGAAGTAGAAGTTTGCGAAGGAAAAGCTGTTGAAAAGGAAAGTTGGAGAAAAAGAGAAAAGGCTGCGAAAAGAAGCGAAAATTTAATGACTGAGGACTAAGGCATGAAGGAGTAAAGTTACGATGATTTAGCATCCAAGGAATTTACGATGATAGAAAAGGGATATGGTCTGCAAAGAAAAGAGAATGAAGAAAAAAGGTAATGAAACAAAAAGGTAATCAGTATATTTGTTCGCAACGTATAACAAAATGTATTTTGAAAAACACGAAAATGAAATGAGGTATTTCGCAACATGAAAAATTTGTGATGAGTTTTTACGAATAAAAACGATTTATTGCGATCAGCTTTCATTAAAGAAAGACGCAAAAATTTATTTGCGATCAGCTTTCATAAAAGAAAGTCGCAAACTGTGACCAGCTTTCAAAAAAGAAAGAAAGCTGCAAAAATTTTACACAGGAAAACCTTTGTGACGTACACCCTAGTTCGCGAAGCAACATTTCGCAAGAGGCAAAGTCCTAAAGTACGTCATTTAAGGGGGTACCTATAAGCATGGCTCAGGGGAAATGGAACACCACCACGGAACCTGAGTACATGGACATTACGGGGTACATAACCCAAAAACGGGGTACCTATCCGGGTAAGACACTTTGGATTCTCAACCTAATCTTGCGATGTAACATGATTTAGGTTGGGCGACTAAGGCATACTGGCTTTCCCAAGAAGTGTAGAAAACGATCAAGGCGCCGAGGTACACGGTTGAGTCAAGAGTGCCAGATGGATTTGAAGCACATCTGCCATTATTGACAAGTCTTGGAAAATGATGCACTTGGCCCAAAGATACCCCATAGGGTGCAACCTCGTAACTATAAGCCCTATATGCAAAAAGGATAAGAGGTTGCGAACAAAATCTGGTTGTTGGAAAAACCGGATGGGAAGAGATAACCTTGTATGGTCTATGTACGCTTCCTTGAAGGGGCAACCAAGGGTAAGATAAAGGGAAGCACCCTCCATTAGGGAGCTGATACGTGTTATAAGACGCAAATATCACGAGGCTTTTTGTTCGCAAGAACATAAAGGCTTGTCATATTTGTGCAACAATCGTATTTCTGTGAGTAAAAAAAAAACGTATATATATATACTCGCAGAATTAAATACAAAGAAGTTAAGATGAGATCAATAGGTTATTACATGAAAGTGTGATAACGTCTTACGATTTCATCGCAAGACGATAATGTCACAAGGATGTATATTCGCAAGTATATTCAGACTTGTCATATTATCGCAAACACAAAAATATTGTTAAGATAAAGTCAAGGGGTTGAGGCATGCGCGTGCACCAATGTCCTGCGACTTTATCGCAAAAGAGGTGGCAAAGTAAGACCTTTACTTAGGAAGGCATGATAAGACCACAGAAACTAATGAAGTCAATTCCGTCAATATCATTGGAGATTCTTTATATTCCAAACAAGAATATATACCAAGAATTCCTACCAAAAAAGGCAATTTTATTCGCAATCAAGGACGGATATTTCATACTTATTAAAAATGTTGAGGATTGAATACTTCTCATATTACTTCAGGAATTAAATACTTCTTATACTTCTTCAAGGATGTCTCATAATTCTTATACTTCTTCAAGGATGTTTCATAATTCTTATACTTCTTCTAGAATGTTTCATAATTATTCAAGGAGGTTTCATACTTCTTATACTTCAAAGGGGAGATTTCTTATTTACTTCGCAACAACCTGAAACTTTGCAACTTAAACTGAGGCAGATATTCTAATACTTACAACAACAGTTGATCACCTGAAGAGCAATAATAAGGGGAAAGGGAATACTAAGCTAGGTCTTCAAAATATATTATTTCTCTTCATATGATCAAGTTATGCAAATAAGGAGAGCATTCAATTAAAGAAAGATCAAATCATCATCGCAAAATTAAGACATTGATACTAATTATTAAGACATTGATACTAATTAAGTTGCGAAAAGAAATTGCTGGTTGATTAAAAGTTCAGGAAAGAAGAAAAGATTGTACTCAAAAAAACAAGACGAAAAGAACTAAAGAAAATATACAGGAAGGAATAAAGCTACTCTGTGGGAGATTTATCTTCATCAAAATGATCTTCTCTTTCTTTTTCGGAGATGTCATCTTCAACTTCACTATCAGAGATATCCAAATCTGGGGTATCATCAGGGATTTCTTCAGAAAGGAGCATTTGATACTTAGTGAGAGGAATTTGATTGTCTTCACGAATCCCGCGAGTCATCATAGCTCGGAAGCGTTTGATGTTTAAGCCATGGTTGTTTTGAGAAATTTGATGTTGGGACTTTAAATCAGAAATATTCTGATTACGCGTAACAAGAGTAGCTTCCAGCTCTTAATCCTCTTCGTATAATTTTCTTCAGCATTTACAAAGAAAAAGGATAAGTAAGAAATAAGAGAATAAAGAGTAAGGGAGTAAATTAAGGAATTGATTAGCAAATTGTGGAGTTAAAGTGATCAAGATTTGCGAATTTACCTTCTAATTGCTTCTTATCATTACGAAGAGAAGTGACTTCAAGCTCCAGTTGATTATTCTTCTCAAGGAGAGAAGAACTTCCAGTTGAGATACTCGCAGATTGCGCATTATCTTCGCAGCGGGATTTTAATTCTGCGTTATCAATGTTCAAATCATCTATCTTCTGGAGAAGTTTTTCATTCTCAACCTCCATCTTGTTACAACGACTTAAAGTTTTCTTCTCAGCAATTGCATGACGTCTTTCCCAATCTGAAGCAGCTGCACAGCTAACCCTCCTAACCTGAGCAAATAAAAGGGATTAGAAATCAATGAAGTAGGGGAAATTAACAAGGAATAGAAGAGAAACTTACCATACTCCCTAAAGAGTATAATGTAATAGGAGAAAAAAATCTTGAAATTCCATTAAGGGAATTATTGTTGATTACGATGGGAACTTTGCAAGCCTTCGCAATATGCCTATGAGCATTCGCAGTAGAAGAGTTTCCTAATCCACGAGAAGAGTTTAGAAAAGCCTCAGACAATCGAGTCATTGCATACTCAAAAGTTTCCACATTGCTTTAGTCTTCATCTTCTTCTTCATCATCATCATTCCTCCTATCAGAGTCAGTATCAGAATTAGAACTAAGATCCTTCTCAAAAAGTCTATCATCTTTATCACTTTGTTCTTCGTCAATATCCTTGCTAGAGGAGATCACATTGGAGTAAGCACTGGGTGGGATTCTCTTCCTCTTCTTCGCAGAAACAATATCTTCAAGTTTCCCTTTGTCTTTGCGAAGAACATCTTCTTTATTACCAGAAATCTTGGTGTTCTTCGCAAAGCGAAGTGTTTTTTTTCTTGAAGTTAGCACTTCAGAAGAAGTTGAATTCTTATTCCCACTCATAATAGCCCCAGGGAAGTCAGGAAGAACCTACAAATTCAAATAAAGATAAGAAACAGAGGCAACAATATATTATTTAAAACACATATAAGAATGTTTCTTACCTCATTTGAAAACAATTGGTTAGCCTCGCGAGTACTAGATTTCCCAGTTTTAAGGTAACTCTCCTTAAGTTCATTCACCTGACAAATATTGCAAAAGTATTAGTAAAAGAAGAAAAATAACAAGAAGATAAGAAGATGGAGATACATACATCTTTATCTCTACTAGGCCAAGAAAAGCCCAAGGTTGATAGTTACGATCATGAAGATTCGCAGGAAGATCTACGATCCCAGAGATGTAAGAACCCGATAATGCTAGAGGATAATTGTACCAATCTTCATCATGACAATGGCGAGGGGTTCGATTATTTCCAGAAGCATAATCAATATCATGCATAAGAATATCAGCTTCTGCGACATCAGTTTTACGATGAAGACGAACACCCCAACGCTTATCTTCCCTCTTCGTAGGAATTAATGTGTAATTTTTAAAGAAATTCTTGACTGTGTAATTTGCAGCGATAATCTCTACATCTCTAAATACAGGTCTCCTAAGTTCAATTGGGTATAAAGGTTTTCCAGTAGCAGCACGGTTTGCGAACTCAACCAGAATGCGAATGCAATCCCCAGTCAATTGATAAATGGCTCGTAAGAAATTTGGGTGAGAAATAATCTCATAGAATAAAGGAAGATTGACATCATAAAGAGGAAGAGGAAGACCTGTGAGTATTTGGCCTCGTGAGACTAAAACTACCTGATCATCCCAATGGAGATCAGTAAATAGTTCCATACAGAGATAGGATTTATTGGTATGACCATCAATCTCAGAAAGAACGAGATTTCTATCAGCAAGCTCTGCATTAAGTTGTTCCAAAATTTTCTTCTTCGGAGCCATTAGATGAAGGATAGAAAACAGAGAAGAAAAGAAATAAAAAAGACAAGAAATAGCAGTAGAAGAAAGAAGGAAGAAATTGCAGAAGCAGACGTAGTGAGGAAGATGAAAAAGATAAAAGAATAAAAGGAGGAATTAAAGATAGTATTTATAAAGAAAAGAGTTTGATAAAGATAAAAATTCATAAATGCGATTAGACGTGAGTGGTTAAGAAGGACGGTTACGAAAAAACGTTTCGAAGATTTAATGGAAGAGAAAACACGTGTTGCGAACATAACATGTGATGATAACTATATTAAATTTGCGATAATAATGATTCTCATGACATTTCTTCTTCGCAGAACTGACATGAGAATAGGCAAGATGTAGGGACAGAATATCGTAAGATATTGAGTTACGAACATAGTAACAAATACAAGAGAGAAGTGTCGCAAGATAATGCGATAATAGAAGAAACATGGAAAAGTGTGAAGAGATTACGAATATAAAATAAACTTACAAATAGAAGTCGCGATACTTCGCAAGCTATATACAGTTGTACAGACTTCACTATAAATAGTAGTTCAAATGTTAAATTGGAGAGGTTCTTTAAGTGAGTATTAGAAAAGGTCTTAGGAGAGAGAACAGAGAAAGTTGTAACTGTTCTAAGTTCCATTAACATACTTCTTTGTAATCAGTTGAGAATCTTAATCAGTAAATTGTCATTTTTCATCAAGAACTTCTTAAAGTTTTATGAATTCTACTGAGGGTGTAGTTGTAGGATTTCCTGCAACTACAGGGTGAGTGACTTTCTGGTGGATGGGAAGTGGTTTATACCTTCTTACATGCCGGAGCTGGAAGGGTTTATCCAACAGCTGATCTATGAAACACCTTTCGCGAGCCATATGGAGGACAAGCAGGTGTGGAAAGGTTCTGATCCAGGAGACATTACTACGAAGAATGCCTTTGACTTTCACAGGGAAAAAGAGGTAGAGCAGGTGGATTTCAGAGAGTTATGGTCCATAAAGATACCCCCGCGTCGCGCCTGCACGGTGTGGAAAGTTCTGCATAATAGAATTCCTACGGATGATAATGTCAGATTCTATGGTGGAGACACTATTAACTGCTGCAACCTGTGCCGAACTCCGCGTTGTGAAGAAACTAAGAATCACTTATTTTTTGATTGAACCTTTACTAGTTCGATCTGGAACTGGATTATGTGTCTATTTAGCCATATTATGGACTGCTCGAGTATGCAATCGATATTCTCTTCTATAAGACGCTTTACTAGCTGTTCTCAGACTAAAAACCTTCTTTGGATTGCAGAGGATAGCAGTTTTTGGATTATTTGGTACTACCGTAACAATATAAGGTTCGAACACAGGGAGATCTCTCATAATCAGGCTATTAGTAAATTGGAGGATCTAATCAGGGAGTCAGGTAGAAACAGTGGTGGATACTCGTACTATACTTCTGCAGACAAGCAAATCCTGGAAGCATTAGGCATCAGAAGGATCCCTCCGAATATGCCTAGGGCGATAATGGTTAAATGGAAAGCTCCGGCTACGGGTTGGCAGAAGGCCAATATGGATGGATGCTCTATTGGTAACCCTGGTCAGTCGGGTTGTGGTGTAGTTTTCCGCGACTCTTTCGGTCGGGTGCAGGGTTGTTTAGCGCAGAACTTGGGAATATCTAATGTGAAAAATACTAGAACCCCCCTACTATATGGGTTCAACATTTAAAAGCCCCACAAAATGGATCATTAATTGTCAACTCCATAATTTAGGAAAATGATATTGCTAGGCCCAAAAAATCAAATTTTCTTCAGATCTGACACATAATTAATTATTATGAATTTTAATAATACCAAGACTACCCTTTAGTATTTATACAAGAGGAATATCACAAGATATTTTCAATTTCATTTTCATTTTCTCTCTCTTCTCCTTTCATTTTCTCTTTCAGCTCCGGCGGAAAAACCCTGAAAACTTCTTCGTCGTCTCCAAATTTCACCGATCTTCATTTTTTTCATCGATTTCATCTCCGTAATCTCATATTTTGAAACTAGTCATCGATTTATCATCATTTTAACCTCATATTCAGTGAAAATACTATGAAATTAACTCATGCGATTTCTGCTATTCTCAGAGGTGATTCAAACTTAAAACCTCTAGTTCGAGTATTTAGATAGAAGAGATGCTTGTAAATCACAAGATCTGCTTCGATTACTTGTTTTCGACTCTGTTTCATCTCAATATGCTGTGTTAGAAACTCAGTTGAATGAGAAAGTGTTCAATGGCGATATTCGTAAAGGATCCGTTGTTCAATTGATTGACTACATGTGTAATATTAGGTTAGGTTTTCATTCGTTCATCTAGTTTGTTTTCTAAAGAATTTGAATCGATTTTAAGCTGATTCGAAGCTGCATCAGGTTAGATTTTCGCCATTCTTACTTCACTTAGTTCGATTAGGTTTTGATTTTTTTTTGATTGATTCTATTCAGATATGTGAATTCATCCGGGATTTTTAAGATCAGAGGAAGTGAGAAGATTGTTAACTCAATGGCGGAGGCAGTTGTTGTTTCATCACCGGCACCGACAGGCATTAAGAATGAAGGTGTGATTATTTTCATGAATCAATATATTTTGCATCTAGGTATGTGTTGATTATTGTTGTTATTGATGATGCTGTTGTTGAAGTTCCATTTGTTGGATTTTTATTTTGATTTGTGCTAAGATTAGGAATAAATTCTTCTTCTCTCTATATGATCTTCAGTGTTGAATATAGTTCACTGGTATGTATCTAGATTATAGAACCACAGGTTGGCTTCCATTTGCATTTGTGATTCTAGAATTCATGAAAGGGTCATTCGTACACACTCAAATATATGCTGTATCGCTTCCATTCTCTCTGCCTCTGTCTTGCGTGTTATTGTTGGCAGGAAATGTTTCTTTATGTGAATGTTTAGTTTAGTGTTTCAGTTTATGTTGTATCAGTAGCTCCAGCATTTCAGTGAAGTTTGCTTTTTTTGTTTCTGATGTTGTGGGTATTGGGCAGGCGACAAAAGAGGGGGTGGCTAGATGCACGTTTAACATAGATAATAAAAGTGAAACTATTTTCACTCATGCGTTTCCTGAGAATGATAGTGTTTTCATGAGTGCATTTCATCAAGTTGAGGCTCAACTTTGGAACCTCAAAAATTCTAGTATTACTTATTTCCTAATGTTGTTTATATACATACCAACTCTGTACACATATTATCAACTTCAAGAAGAATTTAAAATGGTAACAGGTTGGTTTGGTAAGGATTTAAATGTGGAGAATTGAGACCAGCAAAGTAGTAATCTTGGAATGATAGATCCATTGTAGGTTGTTCTCCCAACACTGTGAAAGAATTCTTCAGGTCATCTAGGTTCAAGTCTGTGAACCAGTTACTATTGTATTTCTTATTTAAATTCTACTGTTTGAGGTTTATTACTTTGGGACGCAGTATGATAGATAAGCTCAGTAGGTAGATCATTTTCAACGTCTGATTCTACGGTTCTAATACTGTCTGAACCCGTGTCTTCTTCAGCGATCATATACGAATCCATTGTTTCATCAACATATTTCTCTTCTTTTCGGTGCTCAGTTATTTCCCAGTTGTTCTTCTTGTTGTAAATACGGCAAAGAACCCAGCCTTCCAGCTGCAGGAAACAGAAGTTCACGTCAGCATTGTACATCTTATATGGTCACCAGAATGAAAATATTATAGACTAAACCCCCTGACTATTACTCCATATATAAAGAACTTCTTATATGCAATATAGTTTAAACAAATGATGGTTACCAAGTGGAGTTTTGTGTATGCATTTTTGGTGCAGGTGTCAGCATGATACTAGTCAGTCTTAAATGAGAGATAAGTAAGGTATGCATTCAACCCGCTAAATCTGACGATCATTCTCAGTCAAAATAGAAGGTACGTGAATCATTTGTTTGTGATTCTAACTTAAGAAATGTTACAACTATGAAACTTCCTTCTCAGAAATTTGATAGAGGTTCTAGAAATGATTTATATGAACTATGACAAATAAACTTACTCTTAAACTGCTGTTCTTGTTTGATGTACGCTTTGGTTCAACTAATCGATATTCATGCATGATCCAATTAGTTTTAACTCCTTTTGGTGCTTTTCCAGAGTAGAAAACCAGCGCCTTTTTAATTCCCACATTATTTTCACTTCCTTTAGGCCTGATTGGTTTATCAGCACCAGCATCATGATGTCGATTGTTGTTTTCAGTTCATTTGGCCTTTATTCTGCAGTTCAAAGCTGTGCCAGGAGAACCTGTGGTTATTTTTTCAAAATTGTGCCAGGAGAACCTGTGGTTATGTCTGTAGTACCAGAATATCGCCACAACGATATTCTCGTAGTAAGAACAACGCTTTCACGAGAAGGTCAAATATTCCTATAAGTATAAATGACATTGTTCACGAGAGTGTCGTAAGGATTCTTCAGCAGCGTCACAATTAAGCTTCATAATAGCTGACGATTGAAGAGACATGTTATGAGAGTGTTGTTTCACGAGGATTACAAAAGTTGGAGAAGATTAATATTACAAATACCACGATGAGATCGCAGAATATATCCGAAAGAAGGGGAAAACTTAGCTGTTACCCATTATGTAATTTCCTATATAAAGGGTTCAAGTAAGTCCAGAGGGGGATGATGTATTTTTTAGAGTTGAGAAAATCTTGAGGAGAGAAACTCCAGAAAATAAAGTTGTAATTCTGAGTTTGAATAATTTCTGTAAACATTTTCTGAGATCTAAATAATAAAAGTGTCGTTTAATTCTTCAATCTTTAACTAGTTTCACTTAGATTTTTATAGGATCTTAATAGGGGTGTAGTGTGGGAAATCCTGCTACTACAATGTCTTCAAAACCCATAACCTAAGTGAACTACTCCAAAAAATAATTTTTTATTGACATCCTCAGATTGTCATATTTATCCTCAGCTAAGTATTTCATTTTGGTTAATGCTTGGGGTCTTCTTTACAGTTCTTTCATGGATTGTGTTTTTTCAGTTATTTTTTCACAACATTGTCGTTTGTTGGTCTCACATGCACCTTTACTGATGATAGGTCGTTTGCTGGATTTTAAAAGGAACTCGAGGGGTACAAAGTTGCAGATTGCAAATGATTTCCAGCAGGTCATCTTTCAAGTTGCATTTAAGTACTACTTACTGGAAGCATCAAACAATTGTGTTACTGTGTGTCTCATTCACTATTGTCTTTACAATTTCTAGTATATTGTCTTTTCTCAGAAGTTGTCTAATCAGTAGCAGAACTATATAAAATTAGTAATTACTGATTTTTCCTAAAATACATTGCAACTTCATATTATTCCTCATGTCTTTTGAACTGTTGATTTGTTAATATCACACTATGTTTATGTCTAGCAACTTCTGATGCGAAGAATACATGCTACTCTCCCTGACACCTTTTGGTGTTGGTGGTGCAGGTACATGTTTTAGAAGAGGATTATGGAGATGGTGGTGGTGATGGTGGTGGTATTGGAGTTGGAGGAAGAGTAACTGGTGGAGGAATATGTATCAGATGGGTGTGGCAGGTTGTAGCATAATGATTTGTAAGTTATCTAACTTTTTTTGGATGTGTAACTATTAGTTACACATGCTAATTATATGTGTAACTTCTAGGTACACAAGATAAATGGATGTGTAACTACTAGTTACACATGCTAATTAGATGTGTAACTTATAAATACAGGTTCTAATTGAATTACTAGTTAGTTAGATATGTAACTACTAGTTTCTGAAGTTATCATCTAGTATTGTTCCAGCATTTCTTATTCGATATTATGTTCACGGTTGCTCACTGATTGATTATGTCTCTCGATAATGAATTTTTTAGATTCCCTTGAGTGTTTATGAAATTGATTAAGATTATAGTTCAATTGGATAATAACTTCTTATCAGGTCACTTTAGATGAAAGTCCTAGTTACACATGTAGCACCAACATGTATGATATTGATTAAGATATGGATGTGTAACTGCAGGTTACACAAGCATATGGATGTGTAACTGCATGTTACACACGCATATGGATGTGTAATTGCAGGTTACACAAGTCCTTTGTGTTTATAACTGCAGGTTACACAAGCATATGCATGTGTAACTGCAGGTTGAGATTATAATTATCCTTGAAAGGGAAAAAAACTATTCAATGCACTCAAATTCTTTTTGAAGTTTTATTCACTTTTAGTTTTTGATAACATATATGGATGTGTAACTGCAGGTTACACAAGCATATGGATGCGTAACTACAGGTTACACAAGTCCTTTTGTGTTTTTAACAGCAGTTTACACAAGTTCTTTGTGTTTCTAACTGCAGGTTACACAAGCCATATGGATGTGTAACTGTAGGTTACACAAGCATATAAATGTGTAACTACAGGTTACACAAGTCCTTTTGTGTTTATAACTGCAGGTTACACAAGCCATATGGATGTGTAACTGCAGGTTACACAAGCATATGCATGTGTAACTACATGTTACACAAGCATATGCATGTGTAACTACATGTTACACAAGTCCTTTGTGTTTCTAACTTCCGGTTACACAATCGAAGTCATATGCGTGTGTAACTGTCAATTACACATGATAGTTGCATGTGTAACTTCAAGTTACACATGCTAAGATGGGTTATCATGTGTCTTTTTTGTGATCTTTGTTCTATAATTTTGCCTTACAATTCTCCTATAATATTTTGTTTTTTTACTTTTTATTCATCCAACCTAATCCATGGATGTTTATTTCGTTGCAGATATGCAAAGCATTTTGGAATGAGGAAGACAAGAAAGAAAGGAAAAACTTCTAGTATAGGTTTCAGTGGCTTATTTCTAGTGTTTTAACTCATTTATTGTGTTCAGTAACAACCGATTATTATAGCTGGTAAAAAGAGTTATTATTGTAAATTAATGTTAATGCAATAGATGTATTTTTTGTATATATTTTTTTTTCTGTTGTGTAACTGTTGACTACACATGCCATATGCATGTGTAACTTGTGGATACACTTGTCATATATATGTGTTATTACACATGTCATATGGATGTGTAACTTTAAGTTACACATTACTGAATACACAACATGAATGTGTAATTTTTACACATGTGTAACTTCCAGTTACACTTGAAATATCAATGTGGTCGGAGGTGGTGGTGAGCGGTGGTGGGTTGGTGGTGGTGGTGGGTCGGTGGCGGTGGTGGTCGGAGGTGGTTTCCGGTGTCTAATGGTGGTCGGTGGTGGTTGCCAGCGGTGGTGGTCGGAGGTGGTTGCTGGTGGTGGTGGTTGTCGGCGGTGGTGGTCGGAGGTGGTTGCCGGCAGTGGTGGTCGGTGGTGGTTTGCCGGCGGTGGTGGTCGGAGGTGGTTGACGACGGTAGTTGTGGCTGTCGGAGGTGGTTGACGGTGGTTGGAACATCATCACATAATATTTTAATAATTTGGGGCCTAAATTTAAAATTTATTTAATTATGGGCTTGACCATATGCATAAGGGTATCAAAGTCTTTTAATAATTTGGAGACTAGATTTAAACTTCTTTTAATTAAGGGTCTCACATTATGGGTTATCCATGGGTTGGGCCTTAGCCTAATTTTCCCATATCTAACTCAGTTTGCGCTGAGCTTTGGGGTGTAATTTATGCGTTGTGTTTGGAGAGTACAATGGGAATAAGAAGGCTTTGGTTGGAATGTTATTCAAATTTTGTGCTGCAGGCTGTTCAAAACCCAGAACTTGTCCCTTGGAAGTTAGCGACTCATTGGCATAACTGCTTGAAGTTCGCGAATTCGATTCAAATGATTTGTACTCATATTTTTAGGGAAGGGAGCTCAGTAGCAGACATGCTAGCCAAGCATGGAGCGACGGTGGAATCGCACTGGTGGATAACTTCTCCGAACTTTATAAGACGGAAAACAGATATAGATAACTCTGTTTTGCCGCTTTATCGTTTTCGCAATATGTAACATTGGCATGTGGGCTGGTTGGATCCTTTTGGTTGTTTGACCTTTTTATTTTATTTTTTTCCCTTTCTCTCTTGTCTCTTGGAGGTAAGGCCTAGTCCCCCTCTGTCTTTTTCTTTTTTTTAATAAATTGGGTCGCTTAAAAAAAACCCATCTCTAACCATAAGAAACTAAAACAGGCCTAGTTCACAACGAACCAAAATACAGTCCTCTAAACAGCAACCATGCATAGAAATTGCCATTCATGCTGATTTTCTCTTACATCAGATCATTGTAATATACATGCAAATTATCACTTTCGCAGGTGAGGGTCAAATGCAAGCAAGTTGAATGAAATATGTAATATGAATATAAATGGACACTTACTTGAATACTTTCTCTAAATTTGTCCCAAATATTCGACAGTAAACTAACCTCGGTATGCTCTGTTGTCCTACTGCAGAAAATTATGAGCACAACATTCCCTAGAGTATTCCTAACTTAACTAAGTTTCATACCATATCTCGGAATTCACAGTTCCACGTTCTTCAACCCAAAGATGAAACAATGGTACCTTTTGAGGGATAAAATACTTCTCATCTCCATGACCAATAGCCACTGAAGGTCTATCTAATGCGAATGACAGATCCTGAAGCCAAGACGCGATAAATGTTAAGTCTTGGCAATCTAATACCTGCCAACTTTCCCATGAACATTCAATCATCCCTTTAAAATTCCTTCGCAAAGGCAGTAAAGATTTAGTTGTACTATTTTACATATGACTATATGAGGGTGATTACCCAGCAGTAATGTGAAATCATTAAAGACACTAAAAATTTAGTTTTGGGATGTTCGTTCGACCACAATAGGTAGCAAATTAAGACATGAATGGTGGATTCCTAAGTTGATCAAAATCCATAAGACCCCACTATGACACAAAATATCGACATGAATAGCTTAGTGTGTGATGATAGTTTCTTTACAAATACGAATTAAAAAAAAAAAAAAAAAAACCTGCTACTCGGAGTTCATTTATATTTTGCAATGCTATGAGATGATGTCATCCTAGGAGATAATTCACTCGTTGCAATTGAGTCATCATATTAAAAGATATTAGTCTTACTATTGATACTAACATATATGATTAACAAAAACAATTAAAAGCACCCAATAATATATCATTGCAGGTTGAACTAATACCTAATCACACGTGGTCCAACTAAAGTTGTGTTGCAAAATCTGCAATCATAGTCAGTACTCCTTGCTCCACAGCAAACTGGATCTCATTCTCGTGATATTTTTTTTTATGTTATAGATAAAGTTGCCAATTTATTTTGAATCAAAAGAGCACCCATAAACGCGTAGATGGTAATATTCTGACCATGATTTAGACATATGATATCATAGACTTTCGTTCGGGAATTTTTAGGTTCCAAAAGCCCTTTTCACATAATCCACTTCATAATCCACTTATGTAGATAGCTACGAAGCAAATTAAAATTCGCATATCAATTGTGCACACTAAATGAGAAGCAATCATCAAATATTTGATAAATAAGACTTGCCTTTCCAATTTCCTCCATTGCAGCTTGAGCAACATCAGTATTTTGTTTAAAGAGGTCGACCTACACTTATAGCCTTCTCAAGATGAGTACCTTGTAGATAGAATTAGTGCCAAGGCCTACAAATTACAATAAAAGAAAGAGAAATGATATAATGAAAATGATGAATAGTACCTTTTACCTAGAACTTATTGTTATCTCAAATTGATTCCGAAAAAATGTTAGAGATCTCATGAACAGACTAAAAACACTGCCAGCCAGTAACATATATTTTTAAAGGGTGTAAAACGTTTTCGAGTCCTCGAATTCCATAATGATCCAAATTTAAAATTTCAAATTGACAGAGTTAGATAGAAACTATGACCTGAAATAGAGAACTGAAAATTGTCACTACCAAATTCTCATAAGCTTGAGCTGTGATTCAAGAAATTGTCACATAGACTTCAGAAGAAAACTAAAGGATCAATTACAAATTATGCATAGAAGTGTTTTTGGCATTAACTTAACTGTTCCATGTACTCCCTTCGCCTGATTCGTACGTTAAACAAACAAACAACTTGGGATTGTTGCGGACACAAAATTACTATGAATAAACCACAGCCACAACCAAAACCAAACCCCAAACTAAAACCACCGGCACCACCAAATAAATAAACCCTTACATGAAGAGGTGTATTGGTGTTTGTGGATATGAAAATTCTAGGGTTGACAAAAAACAAATTAGCAAATCAATCGGCCTACATCAATCAAAAAGAGAAAAAAAAAATACATATTTAAAATTTTTAGAGTTTCCACATGTTTACCCTCTACTTCATTCCTTCTGCATCGTCTCTTTGATGAAACTTTGCCTCCTGAATTTCTTGACATCAAGCATATATATCCGGAGTTTCCGCGGGAGAGAGAAGAAGAACCTTAGCAACATAATTTTTTTTAATTTTTTTTTATGTGAAACGGATATCTGGACGTCCCAAGTCACCCCAAAGCACAATACTGAAATTTTCCGGGCCATCGAAGTCAAAACTCCATCCATACGATAGGGACCGCCGGGTTACCCTCCCTGTTAAATCCTATCCACTCTTTGATCACAAAGACAGACACCACTATTTTTTATAACACTGATAATTATCTCCATTGAATGTACAAAAGGAATTCCATTAGACTCTATGGAAATTTTGACGTATATCTACTACCACTATGCCATAAGTGCATGCACCAATATTAAAACAAAAAATAACCAATTTTAAATGTCATTTTTAACTATAAAATAATAATTTATTATATTATTTTACTTTTGAGATGGAATTAATGTCATTTATATTTACTTTCAATTTCTTTATACTATTACAAATGAAACGTTATCTTTTTCTTCTTCTTATTTTCTAATACAATTCCAAATCCTTTCATTTATATGTCTTAATAAATTTTATTAAATATAATAATTAGCGTTTATGTAGGAACATGCATAATAAATCAACTAATTACTATCATTCACTTTATTTTAGTAAATAATTTATTCTATCTATTTATTACATTTTGTTTTTTGTATTAACAAAACTTTAAAGTCAAATGTGTTACAAGACCTACAGCCCATGGATGTGTGGTCCATCTAGTTACCTAGAGTTTACCTTTAGATGTATATAAAGGAAATTGTATCCATGTAACACTATTATCTTGATCAATATAGACCTCTATTTGCCTCTTTACTTTCTCCATATTTTCCACTGCAATACGTTACCAGCATGAGCTCTTCCCTTCCGCTAAAGAAAGATTTTTTTTTCTCGAGTTCTCACCAATCGGTATCCCTATCATAGACTGAATTCGGTACTTTTTTTTCCTTTTCAAATTTTTCGGTAAGAAGGAGATATTTTGATTAATTATGCGAAGCTTGCAAATGGAAGTTTAGGTTATCTGTAATTAGGGATTTGGATCTAAATTTTGTTCCTAATTAGGTTGGTTGTAAAGAAGAGGAAGAAAAGTTAGGTCGGTTGTTATATTCCGTATCAAAGAGGAGGAAGGAAAAAAATTAGGTCGGTTGTGTGGTCAGAGAATCTCCCGTCGATCTCCTGTTTGTTCGTGCTTACCTGTGGAAGAAATTTCCAGTCGATCTCCTGTCTGTTCGTGCTCACTTGTGAAAGAAAACCTATTGGTCCGGTTCAACCCAACCCGGTTCTACCCGCCCTACCCGGTCTGGGCCGATCCGATCTCATCCTACCCGTCCTGGGCCGATCCCACCATACCCGATCTGGTTATCATGTTTCCATCTTCCGGTTGTATCATGTTCAGACTGTTGGTTTTTGGCTATGCGCGACCAAGACCGTTCTGGTTCTGTGTGTATACTGTGGGAACCAAAGTCTGAGGTATGTAACTAATATTGGTTTTACATTGAATACTTGTTAGGTTTATTTACTTGTTTTAAGAAAATGCCTAGTTGTGGATTTTTTTTTTGTTTTCTTAAGAAAAGTCCATAACATATAAACGGTCAATTTAAATTATGATTGTTGATCTCGATCATTAAATATTTTGGTCTTCGTGTTATTTTGTTCTCTTGAATATGACACTGGCTATAGTTGAATGGTGTCTTTTGTCCAATTGGTTGTGCCAACTCAATTCAAATATATTTATTTGGGGTTTAGAAGTATTTGTACATGATGCATGTCGTTAATGCAACAAATTGATAAATATATTTCCCACTAATTAACTAGTAATATAGCGGTAGTAAGAGATCATTCCTACAAAGAGTTGTGTAATTGATAGGTTATTTGATCAGCAAGATAAAGTAAATAGCAAAGGGGGGTTTTGGCTATAAGATATAAATAGAAAGACAATAATAAATAAAAGAGATGATCAAGGAATCCTTCGCCGTTACCAAGTGATAGCAAGATTAGAATACTTATCTATCTTTCGTAAGAACCATTCATCACCAGCCATAGAATAGAAGCTAGAGCAGTGTTATTCCCAAAGTTCCTTATGTAACCGGATACCGAAGCCCTTGCATATCAAGTTCTATCCAACTGAACCACCAAGTAGTAGCGCACTCAAGGTGTAACCCAATCAGAAGCTTTAAGTTATGTGAACTTAGGTTAATCCTAGAAGTTAGACTCTTAGCGCAAGGTCTACTTACTAGTTTTGTATTCACACATGATTGCTCCACAGAATCCCTCTGCAAGGTCTCATGTTCTCTACTTGTGTAAGGATTATTCAACAATTACAAGGATATCCTAACCCTTTACTAGAAATAGAATGATCAATAGATTAATCTAGCATGCACTCCAAACAATCTAATCAATCAATCATAAACCCTAGAAATAGTGAAACAAACGATGATGATAAAAACTCTCAATCGGTCTGTATTCATAATAAAGCTTCACGCTTAGAACATTGAATTCATCCTTAATCAACAAAGGATTTAGCTACTCATATTACAAAAAAGATGAAGAATGGTGGTTTCCCCCTAAAGGGGAAAACCCTAGGTTTTTGATGTAGAACTTGTGATATGAGATTCGATATAATATCTCTTTACATAACCTAATACCTTTTTATAGGTTTACATTGTTTGGTCTCCAAGTATTTAGTTCGGTTCAAGAACCCGACCCGAAATTACAAAATAACAATCCCAAACATGCCCTTAGGCCTTCCAAAGTGTAAATACACGTTTTCCTACTTCTTAAGTATGCGTACCTCAAATTCCAGCAGAAATATTCGGAACTAAGGTATGCATACCCGTATGCGTACCATACTGTATTCGGTATTCAATAAAAGCTCGTTTTAGCCACATCTTCTTCGTCTGAACTCGGAATGACCTCATTATTTTTATATTCTTTTTATCTTTCAATTATATTCAAGATGGTGATGATAAATACTTAATTTGAATGAGTTAAGATCGTTCTTTGTCCCGTCTCTTGATTTTGAGCGTTTTTCTCCTTTTCGTTGCACTTCTTCAACATCTCTTGGACTTGAGCACTTGGATACTTGGAATACTTCTATTCCTAGATATTTTCAGCACTTTGTTGCTCCTTTTTGGATGATTCACCTATTAGAGTCAAATAGGACAAGACAATAGTAATAATACGAATACATGCAAGAATAATAGCTAAAACAAGTATGGAATGGAAACTAAAATCATATGAATTATGCACTTATCAGTACACCATTATTGCGTACTTGATATTTTCTTCCCAAAATTTGAATGTTCCATGGAATATAATCCACTTGCTCGACTATTAATCTGTCAGTAGTTTTAATACATACGTTCAAATAAAATCACATGTATTCCAATTTTTGTGGAAGAACTCACAAAAGATGATATGATTCAGAAAATTTCTATTTTCTCCACTTCATCCATGATACTAACGAACCAGTATATGTTGAAGTATGATAACAAGAGAACTATCTTTAGTATTATATTCAACCTAAAGTAAGTGGTTGACATGTGTAGTGAGATTCTCTTGGCCTATTGAGATAAATAAATTTCTCAAATTAAGCTAAATGTAGCAAAAACTGAAAATGGAAAGAACCCCGAAGTAATGAGGGTTAGACGTACCGACTCATATAAAGCATGTGAAAAGGAATATATATGTATATCATGAGACAAAGATGTATTTTTTTTCAACAGTAGTAATGACACTAAAGTACATGTATCAACTGAACATGGGATAAGGCAAAGATGTAATTCTAGCTCTCACCAAATATTTGGGAATGAATCTTCTTACCGGTATTTGTACAAGCAATGCAATGCGGGTACCATAGTAGCAACTAATTTCCATGAGAAGGTCATACTTTAGACAACAAATATAATAACAAGAAGAACTTTGCCTGGATAATTGACTATTTATTTGAACTAGATCCAATGTTTGCCCTTATGGAATTAAAAGTACATCATTTCCACAAGACATAATTTCTTTATAGCACTTGAGATATATCCGAATAAAAAATATATTCACTCTGAAGTACTTGAGTTGAATCTCACTTTTGTTACTAATAAGGCCACACCACTTATTTAATATCTCAAGACTCAATGTCTAAAAGATACTGGTTTCCATCCCACTAGCTTAAAGAATTTGTACTAGTTGTTGAACTATTTCCTTATAATATGACTGCGAGGATTGGATCATCGAGCGCAGCGCAGCACTGCTCAAAAATTTGTTTTCAAGATAGAACAAAGACGTCACAAAATCTCTATATGTACCGAGAGATAATCACAGCTTGTTAAATTCCAAAGAAACCTATGCAAATGGATATCACGTGGAACATGACTGTGATGAGAATATGTAGATGGGGAAAACCGATTTGCTAGTTTTTTAGGGAAGTGAAGAGATGACCGATCGGACGAGACTCCTCAATCGAGCAAACTGCTTAACCTCAAACATATACACTGCACGGGAGTACTTTGAGTTCGAGAGATCAATCTGTAGGACTCCGGCCTAAACTAAATCAATGGCCGTTCCAGAGTCAATTCGGTCACAAAGAGAGGTATCGGTTGATCTATAGGAGGGAAGCTGAGAATTGCAGGATCAATGATGATCAAGTATTGTGGATGTGTTGAAGGTTTCTACAAGTTTGTGTAAATAAGTTTGAATAATTAATAAAGTGTTGCTCACACGATGATTCTTGGTTAGACGATGAATTATCTGTTCAATATCTCGTGGATTTTCTTTGTCCCCTCAATCATAGATTCAACGACTTATTTATATTGTCAGAATAGTGACCACATTGATCCCAGTAAGTGTGACGGCTTCTTGAGTGAAAGAGTGGGAAAGTGGGAAATCATGGTGAAACCAGTTCCATGTCGTGTGGAAACTTGGTTAACCGTCCACCCACTACTTTTCTAACTCCTTCAACCATTTGCATGACTTACTCATATTTATCATCGTGGATGAATACACGTGATGTAGGTCGCCAGACCAAAACCCTAAATAATATGCCCCCATGTGATGTGATTGATGTTTCACGAATGTAGAGTCTGCAAAGCAGACGTGTATTTGATCAGTCAGTCATTGACTTGATTAGACAGTGAGTCTAAGTTTTGTTTAATTGAGCATGAGTGATGAATGCTCAGTGATTCATGGATTGAACATGTCAGATGTATAGTTATTGTGTTGATATTGCTCGTCTGAGCAAATATTGTAAATTTGATGAATTGTTGAATATTGAGTTGAATCAATATTCGGTGAATATTGATAGATCAATATTCAAACAACTGAGTGAGTATTTCTTAATTCAATAAATTACTGAATATTGATAGTTGGATTAATATTCGAGCAAATACAAGTATTGCTCAATTCGATAAATTACCGAATATTAATAGTTGGATCAATATTCAAGCAACTGAGCAAGTATTGCTCAATTCGATGAATTATTGGTAGCGTGACCCAATAAAATATTATTTAAAATATTGGTAGCCTACAAAATACTCCCTCCGTCCCACTATTAAATGACCTATTTGATTTTAGATTTTGTCCCACTAATAAGTGACCTATATCACTAAATAATGAGATATTTCTAAAATTATCCTTTTAGTTAATTATAAAAAATATAAGAAATATGCATAATTTGATAAGCTTGTTTATATTCGTTACATAGGTTTTTTAAAATGTTTTTCAATGGTATGAAGTTTGCGAACATTCGTGGAGTAGTTTGATAGATAAATCATTTCTAAATTTTACTAATTACTATCCATAAGGGGTATAATTGTAAAAAATGCTTAAAAGTACTATTTTCCTTGCTTGCCTTAAAAATTGTGCAAACTTAAACTAGGTCACTTAATAGTGGGACGGAGGGAGTATTATATAATTAATCTGGATGTTGATTACTATATCAACATAAAATTATTAGTGCTCGAACTTGCTCAGAATTATGATTTGTGGAGCGTTTGTTCGAAACCCTAATTTGTTCATCAATTGATGAACTGCTGAAAATAAGTCATGAGTGAAGGAGGGACCAACCACATGGGATGATAGACAACCATGTGGTGCCCAAGTGCTCGAGTGAGTGTGCACCATAGTCCTTAGTTGACCAGTTGGTGAAAGAATCAAATGCTGGTGCTGATCATTTATTAGAATAATGCTCGTCTGAGCATTAGGTGATGAAACCTAATTATGAAGAAGTTAGGGACCGGCCAAGGGAGCATAGAAATTTCCATTAGTGGTGTGGGACCAGATGATGGTCAACTGGGCAAATTCCAAGTTGGTTGAAAAGAGTTTGGACTTAATATGAGCAATTGAGAAAATTAAGTCAAAATCATGTAGATGTGTGGGACCAGCTCCTTGCGAGCCTTAGGGCCGGCCTTAGTCAATCAAGGAAGAATGCTCGTGTCACCATAATGCCCGTATCTCAATCCTGAGAGTTTTGGTATTTTCTGATGTGCGTTTGAGAAATATTTTGGATTTTCAGAAGAGTTTGATCTTTGACTGAAATTCTTGATTTTTGCTCGAATGAGCAAGTAGGAATTTGCTCATTCGATCAGTATTTTGATAATATTAAAATAATAATATTTTTCGCGGATAGTCTAGTCGGTCGGTCATGTGACCATTTGACTTTTTGGCTTTTTCATGATTTGAGCGATATTTGAAAAAAATATGAAGAAACCATGATTTTTGCTCAAACGGAGGAGTTTCGTGAGATGGGGGAAATAATAATTATGAAAAAAAGGGATGTAAGGTGTGGGACCGACCACGTCTAGGGCATGGACGTCCGGCTAGGTAGCCCGGTCCCGCAACACCTTTCCCTATTTTATTATTTTTCATGAAACCGTGAAAATATGGAGAAACCGTGAGTTTTGCTCAAACAAGGAACGTTGCTCGAATGAAGGAGTTTTCTTGAGTTCATGAAAATAAGAAAATAAGAAAAATAAAGGGGAGGCGTGGGGGACCGGCCGGCCGGTGGGCCCGTTCCCTAGGCGCCTCTTTTATTATTTTTATCATTATTTTCTCTCTCATATTTCGTGTAGGATTCCTCATTTGTCCATATTTTGAATGCTCGTTTTTGCATTTGGGTGCTCGTTCGTGCATCATTGTTGAGTACACTTGCACCACTTTATTGGGGCTTACTCGGTGACAGTCCAGATGCCCGATTGTTGGATATTTATTACTAATTCATGAAATTCAGCGGAGAATGACTCATGAAATGGAGTAATAAATTAATTATGTATGTATTACTATCCATGAATCCATTCGGGGAATTCAAGGAATAGAGTAATGAGATAAGATGGTTATTTATTACTAATCCATGGAATCAGCCGGGGATAGCCATGCAATGGAGTAATGAGATATAATAGATTATTTTCTAGGAATTCAGTGGAGAATGTCACGGTATAATTAATCTATTGTAGAATCGAGATATGCAATAGTTAAAGCATCATACTCGTTCTGAAAGGTATGTAGTCAGGGAACAATGTGCATATTTGGTGTCTTGAAGGCATTTAGCCCCCTCAACAAACAATTATGTAGGAGAGCCTCCTGAATCTATACACAGTATCTCTACATAGTTAGAGAACATCGAGTGTCGCCGACGTCCTGAAGTCGTTAATCCCTCTCAACAAACAATTATGTAGGAGGACCGCCCAATCATTATTGTATGTAGAGGTGGGTCTCTCTATGTAGTCATGGAACAACGAGTATCGTCGACGTCCTGAAGGCGTTATGCCCTTTCAACAAACAATTATGTAGGAGGACCGCCCAATTCTATTATTCTACATAGAGGTCACGATGAAATGTGTAGCATCGAACTCTCAGCTAGTGGGAGGCTTTTCGAGAAACATATTCACCATGGCTATGATAGGAACTCGATCAGAGAACGTGAAGCGGTTCATGGATCATAAAATATGAATCGTCACATGCATTCATGAAGAAGGTACAAAAACATGTAGTATCATGATTTTATGATTTTGACCTTTGTCGAAATCCACCATCAACATTAAGTCCCCTGCGTAATGAGGGACAATCATGTTCTGCAGTAAGCATTAGATGGTGATTTTCCGGTTGACGAGATAAGCAGTTAAACTCGGTCGTACAAAGAAAATTTCCAGAATCCTTAATTTGCTCCAATGGTGTCAGGTACGAGCAAATGCTTAGGTAAGGACCATGATAATATGATATAGTGCTATCTCGGGAGCACGGAGATATGAAGCACTGTTGATTTGGACGGTCGGAGATCCAGTTTTGGTCAGTTTAGAATTTGTGGGGCCATCCCAAAAAGGAAATCCTTGTTTTAGGAACGGACGTTCATTCGTTAGTTTAATGATACAATTTTTGTCTATGAGCTTTCACAAAAACCAAAATTTTATCTTTGTGAGATTTCATAAAATGGAATAAAATCTCGTTCCAAAGGTGGATGCTCGTACGAGAGAAAAGTTTTTTTTTTTTAATGGACTTGCGTCTGTTAATAATAAAAAAAATTATCTATGAAAACAAAATTTTAATACGTGAATATTGGATTTCACAAGATTGAAAGACTCTCGTTTCATAGACGGATGCTCGCGAATGTTCACACAGTGAAATAATGTTTGTCACGGTCCTTACCTAATGTTTGTATGTGAGTTTGTCACTGTGAATCAACAGTCCAAATATTGGATTTTGATTTTGAAAAACTGTTGAAAGTAGACAATTATTCACAGTGAAATAATGTTTGTATGTGAGTTTTCGCAATTGTAGAATGGACGTTTGTCCAATTTTTTGAAAAACTAGTATATGTTCACACAGTGAAAATTTATGTGAAATCAAATTTTGATTTTTATCAATTGCTAGAACTAAACAATTTTTGATAAAATATTATTTGTATGGATTTTGTGATTTGATAGTGTATGCACAAAAACCAATGAGTGTTCACTGGTGGGAGTCACTCACATGGTGAAAATTTTATGGATTACTCACATGAAAATCAAGTTATGATTTTGAATAAAAAAATTTGCTCGTGTTTGCAGGTTCGAGGTGACGAGCAAATTTTGAAGTATTAACTCTTATATCACAATCACTACTGTTAGTGGAATCGTAAACATGTAAGTTTTGAAATTTATCATTTTTGTAGACGCTTTTGTGAGCACCTTTATTCCATGATTCATTGTTTTATTGAATCCTGCGCTTTGTATGAACAATGTGCTGAAGTAGAAATGTTATGCATCTGTCACAACCACTTTGCAAGAATGACTGACTCCCCATGATGATACTTCTAAATATGGTGTTTCCAGAAATGACATCTCTACGGATGCGACTTTAAGAAATGGTACTTCCGGGACTTCTGAGTGATGGTGAAAGATCCTTAATATTGAGTTGTACTCCTAGTTATTTCATTTACTTTATCACAGGATGATCGTTTAGTGAGATCCCGGATCAATGTAGACTTCACGGCGATGGAAGAAAGTCTTCGGGGCGGAGACCCCAGAAGTAAGGACCACATGATGTTAGTAAATGACGTGCAGTTCCCAGCATGTTATGATACAAATTTAAAAGGTGAGGGTACCAAAATATACCTCAAGCTATAACTTTTCCTTCTTATAAGTCCTTTCTCCGAAAGTGATTATCTATAGACTGACTCGAGACAATACAACAAATCGGTTCACACTTCGTGTGATCATCTATGGATACGAGATCGAGACAATACAACAACGAAGTGTGTTTACTTGATACAAAGGTTCAGACTTAACCAAACTCAATAGGATTACATATCAAGTAAATAGGAATTAACGTTTGTACAATTTACTTTAATTATAATAAAACAATTATAATGCAGAAATATAAAGTAAATGACACAACAAGATTTTTTTAACGAGGAAACCAAAAATTTAGAAAAACCCCGAGACCTAGTCCAGAATTGAATACTCTCAGGATTTAGCCGCTATACAAAATAAACCAACTTCGTATAGTTGAGACCAAGAAATTAAACCTATAGTTCACCTAGTTCCGTCTGTATACCACGCCTCCAACCTGTAAACAAGTAACATACTTGGACCAATTCCTTTGGTTCGTATTCCAAACAGTAAAGGAATAACAAATCTATTTGGTATCAACTCTCTTCAACCAAGTGATATGAGTTGCACAAAGGCTCTTCTGTTTATCTTAACATAAACTCCTTTGCTAGGTTCCAAGATCTATCTTATGTTCAATCACCAAAAGGTAATCGTTAAGATTTTGCAATCAATACCTCTAATCCCAAGGAAATATATTGATACCGATCTACACAACTATTATATCAAAATACCACAAGTATAAATCGATTATATTTGGATCCTCTATTACCGAAACAAGTATTGTGCACACCAAAGATTTATATAACCAAGTAAGAAATATTCTATCTCTTCTTTGTCTTCAAATCTTGTTAGATCTTCAATAAACACATGCACACAACTAATTGAATATCTTGTGATCAATCACACACAGAATGGAGTCTGTTAACAATGGATTATCACAATATAGTCTTTAGATATAACAACAGCCTAAAGATCCCTGTCGAAACTTTGAACTAGTTTGAGTGAATCTTATATCAGAAGATAAGATCCTCAAGCATAAACAAACTAAGTGCAATCAAATTTCAACCACCGTTAGTCAATCAAATCAATATGAAAACTAAATATAAACAACAATTATCTAGTTTCCCACCAACTGTATGCACTAGAGCTTCTCAATCCCAAAGAAGACTTTAAACTGAGCGACCGTAAGAGATTTCGCCTAATTATATTACTCTCCTCTCCGAATAGGCGGCTTCACCATTTACAGTAAAACAGAGGAAGTTTACTGTCACGAAGGATTAGTTTGCTAGAAATGCAAAAATCAAAGTATTTATAAACAAGGCAGTTTGGACACCAAGGAATTTCCAAAACCGAAAATATTCTCAAGATATTCAATATTATTCCAAATTCGGTTTTCATAATTCCTGAGAATGCACTGTCCAAATTTATGATCGAAATCTCCTTGGAAAACCTTTAACCACTAAATGCACATTACTAATTCTTATTTTCCATATATAATTAAAAACCTAATTAAAAGATTCTTAACTTATTTAAATTCGATCTTGGGATTTACTTCCTTCTTAGATGTTAAGGAATATCTTTGAACAATAAAAGATACGCATTAATGCACGTGTTCAAAGTGTGTCGACATCTTTACTCTTGTAAGTCCTTTTTCATACTTACTCACTTGAAACCGATTTACCACACTTCCAAACAAGTTTATAATTGGTTCACCTGACTTTCAAGAACTATGTGATTGATCAAGTAATACTCAATCACAAGTCATGGGCCTAACGGTTCTACTAAAATAAGTTTTGGTTCTACCTCCATGTGAGTACTGTACATAGTCATACTAGCTTTCCAAACTTTGGTTAACTAGGTACTAGGATCAGTTCCCCATATATATTTGGTATCTAACTTATATGTGTTGCACATGTCCATAGGATCAGTTCCCCTTTTCCTAAAAAAGTGTTGCACATGTTCATAATATCGGTTCCCCTATCTGCTATAAACCTTGTTGCACCTCATACAAGGATCGATTCTCCTTTCTATGTGTTGAACCTCTTACTAGGATCGGTTCCCCTTTACCCAGTGTTAGGTCTTACACACACAAACTCGATCATATCCCAGGTGATTACTTAAGATCGGTTTTACTAATAAAAGTCATACCAATACATAAGTCAGGCCTCATGTGAATAGTTTTACCAAGAAGACAAACAAGTCATGAGCGGTTATACAAATCACACATATTGGTCTTTCGTAAGATATGGAATGAAGAATAGCCCCAATAATGCCTGGAGATTTCCTTTTCAGTTCACAACACATATCATGAACTTACTTCCTTAAAACACATGTAAAAACATTGTTTCCTAGGATGAAATCCTCACCTCATACCCATACATAATCACAATAGCATTCATATGATTATGTTGATATCTTATATACAAAGTTTAATGGTTAAGCAATAAACCTCATATTGTATTCCTTAATACTATGTCTATCTAGAGTTTGCAGTTTTATGTTTTCAATATGCATGACTTGAAAGATAAGTTAGGGAATGAAACAGTTCAATTCAAATATCACTAACCTTAAGTGGAAGGATGATGTTGTGGTTGTAGCTCCGTACTTCTTCACTTCTTCAAGTCTTCGCAATACTTGTAATATCTCATCCTAATACTTTCAAGCTAACCTATACGAAGTTGACTCTAGTACATTTAAATTAAGCGACCCTTAAATGAGTTTTGGTTCACTAAAATATGACAACCAAACTTGACATACCAACGCTTGGTGGGTTCAACCGAGATAGGCTCAAACACTACCCACAATTATGCTACTTGTAATCATAAATTTATCACTTTTGCGTATAATAAACTATTATCTAGCAATAGAGATGAAAGTAAACTCAATCGATTCGCGACTCGACTAAACAAACATTCAATTCATGTAACGATATTAATGGTGAATCATAAACGATAAAGCATGGAGACAAAACTAATTCATTGCATAAAAATCATGTTTGGAATTCCAACTTATTCCTTAACTAAAATAAAATCAGCTCATGTTCATGGAGTTCATCCAAAGAAGAAATAAATCTATCATGTCCGCAAACCCTAGAACAAAAGTAGAAGATAAGATAGTTCTCCCTAATGGAGAATTTTTTAGGTTTAGAGAAAGACTTTTCTATTTATATGCTTTTCTAATTCCCAAAAGGATACTCTCTTCTCAAAGCCCATCTCCAATTAGTCCACTAATCCCATGTGTGAAAATATCTCTTTTAGAAATTCTGGGTCCAAAACTGGGTCGCCGGATTGCTGACGTCATCATCGGAATCCGGTCAATATCTTCGGAATCCGGCACCGGGAAACTGTCTCTGGCCGTCTTTGTCATCAAAAACTGTCACTAGGCAATTCTACACTTCCAGTAGCTCAACTCTGCTTCTCTGCAGTCTACACATTCACAAAAGAACCACTTAAGCCGATTCCTTGTTCTTGCGAAAACGTGCCCAAAAGCGTGACTCATAGCTCATATGTTCCGCAGTCGACTCTTGCATCCAAAATACTCTACCTTTATAATTGACTGAAATATTACAATCCCCACTTTCGGTTCCAAAATCCGGCAACCGGAACTAGTACCACCGGCTTGCCATTCTCGCTCACTTTTCGTACTGTTTCTGCAGTCTTGTCGCAACATTCTTTCAAAGATCAGGTCATTAACTCTCATTCATTCCAACCGCCTAAGTCCATAACTCACTTCCCAAACTTCTCTCTATCCCTTCTTCTGAAACCTTCATCCGAGCCACATTCCACCCGACCTTTAGCTCATTCATTCCTGCAATACAACCTAGCTTCATAACCAACAGTACCAGATGAACCTTCATTTCCATCACCATAATCATTGCCACTATCTTCAGCCAACATACACACCTCCAGGTTTAACTATAACATCCTAACCATAGCACATAGTATCACCAGCACATATCAAACCTGTAATTCATTCCTAAAGCTCAGCTGCGGACACAGCTCCATTACTGCGACATCAACACTGACCCATTTGCTCAATTCATATCAGCTCATGAGTCCATGAAACTCTTCAAGACAACAACACCAACTCAATCAATCAAAGCCTAACATTCATCTATATTGATCACTCGCCAGTTCTTCAACAAACCCATTTATACACTGAATCTCTTAGCATTCATCAACTGTAATGACTCCACCTAGTACCTGTTAATTTCTTGACTATACACACCACTAATTACCTTAATTTCTCAGGCGCCGAACCCTGCAACTGAGTTTAATTCAACCACCAACAATTTATCTCATCTTGTATTCACCCCAGACTCCATCGTGTTTGAATATGAGCAGCAAACACAACTCATGACCATAACCAACAACTACTCATCCCCATAATCAAACTGAACCCAATCACAACATCACTGGTTTCTCTATTCTCTGAATCTTCACCAAAAACTATTTCTGAACCTTTAAATGAACACAATCAATCTTTGATTTCATCTCAGATTCAATCTCAATCACCTTCTTCCATCTTGAATGAGCAAACCCGTCACATGCAGTTCCATCTTTTTATTCTGCAACATTTCTTCCTTGTATCACAGCCATCTCCATTATCATCCACCAGTCCCGCAATTCAAGCTCAGTCCATCACCTCAACAACAATAAATGTGATTTCTTCTCTAATTAACCACAACAGTACCTTCTCCAACTAATCACAGACTCAGAAACCCCTATTTCTATTTTCCCAGTGAGTTCTTTATCTGTGAATCGATTACAACAACCTTTCTTCTCTAATTTTTTGAATCATCTACAAACACAACTTCATTAACCCCTGTCAATCATCCGTATGAACCCATCTTATAATTCGTCCCACATTCAACCCCTAAATTTCCTTCTCATCTCTGAATCACTATCTCCATCAAATTCTAGCTTGAAATTTCTACAAACTTGTCACAGACCCTCCAGTAATTCGAGCCACCCCTTCCGAATCTTCTCTATAATCACGGATCCACTGTTTCCAAACTCGGACCAAAATCACCAGCAATCATTCATGATATTTGGAGCTGAAGAGAAGAAGTGAAATATTTTATGAAATATCTGAGTTCGACCTAACTTGGTATATTAGTATGGGACGGCTATCAACACCCATGGGTGTTTTCAATAATTCCTCTTAAACTCCAAATGGTTGTCCCTAATCCTCGACTGGGATCTAAGTAGCACCTGCCTGTGAAATGATCATTACGTTCTTTTGTTCAATTTCTTCTTCTTTTTCTTCCATTGACTCCATTGCACTTGATAAACTCAAAAGAAAATATAAGATACATAATTTACAAGAAAACTCGCTAAGAAAGAATAAACAATAGATAAATATCAAATGTGTTTTAGACACCTATCGTCCATCTCAGATAAAATTAATTTGGAAGAATGTTGATCGATGCTGACACCTCCATCAATAATATTCCACTGAAAACCCTCATATCCGCAGGCATCACTCGACAAGAAGCTACCCGTGATCCCATCTCAATCATAGACCTTGAAGGAATGCTCGGAAATACTTATAGCTACATCACTCTCGAAGTGAAAATAAGTTCAACCAGGACAAAAACCAAGTTTCGCATAATCAGGAAGATTCAGGATATGACATGTTCTTCAGATAAGCGTGGATCCACGATAAAAAGATGGCTACTGACAAAGCATCTTTTGTTGAACATCTCTCCAATGAACAAAGTTCTGATCCAAAAGATGTGGTGGATATTCCATCATCAGAGCACTTGGGGGAATTTGGAACTTTTACGAGGTTGAATCAAGAACCTGCAAAAGATGCACAGATATTCATCAAAAGGTCATGCACTCAGGCAAGTCTCATTCCTCCCATGTCTATGACATTTATTTTCGCACATGTTATTCTAGCATGGGGACTCAATTCTGCTAGCATCTCTGCTATTGAAAGATGCTGTAAATGGGTAATCTCACTTCAACAATATTTTACCAAGTGGTTGAATCTGACATTTCTCCGACTCGAGCATCTCACTGAGAAATTAATTATTGAGATTATATTCAAGCATGGCAAAGAAGAATTTTGGCATTTCTCCATAGCCTTGCAGGAGTGTCCATGTGTGCCATAAAATCATAAAGCTCTGATGTATGCACAAGTGTTAAATCCCACTACGCAGCGAAAGGAATGCTGAATCAACAGAAGATACTCGGGGCCGAGATGATTAAGACTAAGACATTCGAAGCTTGAAGGATATAACGCTTCAACGCTCAAGAATCTAAGAAGTCTTCAAATTGTACTCCCAATCAAAGAGTACACCTTCGATAATGGCGCCTCTGGCTTCAGCACAAATATCTCGACGATGACAAACTAATTCACCACCGACACGATCAAAGTGTAAGTGAACTACAATCGATAAGTCTTCACTGTCCCATGATAAGACTTCTGGAGCAGATGCAACATCATTTATTGATGGAACAAATTCCTTCAAACACACTGGGGACTTGATCTTATTGGAAAGATTGATTCATAAAATGTCATTGCAACATGATGTGATTCCATGAAATGTCATCAACGGAACCTCTCTACATCAGAAGCTCATGCGCGGCTGAGTAACTTATTCTCTTCACCAATCACATCCAGAATGAAGGTCGCTGCTGCTATCTGCCGCAACAATGTCGACTCACTAACGAAGCCATTTCGCAGTAAATGATCAGGAGAATTCGGGTTGTACTCCCAATACACCTTCATCTTAGGGATGCTTAAACCTCTAACTAGTTTGTGAATGTAAAGGCTCACTGGATGGAGGAGCAAATGCTATGTCGATAAATCATGGTCCTAACCTTTTCAGTCTCTAAAGTAACTCCGAGCATAGTATTGGCATCAACAAGGATATCTGAAGGAACTCTGTCCATGGTCTCAGCATCAACAAGAATTTCTGGAGAAAATTCAATCGTGATCTCAACATCAAAAACGATCTCAGGAGCAACATCCTCATGACATGGCTTCATCAACTAACCATTATCTAAAAAATTGCTCGATGAAGCATACTTCTCCAATAACTAATGATTCATATTAATATGTGTAGACATGACAACATGTTCACATGAAATTTTTCCACGACTGGTAGGCGCAATCCAAAGTCTTCTACAAGATGTTCTCATCATCTCTACAAATGAGATAAACACACTTCAGGCCATGGGTTTACAAAAACGTATCAATGGATGAGGAATGGGATGATTATTTATCAACAAAAATATGTTATTCTATGTCTCTTATACAATATACCAAAAGGACGCATCAATCAGATATACGAGCTGAAATATATGGCCTTTACCGTCAAGTCTACGAAATCTGAAAAATTTCTACGGGATTACAAATTACAAATATGCACGCTTCATTGGCTAAGATATACAGCTAAAATTTGAGTGGTTATTTTCTCATGTGATAACTCGGTCTCTTAGCTTCAAAAGTTGGGGTCAAGCATCGAATTATGACGTCTTATGAGGTTCCTACAGCTTCCAGATCATACAACATTCAAGTAGTAATTCTTAGACGGGATTCATAACTTCCACAGTCGATCAGTGTCCACCAGGACTTTCCACTAAGTCCTTCATCAAGGTACTTCCAACTTCGACCACCTAGGTCTTTACATCAATTTTTCTACCTGGGTCCTCTATCTAGGTATTACCAGAAGAAGGGAAAACTAAAAGGATAGATTACTGGGGATTGGCGGTCCACTGATCATGGCGATCAGTTTCACAGTCCAGGACCCGTGGAACCGGACTCTCCTGTGCTACTCATTCAGCATAAAAGGAATTCTATCACCGGAACTTACAACCATGGTCGTTACATCATCCCCTTTTGAGAGCAACCTCAGTTATGATCATGTGAACAGGGTTTCAAAAGTGATGTTTTTATGACCGACAGAAACAAGATGGTACTGCAAGTACCATGCTCATGTATCAATCAAGGGTTTCAGATTGAAAATTAATAAATGGCATTGAAATCCTTCATCAAGCGTTCAATACACAAGCAAATGGTCTAAAGACACAAAAGAGATGTTTTACAGCAAGCCTGGCTGAAGAAATTTTACACTTACCGGTACAAAGCAACGAGTTGGGAGCAATTGGTAAGGAATATAAGGTTGAGTGATACATCATTCTATTTGTATGGATGTCCTCTACAACATATCCAAACTTCACAGCAATTAGATAAATGAGCAAAAATTTTCATCCGATGTATTTTAGCAAAAGGCTTAGTTCATCGGATGAAGATTGTATGATGTTTTTGCTAAAAGGCTTAGTTCTGAAATTTTCTGATGACATATTACACTAAATTTTTTCATATATTTATATGGATTCTCTTTCATTCATTCACAAGTCAGCAATTTCATACTTCTATGAAGAAATTACAGGAGGAATACTTACTTGAGGAGTCTCTAAGCCGTTCGAAGGACTTGTGTTGTTAAAGTCACCGTTAGTGGCATCACTACCTCCATTCAGTTCCGGGTTTTAAAGATTCTCCGTCTCCTTATTTTCCAAGGAAGAATGTGCTTCATCAATATGTTGTTTATCCTCAATAATCTCCTCCTGGGTACATCAACAACAATTATTATTACTTCATTCAAAGAGATTCCATGACCGCTTGTACAAAAAGAGACACTTACATCAACTCCCTCATCGGTGTTGGATTCCTGGATTGTCTGCCCATGAGCAAGATAAATACTGTCAATGATCAATATAGAAAAATTATGAGATTAACAAATATTTTTTTGTGATCCTACTTATACGGATAAGAAAAGTCGTGATGGAGGAAACATCGACAACTCACAAACACGAAAAGATCTAACAATCTGTGTTTGGTGTGATCCATCCTATAAGAAAATAAATCTAATGAATGATTCAATTAACGCTTCATAAGATTTAAGTAAGACTCGTTCTGGGTTTGAATTTAAAAATTGTTTAGAAGGAATGTCTTCTAAGAGATCTACATACTCTTCTGAAAATATGTCTCAGTATTCTCAAGAATAAGTTAAGCTAAGTCCCGTGCTTACAATTAATGATAGTGATTCTGAATCACTTGATGATAAATAGGATGTTGATTATGTATCTTCTCAACTTGATGAACTAAGTAAGGAGCTTCTTTCATGTGCAACAGAGCTTACACTTGCGCTAAAAAGAGAAGGAAAACTCCTCAAAGATTTATGTCATATGAAAGCTGAAAATGATCAACTCAAACGCGAACTCTCATCATGTAAAACTGATCTAGACTCTTTTAAGTTCATATCTTCGTCGAAGATTCAATCCTTAAAAGCAAAACTAAGGAAAAGCGTTGATCGAGAAAATAAAACGGAGTAGTTAATAGAAACTGCCACTGATGACTACAACGCCTTAAAAATCTCATATGAGTATGAGATAAAGACAGTTCTAGAACATGTCAAAAGGTTGAAGAATGATAAGTGTTCTTTAATGTCCAAACACCAGTTGGGCACATCCTCTCTAGGAAGGTGCAAAATATCCGGATCAAGTTGTTCTTTGAAAGGAAAGAAGAATGTTGTCTACAAGAACACTACAAAGGGTGCTTCAGTTTGTAAAAGTAAATCTGTAAAAGATCACAAAATATATCACTCACATCAGAGTTCTTCATACCATCTGGATCATCAAAAACGATGTTTTCATTGTGGAAACAATGGTCATGTTGTCAAGAATTGTGAACAGCTTTCCTATTTGAACCCAAGAAAGGTGTTCTCATATTCAAAGTATAACATGAGATCATATTTTAAAAGAAGCATATGTAAACCTGATTCCTCTAAATCAAAGGATTCTAGAGTGAATTCATCTTATGCCGATCATCACAAATGGAAGAAGGATCAAGAGACTAAGAAGTGGATACCAAAGAAGATCAAGGAAGCTGACAATGACTCCAGAGCATCTACGCTTAAGGTAATTCCTAAATATCTTGATGATAGTAATTTCTATGATAAATTTGGTTTATTGACAAAAAGGGATGAAATCCTTGATAAATCAGATAAGAAGAAATTCCTTGTTAAACATGGAAAACTCAATCTAACATTATCATTCAGACACTTAATATCTGGGAAAAATACACTGACTCATGAAGTGCTCAAACTTAGTTTGATGAGTTCAGTGTATATTGTGAAATAGTTCAAAAAACTTGTATAGAGTTATGAAGATATTCACATGAACGCACTTTCCTAAAAAATTCTTAATAGTAAAAATTTTCGATTTTTCTATAAAAGAGAATATTTGATTTCCTTAATCAGTGAATAAGTTTTTAGTAACTATCGGTATATAAGTTTTCGATTCTGATGGAATTTCGACTTTCATGGAACCGGGGATGATTGACAATTCTGGTTACTATGTAATGTTTTCTTCAAAAGACTCAGAACGGTATGCTGAGAAGATGGCTTATAATTCTTTCGGTTCTCTAAATTTCAATGGAACCAAAACTGATTCTTATATAAATATGAATCATTCATCTTGTATGATTGTGTTGATGGTGGATTTTAGTTCAGGGCTAAAGTTGTAAAACCAATATTTTGTACGAGCCATCCTGCAGAGGATAGGCCATTTGATAAGTGATGAATACTTCTTCGCTTTAATAATTCACCTAGAATGGAGCATGTAACAACAATCCCCAAGTATTTTGTGAATTTTAGCATTATTTATTAATACACGAAATGCCTTGCATTTCCTGTGTTGTTCTTAGCAGAACTCTCATTGTTGGTGCGGCATGATGACTAATTGTTACTCGCAGCAGAGTAGCATGAATATCCAAGTACCAACAATGAGGCATGCACGAAATGCCCGTACATGCTTCAACTCTCGGTGTGTTATACTAGCCAGATTGAGCATACATCTCTCGGTGTGTTATACTAGCCCGATTGAGCATATATCTCTCGGTATGCTATACTAGCCCGATTGAGAATCCGTACTGTCCATAGCAGTCTCAGAAATAATCACGACCACGCAAGTTGGCCGCATGATTTAACCAGCCTATACGAACCCTAGCAGGAGCAGGCTATCACCATAATGACCACCAGCGGGCCCGTTTATGCCCTGATTGGTCGAACATATATCACATCTCCCAAAAGCCACCAAACTTCAGCCTAAAGAAGGATGGTCGTGACGCAGCTTGAAGGAAACGTGAACGAGCAAAGACTGCTAGTAGCGATCTTAAAATCAGTCACGGTCGTCCAACTTCAACGGCGCGATCGGATGTCGTGGATCATCCTATGGCCGGTCGGTCAAGATTATCATGCACACCGGCGGGCCCCCCTTCATACTTACCTGACCGACCTTCTCACGAGCAAAGCCTTAGAGAAACAAACGTTTACTCAAAACAAATCTGGCGTGATGCTTTAAAGGATTATGTTTCGCAGTTTGATCACAACCATCCAACTTTACCGGCATGTTTGGATGGCTTAGATCAAACCTATGGCCATGGAACAGGTACCAACATGTTCACCGCCTGCCCAATGTGGGACCTACACGATCGGCCTCCCCAAGGGAGAAGCATAACATTCAAAACCGATCGGGTGAAGTTGCATATGCGTGAACTATATGAAACCCTAATTAGGGTTTTTGCGATATGTTACATGTGCCGCAAATCGATCACGAACGTCCATCTTCGCAAGCTTATATAGAGGGTGTAGATGTAGACTTAAAAGGTCCCGAGCATGTCAACATGATCACCATGGGCCCATCTACACGCATGACTGATCGACCAAGGCCAACCATGGCCGAACGCCTTGAAATGCGTGCCTAAAGTAGGCATGTCGCGCGGTTTCCAATTCCTTTGAGGCATTGGATTTCTATCGCAAATCGATCGTGACCACTCAACTTCTCCGGACGAGTTGTGTGGCCAGATCACACTTTCACAAGACAATGGGGTATGGGCGCCTGCACCATCATGCCGTCTACACGCATGCACGGTTGGCCCTTCCAAAACCATATCCCAAGCTTGAATTCGACCAAGCTGAAGAGTGATGCTTGCGCACCTCTTCATAAACCCTAATTCCACTAACGGTCGCAGATGAGTGTCTCAAAGATCATCTCGTCCGTTCAACTTTACCTGCTTGGTTATACAACCCTAGTCAGGAGTTAATTGGTCAATGAAGCGTCATGATGATCACTACTCTACCACACCATATGGTCGGCCAAGGGAGGATTTGCTAGCGCAGCCTCAAAACCCTCACGTGAAGTAGGCAAGGCATAATGCTCAACAACGATGCTTTATACATGCCGAATACATTCAATGCAGCACCTGCATAAATTACACATGATACTTCACAAGTATCGACTTCCTAAATAACTTAGTTATTTAACCCAGCATCACATGCTATCTTCTGTGGGTCCCACGATCCACACACTCGAGACATCAATCATGTCACAAACTGAGGATACATACTGGGGTATTGGTCTGGAGGTTTATAGCATGCAGCATGCAACGCGCCATCACAAGAATGTGTCAGGAAGACATGGACGGTTAGTGATGATAGGAGAAGTGGGCAAGATTGATCGGGTGACACTAACACACAACTCCACTACTCCATTACTCCATTTCCCACGAGAGACGTGAATAAGGCTCAAATGACTTGTATAAATAGGTTCTCCTCCCTATTTCCACAATAGAGAAGACAACACAGAAACCAAATGTTAATACGAAATGTATTCGAACACCCAGAGCCTGCTTGCATTAATCGTAAGCCTTCTCACCCTTCTGTTACAAGCCATAAACAAGCCTACACCTTCACAATCTCAACATCTTCTTCTCTTCCCTCCCTAAGATCAACCCCATCTCCTTCACTTAGTGGCCAAAAAAAATCTGGAATGTCCATTTCTTGGTTTAGGCCAGAATCATATAGATTGATCTCTCGAATCAAAATCACTCCCGTGTAGTGCATTTGTTTAGGGTTTAGATTCATTTTTCATCCACACACTCCAAATTACCAAAACCAGCAGAAGTAGTTTTTACCTATAAACAATTGGCGAGCACAATAGGGGATTAGTCTCTCGGTTGCAATATTAACTTCTTCAATACCCAATCCCATTGGTTGATTTCAAAATGGTTGGTCTTAGGACTCAACGAACAATTTTGAATTCCGGTCGAAGCTCCTCCAACGAAGATGCCCCTCCTCCCAATGGTGTGTCTAAAGGTGTAACCGCAAGAATTCCAATATTGATCGAGTTAGCATGGATACAGGAGGTTCACATGAAGAACATGGACCTGATCAAATAAACGATAAACGACATACTCGATCTCCTGGTCAAGATGACATCAGATATAAGAAGCCCCTCTGTCACAGAGATCTCTACATTGGGGACTGATCCTCACAACTATCCTCCTCAAGTCAACAGTTTCACCATGAACCAAAGGCCGGTGGACAAGGAGGCTGCTTCTCTAGTAGAAAGCTTGTGCGAACTTTTACAACTCTCGAAGAATCAACGGGCGGAGACGTTCGCTGCAATCAACCAGATAGCCTTGGATGTGCAACTAACTCCTCTACGTCAAGAAACCTCCAAAGCACTGGATATGTCTGTGAATAATGTTACATTTACAGAAGAAGACATGATGGCGGAAGAGGGTCACAACCGGGCCCTACATGTGACTGCGCGCATCAAGGATTCAGAATTCAAGATGGCCCTCATCGACACATGAGCGTCTTCGAATGTGATTACCCTCAAGACACTCAGGACGGCCAAGGTTCGCCCGAGCAAGATCGT
Organism: Papaver bracteatum; assembly: GCA_023529315.1. Lineage (NCBI taxonomy): Eukaryota > Viridiplantae > Streptophyta > Magnoliopsida > Ranunculales > Papaveraceae > Papaver > Papaver bracteatum. Next base: position 1,837,019 of record JAJJWX010003325.1, read on the forward strand.
GCAGCAGCCTACCACGATGATATACTTTAAAGGAAAACAAACTAACACGTACGGGTACGTTAATATGAATTTATATGTAGGACCCGTCCAGTTTAAAGTGAAATTCAAAGTCATAGAAAAGGATCCGAACTACCACATGATATTGGGGAGACCGTGGCTTCATGACAACATAATTGTTTCTTCAACATATCACCAGTGCCCGAAGACTATGCTGAATAAAGAAGTCGTTTGTATTCCTGCATCGCTGTCTCCTTACGCACCGATATGTGGAGTGGAGTTATTTGAACCAAGAGAAGCTCTGCGGGAAGAACCATACAAAGTTCATTGTATCTCACTCCCCACGTGGGTGTCAATCCAGGAGGAGGACCGAGTTGCATATCCTCACGATGCATCTTTCCTGACAAGGCATTCATCTTCGTCCGGTGAAGTAGCGACCCACGATCACACTAAGAGGGATACTGATGCCCAGTCTCCCCGCCCAGTTGAATGCTAAATGAACGACGATCCACAATAAAAGGTAGTGTATGCTCCACGACATCTACAAGACGACACCAACTCCACGATTGAAGAGCTCGACGATGAGGAATCTCCTAGGCCTATCTCCATCATATCGACCTTGTGTAGGCATTCATACAATCTCTGATCCAAGCCAGTCAAATAATCTCTGAGGAAATTCAGGCACGAGATCAGGTATTGCGCGGATTCCAGAAACTTGAACGAATGCTACCCCAAAGACGATTTTCCTCTACCTAACATCGACATGTTAGTAGATTCCACCAGCGGACACATCATGCTGTCCTTCATGGATGGATATAGCGGCAACAATCATATAAGGATGTATGAGCATGATGCGCGTAAGATAGCTTTTTGAACTCCTCTCGAAATTTTTATTATACTGTAATGCCATTTGGTTTAAAAAATGCCGGTGCAACGTATCAACGCGCTATCATGGAAATCTTCCACGACATGATGCATAATCAAGTTAAAGACTATGTGGATGATATAATGCTCAAATCAAAAGCTCGGACGGCCCACACAGGAGTCTTAAGACAAGTGTTTGAGTGTCTTGAATACAAGTTGAAGATGAATCATTTGAAATGCGCTTTCGCGTCTCTTCAGGCAAATTTCTGGGATTCCAGGTGACTGCTGAGGGGATCAAAGTGGACCCATCAAATACCCAATCTATCCTTATGTTGTTTCCTCCGCAAACTGTAAAGAAACTCCAGAGATTTATAGGGGAGAAAGGAGCAATTTTTGTCTAGACCGCACTACAATGGGAAGCATTTCGGAAGATTCAACAAACATTGTCATATCCAAATCATCATAAAGGGTTCGCCTATTATGTCAGTCCGGAAGAAGAGCGATCCCGGGATATCTTCAGATCTACTGGAGCCAACACCTCAAGGGAGAATCCTTAAGAAGATAGGCATCATCATGTCGAGAAAGAATCCGCATCTTGGGTGAATCACTCTGTCATACTTAAGAGGAATGCTTCAGCGAAACAGTGAACATACAAATGATTATGTCAAGAGGTCCTGAATTCAGGCACTGAAAGGGCACAATCCAAATATGACTGAATAATAAGTGGAGTAATTGTGCATCAATAGGATGGTATCTGTCAATCGTGCTTTGTCGAAGAGCCTGTGCTTTCAGACACCCTCTAAACTCCGTGAAGCTGCTAAACGCTCAGGTTGCAACAACACCTGCCCTGCTAGAAAGAACAAGCCTGCCTGTCATAAATATCCTCATGATGTTCGTGGAAACATATATCTTACCAACAGGCAGTGCAAGCTTCAGCCTTCTGTAATAAGTTTCATTGAAGCAGCAAGAGGAAGACCACCGAGATATAACATCCTGCACGTCCAAAATCACCAACCCCAGACTCCAATACCATATGCACGACTGCCAAAATGGTGAAACAACGTCCAAGATATTTCATATCTGGATTGACGGTAGCTATGTCAATGAGAGACGCTTTCAGAATCTGTCTCCCGTAGAAGAAGTAGTTGCGTTACCAAAGGAGTATGACTGGGGACTTCTTACCACTTCCCATCTCAAATATTGTGAATTTAGAGAGATGCAAGCACGCTATCATTATGATTCCAAGATGGACAAATATGAGGATATACTCTAAAGAGTAGATATAAAGACGACCTCATGAACCTAGCGTGGAAACATCTATCAAGTCGAGAGCTCTGGATACTCGCGGGAAGGGGACTGTCTCCCGCTTCTCTATTCCATGAAGAAATATCAAGAAAGCTATCGGTTCCAGCGTATCCCTCTAATAATGAGACGATTTCTACCATTGTATGAAGAGTGCCAAGTTCGTGCAAGTTGCTATCACGCCTCTTCCTACCAGTCTCTTCTGATTACAGCTGCAACTAAGAACCGTTGTTAATTTGTTGATACTTGTTCCCGAGCTTCACGATAGCAACAACCACTACGGACAGAGGTAATCCGAACTTCTACATATTTTATTTTCCCATGGAGAAGTAATAGAGTCACGGAGAATAGATGGCGATATCTTTATTATGGTAAACTCACCGACCATACAAGATAGAACCATATAAATCACTCTTAGGGACTGAGGCTCAACATGAAATTCCTTCGCCGTCAATTAAGGACTTCTTCAACACAAGAGAGATGGTCAATCAAGAAGCATGTAATTTGCAAGGGGAAACTAAACTGAAGAAGAGGCCGCTTCAACACTCCCTCCAGCAGAAGCCGCTTCAAACACTCTCTCCAAGCCGCTTCAATTTTTTCTCCATAAAAAGGCGTTTCAGCTCTCTCTCCAGAAGAAGAAGTCGCTTCAACACTTCAACGCTCCCTCCAGTAGAAGCTTATTCAACACTCTCGGGGACCTGTTCTCTCCAGAAGCTGCTTCAATACTCTCCATGACCTGCTCGCTCCAGAAGCTGCTTCAACGCTCTCTGCAGGACCCACATCCACATTTGAGCACACAAAGCAAGCACACAGTGGATCCCACATTTGAGCGAAGAAGGCGTCAAGGTCAAGGAAGCAAGGCCGGTGTTTGGTCAAGATAGCAGGGTCGGTGTTTTAAGTATGACGCTCGAGCAAGCACATCAACCGTACAGGAAAAGTAGGCACATGAAAGGGCCGACGTCTGAAACATGTACACGGTGGACCCGTGTTCGGTCGAAGCATGCACAACTGCCCATGTTCGAAGAAAGCATGCTCATATTAGGTCCCATACTCAACCGAAGCATGCATAGAAAGGTCGATCGAAGCAGGCAAGACCAACATTCGAGCGGAACAAGCACGAATCAGTCTCTCGATCGAAGCAGGAAAGACCGATATCATGCTAGTGGAACGCTCGCCTGGACGCCTCTTGAACGTGACATGCTCCAAGGACAGGATGACCCGTCTCTCCTGGTAATATCTAAACTTTGTATCAAAAGTTTTATCTTTATTTGTCACTATCTAATGCCTACCCCACAATAGTGTAACCATTATGCACTAGGTAGGGGACTTAATGTTGATGATGAATTTTAGTTCAGGGCTAAAGTTGTAAAACCAATATTTTGTACGAGTTGTCCTGCAGAGGATAAGGCCATTTGATAAGTGATGAATACTTCTTCGCTTTATTAATTCACCTAGAATGGAGCATGTAGCAACAATCCCCACGTATTCTGTGAATTTTAGCATTATTTATTAATGCACGAAACGCCTTGCATTTCCTGTGATGTTCTTAGCAGAACTCTCATTGTTGGTGAGGCATGATGATTGATTGTTACTCGCATCAGAGTAGCATGAATATCCAAGTACCAACAGTGAGGCATGCACGAAATGCCCGTACAGGATGCAACTCTCGGTGTATTATACTAGCCCGATTGAGCATACATCTCTCGGTGTGTTATTCTAGCCCGATTGAGCATATATATATGGGTGTGCTATACTAGCCCGATTGAGCATCTGGACTGTCCATAGAAGTCTCAGAAACAATCACAACCATGCAAGTTGGCCACATGATTTAACCAGCCTAGACGAACCCTAGCAGGAGCATGCTATCTCCATAATGACCACCAACGGGTCCTTTTATGCCCTGATCGGTCGAATATATATCACATCTCCCAATAGCCACCAAATTCCATCCTAAAGAAGGATGGTCGTGAAGCATCTTGAAGGAAATGTGAATGAGTAAAGACTGCTAACAGCGGTCTTAAAATCAGCCAAGACCTTCCAACTTTGCCGGCGCGATCGGACAGCGTGGATCATCCTATGGCCGGTCGGACAAGCTTGTCCTGCACACCGGCGGGCCCCCTTCATACTTACCAAACCGACCTTCTCATGAGCAAAGCCTTAGAGCAACAAACGTTTACATAAAACAAGGCTGGCGTGATGCTTCAAAGGGTTATTTGTCGCAGTTTGATCACAACCATCCAACTTAACCGGCATGTTTGGATGGCTTAGATCAAACCTATGGCCATGGAACATGTACCAACATGTTCACCGCCTGCCCAATGTGGGACCTACACGACCGGCCTCCCCAAGGGAGAAGCATAACATGCAAAACCGATCGGGTGAAGTTGCATAGGCGTGAACTATACGAAACCCTAATTAGGGTTTTTGCGACATGTTACATGTGCCGCAAATCGATCACGAACGTTTATCTTCGCAAGCTTAGATGGAGGGTGTATATGTAGACTTAAAAGGTATCGAACATGTCAACATGATCACCATGGGCCCATCTACACGCATGACTGACCGACCAAGGCAAACCATGGCCGAACGCCTTGAAGCGCGCGCCTAAAGTAGGCATGTCGCGAGGTTTCCAATTCCTTTGTGGTATTGGATTTCTATCGCAAATCGATCTTGACCACTCAACTTCGCCGGACGAGTTGAGTGGCCCAGGTCACACTTTCACGAGGCAATGGGGTATGGGTGTCTGCACCATCATGCCGTCTACACGCATGCACAGTCGGCCCTGCCAAAACCATATCCCAAGCTTGAATTCGACCAAGCTGAAGAGTGATTCTTGCGCACCTCTTCATAAACCCTAATTCCACTAACAGTCATAGATGAGTGTTTCAAAGATCATCTCGTCCGTTCAACTTTACCTGCTTAGTTATACAACCCTAGTCAGGAGTTAATTGGTCAATGAGGTGTCATGATGATCACTATCCGCCATGTAGTTGCAGGAAATCCTACACTACACCCTTGTTAAGAATTTGTAATAACCAACTCAAATTTGAAGATTAAAAACGACACTTTATTATTTGATTTTCAAAAATGTTTACAGGAAATGTAAGAACTCAAGAATACAAATTTTCTCTTGAAGTTTCTCTCTCCCCAAGACTTTCTCAACTCTTAAAAATAAATCATCCCTCTCTGAATCTATTGGAACCCTTTATATAGGAAATGACATAATGGATGACAGCTAAGTTTTCCTATTATTTTTGATCTACTCTGCGATCATATCGCGGTAATTATAATGTTCATTCTCGCAATCTTTGTAACCATCGCGGGACAAAAATGCTTTTCTCATGTTTTCTTCAATCGTCAGCTATTGTGTCACTCTTTTGACTGCTTTTGTGACACTCGCAAAGTGTTGTTGAAGAGCTCGCGGGAATGCTCGTAGGAATGTTATAAATATCGCGAGAATATCATTGTATCGATATTCTGGTCTTACATCTTGCCTATTCTCATGTCTTTTCTGCGAAGAAGAGAAGATATGAGAACTGTATCTTTTATAATGCCGCAACTTTTTACCTTTTTGCATTCTTCTGCTTTGACATGTTTCTGTATCCTTCGCCAGCTATCTTCTCGTATTTTTTCTTCCATTCAATCTTTGACACGTACTTTTAAACCGTTGCGATATAACCGTTCACGTCCTCTCGTTGCATTAATTGCATTTATCTTCTCGAAAAATTTCTTCTTCTATAAATACTCCTTTCATTCTTCCCTTTTCCTCTTTTTACTTTCTTCTTCTTTCTCTGTGTAACTTCTCTGCAAGTTTACTGTTCTTCCGCAAATTGCGCATCTGCTATCGCAGTGATTTCTTTCCTGTTTTTCAACCTTTTCCTTCATTCCCATACTAAAAAATGGTTGTTGCTGGTGCTAAAAATTTGGTTGCTTTTGGTGAGATGCGAGATAAACTTAAAAGCAAAGGTTTTACTTTGTAGTTGCAGGATTTCCCACACTATACCCTTGTTAAGATCTTGCTATAATCAACTCACAATTGAAGATTAAAAACGACACTTTATTATTTTGTTCTCAGAAATGTTTACAGAAATGGGAGAATTCAAGATTACAATTATTCTCTTGAAGTTTCTCTCTCCTCAAGACTTTCCTAACTCTCAAAAATACATAATTCTTTTCTGGACACATTGGGTCTATATTTATAGGGTAGTTACATAGTGGATGACAGCTAAGTTTTCCTCTTATTTCGGATTGATTCTGCGATTGTACCGCGATAGTTACAATGTTAAATCTCGTAAGTTTTGTAACCATCGCAGAACAAACATGCTTTTCTAAAGTTTTCTTCAATCGTCAGTTATTACGTCACTCTTTTGAAGGCTTTTGTGACACTCGTGAAGTGTAGTTGAAAATCTTGCGGTGACGCTCGCTGGGAAGTGTTGTTAATCTCGCAGAGAAGTATTGTAGCGATATTCTGGTCCTATATCTTGCCTCTTCTCATGTCTTCTTCGCAAAGTGGAGAGGATATGAGAATATTCAAGTCTTCAAAGTGCTCGCAGCCTATTTTCTTTTCATATTTTCTTCTCGACATTGCTCCGATAATTTAGCTTAACCGCCTACACGTGCTATAAAGTCATCTTTTTACTGACACATCTTTACTCAACAGGTTACTCCCTTTTGCCTATAAAAGGTAGAGTTAGACTTCAAAACTAATTTTCTTCTTCTATTTCTCTATCTTCTTCATCTGTTTATTTTATCTTCCATCTGCAACTCTTCTTCTTCTTCATATTCTCCTGCTACTATTCTAATGGAGTCATCAAGGTATGTTTTTTGATTATAATCTTCATTCGATTCAATTTTTACTCATATTCTCCGATCTTCTCTATTTGATCCTTCATAACTCCTGTATTATGTCTTCTCTTCAGTGGAAATATCCCTAACACCCAATTCTCAGGTCAAAACCCTAATGCTCGCAAAAGAACGACTTAGAAGAAGAAGAAAAATTCTGCGAATGATAAGGTGGTAAGAAACACATCCTAATTTCTTAATAGCAATATTGTTTCCTCTAAAATGTAGTTGCAGGATTTCCCACACTACACCCTTGTTAAGATATTGCTATAATCAACTCACAATTGAAGATTAAAAACGACACTTTATTATTTTGTTCTCAGAAATGTTTACAGAAATGGGAGAATTCAAGATTACAACTATTCTCTTGAAGTTTCTCTCTCCTCAAGACTTTCTTAACTCTCAAAAATACATCATCCTTTTCTGGACACATTGGGTCTATATTTATAGGGTAGTTACATAGTGGATGACAGCTAAGTTTTCCTCTTATTTCGGGTTGATTCTGCGATTGTACCGCGATAGTTACAATGTTAAATCTCGCAAGTTTTGTAACCATCGCAGAACAAACATGCTTTTCTCAAGTTTTCTTCAATCGTAAGTTATTACTTCACTCTTTTGAAGGCTTTTGTGACACTCGTGAAGTGTAGTTGAAAATCTTGCGGTGACGCTTGCTGGGAAGTGTTGTTAATCTCGCAGAGAAGTATTGTAGCGATATTATGGTCCTATATCTTGCCTCTTCTCATGTCTTCTTCGCAAAGTGGAGAGGATATAAGAATCTTCAATTCTTCAAAGTGCTCGCAACCTCGTTTCTTTCCATATTTTCTTCTCGACATTGCTCCGATAATTTAGCTTAACCGCCTACACGTGCTGTAAAGTCATCTTTTTACTGACACATCTTTACTCAACAGGTTACTCCCTTTTTCCTATAAAAGGTAGAGTTAGACTTCAAAACTAATTTTCTTCTTCTATTTCTCTATCTTCTTCATCTGTTTATTTTATCTTCCATCTGCAACTCTTCTTCTTCTTCATATTCTCCTGCTACTGTTCTAATGGAGTCATCAAGGTATGTTTTTTTATTATAATCTTCATTCGATTCAATTTTTACTCATATTCTCCGATCTTCTCTATTTGATCCTTCATAACTCCTGTATTATGTCTTCTCTTCAGTGGAAATATCCCTAACACCCAATTCTCAGGTCAAAACCCTAATGCTCGCAAAAGACCGACTGCGAAGAAGAAGAAAAATTCTGCGAATGATAAGGTGGTAAGAAACACATCCTATTTCTTAATAACAATATTGTTTCCTCTAAAATGTAGTTGCAGTATTTCCCACACTACACCCTTGTTAAGATATTGCTATAATCAACTCACAATTGAAGATTAAAAACGACACTTTATTATTTTGTTCTCAGAAATGTTTACAGAAATGGGAGAATTCAAGATTACAACTATTCTCTTGAAGTTTCTCTCTCCTCAAGACTTTCCTAACTCTCAAAAATACATCATTCTTTTCTGGACACATTGGGTCTATATTTATAGGGTAGTTACATAGTGGATGACAGCTAAGTTTTCCTCTTATTTCGGGTTGATTCTGCGATTGTACCGCGATAGTTACAATGTTAAATCTCATAAGTTTTGTAACCATCGCAGAACAACCATGCTTTTCTCAAGTTTTCTTCGATCGTCAGTTATTACGTCACTCTTTTGAAGGTTTTTGTGACACTCGTGAAGTGTAGTTGAAAATCTTGCGGTGACGCTCGCTGGGAAGTGTTGTTAATCTCGCAGAGAATTATTGTAGCGATATTCTGGTCCTATATCTTGCCTCTTCTCATGTCTTCTTCGCAAAGTGGAGAGGATATGAGAATCTTCAATTCTTCAAAGTGCTCGCAGCATCTTTTCTTTCCATATTTTCTTCTCGACATTACTCCGTTAATTTAGCTTAACCGCCTACATGTGATGTAAATTCATCTTTTTACTGACACATTTTTACTCAAAAGGTTACTCCCTTTTTCCTATAAAAGGTAGAGTTGGACTTCAAAACTAATCTTCTTCTTCTGTTTCTCTATTTTCTTCATCTGTTTATTTTATCTTCCGTCTGCAACTCTTCTTCTTCTTCATATTCTTCTGCTACTATTCTAATGGAGTCATCAAGGTATGTTTTTTGATTATAATCTTCATTCGATTCAATTTTTACTCATATTATTCGATCTTCTCTATTTGATCCTTCATAACTCCCGTATTATGTCTTCTCTTCAGTGGAACTATCCCTAACACCCAATCCTCAGGTCAAAACCCTAATGCTCACAAAAGACCGACTGAGAAGAATAATAAAAGTTCTGCGAATGATAAGGTGGTAAGAAACACATCATATTTATTAATAACAATATTGTTGCCTCTGTTCTAAGTTATTATTCGCAGAATGTCGAGAACATCGCTAATCCTCCAAAAAGACCTCGTCAGTTTAAAGATCTTGAGGCTGATTTCTCCATCCCCACATTAACATCTGCAAGAGTTTCTCCCACACCCTCGCAACTGGATCCTCTTTCTTTTACCTGCGAGAATATCAATGCCAACACCTCTATTTCTTTTGATTGATTAACAAATCAAGCTCCTGAAATTGTTGTGATTGAAATTCCTTCTAGCCCTTTATTGCCTTCAACTGTTGTTTTTACCAACACTCCTCCTTCTGATAATACAACCATCGCAAATGAATCAAATCGTCAACTTGTCCTCGTTACTACTTCACCCTCTGCATCTCTTCCTCCATCAAATGAAACCTTGGCAGGAGTTGATGTTACTTTTAAAATTTTATTTAATATTTTAGACGATGCTAGAAAATCTTCTACTGACTCTCTTCAGTATGAAGTTTGCGAGACCTTACTTAAATATTTTGGCTCTGATAGTACTGATTCACGAGCATCTTTATAAAATGAATTTGAATCCCTAAGAAAAAGCCTTCAAGTCAAAATTTTTGAATGTGATAATCTGAACCATATGCTTCGCAATTCTTCACTTAACTGCGAGAACCTTCGCAGAAAAAATGATGAGCTGAAAGGTACAATTTTCTTGCCTTATACCCTTTTGTTTTTCTATTTTGATTTCATATCATCTGTACTCAAGTCTCCTTCTTAAATTCTTGGTTCATATATTAGTTTCAAATCAGACTCGTTTCATGGAAAGACTTAAATTTGAATCTATTGTTGATGAAGCTCGTGTTGAAAGAGATTCTTGGATGGACCAGTATAATAGATTAGATAATCTCTACACATATTCGATCGATCAAATAGATAATCTTACTAATGAGAATAACCAACTATCGCAAAGTCAAAATTTATTAATTAACGAGATTACTCGCATCTCATATTTGTTAACCAAGTCTAATTTGGCGGTAGAATCTTTATCAGATGAAAATAGAACTTTATCCCAAGAGAAACATAGATTTTCAATCTTGATGGCGATTTCTTCGCAGCAATTGAGCAATCTCTTCGTTATCTTAAAGATGAACTCAAGGAAGTAACTGAATCATCTGCTGCTGAGAAGGACAAACTTATTAAAGTTAGATTAACTCTTAGCTTAAAGGCCAGCAAGCTTCAAGATCAATACTCCCTATTAAAGAAATCACATTCTTTATTAGCAAAGGAAAATTCGTATCTACATTCCAAAGAAGAAAATATGAAATCTCGTCTGAAGGGTATGGTTGGCGATAAATTTGATGACGCTATGAATCAATGGGAGAACTGTTTCTTTTCATTAATCCAAAACTTAACCTCTCAAAAAGAAGGTAGTCAATTGACTGCCTCATTTGTTGAAATTTCTGTCAAATTTTACATTATGTTTCTTGCAATATCTTTGTCTGAATAATATTTAATTATTTTTTTTGCTTGCAGAATCTCAAAGAAATCTTCATTCTACCATCACTGATCTTACAGATAAATTGGATAAAGTTCGCAAAGAAAACAAGATTCTCACTTCTGATCTTGTAGAAGTTCGCGATAAGGCAGAGAGAAGACTTGATTATCTCGAGTACTTCAAAAATATAGAAATTAGAAATCGTGACAGAGGTTTCCTTCGCAAGGTTCACCCTAGTGCTGAAGTTCTTGTGAATGATATTCTAATATCCCATTTTCTTCCTCCTGTATCTGTTCCTCCTCTAAAATTTGATGATGATGAAATCCCTCTTCCTATGGACAAGGATTTAGAATATGTACCCGTTGAAGAAAATGTTGAAGAATATGTTGAAGAAGATACACCAGAAGAAGAAGAAAAAAGTTCTCCCAGAGAAGGAGAAATTCGTAATGAGAAAAATGTTGGTGATGCTGATAATAACATAAAAATCCTGAGTCTGGCGAGACCATCGCTGAAGCTTGAATTTCATTCTTACTTTCTTTTCCTTCTTCTTTCTTGCGAGCAATGTAACTTTTGCAACCTTTAATTTTTGTGTACTTTGAACATTCTCAAGGAAGATAATGAGATCTTATTTATTCATTCCCCTACTTGCCCTTTATTAACTTTCTTGAGATGTTGAATTATTTCATGTATCTTCTTGCGAAAATAGGATTATATCTGCGATGTAATGAATTCTTGCGATATTCTGTATTCTCCTGCGAGGAACAAATATTTCATGCATTCTGAAATAGTTAATGTTTAATATTATTATGTTGGTCTTATTTTGCCTTTCTATTTAAAGGTCTTATTTTGCCAAACTTTTCTTTCTGCGACAAAATCGCAGGACGTCTTTACATTTGTTTGTAAAAACCCATTGATCTTGCCTTATCCTTGTTTCTTCGTATTTCTTGCGACAATATGACAGGTCTATATCCTCTTGCGAGAACAAAGTCCTATGACATTGCCGTCTTGTGATGAAATCGCATGACGTCTTTACACTTTCGTGTAAAAACCCATTTATCTCATCTTAACTTTTCTCTTTTGGCTTGTTGCCTTTATAAAATTTTCGTCACGCGACAATATGACAGGCCTAAATGATCTCGCGATCATAAAGCCCCATGACATTGCCGTCTTAAGACACTTATCATCTCCCTAATGGAGGGTGCCACCCTTATTTTCCCCCTGGTTGCCCCTTCAAGGAGGGCACATCGGCCATACACGACTAGCTCCTCCCATCCAGATTTTCCAACAACCAGTTGTTTTCGCATCCTCTTGTCCTTTATGCCTATATGGCTTATAGTTACAAGATTGCAAACTAAGTGGGGTTTTCTTCGGGCCGAGTGCATCATATCCAAGACTTGCCAAGGATGGCCAGGATAGTTTCGTACGCCCCGGGCACCCTTGACTCAACCGTGTACCTCGGCGCCTTGGTCATACTCTGCACTCCTTAGAAGAGGTTCTTAGTCGTCTAACCAGGGTATAACCTTATATAATTAGAAATCCAAGATCCCTCTCCTGGATAGGTTTTCTTTAACCCCAACATCTTCATAACTCAAGTTCCAGCAGCGGTATAAACTTATCCCTGAGTCATGTAAAGATATACCCCCTTATATAACGCACTATTCGGTCTTAAATTTGCCTCTTGCAAAATTTTATTCGCGAACTAGGGTGCACGCCATAAAGGTTCGTCCCATTCTATTAATCTCTGCGAAATTTTTATTCGCCTTTCTTGCGATTATGCTCGAAATTCTTACTTTGCTTTGTTATTAGGAGAACCTCGCAATCGTAATCAGTTTTTTTTTTACAACGTACCCGTATATCTTATCTTTCAGAAGTTGTCATTGATAATACTTTTTCATAAATAGTCTATTCCATGGTCTGTCAAGTCTTTGACCAACATCTCTCCCTTCAGGGTCCATTAATTTGTATGCCCCGGTTCCAACTATCTCTTTAATGATGTATGGTCCATCCCATTTTCTCTCCAAATTTCCACCATTCTCTCGCTGATAACTTGGTGTTTCTCGCAGCACTAAATCGCCAGGTTGAAATTCACGTTTCTTAACACGTTTGTTGTACTCGCGAGCTAATCTTCGCTGGTAATTTTCCATATGTTGCAAAGTTTTTTTCTCTTTTTTCTTCTAATTCATTCAATTTATTTAAAATCATTCCAGCACTTAGATTTCTTTCCCAAGCCTCTATTTTTGTTGTCGGAATAGCTACTTTTGTTGGTAACACAACTTCAACTCCATACGTCAAACAAAAAGGTGACATTCCAGTAGCTTCTCGTCTAATTGTATTGTAGGCCCATATTGCATTATGCACCTGTTCACACCATGCTCTGTGGTATCCTTCTAGCTTCTTTTTTAATATGTCTGCGATTGTCTTATTAGTTGCTTCAGCTTGACCATTTTCTTGTGGGTATAGAGGAGTAGATTTTCCACACTTTATCTTAAATGCATTGAGTATCAATTATATATTCTGCCCTTCAAATTGCTTCCCATTATCAGACACCAACTGTGCTGGAATCCCAAATCTGCAAATTATATTCTCAAATATGAATATAAAAATATCTTTATCACGGATATGTTGTACTGCCTTTACTTCTCCCCATTTTGTGAAATAATTTGTTATGACGATTAGGCATCTTCTTTGTCCAGAACCAGGAACAAATGGTCCCACAATATCTAACCCCCATTTCCCAAAAGGCCATACACTTGTTGAAGATGATAATGGTGCTCCTGGTGCATGTATCTTCTTTCCATATCGCTGGCAATCTTCGCAACGCCTTGAGAGTTGTTTTGCATCTTCATGCATATATGGCCAGTAATAGCCTTGCATTTTTGTTCTATATGCCAAAGATCTTCCTCCACTATGATTACCAGCGTCACCACTATGCAACATCTTCAATATTTTTTTCCCTTCTTCCCTCGTCAAACATCTTAGCGATGGTCCACTAAAAGATCTGCGATATAATACTACATCTCTTAATTCATAATTGGTTGCCCTACTTTTTAATTTATGTGCCTCCAGTCGATTTCTTGGGATTTATCCTCTTGCCAAGTATGCATGAATATCTGCTCGCCAATATGTAATGTTGCTCTTTAATTCTTCTTCGCCAATTTCTACCATCATCACATCTTCCTCTTCCTTGTTTATCGCTGGTAATAAAAGTGTTTGAATTTTTATGCACCTCGCAGCTGGATTTGTCATCATACTGGATATGAAAGAAAAACCATCTGCTAGCCTATTATCTTTCCTTGATATGTGTCTCCATTTTATTTTTGGAATTCTCGCAGATAATTCTTCGACTAATCTTTTATACTTTCTTAAAGATGGTTCATTTGTTGTGTATTCTCCTTTTATCTGGCGAATAACCAACTGTGAATCGCTGGTGATTCTAGCATTTTCCAACTTGATTTCTACCACAAATTTTAAAGCATGAATCACGACCTCATATTCTGTTTTATTATTAGTGGATGTAAATTCCAATCTAAATGAAAAAGCTGTTTTCTCTCCCTCTGGTGAAATAAAAACAATTCCAATCCCATTTCCTTCTCCATTTGATGATCCATCCACCAATATCTCCCATTTGTCGGGTTCTGTTAATAGTTCTTTTGGATCTCCATGTTCCTCTTCTACATCCATCATCTCTTCCACATCTTCATCATATTCTAAAGGCAATTCAGCTAAGAAGTCTGTGATAACTTGTGACTTTGGCGAGGATAAAACTTCATATTGAATATCAAAGTATCCTACTTGTGCATTCCATCTCTCAACTCTGCCTGATCTTTTTGAATTTTTCATTACTGACTAAATTGGCACTTTTGTTAACACTTTGACCTTATGTGCTTGAAAGTAGATGTGAAGCTTAAAAGTTTCATGCATGGTCGGTTGTCAGCCGACACAAATATAATTTCACTTTCTTACTTCCTAAAATAAATGTAGAATGCGATAAGAGAGAGTTCGTATCCACAGAGAGGCTTTTGTTGTTATAAATTTTTTAAGTTTCTTAGTAACCAAAGGGGGGGTTATGAGTTATCAAAGCAATAAAAATGAATTGAAAGCAAAGTAATAATAAAAGTAATCAATAAGGAGAAAGTATTGGTCACGGGATAGTTTCATTCACAAACTCGAATTATCAACAATGACTAGAATTGAAATTTTAATCTCTCATTTACTAAAAGTCCTAGGATACCTTGATCGCAAGAGTATCCCGCTAATTCCCTGATTTCATCACAACCACATTAAAAGATGCATATGTGAATTCTTCCTAGAAAGCAACCTAAAGTGTAAAAGCACAATTAGATTTAACTCCCTAAAAGCAATGAGTTCTATGGAATAAGACTAATCAAGGCAACCAAAATGTGTAAAAGCACTAAATCGATTTAACCCAAGTTATGATTCATATGTGACTAGTAGGATATATCACTATAAGCACTACCCACATTTATGCTACTTAAAATCAGGGATAAACAACGTTTTCGTATTGAAAACCCTAATATAGCTCTAGATATGAATGCAAATCGGATTGATTCCGGACTCAACCAAATAAACAATCAAATCATAAAACAAAATAAACCATGAATCATAAACAATAAAGTATTGAGACAAAACTACATCATTGAATCAAATATCATTTGTGAAATCCACTTTATCCCATAACCAATAATATGAAGTTTAGCTACTCATAGTGTTTTGATTCAACAAAATTATTATCAAAAATAAAATGAAGAACATGAAAAATAAATAGAAGCAAACCCTATTATAATCGCTCTCCTCCAAACTCCAGTAGAAAGATACGTGATATGAGATAAGTCCCAAAAGAATAGAAATTTCTTTATTTTATAGTTTTTCAACTTGCCAAAACTAGGTCTAATTCTTCAAAGTCCATCACCAAAAAATCCACCAATCCCATGAACCATGTGTGAGAAAAACCCAGGTAAAAGTGTGTCAAAAATAGCTCGCCGGAAAACTGGTGCACTGGCCGGAATCTGGCACCGGAAAAGTATCTCAGGTGACCGGATAAGTCCGCCCGGTCGCCTGTCAACGAGTCAACTCGGTCTAGTCAACCGAGTCATCTAAATCAGGTGAGAATTAGCTAAATGACTCATCTGAGTGATTTGGCTTAGGCCAGTTGCAGCTTGCACATCCATACTTCAGTCACGGCCAAGATGGCCCTGCTTTCCATCATTATGCTTCATTTCCATCCATGTTGGCTGGAACATCTGCAGCTTTAGTATCACTTCTCCCAGCTCATAACCCATTAGCTTCAGAATTCCAACTCCATCTTAGCTTCTCAAACCATTGCACCTGCAACATCACCAGCCATTCTGTTCTACTCTAGACTGCAACTCATACTATGACTTACAATCTCACCACAAGCACTACATCATAATACCACCAGCAAACCAATTTCAATCATTATGTAATAACAGCAACAACACCAGCCTCCACTACCAAAACTCATCACTTTCCTATTCGAGCCACATCATCACCACTGTCGAGTTCTGCCATGTTTCCCTGAACTTACTCCATCGTCGCTGTTGTAGTTGCGGATTATCTCACACCTACACCCTCATAAGAATCCATTAAAATGATTCCTAAATCTAATTAATTTGATATGAAACTAAGAATTAAGGTACTAAAATTATAAAGAGACACAAATATTTTTACGTGGTTCGATCAATGTGATCTACATCCACGATGCTTCACTAGTGATTGTATGTGATTACATGATTTTACAATTGAGACTCCATTAATGAATATTTGGAGCTCTAGAATTTTGGGGAAGAAGATGATAAAGAAAATAAAATCCCTCTCTCAAATTTTCTCTCTCCTCCAAAAATCATCCCCTCTCTCAAAATGTGTCTCCCCTTCCTTCTCATGCCTAAATGGCTATTTATATGATCTTACAAAATATGACGGTTGTGTTGTCCCGCCATTTTGGATTTTAGAATTATCTTGCGAAGCTTCGTAACTTCACTTTACGAACTTCTTTTGCTTTCCTCGTGATTTCTTTTGCTCGAAAAATGTTCTTTGCTCGCAAGATATCTTTTCTCTCCAAAATTTCGTAAGTTATCATTTGCTGTGATATTCCGCTCCTACATCTTGCCTCTTTTTTCTTGAATATTGCTTGAAGAGCGATCTTTAAGAAAAAATCTGTTGTTGTAGTAGTCTTTGATCTTTGTTGATGAAGGAACGAGCGAAAGAATACTAGTCTTGAAAAGTATATACTTGCCTCTATTCTTTTGCGAAGTCCCGGAATGTTGCGAAGTAAATAAGAAGTATCAACCATTGAAGTATAAGAAGTATGAAGTATCCTTGAAGAAGTATAAGAAGTACTTAATCCTCGAAATATATAAGAAGTATGAAGTATCCTTAAGAAGTATAAGAAGTATTTAATCCTCGAATTATATATGAAGTATAAAATATCCTTGATGAGAGTGATAAATATTGCCTCTGTTCATGTGAAATTATTATTCCACTTTTGGTGAGGATTCTTCTTTGAGAAGATAAAGAACATCAAATATTTTCTTGGGTATCCATAGTTGCCTCTGTTCTTTATCTATGAAGGAGAATCCTTGAGAAAATGTTGAATAATTAAATTGCATCTCTATTCTTATCTTGCCTTTGCCCCAAGTGGTAACCCTGCTAACTTCTGAATTTTTCTGTGAATTTTTGGGATTTTCTGCGAATTTCTGAACTTCCGAATAGTGTTGTGAATAGTGCTGCGAACATACTGTTGCAAATGTACTGTTGCGAATGTACTGTTGCGAGTATAGTGTTACGAACATAGTGTTGCGAATATAGTGTTACGAACTATGAATAGTCCTGCGAATTATGAACTTTTCTGCGAAGTTTCGTGGTATTTTCCTGTAAAATTTTGTACAATACTTGTGTGCATATAATACTTATATAATGATTATGTTATGAAATGTGTATGCGATTCTTATGTTTTGAAATGCTTATGCAATGCTTTTATGATGTGAATATGATGCTTGAATGATGCGAGTATGATGCTTGTATGATGCAAGTATGATGCTTGTATGATGCGAATACTTATCTATTATGATGTATAGTTAATGTTTGTGTTACTTAGCTCATTTTTCTGCGGTAAAATTGATATATCTTTGAATTGCCTCTATTCATATAATCATCTTTGCAAGTTTACTTGTGTATTTTCGCGATTGAAATTGCCTCTTCCTGTATGACTTCGTGATATATATTCTTGTAAAAATTCTTCAATGATATTGATGGAATTGTCTTCTTTGATATATATTGTCTTCAAAATTCTTCAATGATCTTGATGGAATTGTCTTCTTTGATATATATTGTCTTCAAAATTCTTCAATAATCTTGATGGAATTGTCTTCTTTGATATATATTGTCTTCAAAATTCTTCAATGATCTTGATGGAATTAATTTCATGAATTGCTGTGGTCTTATCATGCCTTCCTAAGTAAAGGTCTTATTTTGCCACCTCTTTTGTGATAATATTTTGTATTTGCGATAATATGACAAGTCTGAAAATTCTTGCGAACATACAACCTCGTGACATTATCGTCTTGCGATGAAATCGCAGGACGTTCTTACACTTTCATGCAAAAACCCATTGATCTCATCTTAACTTCTTTGAATAGTATTTTAGCCTCTTCAGGAATTGTTGCGACAATATGACAGGCCTAAATATTCTTGCGAACATAAAGCCCCATGACATTGCCATCTTGCGATGAAATCGCAGGACGTCTCTACACTTTCATGTAGTGACCCATTGATCTTATCTTAACTTCTTTATTATGTTCTGCGAGTTCTTTATTCTTTTCTTTCTTTTTTTTTTTTTTTTTTTTTTTTTTTTAGAAGGCTCGCAGAACTTCATTTGTTGCACAAATATGACAAGCCTTTATGTTATCGCAAACAAGAAGCCTCGTGACATTTGCGTCTTATAGCACATATCATCTCCCTAATGGAGGGTGCTGCCCTTTATCTTCCCCCTGATTGCCCCTTCAAGGAAGCGTACATCGACCATACAAGGTTAGCTCTTCCCATCCAGTTCTGCCAACAACCAGCTTTTGATCGCAACCTCTTATCCTTTTTGCCTATAGGGCTTATAGTTACGAGGTTGCACCCTATGGGGTATCTTTGGGCCAAGTGCATCATTTGCCAATACTTGTCAAATATGGCATATGTGGTTCAACCTCACCCGGCACTCTTGACTCAACCGTGTACCTCGGCGCCTTGATCGTTTTCTGCACTTCTTGGGAAAGACAGTATGCCTTAGTCGCCCAACCTAAATCCTCTTACACCGCATTTTATATTGCGTAATGTCGCTAGATTAGGTGAGAATCCAAAGTGTCTAACCCGGATAGGTACCCCATTATTGGGTTGTACCCCTAAATTTTTACCATGTACTAAGGGTCCTTGGTGGTGTTCCGGTTACCCTTAGCCACGTTTATAGGTACCCCCTTAAATGACGCACTTTAGGACTTTGCCTCTTACGAAATATAGCTTCGCGAACTAGGGTGTACGCCACAAAGGTTTGCCTGTATAAAATTTTCTGCGGCTCTCTTTCTTTTTTGGAGGCTGATCACAGATTGCGGTCTTTTATTCGCAAGTTAATCGTAAATGGCGGTATTTTTTCGCCTTTTATAAATCGAATCATAATTCTCTTTATTCGTAAAAACTCATCATAAATTTTTCATGTATATAAGATGTTGAATGTTTTCATAAAATCTTTAGTATAAGAAGTATGAGAAGTATTAATCAAAATTGTTCTATAGAAATATAGGAATTTAATTTTCTCTATTTTTTGTAATTTTGAAGTCTTTGAAAAAAAATTTAGATCTTTAAATTATTTTTGATTAATTCAATTTTGAATTTTGCGAGTATATCTCTTTTGGTAAATAAAATCAAAAATCTTTTGTCTCTTGTAAATAAAATATTCAAGTAAATGGTACTTACCTTTTTCGGATTGTTGTTGTCTCTTGATCTGCCTCTTGTATAATGTTGTGTCATACCAACTGTTCTAGCCATTTCTTGCGAAATATATCTGTGAAATAATCTCCCATTTTCTTCTTGCGAAATATCCAAAAATCTTGCGAAGTAATAATTTGCACGAAGTAAACGAACATCTGCGAAGTAATGATTTACACGAAGTAGACGAACATCGCGACTTCATTCTCTGAATTGGTACATGTTCCAACTTAGATATGTGGCAAACTAATGCATCATTCATCCTCGCATTTGTTTAGATTCTGGATCCCTTCTTGGCTAACTCGTTCTGCCCTTTTCTGCTCTCCATTCTCCACTACTGGTCTCATTCTTGTCGATAGCTTTATCTCCTCATGCTGGGACTTCTTCATCTGATGATGATGATTCATTGATCGCAAACTTTCTTTGCTGCGATCAATTCTTGGCATGTTTATGTTCTTCTAGTTTAGTATCATGAATTTCATCCTTTAGCTTAGTCTTGATTCTTTGAAATTCCTTGAGTCCTTAACGAAATTTGCGGCTGAATAAATGACTGCGGCTTAATATGTGAATCTTCGGCTCAACTGTATTGATTCTTATGATTAATTTACATAACAACTTTCAAATATGGCACTGATGATTTTTCATTCATGGCTTCATTCTCATTCATCTTCTGATTTTCTTCTTTTTCATTTCCTTTGCTCGTAACTTCCCTTATAAACTCTTTGCTTTTCCTTCATCAATCAGCAAAAAAGTAGTATCGTAGCTATCTTTTAGCCGGTAAAACGTTTCTTTTCGCAAATATTTTTAATGTTCTCTTCGTGCTACTGAATCTTTTCCCATATCTTTAATGTTCGCAACTATCGTAGTTGAAATCCATGGTAAATTTTTGGTTGAGCTGCGAAGTTGTATATCTCTCTGCGAAGCATTAGCTAGACTACATATTTTTGTAATTGGATTATGTTTGTGGCATCCGCGGTTGAATTATTTCCGTCCTTTGTTGTCTTTTGGGTAAATTGGTTACTCCTGGCTGATGAATTTTCTGCGAGTAAACTTTGATGAACTTTTTAGTGAGTGAAATCTTTGTAAATCGTTAATCGTTGTGTGATAATAATCTCTTGGTATTACTGAGCAAATTTCCTTTGCGCCGTTAATTGACTCATTAATTTTCCTTCTTTGCTTGGTCGTTTTGTTTCTTTGATTTGTTATGTATTGTATATCCTTCTGATGTAGAAACTCATCCCCTTTTTCATAACTTCGCATCTTCATGTTTTTCTTTTACTTTCTTTAACTATTGTCGATGTTTTGCTTCCTGAAGACACAATTTCTCAATTGAAACTTCCACTTTTCTTCTCAAAATTTGTATACCTAATGGAATTCATCACCAACAGTAGCCATTTTTTCTAAAATTTCCTGAACCAGCAAGATCAGTTTCCCTGTTTCTAGCGCCAATTATGTAGTTGCGGATTACCTCACAACTACACCCTCATAAGAATCCATTAAAATGATTCCTAAATCTAATTAATTTGATATGAAACTAAGAATTAAGGTACTAAAATTATAAAGAGACACAAAGATTTTTACGTGGTTCGATCAATGTGATCTACGTCCACGATGCTTCACTAGTGATTGTATGTGATTACATGATTTTACAATTGAGACTCCATTAATGAATATTTGGAGCTCTAGAATTTTGGGGAAGAATATGATAAAGAAAATAAAATCCCTCTCTCAAATTTTCTCTCTCCTCCTAAAATCATCCCCTCTCTCAAAATGTGTCTCCCCTTCCTTCTCATTCCTAAATGGATATTTATATGATCTTACAAAATATGACGGTTGTGTTGTCCCGCCATTTTGGATTTTAGAATTATCTTGCGAAGCTTCGTAACTTCACTTTACGAACTTCTTTTGCTTTCCTCGTGATTTATTTTTCTCTCCAAAATTATCTAGCAGCAGCGGTTCTTTTACTTCGTAAATATGACGGTTGCTTTCCTTCGCAAGATATCTTTTCTCTCCAAAATTTCGTAAGTTATCATTTGCTGTGATATTCCGCTCCTACAGCTGTTATCAGTAAACCACAGCTTCAACCTGCTAATGCCAATTCCCTGAAATTCAATGCCACCACCTGAAATAGCAGCACCAGCTTCACTGCCATTGTCATTCTTTCCACCATAACCTGCTCTTCCATTCAGCCCAACTGCAACAGCAGTTCACTTCCCCAGTTTTTAGCCAAACATCTCATACCTGCAATTTCAGTTCATTGCAGTGCCAAACCAATACCAGCTGCTGCTAAACAAACCTTGTAATCCTAGAATACATCTACACAACATCCCTCAGTCACATGCTCAACTGCCAACCACCACTGCATCACTACCCTGCAACTGAATAACATCACAGATTCATTATTACTCATTCACACAACATCTCATTCTTTGTAAACCCTCAGCAATAACAGCTTCACAACTGCAACACTTGCATAAGGACTTAAACCAAAAGCCATTATAGAAAACACCCTTTTGTTTTACAAACACCATCTGTAGTACCATCACCTTGTTATCTGTGGCAACACCAACAACACAGTAGCTGATATTCAAGCACTTGTTTCTTTCATGCTCAACTGAGATCCCTAGAATTTAGTGATAAGTGCCAAATATTGCATATTCATACACCTTTTCATTGGCACTTAACTCATCTTTCGCGCTTCAAAGTCATATATTATCCCAAATTCTGCATTTTTACCATCTTCAAGAATAAATATTTGTATTAATTAATTTTGTGTTTTTAAGTACTAAATAAAGCTTGGAAGAATTGAGAAGACAAAAGAGAAGAAAGTTGGAAGTGTTGCAACCCGTTCGCGCATTAGTGGCAACCTGTTTACAATACATGGGATTAAACTACCCATAATCCAAAACCCATGATCCAAAACCCAAGACCCAAATCCATTTCCACCTCACCACCATTGGATTCCAAAACATCCACCTCACCCCATTGGATTCCAAAACATCCACCTCACCCCATTGGATTCCAAAACATCCACCTCACCACCATTGGATTCCAAAACATCCACCTCAACCCATTGTATTCCAAAACATTCATCAAGTGAGAAAACATGTTTTGTTGAGTAAATAATTGCCAAAATTCGAATCCAAGTGAGAGAGAATTTTTGTGTATAAATAGAGAGGGTTGTTGTGTTGAAAACTCATCCAAGAATAGCTTGTTCATGTTAGTTTATCAAATTTAAGTTTTGTTGTAATGTTCTTCATGTTCTAGTTTCATTTACTAGGGTTTAGATGAAGCCCTAATCTCATTGGTATGTATTCATATCTTGTATCTTGTTCTTGAAAGTTTAGAATTGTTTAAAGATATAATTTAATCCAAGTTTTTCAACATCTTGCTCTCACAATGTATGCCATGTATCCATTGTAGTTAGAATATCTCTATGTTGATTATGCTACAACTCATGCTTAACCAAATATTGATCTTTAGATTAGTTGTGCTTAATTAGACAATTAATGCTTTGGAGAAATACTTTAGTTGTGATTAAATTATCCATTGGAGAAACACCTTAGTTATACGGTAGACTTGAATCTACTATAAGGACAAGAATAATATTACAAGTTGAATGCATATCATAGGTTATTGGTGGATTTGAATACCCTAGTATCCATATTATCATTGTTTACATATCTTGTTATTTGCATCTTTTACTTTTATTATTTCAGTCACTTGAAAATCATATCGTCGTATCGACAAAATCAAACCCCTTTTGGTTACTCTCTGAATCAGGATTTAGAATCAACTTCTACACTCTCCAAGTCTCTGTGGTTCGACCTGTGCTTGCCCTGTGTTGCTTGTCGACACTGTGCACTTGCAGTATACACAATAGTAGGTATCTTTCCGATCCTACCATTTAGCCACTGCAATTTTAGTTTAAATTTCACTACCTGCACCTACACTACTCAACAGCAGCCTATACCCACAATTCCAGCTGCTCAGCTTCTAGACTCTCAGTATACATCCACTAACTGCATATAACCCTCCATCCACCTTCATATCTATCTACATACCATCACCGAAACCACCACTCGTTGCCTGCAACACAATTCAAACTGCAGTACCACTGGTACCTGCACACAGCTAACAACAATTCCAAAAAAAAAACTCATGATACCCTCATAGCATACTCAAACCCCCAGCAACCTTGCCTTACTTTCTTCGCTGCAATTCAAGAACAGAAAACACAGTACCACAACCTCCCTGGGTTCTTCTCAACCACCATCTAGCCCTAATTCACTACCAAAGCCACTTGCACTTTATCATAACCTAGCATAATTTCATTTCCAACCCACCAACACCATCTAAGAATCAAACTGAAATCTTCCCAGAATCAACTAACATCATATCAGTCACCACAACCGCTCAGTACCAACAACAATAACTCAAGCTCCAATTTCAACCTGGTGGTGTTGTCATCAGTCAAGACATCATTTACTACACTCCATTTACCCAAAACCACCATGTCCATCTTCCTCTCACTGATTTTACCTTTAATTTGTCCCCTAAAATCGATGACAGAAACCACCATGAACTCGAGTTAGCAGATTCAATTCCTCCCTGAATATTGACCTTGACAGCAACAAATCCCATCAAACATCATCTCTATCAAACCCTAACTCTATCAATCTCTGAGTTTCTTGTGTCAATAACGGCAAGAACCCATCTCTATTTTTGGTTCAATTTGACTCAACATCATCGATTTCTTCATGTAAAGTTTAAGAACACAGAACTGCTTAGATTCAAACTAAAAGCTCATTTACTTCACAGTACTACCTTCATCAGTTCTTCAACAGCCCCACAAACAATATTTCTCCATCTCTCCTTCTCAATCTAACCCATGAGAGGAAACTCACAGCAGATTCATCTTCACTTATTTCTCTCAGATCTCAGAGCCAATGGGGAATAACACCAAATGTTTAGAGACATGATTTTCTCTAAATTTTAGGCTTGTGTAGGAAATGGAAATTAATACAACCACCCAGATTAAATGGATAAAGGGTCCCCAAAATTACCATAAGCACCCACTCATTAATTAAGGGCCACCAACGTTCTTTGCTTCTCTAGACTAAGCTGCGGTGGTTGTCTCCTATCGCTGGCTAGGTTCGGCTCTCTATAAAACATGCCCATGAATTGACCTTTTTGCCATTTTTGCTACAAATGTATGCCTTCTTTCGCCTTTTACCAACAATAGCCGTCTCTTACTTCTCAGAACCACTTCATCTCTTCAATTTCTATTCATCACTAAAGCAGTCGTGCTTTTCAGACAAAATTCGCATCACTAAAGCCGACAAACTTTTCAGATAGGGATGAAGAAATAAAAGCAAATATGAGAAATAATCGCCTCCAATAACATTTGCACCTTTTGCCCTGTTTCTTCTTCTTTTGCTCCAAACGACTCCAAAGTACCTAACAAACTGAAATTCACACATAAGATACATAATTCACATGAAAACTCGCAAAGAAAGAATAAATACTAGATATAAAATTAGGTGTTTATCACACCTATCAAATTCCCCCACACTTAGACTTTGCTAGTCCTCGAGCAAATCAAACAAAACTTATTCTAAAGGATACATACAATTCCCGTGAGCGTTTACTAGAAAAATACCCACAAAACCTACATTTCCAACTTACAAGTTCTCCGAAATGATAGTATCCAACACGCTAAGAAGACATAGAGATTCAGCACACTAGTCATAAGAAGTTAGACACAAATGTGAACACAATCTCATTCTTAAAAGTTGAGAGAGAAATAACCATCTTTTATCGAAAGAAATTCGGGTTCGGAGTGATCAAAAGTCTTCATTCTGCCTCACGAGAAAGGATTTTATGAAATTTGTCTCAATAATAAACAGCTCTCTATGGGTCACACATGTGTCCAGGTAGGAATGAAGAGAGAATCCTGCGATACGTTGAATAGTAGGAAGGCGAACCCTCCGAATTATTTTGAAAACCCACATCTTTTATTCATTTTGAAAACCCTTTTTTTCTGACGATCTCTTAGAAAGGAAATCAACCACTTAACGAAGGTGGGAATATACTTACTTACCTCGTTATCCGTTCGGCGTGCATCTAGCACCACTCTCACAGCATCCACGGAAACGTCTTCGTCTTCGGTCTTCAACTCTTGATGATAACTCTTGAACTTCGTAGAATCTTGACAATGTGATTCTTCCCATTGGCTTCATTGAATGAATACAAAACCAAAATATGATGCAAACAAACCAAAATATGATGCAATGATTTTTTTTTTTTTTTTTTTTTTTTTTTTTAGACATTAAATACAAAGTAAATACAAAATGAAAACAAACAAAAATAAAAACTAATGATGATCCTAAAGAACTTTTCTCTTGTCTCTTTTTTTTTTTTTGAGACAAGAGAATATAATACAAATAAAAATAAAAATAAAAATAAAAATGCAAGTACAAATGCCATGGTGTGAGTACTTTACCGCTTGATTCTTCACAACTTGTATGTCTCGATATCATAAACTTCTTGAATTCTCATCTTGATAATCTTCACTCTTGTACAATAGTCTTCAACTTATAAAAATTATGCTCCTTGTCTTGTTGCTATACTTGAATCTGAAATCTGCTCATTTTTGTACCGTTGCTTGTAAACCTAGAACGTCTTCCACTTTTCTTAGAACTTGTGATGCTTCCCTTTTTGATGATGATGGTGTTTCTATGGACCTGTTGGTGTAGAGAGAGATAAAGTGGATGGTGCTAACTGCGAACAAGATTACAAGTGGTATGTAAGTTAGCAATTCGATGTCACCATTCATGATTGATAAAATAGCACTCAAGAGATCAAAATAGTGCTTCTATTGGTGGGAGATTGGGTAGCTCACCATTGTACCCGGATTTTACGTACGGTGACACACACTCTAAAAGCACATATTTAGACAGGTACAAATAATATGAAGGTCGGTGCCTCTCATGATGTAACATGGGTAGTCTCCACTATAGGGACCACTACTCTACTACCGAATTCAGTCTGCACCATATTTTCCACTGGCATGGTTAAATCCAACTTTAAATCTCATACAAGTAAGAAACCCGATCATGTTCTCTGTCATCTCTAAGTTCAGTCACTCTTATGAGAATCTCGATGTAATATTAGCGACATAGATACTATGTGACTCTAAACTAACTACAAGTTGGAGTTTTTAATGCACTAATTTACACAAAAGTTGAAAATTTTGAAAAAATTTACAATGCAAATGCTTAACCACTCCCCCACACTTAAACTTTACATTGTCCTCAATGTAAATTGAGTCATCCAAAGTAAGTCAAGGTGGGAAATTATGCATGACAAATGACAAGAAATCAGAAAAATAAAATCAATATAATACAAGAAAAGGATAAAAACAAAACAAAACAAGAAAATGAAAATAAGAAAAGAGATACTCATCCTATGGGTTTCCTCCCATTTAGAGCTTGGTTTAAAGTCGTCAGCCCGACTATCTCCTTGCTTTCTATGACTCCTCCAGAGGGAGTGCATCCACAAAATTCGCTCCTTCCACCACTTCAGAAGTGAAATTCTCATAATATGGTTTCAACCGGTTCCCATTAACTTTAATTTCCTTGCCTGTAGCTATGCTACGAATTTCTACTGCACCATGAGAAAACACATTAGTAACAATGAAAGGTCAAATCCAACGTGACCTTAATTTACCCGGAAATAAATACAAGCGAGAATTAAACAAAAGCACTTTCTGCCCAACACAAAATTGTTTTCTAGAAATCATAGTATCATGAAAGGCCTTCGTTTTCTCCTTATAAATGCGAGAGCTTTCAAATGCATCATTGCGAAGCTCTTTTAGCTCTTGGAGTTGTAACTTCCTTTGCTTTCCAGCCCCATCCATATCCATATTGCATTGCTTAATCGCCCAAAACGCTTTATGCTCAATATCCAAGGGTAAGTGACAAGGTTTACCATATACAAGCCTAAAGGGAGACATCCCAATAGGTGTCTTGTATGCGGTTCTATAAGCCCACAAAGCATCATTTAATCGCATGCTCCAATCTTTCCTTGTTGGATTCACCATCTTTTCTAGAATGGATTTCACCTCCCGGTTAGACACCTCGGCTTATCTATTTGTTTGGGTATGATAAGGTGTTGCAACCTTATGTGACACATTGTACTTATTCAACAAGCTTTGAAAAGTCCTGTTGTTGAAGTGAGAACCCCCATCGCTAATTATGGCTCTTGGAATTCCAAACCTTGCAAAAATGTTAGCTTGCACAAAATCTGAAACAACCTTGGAATCATTAGTAGGGGTGGCCTTAGCTTCCACCCATTTAGAGACATAATCAACAGCAAGTAAGATGTAATAATTCCCATGAGAGTTGGCAAAAGGACCCATAAAATCAATACCCCATACATCAAAAACTTCAATAAATTGAATAAAAGTTTGTGGCATTTGATTTCAGGCACCTAGATTGCCTATTCTTTGGCACCTATCACAAGTTGTGCAAAATATATGTGCATCCTTAAACAAGGTTGGCAAATAGAAACCGCTTTCAAGTACCTTGTGAGCGGTTCTTTTACTTCCAAAATGTCCTCCTCAAGCATAGGAGTGACAAAATGACAAGATAGAATTAAACTCGGATTCGGGAACGCATCTTCTTATTACTTGGTCGATGCCATGTTTCCATAAGTATGGATCATCCCATATGTATTGGTTCCCTAACCTCTTTAGTTTGTCCCTCTCAGCACGAGACAAGTTCCTTGGGATTTGTTTAGTTACCAAGTAATTCACGATATCCGCATATCATGGTTCACCAAAGGAAATTGAGAATAGTTGCTCATCCGGGAAACTTTCACGCAATGGGATAATTTCCTTGTCCACAGCAAGACGGCTCAAGTGATCCGCAACGGTGTTCTCAATTCCTTTCTTGTCTTTGATTTCAATATCAAACTCTTACAAGAGTAAAATCCAGCGTATGAGCATTGGTTTCGCTTCTTTCTTCATTAGCAAGTACCTAAGAGTTGCACGATTAGAATAAACAACAACTTTTGTACCAATTAGATAAGAGAGAAATTTCTCCAATGCAAATACAATAGCTAAAAACTCTTTTTCAGTGGTTGTGTAGTTTTGTTGGGCCTCATTTAACGTTCTAGAAGCATAATAAATGGCATGAGGTATCTTCCCCACACGCTGCCCAAGCACCGCACCAACCGCGTAGTCACTAGCATCACACATTAGCTCAAAAGGCTTGATCCAATCCGGTGGTTTAATGATAGGGCCTGAAATCAAAAGTTCTTTCAAACGATTGAATGCCGCCATACACTTCTCATCAAAGTTAAAAACAACATCTTTTTGCAATAAGTTGCAAAGTGGTGATGCTATCTTGGAAAAATCCTTGATAAATCTACGATAGAAACCTGCATGACCAAGGAAAGAACGTATCTCCCTCACCGTAGTGGGAGGGGTTAGAGCACGAATAAGGTTTATCTTAGATTTATCAACCTCCAAGCCTTTAGAAGATATAATATGGCCTAAACTATGCCATGAGCTACCATGAAATGACACTTCTCCCAATTAAGCACAAGGTTTGTTTCAACACATCGTTCAAGGATTAAAGATAAGTTGTTCAAACAAAGATCAAATGAATCACCAAAAACACTAAAGTCATCCATAAACACTTCAATGATGTTTTAAACATACTCGGAAAAGATACTTACCATACACCTTTGAAAGGTAGCTGGAGCATTGCATAAGCCGAAAGGCATACTTCTATACGCAAAAGTGCCGAAAGGACAAGTGAAAGTGGTTTTCTCTTGGTCCTCCGGTGCTATCACAATCTGATTGTACCCTGAATAACCATCAAGGAAGTAATAATAAGCATGTCCAACTAAACGTTCAAGTATTTGATCAATAAAAGGTAAAGGAAAATGATCCTTCATAGTAGTAGCATTCAACTTTCTATAATCAATACAAACCCTCCAACCGGTTTGCACACGAGTTGGGACAAGTTCGTTCTCATCATTCTGTACCACCGTTACACCTGATTTCTTTGGTACAACTTGTACCGGGCTCACCCACTTGCTATCGGATATGGGGTAGATAACACCCACTTCCAAAAGCTTGAGTATCTCATTTTTCACAACTTCCATCATGGGAGGGTTCAAACGACGTTTCCCTTCCCTTGTAGGATTTGCATCGTCCTCCAAACGAATCTTATGCATACAAACGGCAGGGCTTATACCCTTGATATCAGCGATTGTCCATCCTATGGCCGTCTTGTGCTTCCTTAGTACCCTTAGAAGTTTTTGCTCCTGTAATTCACAAAGCTCGTTAGAAACAATCACAGGTAACTCTTCATTATCACCCAAGTACAAGTACTTTAAGTGACTTGGAAGAGGTTTCAATTTCAACTTAGGAGATTTAACAATAGAAGGTAAAAGCTTTTCATCACTACATGGTAAAGAAATAAAAGAGATATTATGAGTTTCCGTACATCCTTGTTGTGAGTTGAGATCACCAAGGGCTTCCTTAAATTCGTTACCACACTCTACTCCATCATCCATGGATGTAGTTAAAACAATTTCCAAAGTATCATCACCATTCAATTCAAACACTTTTTGCGCCAATGCATCCATAACATCAACGGAGAAACAAGAGTGAACATCACTAGGATATCTCATCGTCTCGAAAATGTTGAAACGTATTATTTCTCCGTCAAACTCCATAGTCAACGTTCCCTTATCTACATCAATGATCGTCTTAGCCGTTTTCATGAAAGGATGCCCAAGTAGCAATGGAAGAGACGAGTCCGGTGCACCTTCATCCATCTCTAACACACAAAAGTCAGCAGGGAATACAAGTTAATTAACCTGCACAAGAACATCCTCAATAATACCCATTGGGTAGACATTAGAGCGATCGGCTAATTGCAACACAATTTCAGCCTTTTTCAAAGGACCTAGATTTAGTGAATTATACATGGATGCCGGCATAACATTAACGGATGCACCTAAGTCTAACATTGCTTTGTTAAAAGTAGTGTTACCAATTGTGACGGGAATTTCAAAGCTACCGGGATCCTTTCATTTCAGTGGGAGTTTGTGTTGTAAGATTGCCGAAGCATTCTCCCCCACACTTAGCATTTCATTGCCTTTAAGACTTTGCTTGTTGGTACACAAGTCCTTCAACACTTTTGCATAATTGGGAACTTGCTTGATAGCATCAATGAGTGGTATATTCACATGAATCTTCTTAAGAACATCTAAAATCTCCTTTTCTAGTTCCGCCTTTTTAGAACTTGCAAATCTGCGAGGAACGGGTATAGGAGGGACATAAGTAGGAATACGAGTTTTAGAGTTAGGAATAGGTACCTCGGGTGTTTGGGGTATTTCATCCCTCTTTTCCTCCAAAACCGGCTCCTTTGGAGCTTCCTCTTCACCCAAATCAGCAACTTTGGGTTGCTCAGGTTGTGTACCACTTCTCAACGTAATAGCATTGACACCCTCTTTTGGGTTAATGGGTTGAGAAGGGAGTCTTCCACTATTTTGTGCTTTGAACTTGTTGATATCAATTTCCATGGAGCCCACTTGAGTCTGCAAATCCTTAATTGCACTCTTGGTTTCTTGTTGGCTCTCCTTGAACATGGTAGAAATACCTTGCATCATTGTTTGTAACTTTGCATCGATATCGGAACCTTGGTTTTGAACCGGTTGTTGTGGTTGCTGAAATTGCTGCTGTTGTTGTTGAAATTGTTGTTGTTGAGGTTGAAATTGTTGTTATTGCGGTTGAAATCCACTCGGACGGTTGAAGATAGGTTGTTGAACCGCACCTTGCTTATTGGCATAGCTGAAATTTGGATGATCTCTCCATCCCGGATTGTAGGTGTTGTAATAGGGATCATACCTTCTTTGTTGGTTTGGGAAAACCGCATTAGCTTGCTCCAACTCTTCACCATACGAAGGTAATATAACCGCAACCATCTTTTGCATCATGTGCTCCATATTGTCCATCCTTTGATCACGGTGTGATGATGATGAATCACTAACTTCATGCACTCCTATAACCATTGCTTCACCTCTTGTGTAGAATTTTTGCGAGTTTGCATCCATGGTCTCAATCAACTCGGCATCTTGGGCCACCGTCTTGTTCACTAGTGTACCACCACCCGCAGCGTCAAGAAGATATTTATCACTTGATTGGAGGCCTTTGTAGAAGTACTGGATTATCATAGCGTCACTGAATTGATAGTGAGGACAGGTTTCTACCAATCTCTTGTATCGCTCCCAATATTCATACAAAGATTCTCCCACATGTTGCTTTATTCCACAAATCACTTTGCGAATTTAAGTAGCCTTTGATGCAGGAAAATACCTCTCTAGAAAGATTTTCTTCAATCCTTTCCATGTAGTGACACTTCCGGCAGGCAAACAATACAACTAATCCTTAGCGCTGTCTACCATAGAAAATGGAAAAACTTTCATCATTGCACCATCGGCTTCTGTCTCCGCTGGAAGCATAGCCTTTGTAGTTGCAGAATAACCTACAACTACACCCTCAATAGAATTTGTAAAACTTAAGAAGTTCTTGATGATGAATGACAATTTTCTTATTAATTCTCTCAATTGATTACATAAAGATATCTAAATGGAACTAGAATAGTTACAACTTTCTCTATTCCCTTTCCTAAGATATATTCTGACACTTACTCAAAGAA
Organism: Papaver bracteatum; assembly: GCA_023529315.1. NCBI lineage: Eukaryota > Viridiplantae > Streptophyta > Magnoliopsida > Ranunculales > Papaveraceae > Papaver > Papaver bracteatum. The sequence continues at coordinate 1,869,619 of JAJJWX010003325.1, forward strand.
CCTCCTCAATTTTACATTTGAACTCCTATTTATAGTGTAATTTGTACATATGTATATGTATTGCGAAGTATCACAATACATCTTCGTAAGATTATTCTATCTTCGCAAATCTTCATACTTCCCCGTACTTCCTCTACCATCGCATCGTTTTATAACTCTTTCTTCTTATATTTATTATGATGTTCGTAAGCTAATGTCTTGCGATATTCGGTACCTACATCTTGCCTCTTCTCATGTCAATTCTGCGAAGAAGAAATGTCATGAGAACCTCTATTCTCGTAAATTTAATATAGTTATCACCACCTGTTAAATTCGCAACACGTATTTTCCTTTTTCATTGAATTTTTGACACGTTTCTTCGTAACCGTTCTTTTCAAACGTTCACGTCTAATCGCATTGATGAGTTTATATCTTCATCGAACTCTCTCTTCTTTATAAATATTATCTTTTATTTTTCTTTTTATTCTCTTACCCTATTCATCTTCCTCATCACTTCTGCTTCTGCAATTTATTCTCTTTTCCTGCTACTACGAGTTATTATCTCTTTCACCTCTTTTCCTTTCTATTTTCTATCCTACATCCAATGGCTCCAAAGAAGAAAACTATTGAACAAATTAATGCAGAGCTTGCTGATAGAGACCTCATTCTTTCTGAAATTGATGGTTATGATAAGAATTCTTCTCTATGTATGGAGCTCTTTACCAATCTTGCTTGAAATGATCAGAAAATTTTAATCTCATGAGGTCAAATCCTCGCAGGTCTTCCTCTTCCTCCTTATGATGTCAATCTTCCTTTATTCTATGAAATTATTTCCCACCCCAATTTTTCATGTGCCATTTATCAATTGACTGGTGATTGCATTCGCATTCTGGTTGAATTCGCAACTCGTGCTGCTACTGGAAAATCTTTGTATTCAGTTGATCTTAGGAAACCTGGATTTCGAGATATGGAGATTATCGCTGCTGATTATACAGTTGAAAGTTTCTTTAAAAATTACACATTAATTCCTGCGAAGAAGGAAGATAAACATTGGGGAGTTCGTCTTTATCGTAAAGCTAATATCGCAGCAGAAGACCTTCTCATGCACGATATTGATTATGCCTTGGGAAATAATAGAACTCCTCGCCGTTCTCATGATGAAGATTGGTATAATTACCCTCTAGCATTATCGGGTTCTTACATTTCTGGGATAGTAGATCTTCCTGCGAACCTTCGTGATCGTAACTATCAACCTTGGGTCTTTTCTTGGCCTAGCGAAGATAAAAACGTATGTATCTCTATCTCCTTATTTTTTTGTTATTCTTCAACTTATTTTCAAATGAGGTAAGAAACACTCTTATATGCTTTCTAAACAATATATTGTTGCCTCTGTTTCTTATCCTTATTTGAATTTGTAGGCTCTTCCTGATTTTCCTGAGGTTGTTGCGAGTGAGAATAAGAATTCTACTTCTTCCAAAAGTCTAACTGCAAGACAAAAAACACTTCGCTCTGCGAAGGATACCCAAACTTCTGGTAGTCAAGATGATGCTCTTCTCAAAGGAAAAAGGAAACTTGAGGATGTTGTTTATGAGAGGAAGAAGAAGAAACTCTCAACCAATGTTTACTCCAATATGATCTCTTCTAGTAAGGATGTTGACGAAGATCAAAGTGATGAAGATGATAAATTTCCTGAGAAGGACTTTAATTCTAATTCTGATACCCTTTCTGATAAAGGAGATGATGATGATGCTGATAAAAATGAAGATTATAGTAATGCGGAAACTTTTGATTCTGCAATGGTTTGAGTATCTGAGGCTTTTCTCCATTCTTCTCGTGGGTTAGGAAACTCTCCTACTGCGAATGCTCGTAAGCTTATTGCGAAGGCTTGCAAAGTTCCTACTGTACTCAATAATAACTCTCTTAATGGAATTTCAAGATTCGTCTCTCCTGCTACATTATATGCTTTAGGGAGTATGGTAAGTTTCTTTTTTGTTCCTTGTTTGTTTCCCTTATTTCATTAATTTCTAACCCTTTTTATTCGTTCAGGTTGGAAGGGTTAGCTGCGCAGCTGCTTTTGATTGGGAAAGACGTCATTCCATTGCTGAGAAGAAAACTTTAAGCCGTTGTAAGAAGTTAGAGGTTGAAAATTCAAGACTTCGTCAGAAAGTAGAGGATTTAAGTATTGATAATGCATAATTAACATCCCGTCACAAAGATAATCCACAATCTGCGAGCATCGCAGCTGATAGTTCTTCTCTTCTCGAGGAGAATAATCAACTAAAGCTTGAAAACTCTTCTCTTCGTAATGATAAGAAACAATTAGAAGGTAAATTCTTTGTAATGGTAAGTATTTTAATTACTTTTCCTTCGTAACTTGCTAACCAATTCCTTAATTTCTTCCCTTGCTGCAGAAAATTATACGAAGATGAAAGATGATCTGGAAACTATTCTTGCCAGTCGTAAAAATAAGATTTCTGATTTAAGATCTCAATTTCTAATTTCCCAGAACAACCATAGTTTATATGTCAAGCGTTTCCGAGCTAAGATGACTCGCAAGATTTGTGAAGACAATCAAATTCCTCTCAAGAAGTACCATACGCTCCTTTCTGAAGAAATTCCTGAGGATACTCCATATCTGGAAATTTCCGATAGTGAAGTTGAATATGATCCTTCTGAAGAAGAAAAAGAAGATCATTTTGATGGGAATAAATCACCCGAAAAATAGATTCATTCTTTTTTGTATATCTGCTCTAGTTCTTTTCATATTGTCTGTTTGAATACAATACTTTCTTCTTTCCTGCACTTTTGATCAACCAACAATTTCTTTTTGAAGTTTAACTAGTATTAATGTCTTAATTTTGCGACGATGAATTGATCTTTCTTTGATTGAGTGTTTCCCTTATTCGCATAACTTGATCATGTGGAGAGAAATAATATATCTTAAAGACTTAGCTTAGTATCCCTTTCCCCCTTATTATTGCTCTTCAGATGATCAAATATTGTTGGAAGTATTAGTATATCTGCCTCAATTTAATTTGTGAAGCTTCATCTTGTTGCAATTGTGAATAAGAAATCCTCCCTTTGAAATATAAGAAATACGAAGTATGAAATATCCTTACGAAGTATAAAATATTTTTGAAAAAGTAGAAGTATTCAATCCGTGAATAATTATCCAATGTGTGAAGAAGTGTAAGAATTATTCAATTCATGAAGAATTATCCAATGTATGAAGAAGTATAAGAATTATTCAATCCATGAAGAATTATTCATTGTATGAAGAAGTATAACAAGTATTTAATCTTTGCAAAATTTACTAAACATGAAATATCCGTTATAGAAATATAATAAGTATGAGACGTTTTTGAAGAAGTATTCAAACTATGTAGAAATATTCAATGTATGAAGAAGTATAAGAAGTATGTAATCCTCGTAAAATTTAATGAATACGAACTACCTGATTTTGATTACGAATAAAATCGCATCTTTTGTTATGTCTTCGTGATATATATATTCTTGTAAAAAATTCTTCAATGATATTGATGGAATTGTCTTCTTTGTCAAGACTTCATGATATATATTCTTGTAAAAATTCTTCAATGATATTGACGGAATTGACTTCTTTGTCAGAACTTCATGATATATATTCTTGTAAAAATTCTTCAATGATATTGATGGAATAAATTTCATTAATTGTTGTGGTCTTATCATGCCTTGCTAAGCAAAGGTCTTATTTTTCCACCTCTTTTGTGATAATATTTTTGTATTTGCGATAATATTACAAGTTTGAACATTCTTGCGAATATACAACCTCGTGACATTATCATCTTGCGATGGAATCGCATGACGTTTTTACACTTTCATGTAATAACCCATTGATCTCATCTTAACTTCTTTGTTATGTTCTGCGAGTTCTCTTTTTCTGTATATATATATATATTTTTTTTTTTGATGAATGCTCGCAGAAATTCAGTTGTTGCACAAATATGACAAGCCTTTATGTTTTCGCAAACAAAAAGCCTCGTGACATTTGCGTCTTATAGCACGTATCAGCTCCCTAATGGAGGGTGCTACCCTTTATCTTCCCCTTGGTTTCCCCTTCAAGGAAGCGTACATCGACCATACAATGTTAGCTCTTCCCATCCGGTTCTGCCAACAACCAGCTTTTGATTGCAACCTCTTATACTTTTTGCCTATAGGGCTTATAGTTACGAGGTTGCACCCTATGGGGTATCTTTGGGACAAGTGCATCATTTGCCAAGACTTGTCAAAAATGGCAGATGTGCTTCAAGCCCACCCGGAACCCTTGACTCAACCGTGTACCTCGGCGCCTTGATCTTTTTCTGCACTTCTTGGGAAAGACAGTATGCCTTAGTCGCCTAACCTAAATCATGTTACATCGCATAATATTGCGTAATGTCGTAAGATTATGTGAGAATCCAAGGTGTATAACCCGGATAGGTACCCCGTAAAGTTCCATGTACTCAGGTTCCTTGGTGGTGTTCCGGTGTCCCTGAGCCATGCTTATAGGTACCTCCTTAAATGACGCACTTTAGGACTTTGCCTCTTACGAAATGTTTCTTCGCGAACTAGGGTGTACGCCACAAAGGTTTTCCTGTGTAATATTTCTGCGGATTTCTTTATTTTTTGAAAGCTGATCACAGATTGCGGTCTTTTATTCGCAAATTAATGTTTGTGTCTTTCTTCTATGAAAGTTAATCGCAATAAATTGTTTTAATTCGTAAAATTTTATCACAAAAAAATTTTCGTGTTGCAAAATACCTCATTTCAATTTCTTGTTCCTCAACGTATATCTTGTTATACTTTACGAGCAAACATATTGATTACCTTCTTGTTTCATTACCTTCTTTCTTCTTCCTTCGCAAATAACCTCCCTTTGTTATCCTCATAAATTTCCTGCATGATTAACATTGTAATTTTATTCTTTCATGTCTTAATCCTCTGCCATTAAATTTTCACTTCTTTTTACAGCCTTTGCTCTTTTTCTCCAATTTTCCTTTTCAGTAGTTTTTCCTTCGCAAACTTCTACCTCTGTATCGTAACATTTCTTGCCTTCAGCCCAATCACCCTTGATAACTCCAACACCATTTATATGAGGAAACTTTATACATTGATGCAGAGTGGAAGCTACGCCCAGAATTCCATGAAGCCAGGGTCTTCCTATCAAAGCATTATACGGTGATTCGACATCAACCACGCAAAATAGAATTTCAGTTCGCATTCCACTTAAGGTAATTCGCATGCTTATTTCTCCTTTAGGTTTATTAGCAGTTCCATTAAAACCATAAATCCTGTAGGTAAAAGGTATTAGATCTGCATCTTTTCCCCCCATAGTTTTGTAAGCAGAATAGAAGAGGATATTGACAGAACTTCCCGTATCAATCAAAATTCTATTAAGACCAATTGATTCTTCCTCCATATCATCTTCACTTTCTTCCATATTAATGCAAATTTCTAACCTTACTACCAATGGGTTATCATGTACTTCACAACCTTCTAGAATTTCAGTAGCTTCAAAAAAAAAATTCACGCTTCTGCCAATCTTCAAGTCGCGAAATTTTTGCGATGTTCATTATCTCCTTTCCTTCACCATCCCTCGCATATACCCTGCTTAACACATTATCATGAAAATCTTCTATGGTTTTATATGAGTGAACAATAGAATTACAGAAAACATTCCTTACTTTTGACCCCACTTTTATATGTAGGGTTTCTTTTCCCTTTTCTTGTACTGTGTTCTCCCTGCGAGTTATGACTGGAGCCTGTGGTAATTGTTGCGACTGTGTTTACTTAAGTAAAAAGTAATCCAGTTTTCCTTGATCAATCATTCGCAAGATAATCCTCTTGATATTATTGCAGTTATTTGTAGAATGTCCATGAAAATGATGATACAAACAAAATTCATGACTTCTTGGACCTATTGGTGGTTCCTTTCCCATATTCCATGGAGTTGGTATATGTTCTATCAGGATAATCGCCTTCCATATCTTTTCTACACTTGTATTCAAAGGTGGCAACTTTATTTCTTCTCTTATCATTCTTTGACCTCCTTGACCATTGTTATAATTTTGTCTCTGATTCCCCTGTCCAAAATAATTTTGCCTTTGTCCCCCATAATTTTCTTGTTGTTGATCTAATCTTGGGATCTGGTTATTTCCTCCTCGATTATAGAAATTCCTCTCTCTATCATACTCTTCTTGATCTTTTCTACCCATTGCTACCATTTTTGGCTGGCTATTATTGATTTTCTTCTTTTCTGAAATTTGCGAAGAAGTTTGCGAGGATGTTTGCGAAGTACCTGCTACGACATTGATTATTTTAGGAAGTAAATTTGCTCATGTATCTTGATTGTTAGTGTTTGCTACTGGATATGACTCCATATTGTTTTGCTTTTCCTCTAATGTGATGTACTCCTCTTGTAATTCTCGTAACTCTGTCATCATTATGGAATTCTTTCTTCTGAAGATTTAAACATACAATTGTTCAGTTGCGAACATCGCATTTATGAAAGACAGAATCAAATATCTCTCATCCACGCGCCCTGCCATGTCACTGCACATAGTCTTCCATCTTCTCACCAAATGCTTCAAACTTTCACCAATTCTTTGTTTTAAACCAAACACATCTTCAATACCAAGCCGTGATGAATGTTTTGTGATATATGCTCTAAGGAAAGTTTCTTGTAAATGATTTAATAGTATTCTTAGGAAGTCCTTCAAACCACTTTAGAGCTTCTCCTGTTAAGCTTGATGTGAAGTACTTGCATAATACAGCATCGTGATTCTCCCATTGTAACATGCATCTTATATATGCTTTAATGTGCTGAATAGCACATGAAGTCCCATCAAAGATACTGGTAAGCGTAGGCAGATTGCATTTTGGTGGAATCCCTCCCAATTGTACTTATCTAGCAAATGGAGTCCTCGCAGCTTCCTCTATTGCTTCCTCTAATTTCCTTCTATCTCCTCCTCTTCTATTGTTTATCATCCCTCTCATTTCCGCTAATTCTCGAAAAATCCGTGCATTTGCCTCAGAATTCTCATCCATTGGCCTCTTCAACGCAGTCTCTCTTCTTCTACGTTCTTGTGTCTCTTCTCTTGCGATCCTTCGCATTCTATCATATTCTTCATTAATGTTTTCATTTGCACAATTTTGCAAATATCTTCTTTCTAAATTATCACAATTGTTTTGTTGCATAGCATCTTCAAATTCTTGTTCTTCCCTTTCCATTCTTCTCATCCTTCTCATGCGAATATCAGGAATTTTTTCTTCTTCATTTCTCCTCCTCCTGTGATTTATTTCTTCTTGATTTGCTTGTATTCTGTTTCGAAAGTTTGGTTCATTCCTCGTCATTTCTGTTTGTTGATTTCCAACTCTTCTCCTAATTCTTTCACACTTAATATTTTGATTGTTACGAGCCTCTTCACGTCTTCTTACTCCATTCTCGTAATTGTTTTGATGTACTGCTTGTTTTCCCTCAGCTAACTCTTCCCCTAGATTTTCTTCACCATTCTGATTGTTCTCTCTAGGATTTGGCCTGGTTCGTAAATTCTCCATGTTTTGTTCGTGGTTTGGTACTAAAATGAAGCGATTCTCTTGATTTCTTTCAACTTGATTTTGTGCTTGTCCTTGCATAGTACTTTCATTATTGATTGTTGGTGAATTTTGTCCTTCTCTTTCTAGTCTAACATTTGATCTTGCAACACTTTGAGATTTCCTCCTCTGTAACATCTCATTTTCCCTCCTCAATTCTTGATGTTGTCTTGTTAGATTAGCACGTTCTTCAGCTTCAAACCTTCGTTCTTCTTGAATTCCTTGTCTCAATGTTTCTAATACCTCCCTTTATCTTTCAAGAATTGTTCCTCCCATCAGTCTCCCATTTTCTCTGATTTGTGGTGCTCTATATTCTTCTGCTGGTGTATCAGTTCTCCAAGTGTGTATACTCACTTGATCATGATCTATTATTTGTTGAGCTTGATTTCTTCGATTACTCCCTCTCCTACTAGGTTCTCCTGTCATATTTGCTTCTCCTCATGCGAGTCTTACACTTCTTCTTACTGTATTTAATGGTTCTGATATATTTCTTCTTCTTGCCATTTCTCTGATACAGGAATTCTTCAAGTCCCTGTTTCTAGCGCCAATTATGTAGTTGCAGAATAACCTACAACTACACCCTCAGTAGAATTTGTAAAACTTAAGAAGTTCTTGATGATGAATGACAATTTTCTTATTAATTCTCTCAATTGATTACATAAAGATATCTAAATGGAACTAGAATAGTTACAACTTTCTCTATTCCCTTTCCTAAGATATATTCTGACACTTACTCAAAGAACCTCCTCAATTTTACATTTGAACTCCTATTTATAGTGTAATTTGTACAGCTGTATATGTATTGCGAAGTATCGCAATACATCTTCGTAAGATTATTCTATCTTCGCAAATCTTCATACTTCCCCGTACTTCCTCTACCATCGCATCGTTTTATAACTCTTTCTTCTTATATTTATTATGATGTTCGTAAGCTAATGTCTTGCGATATTCGATACCTACAGCCTTGACAATGGTATAGAATTCCATAAGATTCTTATTTGGGTCTTCATTCGCCATGCCATGAAACTTTGGCAACTCTCTAAGCAACCCCGGCTTGATCTCAAAATTTGAGTTTGTTTGGATACACCACCGTTGTGCATCAAGCCTATGAGAATCCAAATCCTTGAGTGTACGATTTGCGTCTTCCATTGCTTCTTCTTATTCAACTAGTGGTTCTTCTACAAATGGAACCTCTAGTTCTTCTTCTAGTTGTAACTCTTCTTCAACTTCTTGATGAAGAGCTTCATGTTCTACTTCCAAGACTTGTTCTTACGTTGTGTCTTGACTTGGTTGGAGTATTGTGCCTCTTCGAGTAGTTATCCCACACCTTGGATAATTCCAATCTTTAGAAGCCAGGGATTAGTACCTGAAAAATAATTCTCGCAAACAAGTAAGAAAAAAGACAAGAAACGGAAAGCAAATATGCAAGCAGAAAAATGATAAAAAGAAACTAAAAACTTAATAACAAGCCGTTTTCCTCCCCGACAACGGCGCCAAAATCTGGTCGGTTTTCAGCCGACACAAACATAATTTCACTTTCTTACTTCCTAAAATAAATGTATAATGCGATAAGAGAGAGTTCGTATCCACAGAGAGGCTTTTGTTGTTATAAAATTTTTCAGTTTCTTAGTAACCAAAGGGGGGGTTTTGAGTTATCAAAGCAATAAAAATGAATTGAAAGCAAAGTCATAATAAAAGTAATCAATATGGAGAAAGTATTGGTGACGGGATAGTTTCATTCACAAACTCGAATTATCAACAATGACTAGAATTGAAATTTTAATCTCTCATTTACTAAAAGTCCTAGGATACCTTGATCACAAGAGTATCCCGCTAATTCCCTGATTTCATCACAACCACATTAAAAGATGCATATGTGAATTCGTCCTAGAAAGCAACCTAAAGTGTAAAAGCACAATTAGATTTAACTCCCTAAAAGAAATGAGTTCTATGGAATAAGACTAATCAAGGCAACCAAAATGTGTAAAAGCACTAAATCGATTTAACCCAAGTTATGATTCATATGTGACTAGTAGGATATATCACTACAAGCACTACCCACATTTATGCTACTTAAAATCAGGGATAAACAACGTTTTCGTATTGAAAACCCTAATATAGCTATAGATATGAATGCAAATCGGATTGATTCCGGACTCAACCAAATAAACAATCAAATCATAAAACAAAATAAACCATGAATCATAAACAATAAAGTATTGAGACAAAACTACATCATTGAATCAAATATCATTTGTGAAATCCACTTTATCCCATAACCAATAATATGAAGTTTAGCTACTCATAGTGTTTTGATTCAACATAATTATTATCAAAAATAAAATGAAGAACATGAAAAATAAACGGAAGCAAACCCTAGTAGAATCGCTTTCCTCCAAACTCCAGTAGAAAGATACGTGATATGAGATAAGTCCCAAAAGAATAGAAACTTCTTTCTTTTATAGTTTTCCAACTTGCCAAAACTAGGTATAATTCTTCAAAGTCCATCACCAAAAAGTCCACCAAGCCCATGAACCATGTGTGAGAAAAACCCAGGTAAAAGTGTGTCAAAAACAGCTCGCCGGAAAACTGGTGCACTGGCCGGAATCCCGCACCGGAAAAGTATCTCAGGTGATCGGCTAAGTCCGCCCGGTCACCTGTCAACGAGTCAACTCGGTCTAGTCAACCGAGTCATCTAAATCAGGTGAGAATCAGCTAAATGACTCATCTGAGTGATTTGGCTTAGGCCAGTTGCAGCTTGCACATCCATACTTCAGTCACGGCCAAGATGGCCCTGCTTACCATCATTGTGCTTCATTTCCAGCCATGTTGGCTGGAACATCTTCAGCTTTAGTATCACTTCTCCCAGCTCATTACCCATTAGCTTCAGAATTCCAACTCCAGCTTAGCTTCTCAAACCATTGCACCTGCAACATCACCATCCATTCTGTTATACTCTAGACTTCAACTCATACTATGACTTACAATCTTACCACAAGCACTGCATCATAATGCCACCAGCAAACCAATTTCAATCATTCTGTAATAACAGAAACAACACCAGCCTCCACTACCAAAACTCATCAATTTCCTATTCGAGCCACAGCATCACCACTGTCGAGTTCTGCCATGTTTCCCTGAACTTACTCCATCGTCGTTGTTATCAGTAAACCACAGCTTCAACCTGCTAATGCCAATTCCATGCAATTCAATGCCACCACCTGAAATAGCAGCACCAGCTTCACTGCCATTGCCATACTTTCCACCATAACCTTCTCTGCCATTCAGCCCAACTGCAACAGCAGTTCACTGCCCCAGTTTTTAGCCAAACATCTCATACCTGCAATTTCAGTTCATTGCAGTGCCAAACCAAGACCATCTGCTGCTAAACAAACCCTGTAATCCTAGCATACATATACACAGCATCCCCTCAGTCACATGCTCAACTGCCAACCACCACTGCATCACTACCCTGCAACTGAACAACATCACAGATTCATTATTACTCATTCACATAGCATCTCATTCTTTGTAAACCCTCAGCAATAACAGCTTCACAACTGCAACACTTGCATAAGGACTTAAACCAAAATCCATTACAGCAAACACCCTTTTGTTTTACAAACACCATCTGTAGTACCATCACCTTGTTATCTGTGCAACACCAACAACACAGTAGCTGATATTCAAGCACTTGTTGCTCTCATGCTCAACTGATATCCCCAGAATTTAGCCACTGCAATTTCATTTTAAATTTCACTACCTGCACCTACACTACTCAACAACAGCCTATACCCATAATTCCAGCTGCTCAGCTTCTAGACTCTCAGTATACATCCACTAACTGCATATAACCCTCCATCCACCTTCATATCTATCTACATACCATCACCGGAACCACCACTCATTGCCTGCAACACAATTTAAACTGCAGTACCACTGGCACCTGCACACAGCTAACATCAATTCCAAAAAATAACTCATGACCCTCATAGCATACTCAAACCCCCAGCAAACTTGCCTCACTTTCTTCGCTGCAATTCAAGAACAGAAAACACAGTACCACAACCTCCCTGGGTTCTTCTCAACCACCATATAGCCCTAATTCACTACGAAAGCCACTTGCACTTCATTATAACCTAGCATAATTGCACTGCCAACCCACCAACACCATCTAAGAATCAAAACGAAATCTTCCCAGAATCAACTAACAGCATATCAGTCACCACAACCGCTCAGTACCAACAACAGTAACTCAAGCTCCAATTTCAACCTGGTGGTGTTGTCATCAGTCAAGACATCATTTACTACACTCCATTTACCCAAAATCACCATGTCCATCTTCCTCTCACTGATTTCACCTTTAATCTGTCCTCCAAAATCGATGACAGAAACCACCATGAACTCGAGTTAGCAGATTCAATTCCTCCCTGAATCTTGACCTTGACAACAACAAATCCCATCAAACATCATCTATATCAAACCCTAAATCCATCAATCTCTGAGTTTCTTATGGCAATAACGGCAAGAACCCATCTCTATTTTCTGTTCAATTTGACTCAACATCATCGATTTCTTCATGTAAAGTTTAAGAACACAGCACTGCTCAGATTCAAACTAAAAGTTCATTTACTTCACAGTACCACCTTCATCAGTTCTTCAACATCCCCACAAATAACATTTCCCCATCTCTCCTTCTCAATCTAACCCATGGGAGGAAACTTACAGCAGATTCATCTTCACTGATTTCTCTCAGATCTCAGAGCCAATGGGGAATAACACCAAATGAATAGAGACATGATTTTATCTAACTTTTAGGCTTGTGAAGGAAATGGAAATTAATACAACCACCCAGATTAAATGGATAAAGGGTCCCCAAAATTACCATAAGCACCCACTCATTAATTAAGGGCCACCAAAGTTCTTTGCTTCTCTATACTAAGCTGCGGTGGTTGTCTCCTATCGCTGGCTAGGTTCGGCTATTTATAAAACATGCCCGTGAATTGACCTTTTTTCCATTTTCGCTCCAAATGCACGCCTTCTTTCGCTTTTTACCAACAACAGCCGTCTCTTACTTCTCAGACCCACTTCATCTCTTCAATTTCTATTCATCACTAAAGCAGTCGTGCTTTTCAGAAAAAATTCGCATCACTAAAGCCGACAAACTTTTAAGATAGGGATGAAGAAATAAAAACAAATATGAGAAATAATCGCCTCCAATAACATTTGCACCTTTTGCCCTGTTTCTTCTTCTTTTGCTCCAAACGACTCCAAAGTACCTAACAAACTCAAATTCACACATAAGATACATAATTTACATGAAAACTCGCAAAGAAAGCATAAATACTAGATATAAAATTAGGTGTTTATCACACCTATCAATGCACCAATGCTAGAATTAGTTTCTCAATCTTTGAATAATTTCTCTCTGCAGAATTGAACGTTTTGCTGATGTAATAAATTGGTTTTTCTACCCCTGCATATACTCGCAGCAACACAACACTTAGCGCATATGTGGTTGTTGCGAGATAAATCAATAGTTCTTATCCCTGTTCAGCTTTCTGTAAGATAGTTATGTTCATCAAATGTTCTTTTATTCCTTGAAAGCCTTTTCACATTCATCTGTCCACTTGAATGTTTTTCCCTTCTTGAGTATATCGAAAAAATGTTTGCACTTGTCTGAAGATCGCGAGATGAATCTTCCTAGCGAGGCTAAGAGTCCATTCAATTTTTGCACATCTTTTGCTGTCGCAGGCGTTGGCATATCACGAATTGCTTGTACTTTTTCCGGATCAACTTGTATTCCTTCTTTTGATATAATTTACCCCAAAAATTTCCCTGAAGTTACTCCAAAAGTACACTTATCGGGATTCACTTTAATATTAAATTGTCGCATCTGATCAAAAATCTCCTTCAGATCTTTTACATGATTCTCAACTTCTTTGCTTTTAATCAACATATCATCTACATACACTTCTAATTTTTTGTGGATCCACTTTGCAAACACCTTCTCCACCATTCTTTGATACGTTGCACCAGCATTTCGTAAGCCAAATGGCATCTTTGTATAACAATATAATCCTCTTGGAGCAAAAAATATGGTATGTTCTTGATCTTTTTCAGCGAAAGGGATTTGATTATATCCTTTATATCCATCCAACGATGATATTCTAGCATTTCCCGCTGCTGATTCAACCATATGTGGGATATCTGGTAATGGAAAACTATCTTTAAGACAAGCCTTGTTTAAATCAGTGAAATCTATACAAATTCTTATCCCCTTGTTCTTCTTTGGGACCACTACCATATTTGCAATCCACTTTGGATATTTTGCTTGCCTTATAATTCCTGCGTCGAGCATCTTCTGTAATTCTTGTTCTATTTGAGAATGATATGTTGTTGCGATTTTCCTTATTCTTTGCTTAAATGGTCTTATGTTTTTGTTGATTTCTAATTTATGACATGCTATTGACGGATCTATCCCTGGCATCTCATCCATGCTCCATGCGAAGATATCTTTATATTCTCGCAAGAGATTTATAGTTCTTTCTTCCTCATCTGCCTCCATTCTAGTCCCAATTTTCAGTATTTTAGGCTCTTCTTCACTCCCAATATTTACTTCTTTTGTTGGTTCTGCTGCAATATAACTGGGTTCAGGTTCTCCCATTGGTGTTGGTGTTTTCATAACTCTCGTGAGTTCATCTCCTTCTCGCGAGATTTCGCTGGGTATTCCTTTTCCTTCTTTTTCTCTTATCATGTAAACTTTAAATTCTTCTTCCTTCTTTGTTTCTCTCGCCAATTTTCTGCGAGCCTTTCGCAGCTTTGGACGTTCTTCACAATTTCTTACTTCAATTTGGTAACAAAATTTCGCAAAATCTGTGTCTCATATAATTTCTCCAATTCCAATGGGTATAGGAAATTTGATGCATTGATGCAACGTTGATGCTACAGCCTTGATTGCATGTATCCATGGTCTTCCTAATATCATGTTATACGGTGATTCCACGTCTACCACACATAATGTTACTTGTGTTTCAATCTCTCCTAGTGGAATTCGTACCACTATCTTGCCTTTAGGTTTTGTTAAAGATTTTCCAAAGCCATGAACATGATATGTTGAATAAGACATTTCTTCATCCTTATATCCCATTTTCTTGAAAGTATGATAAAATATTATATCTATAGAACTTCATGCATCCACCAAAGTTCTATTCATAGCCCATTCTTCTACAGATTTTATTGATTCCTCCTTTCTCATTCGTATAATGGATACTGTGATTACCAATGGAGATGTATGACTTAGATTTTCTTCTGGTATTTCTGCTGTTGTAAATGTGATCTCCTGCTTTTCCCAATCTTTCAATGGTGATATTTTTTCCACCGTCATAATTTTCCTTCCTTCAAAATCCCGTTTGTGTATCTTCCCCTTAATATTTTCATGAAATCTATCAATCATTGTTCTTGTTACCATACCACACTCCAATTTTCTCCAATCCTCTTTGATTCTAATCATCCTTCCTTCAAATATCTCACTGATTTGTTTTATGATTTTCTTAATATTGAATAATTCTTATCTTCTTCTTCACCTTTTTCTATGATTTTGCTAATTCAATCCCTGTTTCGGGTGCCAAAATGTAGTTGCAGGATTTCCCACACTACACCCTTGTTTAGATCTTGCTATAATCAACTCACAATTGAAGATCAAAAACGACACTTTATTATTTTGTTCTCAGAAATTTTTACAGAAATGGGAGAATTCAAGATTACAACTATTCTCTTGAAGTTTCTCTCTCCTCAAGACTTTCTTAACTCTCAAAAATACATCATCCTTTTCTGGACACATTGGGTCTATATATTATAGGGTAGTTACATAGTGGATGACAGCTAAGTTTTCCTCTTATTTTGGGTTGATTCTGCGATTGTACAACGATAGTTACAATGTTAAATCTCGCAAGTTTTGTAACCATCGCAGAACAAACATGCTTTTCTCAAGTTTTCTTCAATCGTCAGCTATTACGTCACTCTTTTGAAGGTTTTTGTGACACTCGTGAAGTGTAGTTGAAAATCTTGCGGTGTCGCTCACTGGGAAGTGTTGTTAATCTCGCAGAGAAGTATTGTAGCGATATTCTGGTCCTACATACTTTGTCCACAATTCCAGATCAGAAACCTAAATCCGAATTTTCTCTCAAATTATTTACTGATTATCAATGTTCTCGCGATAAAGTTATAGTATCGCTAGGTCAACTAGAAGTTGGTCTTCCCATTCCTCTCTACGACCCGGAACTTTCATTATTCTATCAAATAATCTCTCACGAGAAGTTCTCACGAGCAGTATATCAGCTGAGTGGAGATTGTATTCGATTACTGCTTGAATATGCTTCTCGCGGTGCTGATAAAGATCTCGCTACCCTGAATCTGTTAAGAATCCTCAATTTAAAGATGTTCCAATTGTCTCTGCAAATTATCCTGTGGAGAACTTCTTTGAAAACTACAAGATAATTCCTATGAAGAGAGATAGCACTTGCTGGGATGTTCGCTTGCAGAAGAAAGATAAGATCGCTGATGATAAAGTTCTTATGCTAGATATAGATTGGCATACAAATAATAATCAAGGTCCTCTCCACTCCAACGATTACAAATGGTTCATCTTCCCTCTAACTTTAGAGGGTCCATATATCTCTGGTTCCCATGCACTACCTGCGAGTGCTACAGAGTATCAACCATGGGTCTTCTACTGGCCTGAAAGAACTAAAGAGGTATGTTCTCTCCAATTTTTGCATAATTATTATCCATCATCTTCCTTATGTTTTCATATTCTCGCTAAATGACTTCGATCTTTTCCATATTGACAGGATGAAACTCAATTACCAGAACTTTAGGAAACCCAACACTCTCTTAGCTCTTAAATCTTTCACAAATGAAGTAAGAAATATATTTTCATGAATTTTAACAATATATTGTTGCCCCTATTTCTTATCTGAATCTGTGTTCGCAGGAAATCGAAGAATTAGAACCAATAAAACCCATGAGAACCAAGGTGAAATCTGTGAAATATTCGGTTGATCGCAAGGGGAAATCTACTGCTCCTCCCAAAGGGAAGCCTACTGCTCCTCGCAGTGAGGAATCTGACAATCCTCCCTTAAAGAGAAGAAAAACCCAACTCTCTTCTTCTTCAACTCCTCAACCTATTCCAGAAAATTTAAGTGTTGATTTCGACAAGGACAACAATGATGATAATTTTGGTGTTGATAATGACGTTCCTTCCATAAAGGATTCTTCTTCTTCTGAGTCTGCAATGGCTCAACTATCCAAATTTTTTGGCGATGCTACATTTGGTATCCCAAATGAGTATGGAGATGAAGCTATTAATGGAATATCCCAGTCTCTCGCCAAAGTCTGTGATGCTCCCATATTAGCTGATAATAATTCCCTTCGCGGGGTTTCAAGATCGCTGACTCCAAGTCTCTTAAATTCACTTGGTATCCTGGTATATTTCTACTTGTTCATCTTTTTTATGTATTTATTGATATTTTTGACAGATCTTGACTTATATTGTTCTATCGTAGGTTGGAGGAGATTCTTTTGTTGTTGCTTCTGATTTGGATAATAGACGTATTATTTATGAAAAGAAAGCTGCTAATCTTCGCCAGGATAAAGAAAAACTAGAAGTTGAAGTTGCTGAGCTTCGTGAGAAAAATAAGCAGTTGGAGACTGAAGCTTCAGTTGATAAGCAAAAAATCTCTGATCTTGATAAAGCTAATCAACAACTCTATGGTATGATTTATTTCTTTTCTCTTTTAATTCTTCTCACTCTATCGCAGCTTATTCAAGCAACCATTTTTGCATATGTTTATGGACTTACTGATGAGGCTACATTCCTCCAATATTTTCCTGAACCCGTAGATGAGAATACCCTTCTTGCCCGCCTTAATAGTTCTTTAAGTAATTTCTCAGACGATCAGATTAGATCTCTCTCTTTAGATGAACTTAAATCCAAATTTGATCTCTTAAAGATCAAGCACAGATTCAATTTAAGTTTAACCAACAAGTTTAAGCACCTTTATTTTAATTCAAAGGAAGAAGTCAATAGATTAAGAAAAAAGAATAGTGATCTTATCGATGAGAAAGATCGTGCAGTTAAGAATGGTACCAAGGCCCTAGCAGATTTTCATAAAACTCTTCTTAATACTCAAATGGAAAGAGATAGACTTATCTGCAAGAATAAAGATCTTCTTGCGAGAGAAACTCAAGTTCGCTCTTTCCTTCTTATTAATAGCGATGATGAGTTTGCTTGGGTTGCAAAGGTTCTTGACAATGCCAGAAATAACTTAGGTGTAGATGTTAGTCTTCATGTTGAACAAGCAGCTTTAATTAGAGACATGATTTCTGAAAGAGAAGGTTGTCAACTGTTCTACTCTGTTAATTTCCTGTTTTTATTATTCTTCCTTGCAAAATTTCTAACTTCTTGTTATATAATTGCAGGAATTGAAGATAGGTGTCTTAAAAGAATTATGGAACTTGAAAATGACAAGAATCAACTCGCGAGTAGTCTTGCTGCTCTCAATGAGAAGTATTCACGATTGAAGGAACAATTTAAGATTACTGCTGCGAATTATAGTACTTCCCTTGTTGAAGCTCGCAATAACTCCATTAAATTGGTTTGCGATGATCATAATATTCCTCATTCTACATACCCTGATATTGCAAAGGAAATTCCAGCAAAAACTCCAACTCTTATTATATCTGATAGAGAAGCTGAGGAATCTGGTGAAGATGAAGATAATAATGATAATGAAGGAAAATCTGGCGAGGAAGAAAAATTTGATGAAGATAACAATGAAGAAGGAAAATCTGGCGAGGAAAAGAAATCTGATGAAGAAGACGGTGATGGATCTAATTAGTTTTGTTTCTTCTTTTTATCTCCCTTGTAGTTTTTGAATACTTATTTCCTTCTTCTTGTAATATTCTTGCGAGCTTCTTCCTGTATAAATTTGTTTTTCTTCCATCTGTATGAATTAGAAAATAATTCTTTTTCTGCAACATAATCAATCAACATAATTATTACCCTTTAATTATCTGCATAAATGTATCATTTAATAATATCTATGCAATTTTATTATATGATGGATGAATAATAATTTCATCATTCTATGCATTCCCATACTTGCATCTATTATTCATCTGCAATATGAAAAAATTGAGTGGAGATTAGATATTAGTTGTAAATCAAATTAAATTTGCCTCAATATCGGCGATGTTATCGCTAGCAACAATTGCATAACTTTATGATCTATGCGTAAAATCGCAAATCTCATAGATTCTGCGAGCATTATCGCAATAATCTTATGGTCTTATTATGCCTTCCTAATTAAAGGTCTTATTTTTCCACATTTTTTTTATTTCTGCGACAATGTAATACCCTGTATTTTTTATATACTGTTTCGGGTCGGGTTATACCTGGATTGGTTAACCTTGTGCTTAGATTGTTGGTCCTTAGCCCTAACCTTAACCCTAACCTTAAACTTAACCTTAAATGGGTGGATTGAACAAGAAAGGATCCAAGTTAGGGTGGAAATAGAGCCACCCAAATTCATTGTTTTTTTTTCCTTAATAATGTTATTAAGGTTTGATAACTAAAACTTTAAAAAATTTAGAGAGAGAAACTAAAAACTAGGGAGAAGAAGGGATGAAGCTAGAGTTTATTTTAGAGGGGGGAAAACCATGGAAAATCAGTGGAGAATTAAGAGGAGTTTTTTTTTTAAACAATTGAGGTAGTATGCTAAATCCCCTTTCTCTTTACGTTTTTGTTATACTTGATTTTGAATTTGTATGATTAGAACTCAGTGATTTATTGATTAAAAACTATGAATCTAATTGATGATCGGCCTTTTAATATTGATAGATAACATGCTTAGGTATCTCTAGTTCAAATTTGAGAACATTTCATCACATATTCACCGTAAAATGTTTGTTTGTACTTGGATGTTGATTTCTAAATTGTTTTGTACATTTTCGCTTTGTATGTTCTTGACTGTACTTAGGACATCTTGATGATATCAAAACGATTTTTGATCTTGATAAAAGTTGTAGATCTATGTCTTATATTTAATTATGCATTGAGTTTTCTAAATTCAGAATTATTATGAATTTACGGTGAATTATTTGGTAAAATGATGCAATCTGTCCAAATGTTTAAAATGATCTTATAAAATCAATAACTCTCATTTGAACCATTGAGTTTTCGTAAAAATTGAATATGATATAGATCCATATATTAGAAATGCTTCTCTGAAATTTGAAGACGATCGGATTAATGAATCATTATGAAAAATGTAATATAAATTTCTAGTTGTTATTGAAAATAGATGAACTGAGCCAAGAAAAAAAGAATTTTTTTGATTGATGAAAATAGTTGTTGTTAATTTTTTAGCTTAAAGAATCTTTGATTTTTGAAATTAGTTATTATTAATGCTTTTGTTTTTCTTTAGATTAAAGAATTATTAGTAGGACAAAGAATCTTTTGATTTTTTTTTAAATTAGTTTTGATTAATTCTTTTCTTTTTCTTTAGATTAAAGAATTCTTAGTGGGACAAAGAATCTTTTGCTTTTTTTGAAATTAGTTGTTATTAATGATGAAAGTTAAGAAATAATAGGTATTAATAACTTATTATATTCAAATTTGAATTCTTTTTGTTTTTTTGGTGGAATCCTAGGAAACAACTTTTCTTTATAGTACTATTTGTTTTAATAAAGAATAAAAAGGAACAATTATGTTAGAGAGAGAAATAAATTAAAAGAAGGTGGTAGTGGTAGACATAAATAATTAGCTATCACTTTGAAGACATAATTATTAGATTCTTATCTTGACCAAACTTTTAAACTTGAGGTTAGGTGGAACTTGTTTTAGGTTGTGAGTATATATATATATATATATATATATGTATGTATATATTTTATACTAAGAAGAAAAGAGTAAACATACTAAGAAGAAAAGAGTAAACATACTAAGAAGAAAAGAGTAAACAAAAATCTAAATTAATAGAAATAACGAGAGATTCTTTTAGTTCATATCAAAGACAATTTCTTCGGTGATAAAGCTCTTCCTTCTATTATTTATAGTTTTTGGATTGCGATTCGAGGTAGGCGCAACACAATCTAAAACTCTTCTTTTATTTAAGTTTCTTTTAATTAAATTTATGTTTGCAAGTTTCCATTAATATATGGATGATAATCGATGTTGTGAGCATGATTATGAATGTTGGGCTGCGGTCCATAGAATGTGATTCTTAAAGATTATTTATGACGGGATACGAGATATCCTTGGAAACGGTATTTGTTTCCTAAACCCACGTGGGAGCTCCCTTGGGCGAGCGGATTGATTGAATTTATCGTTGTATAATGTTGGGATACGAGATATCCTTGGGGACGGTTTTGTTTCCTAAACCCACTTGGGGGCTCCCTTGGGGGAGCGGATTGATTGAATTTATTAATGTATATGGATGTGGTGTTTCCATATGTTTGTGGTGGTGTTAACCATGCAACTTGTTTTGAAAAGAAATTGAAAAATATTTCATAACATGTTTTGTTGCTTCTTTTCCTACTGAGTGTCACAACTCACGTCATATTATGACAAAAATTCCAGATTTTATGACACCACAAGGAGCTAATGGCGGAAAAGCATAGAGATCGGTTTTGGTGTTTTAACTAGTAGTTGCATATTATGATTGGAAATTTGTAATAAAATATCATCAAACTCTCTTTTGGATGATTTATTGAGTGCTTATTGAGTATTTATATTTTGGAGATTATTGGGTTAATGTATAATTAATGGAACAATGTGTTATTAAGACAATTTTATTTGGTTAGATAAATGAAAATTTCTGAGTCATGTCAGTTTGACTATTAATGATAATTATTTTATAAAATATTGATGACTGAATATTTTATGGCATGCGTAAAACTCATGGTTTATGAAGTTGTTAAAATACTAGAATTTTTTGAGTCCCGGAAATATTTTTAAAAAAATTGTTCCTCACTGTAAGAAATTTTAACGTTTTCTGACAGATTCAACTATATTGAAGTATTTTTGTTTTAAATTTATTCTACAACATGTTTTAGGATTTGGTATCTTCTGTAAACTTGAATATCTTTATTTTTAGTTTCCAAAATGGTAAACTAAACCTGATTTGGAGTTGTGAGTGATTTTATATGATTTTATAAAATGGACTATCTCTGTTTTTCTTTTCCGCAGTTCTGGTCAACTACGTATTTGACTGTGGTCAAAAGGTCTTTAAGATAATCTAAATTTTTTATAAATTTTATGAATGGAACTATACTCAATTAGGATTCAGAATGTATAATAATAATAATATTTGGATTTGAAATATGTTCGGTAAAATTCGTGGAGTTAATTGATGTCTGTTTTTAATTTATAACTCTTCCTTAAATATGCGATTCTTTTGAATTAAATCTGTAACGTTTAACGATGAAATAAATTTTTATGGTAAACTATAGTTCTTTATTGTTCATGTGAGTTAAAAATAATAACAAGTTAACGGTTAGATGTTCCCAAAATAATTTTTATGTATCCGCTGCGATAAAATTTCTGAATTGATTTTTTTTTTTTGTTAAGTCAAAAATGTATTAATAAATAGCAAAAGTTACAAGAACAGTTATAACTGAGCCCTGGCAGAAAACCCCAAGAGCCTACAAAACATTACTTGAATCTATAATATGCCACATTCGGCTTTTCCACAGTTTTTAAAAAAATTGGTCTTCCCTCGTAATGAATTCCCACCTCGTTTTGAAGTAAGCAAGCTTTTTTCGCCATGTTATCCGCCGAGAAGTTAACTTCCCTGAATGTGTGAACGAAATTTATGTTTACATAATTTTGTTGGATTTCCAGCCACCTCGGTTTAGCAAACCAGGGTAAGGTGTTTTCTTTGAAAGAATGGACCACCGAAATTGAATCGATCGATAGAAACTCTATTGTAACCCCATCTAGTAGCCCATTCCAAGCCCACCAGGATGCTATAGATTTCAGCTAAGTAGTTTGTTGTTGTGCCCAAGCCCACTGACAGGGCCCCAATAACCTCACCACTTTCAACTCTAGCAACTACTCCAGCACCCGCCACTCCCTGGACTACCTCCGCCGCACCGTCACAACTCAATTGAAGTTCATTAGTTTTAAGGGGTACCAGAAGCATTCCACTGGATCAATCATTTTAACACGTCTATGCTTTACTCCAAAGAATTCCAGAAGCTGAACATCGTCACTAGAGTTGTACATGAAGCCTTTTAGGCGCACCGAAAATTCTTGAATAAGAATGAACACTCGCCTGCAGAAGAAATTCCATCACGGTTTTTTGTCATCGAAAAAAGCCATGTTTCTTACCCTCCACAGCTCCGCCTTAATAACCAAATTTGAAAGAAGCCACAAGTCACGAATCATTGCACTCCTCCCTTTAGCGGCTCTGCAAGAGGTCACCAGATTTGCATCAGGATTCAACTTAAACAGAAAACCAATCCAATTCCACGCTCTTGCTGCGAAAGAGCAGTGAAAAAGAACATGATCCAGCGACTCTTCCTCTATCCCACACATAGAACAGTTGTTCGCCATCTGAATCTTGAATCTCTCCTTGATCGGGTCATTAGTTGCACATGCCTTTCGCAGAACTTCCGATTCTGAGCAGCCAGAGTAGGATGGATCTCTTTTCTCCATATCAAAGCAGTCCCCTCTAGGCTCCCATATCTCTGTCTAATCAAATTTTTTTTTAACCCCGGAGAAATTTCCTTTGTATTCAGGCATCCAGATTCTTGTATCTTCCCCAAATCTAGGGTTTTGAAGTTGGTTTACATCTATCTGAGCTGCCGAGAAGATGTTGGAGTGCACCTCTGGGAAACTCCAGTGGTTATCCACCAGCATATCGCTCACCCTTATATTTCTGTCTAGCGAATAGTCCTGTAACATATCAGCTAAACACGAATTACCCAGCCACGCATCATAGTACAGAGAAGTAGACCTACCATCTCCTAGCAGCACTTTGGTGTTCGAGTCCACCACCTTGTATACCTTACGAATACCAAGGATGATAGAGGATTTAACACCGTATTTTTTAATCTGGCCATTTCTACCAAAGAACTTTGAACGAAAGAAACCTGCCCATTTCTTATTCGCAGTTTTAATATTCCACCACAGCTTCATCAGCATCGCAGAATTCAAAGTAGACATACGAGTCAACCCTAAGCCTCCTTCCTCAACAGGGCAACAAATTTTATCAAAAGCTACCACCACTGATTTTCTAACATTATAGTCTCCCGACCAAATAAAATTTCTAATTGCTCTTTCACACTGAATGATGAACTTTCTCGCCACCAATAGATCGCCATGTTGTGTATAAAGTATTGTTAATGACTGATTTGACAAGGACAATTCTGTCATTGAAAGACAGCTTCTTCCTTTCCAACCAGAGAGTTGCATCTTGATCTTCTCAACCACATTAGCTATGTGGTGATACTTCTTGAGCCTGGCATAAGATGTACTCCTAGATACTGGGTCGGGAAGCTAGCAATATTCATACCCAAGAACTCCGGAGACGGATCTCCTAGACAAAGTTCCTCCTCCAAAATAAATTCTACTCTTTTGAGGACAAACTGTGGCTGGCCTGAAGCCCTCTGGTATTTACTTAATAAGGACATAAGATTCTGCAAACTCTTGACATTTCCTTTACAAAAGACCATAATGTCATCGACAAAGAAAAGGTGCGTTGGAGTATAAATACCTCTTCTTACCATTGGAGTCATTTTCTTCTCGAACAGACTTCAAGATGTTTTGCTCAGCACGTCTTCAATAAGGACAAAGATCAAAGCGACAGCGGGTCTCCTTGACCCCGGAGACCTCTATTAATAGAAAAGTATCCTTCGGGGCTTCCATTCAACGAGAATCGAAATCCTTGCCGACTTCAGGATATGCAAGATCCAAGAGCACCACCTTTCGGAGAAGCCGTACTTCCTAAAAACTTGCAGCACGAAAGACCAACACACTGTGTCGAAAGCCTGAGTAATATCCAGTTTCAGACCAATATTGCCATCCTTACGCTTAATTTGAAGCTCATTAACCATTTCGGACGCCACACTAATGTTCTCATGAATGTTTCTCCCTTTTAAAAAAGCGACATGTTCCTCTGAAACCAGCTTGTCCAAAACAGTCCCCATTCTAGTTGCAAGGATCTTAGTAAAAATTTTGAAAAGAAAGTTACTAAGACCTATAGGCCGAAAACTGTTCAGATTTTTAGCTCCTCTTACCTTGGCTAAAAGAATGATAAGGCTAGAGTTAACTCCTTTTTGGATATGTTGCTTTCTCCAACAATGTTTCACTGTTTTCACTAAGTCTTCCCTTATTATTTTCAATGATGTGATAGAAGCTTAGAAAAACCATCCGGCCCCGGCGCGCTATCAGCACCTAGATCAAAAACTGCTTTTTAATTTCCTCCTCATCCGGGATAATATCCATTGCTGTACTTTCCTGCGGAGAAATCGAGGCATGATGGTAGTCAAACAGATCCACATCATAGTCCCCCTCCCCGCCCATTAAACTTTTCTTCATAGAACTTTACCACATGATCTCGAATTTGGTTTGTCTGAAATAAGAACCCCATTGTTGTCCTCGAGCTCAGAAATTGTGTTTGCACTTCTCCTAATCCGAATACTATTGTGAAAGAAGTTTGAGTTTGAAGAACCCTCAAGCAGCCACTGATTCCTTGATTTTTGCTTCAAAAAGGTAGAGTTTTGCGAGTCTTGTATCGGCCCAGAGTTTTCATTGCTGTCTTCATGTTATTGAGCTTAGCTATATTAGTTGGGTCTTCATCAGAGATGCTCGACGCGGTATCAAAACGCAACCCATCTTGCTTTAGACGAGAATTAATGTTACCAAAGACCTCCCAGTTCCAGTCTTTAATAACTCCTTTCAACCTTTTCAGCTTGTAAGGAAAAATGAAGTCTGCCTCACCATAAACCGCCACATTCCAACTCTCCTGAACCATATGCAAAAAATCAGAATGCAGGAACCACATTTTCTGAATTCTAAAAGGAGCTCTTTTAGGACGAGCCACAACGACCGGGAAACCTAAGAGGACCGAGTGGTCTGAAATTTCCCTCGGGAGAGCTTTACACCGCCAATTTTCGAACCTTTCGAGCCAAGCACCATTGATAATAGCTCTATCAAGCTTGCTTATAATTCTGTCAGCCCCCGATTGCCTATTGGACCAAGTAAACTTCGTGCCCAGATGATCAGCCTCGAAGAGATTGTTGTCATCCATCCATTCACTAAATTCATCAATTGCTGAGGTCCTCGGTTCACGACCCCCCTTCTTCTCATCGAGCCTCAGAATACAGTTAAAATCTCCCATGACCAACCAAGGGGTATTAGCATCTTGCATCGCCAGATTACTCCACAGGATTCTTCTAGTAACTTGAATGTAGCTAGCATGCACAAAAGAAATATGCACTCCCTCTACCTCAACAGAAATCTGTTGTTTACTCAGGTGCAGAGCCGTAGGGTTTAAATCATTTAAAAAACAAACCCAAAGATTAGCAATATTATTATCAGAAGCGTTTTGAATAATTATTGGAGAGAAACCTTCCATCTGCAGGGTACTTCCAAAGATAGTAGAAAAGGAAACCTTAGGTTCAGCTAGACAGAAAATATGAGGC
This sequence comes from Papaver bracteatum, assembly GCA_023529315.1. NCBI lineage: Eukaryota > Viridiplantae > Streptophyta > Magnoliopsida > Ranunculales > Papaveraceae > Papaver > Papaver bracteatum. The sequence goes on from JAJJWX010003325.1 coordinate 1,895,920, forward strand.
TTGAACTCTCTTATTAAACTTCTAATCTTATTATGTGCCACTTCACGTGCCACCCCATTTATATTCCAAAACAACACCCGCATAATTAAACTATGGTGGTATGGTTCTTAGTTAGCTTAATTTGTTTAACAGGGTTTGAGGCTTTATTTATACCTGGCGAGGTACCCTTTCGCGCTCGAATACCCAGCTGAGAGTTATCCTCAGGATCAATGAGATAGTTATCATCCCTCAAAGAGTTCATTGTCTTAGAAATAGCTCTTGCCTGTAAGAGTTTTGCCTGCCTCTTGGCTTCATCAATTTTTCCAAAACCTGCTGATGTTTTCTTACTGTTATCACTCTTAACATCTGGGGGATCAATTGTTCTAGAGTATTGAAATTTTTTCTGAATAAGAGCTGTCTTATTTTTGGCATACGCTGCATCGGCTAGAATCTTATTTGCTTCCAAATTGTTTAAATTCTTCATCACCTCTTTGTTTAGTTCATCCACATAACTAGTGTCTCCAAATTCATCAAATTCATCAAAATCAGATACCATGGACGTACCTTCCTCAGTTTTATCTTTTAGTTTTGGTACAACCGGGATTATTGGAGGAGTCTTTCCTTTCCTTCTGTTTCTCACCACCTGCCAATCTTTCACTTCCGTCTGCGGGGGAACTACTTTGCAATTGGGTTATCAGCCTTAGGTTGCAATTGGGGTTTCTTTTTCTTCCTACATTCGAATCCTGGTGACCAATGATACAACAGTTAGAGCAAAATTTGGGTTTTTTTTGAATCTCAAAAGATTGCCAAAATTCCAAACCTCCTACTGAAACATGGATAGCATCCGAATCTAATTCTGCAAAATCAATATCTACTAGAACCGAAGCGAAATGACCATACTCATGAGCTAAAGTTTTCTTATCCACAACAATTGGATTACCCAAAGCTTTTCCCATTGCCAAAATAGTTTTTTCGAGCCAAAACTCCATTGGTAATCCCTGAAATTTAACCCACACTGAAGCTCGAGAAGATCTCTGTCTATCCGGATCGAAACTAGGATACCATTCCATTAGGTTAAGTGTTTGTTGGCCAATAACCCATTTATCAGCTTCCAAGATGTTTGATTTCTCTTCCTGCGATTGCACCTTGATGATGAAGAAACCTCTATTCAGAGGTACAAACTGAACACGATCCTCACTTAGTTTCCATTGTTTCAGAAGATTTTTCTTGACTTCCGAAAACAGAAGCTCCTTGAGATCCAGCCTACCTATTAGACTAAACTTCCAAATCGCGCATCCTTCCAAATACAGTTCTTCGGAATTTCCACTGACTGGTTTACCCTCTTTTTTGGTTGGATTTGGTAGTGTTTTCAGATCTACCACCATTTTTGGAAAAACCTTTTTCACTTTAAGACGGTCTGCATATGTTAGCAGCTTGACAGGGATGGATGGATCAATAGGATCCTCCATCAGTAATCAATATTAAGCAACGGTAATCAACAATAAATGAAAAAGGATGAGTCTGCCAAAAAATTTCTGAAAATTAAATTCGCCAGAAAAAACGCCCTTTTTTCAGAAGAAACTTTGTAAGATAAATTGAGAAGGATCCAAAAAAAAAAAAAAAAAAAAAAAAAAAAAGATTGTTATTAAAAGTAACATTTAGGATTTTGGGTTTGGATTTGGGTCGAAATTCGGGGTGTCACAGTTTGGTATCAGAGCCAGTCTGATCCTTTGGGAAGACTAGTTTCTGAATGAGTCAATGTGTGAATATGCTTGTATGTGAATTGATTGCAGCAATTGTTGATTGTGTTTTGGTAGAATGCATAATAGGTTGCACTCCTTTTGCATACATAATTCTCTCTGTGATACTTATGATTTAATGTCCCTCATTCAGGACATGTATCGTCGTAATAATGGTTCAACCCACAAGATGGGGGTTTTGGTGATGTTGTTCGTGCTTTGAATGTTGTTGCTCAAGCAATACAACAACAAGTAACTCTTAATCAGAATGCACCTCCCCCTCCCCCACCACCTAATCAACGGGCTTTGTTAGTTAGAAGATTTAGTGAACAACACCCTGATTCCTTCAAGGGTAGTCCTGATCCATTAGTTGCTGAAGATTGGATAGATAAGATTGAGAAAATATTCACCCTATTAGGCGTGAATGATGAGAGTAAGTTGGATCTTGCTATTTATAAGCTTGAGGGTGAGGCCACTCGTTGGTGGGAATTGACTCGTCGTTCTAGGAATGATGGTCTATTTACTTGGATGGAATTTCGCCTCGCCTTCCTAAATAAGTACTTTCCACAAACTGCACGAAACCAGCGCATGATCGAATTTATGCAGTTGACCCAGAGGAACATGACAGTAGCACAGTACCAATCCAAGTTTGAAGAACTCTCTCGTTTTGCTAGCTACTAAACTGGTTGATAATGAAGAATTTAAGACTTTTAAGTTTCAGGAGGGACTTAGGCCTTCAATCAAGAGTATGTTGTCTATTCTGAAGATCACCTCTTATAATGAGATAGTGGAAATAGAAATGATTGCTGAGAGAGACATTGAGGAGGCAAATAGAATTCGAGAACGTCATAATGGGGATAAGAACAAGAACAAAAACAAAAATAACAACACTCCATACCAGAAGAAAGGAAATGGACCGAGGATAGAGCTTCTTTCACCTTCATGTTATCACTGCAAACAACCTGGACATTTTAAGAGGAACTGTCTTGCACTTAATTCTCAGAGGAACCAAAAACCATTTCCACCTCAGAACCAGCGTCAAGGGTACCAACAGAACCGTCCTCAGAATAATCCTCCACAATATCAAGCTCGACAACCCCCTCAGCAACCTAAGGCCTTCAATATAACTCATGTTGGACAAGATCCTAATAACTCCATTGTTGAAGGTACATTCTTAGTTTACAATTCTTGGGATAAAATATTATTCGATACTGGTGCTACTCATTCGTTTATTGCTTCTTCGTTTGTATTTTCCTTGGGTTTGGAAACTGAATTACTTGATAGAATTCTGGGCGTAGCTAGTGCTGTAGGAGGTGGTGCACGTATTGATCGCGTGGAACGAAAGTGTATAGTACGTATAGCTAGGCATGAGTTTTTGATTGACCTTTTCGTGATGAATATGTCTAGTTATGACATAATCCTGGGTATGGATTGGTTATCCGCTCATCATGTTGTTTTTGATTGTTTTCAAAAACATGTGACTCTGCACTCGGGTGAAGGTTCAGTTGTCCACTTTACCGGAACTCGTAGTTTTGCAACTCCCCTTATCTTGTCGGAAAGACATTTTCGACAGACTCATTCTAGAGGTTTTATTTATCACTTAGATATGATAGAAGACGAGCATCAAGATTCCGTCTCTACTATGGGTATTCCAGTGGTAGAAGAGTTTGAAGATGTTTTCCCTGAAGAATTACCAGGTTTTCCCCCTAGAAGAGAAATGGACTTCACCATTGAAGTTCCACCGGGTACTTCTCCAATTTCGATGCCTCCTTATCGAATGGCACCAATAGAGTTGAAAGAACTGGACAAACAACTACTCAAGTTGGAATCTAAGGGTTTTATTCGAGGTAGTACATCACTTTGGGGTGCACCAGTCCTTTTTGTGAAGAAGTAGGATAATTCACTAAGATTATGCATAGATTATAGAAAACTCAATGAAGTTACAGTGAAAAATAAGTATCCCTTACCTAGGATCGAGGATTTGTTTGATCAGTTGAAGGATTCCCAATTTTTCTCGAAGATTGATATGCGATCAGCTTATCATCAACTGCGAATAAAGGATGAAGATATTCCGAAAACCACTTTTCGAACTCGATTTGGACATTTTGAGTTTGTAGTGATGCCATTTGGACTCACAAATGCTCCAGCAGCATTCATGGATCTTATGCATCGAATTTTCCGACCGTATTTAGATAAATTCGTAGTGGTATTTGTAGATGACATTCTTATTTATTCGCGGTCACGATAAGAGCTCGAGGAGCACCTGAGATTAGTGTTGCAATTGTTGAGATCTCATCAGTTGTATGCTAAGTTGAGTAAATGTGACTTCTGGATTTCTGAAGTCCGGTTTTTGGGACACATAGTTTGTAGAGAAGGAATAAAGGTGGACCCATCTAAGGTTGAAGCAGTTACTAAATGGGAAAGGCCAAAGAATGTGTTTGAAGTTCGTAGCTTTCTGGGCTTAGCGGGTTACTATAGACGATTCATTCAAGATTTCTCAAGGCTTGCTTCACCATTGACGAGGTTGACTCAAAAGGATTCCAATTTCGAGTGGAATGATGATTGTGAGACGGCTTTCTCCATTCTGAAGGAGAGATTAACTACTTCACCAGTTTTGACGACACCAGTAAGTGGAATTGGTTATGTGATCTTTTCTGATGCGTCGTTGAAGGGTTTAGGATGTGTTCTTATGCAAGAAGGAAAAGTGGTAGCTTATGCCTCAAAACAATTAAAGACACATGAGTTGAATTACGCAACTCATGACCTCGAGTTGGCAGCTATTATGTTCGCTCTGAAGTTATGGAGACATTATCTGTATGGTGAGAAGATAGACATATTTTGTGACCATAAGAGCTTGCAGTATATTTTTACCCAACGAGATTTGAACCTAATACAGAGGCGTTGGGTGGAATTTCTTAAGGATTACACGTATACCTTCCATTACCACCCGGGAAAGGCAAATGTTGTAGCAGATGCTCTTAGCCGGAAATTAAGGGTCGGTGTAGCAAGTATGACTCTTCATGCTTGGTATTTGTGCAGACTTATGGAGGAATGCGACTTGAGCCCCGAAGAGATGATTTACAAATCTGTAGTTATTCCGAGTTACAACAACAGATCGTAGAAGCTCAACATACTGATAGAGAGATGATTTCGATTCTTTCTCAAATAGAGAAAGGTCAAACACCAGGTGGTTGGACTCAAACTGATGGTGTACTTCGTTATATGGGGAAACTTTTTGTGCCAGCAAAATTGAGGATGGAAGTACTAGAACAAGCTCACAATTCTACGTTTACCGTTCATCCGGGAGGATCGAAGATGTACCATGACATGAAAAGACAGTATTGGTGGAAAGGGATGAAGAAAGATATTGCCTTGTATGTGTCGAGATGTCTTACTTGCCAGCAAGTGAAGATTGATCATCGGAAACCAGGAGGGTTACTTCAACCATTGCCCATCCCAGAATGGAAATGGGAACACATCACTATGGATTTTGTCATGGGATTACCCAAAACTGCACATGGCAAGGATGATATATGGGTTATCGTTGATAGACTTACCAAGTCAGCGCACTTCTTAGCAATCAAGAAGACTGATACGTTAGCCACGTTAAGTCAGATGTATGTCCATGAGATAATAAGGCTTCACGGTACGCCGATGTCAATTGTATCGAGAGATCCTCGTTTTACTTCTCGGTTCTGTAAAAGTTTACAGAAGGCGTTGGGTACAGATGTCTCTCTTAGTACTGCCTTTCATCCCCAGACCGACGGACAATCTGAAAGGGTAATTCAGATTGTGGAGGATATGCTACGAGCTTGTGCCTTGGATTTCAAAGGAATTTGGAGTGAGCATTTGCCATTAGTAGAGTTTTCTTATAACAATAGCCATCAAGCTAGCATTGGTATGGCACCTTTTGAAGCATTGTATGGACGACCTTGTAGATCTCCAGTGTGTTGGACCGAGATCGGCGAACGAAGCATTTTTGGACCTGATTTGGTACGAGAGACGACGGAGAAGGTTCAGTTAATCCAGCATAGGTTAATGACAGCTCAGAGTCGTCAAAAGAGCTATGCAGACAAGATACGTCGACCTTTAGAGTTTACTGAGGGTGACTTGGTGTTACTCAAAGTGAGCCCGAAGAGAGGTGTTAAGCGTTTTGGCAAGAAAGGAAAGTTATCACCACGTTACATTGGACCTTTCCAGATTATTCGGCGTGTTGGTGCAGCAGCTTATAAGTTGGAGTTACCTTAGCGAATTGGGCATGTTCATGACACTTTCCACGTGTCAATGTTACGGAAGTACGAGAGAGATCCTTCATATGTTATTGACCCTTCACATATTATTTCTTGGGAAGATTTGGAGATTCAAGAGGATGCTACGTACGTGGAGAGACCGGTTCGAATTTTGGACTTTAAGGAACATGTGCTTCGCACAAAGACCATCCCTATGGTTAAGGTGCAGTGGCGGCGTCGCCAAGTCGAGGTAGCAACGTGGGAATTAGAGTACGAGATCTTGAGAGCAAATACCCCGAGATTTTCCAAGGTAACTTCTAAATTTCGTGACGAAATTTCTTTTAAAGTGGTAGAATGTAATACCCGTATTTTTTATATCTTGTTTGCCCGGGTTATACCTGGATTGGTTAACCTTGTGCTTAGATTGTTGTTCCTTAGCCCTAACCTTAGCCCTAACCTTAAACTTAACCTTAAATGGGTGGATTGAACAAGAAAGTCTCCAAGTTAGGGTGGAAATAGAGCCACCCAAATTCATTGTTTTTTTTTTTCCTTAATAATGTTATTAAGGTTTGATAACTAAAACTTTAGAAATTTTAGAGAGAGAAACTAAAAACTAGGGAGAAGAAGGGATGAAGCTAGAGTTTATTTTAGAGGGGGGGAAACCATGGAAAATCAGTGGAGAATTAATAGGAATTTTTTTTTTAAGCAATTGAGGTAGTATGCTAAATCCCCTTTCTCTTTACGTTTTTGTTATACTTGATTTTGAATTTGTATGATTATATCTCAGTGATTTATTGATTAAAAACTATGAATCTAATTGATGATCGGCCTTTTAATATTGATAGATAACATGCTTATGTATCTCTAGTTAAAATTCGAGAATATTTCATCACATATTCACCGTAAAATGTTTGTTTTTACTTGGATGTTGATTTCTAAATTGTTTTGTACATTTTCGGTTTGTATGTTCTTGACTGTACTTAGGACATCTTGATGATATCAAAACGATTTTTGATCTTGATAAAAGTTGTAGACCTATGTCTTATGTTTAATTATGCGTTGAGTTTTCTAAATTTAAAATTATTATGAATTTACGGTGAATTGTTTGGTAAAATGATGCAATATGTCCAAATGTTTAAAATGATCTTATAAAATCAATAACTCTCATGAACCATGGAGTTTTCATAAAAATTGAATATGATATAGATCCATATATTAGAAATGCTTCTCTGAAATTTGAAGACGATCGGATTAATGAATCATTATGAAACATGTAATATAAAATTCTAGTTGTTATTGAAAATAGATGAATTGAGGCAAGAACAAAAGAATTTTTTTGATTGATGAAAATAGTTGTTGTTAATTCTCTTTTTCTTTTGATTGATGAGAATAGTTGTTGTTAATTACTTTTTTCTTTTGATTGATGAAAATAGTTGTTGTTAATTTTTTAGATTAAAGAATCTTTGATTTTTGAAATTAGTTATTATTAATGCTTTTCTTTTTCTTTAGATTAAAGAATTATTAGTGGGACAAAGAATCTTTTGATTTTTTTGACATTATTTTTGATTAATTCTTTTCTTTTTGTTTAGATTAAAGAATTCTTAGTGGGACAAAGAATCTTTTGATTTTTTTTTGAAATTAGTTGTTATTAATGATGAAAGTTAAGAAATAATAGGTATTAATAACTTATTATATTCAAATTTGAATTCTTTTTGTTTTTTTGGTGGAATCCTAGGAAACAACTTTTTTTATAGTACTGTTTGTTTTAATAAAGAATAAAAAGGAAGAATTAGGTTAGAGAGAGAAATAAATTAAAAGAAGGTGGTAGTGGTAGACATAAATAATTATCTATCACTTTGAAGACATAATTATTAGATTCTTATCTTGACCAAACTTTTAAACTTGAGGTTAGGTGGAACTTGTTTTAGGTTGTGAGTATATATATATATATGTATATATTTTATACTAAGAAGAAAAGAGTAAACATACTAAGAAGAAAAGAGTAAACAAAAATCTAAATTAATAGAAATAACGAGAGATTCTTTTAGTTCATATCAAAGACAATTTTTTCGGTGATAAAGCTCTTCCTTCTATTATTTATAGTTTTTGGATTGCGATTCGAGGTAGGCGCAACACAATATAAAAATCTTCTTTTATTTAAGTTTCTTTTAATTAAATTTATGTTTGCAAGTTTCCATTAATATATGGATGATAATCGATGTTGTAAGCATGATTATGAATGTTGGGTTGCGGTCCATAGAATGTGATTCTTAAAGATTATTTATGACGTAATGTATATGGATGTGGTGTTTCCATATGTTTGTGGTGGTGTTAACCATGCAACTTGTTTTGAAAAGAAATTGAAAAATATTGCATAACATGTTTTGTTGCTTCTTTTCCTACTGAGTGTCACAACTCACGTCGTATTATGACAAAAATTCCAGATTTTATGACACCACAAGGAGCTAATGGCGGAAAAGCATAGAGATCGGTTTTGGTGTTTTAACTAGTAGTTGCATATTATGATTGGAAATTTGTAATAAAATATCATCAAACTCTCTTTTGGATGATTTATTGAGTGCTTATTGAGTATTTATATTTTGGAGATTATTGGGTTAATATATAATTAATGGAACAATGTGTTATTAAGACAATTTTATTTGGTTAGATAAATGAAAATTTCTGAGTCATGTCAGTTTGACTATTAATGATAATTATTTTATAAAATATTGATGACTGAATATTTTATGGCACGCGTAAAACTCACGGTTTATGAAGTTGTTAAAATATTAGAATTTTCTGAGTCCCGGAAGTATTTTTAAAACAATTGTTCCTCACTGTAAGAAATTTTAACCTTTTCTGACAGATTCAACTATATTGAAGTATTTTTGTTTTAAATTTATTCTACAACATGTTTTAGGATTTTGTGTCTTCTGTAAACTTGAAGAACTTTCTTTTTAGTTTCCAAAATGGTAAACTAAAACTGATTTGGAGTTGTGAGTGATTTTATATGATTTTATAAAATGGACTATCTCTGTTTTTCTTTTCTGCAATTCTGGTCAACTACGTATTTGACTGTGGTCAAATGGTCTTTAAGATAATCTAAATTTTTATAAAATTTATGAATGGAACTATACTCAATTAGGATTCAGAACGTATAATAATAATAATATTTGGATTTGAAATAGGTTCGGTAAAATTCGTGGAGTTAATTGATATCTGTTTTTAATTTATAACTCTTCCTTAAATATGCGATTCTTTTGAATTAAATCTGTAACGTTTAACGATGAAATAAATTTTTATGGTAAACTATAGTTCTTTATTGTTCATGTGAGTTAAAAATAATGACAAGTTAACGGTTAGATGTTCCCAAAATAATTTTTATGTATCCGCTGCGACAAAATTTGAATTGAACATAAATAAAGAATAGACAAAGAATTGGTTGTTTGGACTTGGGCCAAGTGTGGAAGTCTAGGATTGTTATTAAAAGTAACATTTCGGATTTTGGGTTTGGATTTGGGTCGAAATTCAGGCCCGGAATTCGGGGTGTCACAGACAAAATCGCAGGACATCTTTACATTTGCATGTATTGACCCATTGATCTTGTCTTGTCCATATTTTTTCAACATCTCTGCGACAATATGATAAGTATAAACTCTCTTGCAAGAATTAAACCTTATGACATTGCCGTCGTGCGATGAAATCGCATGACGTCTTTACACTTTCATGTAAAAACCCATTGATCTCATCTTAACTTTTCTCTTTTGGCTTGTTGCCTCTATATAATTTTCGTCACGCGACAATATGACAGGCCTAAATGTTCTTGCGATCATAAAGCCCCATGACATTGCCGTCTTTAGACACTTATCATCTCCCTAATGGAGGGTGCCGTCCTTATCTCCCCCTGGTTTCCCCTTCAAGGAGGGCACATCGGCCATACAATACTAGCTCCTCCCATCCAGATTTGCCAACAACCAGTTATTTTCGCAGCCTCTTGTCCTTTATGCCTATATGGCTTATAGTTACAAGACTGCACCCTAAGTGGGGTTTTCTTTGGGCCGAGTGCATCATAGCCAAGACTTTCCAAGGATGGCCAGGGTAGTTTCGTACGCCCTGGGCACCCTTGACTCAACCGTGTACCTCAGAGCCTTGGTCATACTCTGTACTCCTTAGAAGAGATTCTCAGTCATCCAACCAGGGTATAACCTTATATAGTTGGAAATTCAAGATCTCTCTCCTGGATAGGTTTTCTTTAACCCCAACATCTGCATGACTCAGGTTCCAGCAGTGGAATAACCTTATCCCTGAGTCATGTAAAGAGATACCCCCTTATATGATGCACTATTAGGTCTTACATTTGCCTCTTGCGAAATTGTATCCGCGAACTAGGGTGTACGCCATAAAGGTTCGTCCCTTTCTATTAATCTCTGCGAAATTTTATTCGCGCTTCTCGCGAGTATTATAACTCTGATAAAATTTCACTTCTTTGATCTTCTTTCTTCTTGTAAAATTTTGCAATTCTTTCAAACAGGGTACTCTTTTCAATTACATATTCTTCAAACAAATCATTCATAAGCTTCTCTAAATTTCATCATTTTACCTTTCTACTTACTACTTTCTATTGCTGCCTTCTTACTGTGCTTTGCTATTTTCTCTTCATTTGCGAGCCGCTCGCCTCCAACCATTAATTTGTCACTTCTTTGATCTCGCAGCATTTCATCTTCTCGCTGTTTTATTGCATCAACCTTTAATTTGTCACCTCTTTGTTTCTGTTTGATGTTGTGTGTCCAACTTCTATTCCTCGCGGATCTTTCCTCACAAGTTTCCATGTCAATTTCATAACATTTCTTGCTTTCTCCCCAATCTCCTTTAATGACTCCAACTCCCTTTGGATATGGAAACTTGATGCATTGATGATAAGTTGATTCCACACCTAATATCCCGTGCAACCATGGTCTGCCAATCAAAGCATTATAAGGTGATTCAATGTCAACAACACAGAATAAGATTGTAGAAGATATTCCCTTTAATGGAATTTGCATTGTAATCTCCCCTTTGGGCTTGTTAGCGGTACAATTAAAACCATAGATTTTATATGTTGATGGTATCAGATCTTCGTCTCTTCCACCCATGGTTTTATAGATATGATAGAATAAGATGTTAACTGAACTCCCTGTGTCTATTAGAACTCTGTTGATGGCCCAAGAATCTTCATTTTCATCATCATTTTCTTCATCTTCTTCTTTTATCTGCTTTGGATTTATTTCTAACCTGACCACCAATGGGTTGTCATGCATCTCGCCAGGCTCTGGTACTTCTTGTGCAGTGAAAGAAATAGTTTGCTTCTGCCATTCTTCTAATAGCGAGGCTCTCGCAATATTCATTATCTCTCTTCCATCTGTGTCTCCCGCGAAGACTCTGCTTAGAACATTATCATAGAAATCCTCAATAGTTCTGTATGAATGTACAATGGAATTATAAAACAAATTCTTTGCTTTAGCCCCAACTTCTATTACGAATGTTTCTGCTCCTTTTACAGCATTCACTCTGCGAATTTCTGGTGCTGAAGGTAATTGCTGATATTGTGGATGTCCTACTAGAAAGTGATTTAGCTTCCCCTGATCAATCATCCTTAAAATTATCCTCTTTACATTCCTGCAATCATTTACTATTTGACCATGAAAGTGATGGTAAGGACAAAATTCTTGACTCCAATTATTTGGATGTGGCTCTTTTCCCATATTCCATGGTGATGGTATATTTTCCATCAAAATGATAGCTTCCCAAATTTTTTCTATACTAGTATTTAGAGGTGGCATCTTAATTTCTTCCCATATTATCTTCTTATTACCTTGACCTCTAAAATTGTTTTGCCCTGACCACCATAAGTCTCTTGAGGTTGATCAAGTCTTTGAATCTTATTATTTCCACCGCGATTGTAATAATTCCTTTCCATTTCATACTCCTCTTGGTCTCGACTCCCCATGGCTACTAATTTTTGCTGGTTATCAATCACCACTTTCTCTTGTTGTGTCTGCGAGGTGCTCGCCACATTATTAATTATTTTTGGAAGTAGACTTCCATTTGATGCTACTGAGCTGGTGTTTGCGATTGAATATGATTCCATTTCATTTTGTTTCTCCTCCAAGGCAATGTATTCTTCTTGTAATTCTCGCATCTCTGTCATGGTGATTGTATTTTTGACTATGAAAATTTGTATGTACAGCATATTGGTTGCGAACATTGCATTAATGAAAGACAAAATGAGATATCTTTCATCCACTCTCTCAGCCACATCACTACACATTGACTTCCATCTTATGGTTAAGTGTTTCAAGCTCTTGCCAATCCTATGTTTTAATCCAAATACATCTTCAATACCTGGTCGCGATGAATTGTTGCTTATATATTCTCCTAGAAATATATCTTGCAAATGATCAAAAGAAGTTATAGTATTTTTTGGAAATCCCTCGAACCATTTTAGTGCCTCACCAGTTAAGCTAGACGCAAAATACTTGCACAATACAGCATCATGATTCTCCCACTGTAGCATACACCTGACATAAGCCTTAACATGCTGAACAACACAAGTAGTTCCATCAAAGATACTGGTTAATGTTGGTAAATTACATTTAAGGGGTATTCCTTTTAGCTGTACTTCCTGAGCGAAAGGGGTTCTCACAGCCTCTTCAATTGCTTCATCAAGTTGCCTTCTGCTTCCTTCTCTTCTATTGTTTATCATTCCTCGCATTTCTGCTAATTCTCTCAGTATTTGCTCATCCTCAGCTGAATTTTGCTCCATTGGTATTTTTATTGTAGTTTCCCTTCTTCTGCGTTCTTGTCTTTCTTGTCTTGCGAGATTTTGTGCGGCTTCTTCTTCATCGTCATCCCGTATTTCTCTGTGATTTTCTCTTTCACCTTCCTCTTGGAATCGCAGCTGATTATGCTGTCTATCTTCTTCTCTGCGAATTTTTTCATTTCTCTTCGCTGTTTTTATATTCTCCTCTGTATTCTATCATACTCCTCCTGAATATTATCATTGTAACGATTTTGTGTACGTCTCCTTTCTCGATTTTCATGGTTATTCTGTCGTACTGCCTCTTTGATGCGTGTCGTATGCGTCAAAAATAATTCACTTCCTCACTTTACTAATTATGAATATAGTATTCGATAAGAAAGAGTTCGTATCCACAGAGAGGCGATTGTTGTTATGCAATTTTCAGATTCTTATGTAACTAATTAACCCAAGGTGTGTTTTTGTTTTTATCTAAGTAATAATACTAAATAAAGCAAAGTAAATAGTTGGAATAATCAATAAGGAGGAGATATTGGTTAAGGGATAGTATCATTCATAAACATGTATTTTTCATCTATGATCAGAATTGGTATTTAATCTCTCAATTATCAAAAGTCCTAGGATATCTTGATCGCAAAAGTATCCCGTTTATTTCCTGATTTTATCACAAACAACATTAAAAGATGCTATCGTGAAATCTTCTTAAAAAGCAACCTAAAGCGTAAAAGCACAATTAGATTTAACTCCCTAAGAGCAATAAGTTCTATGAAATAAGACTAATCGATGCAAACAAACGTGTAAAAGCACTAATTCATTTTAACAAAGGTTATGATTCATATGCGATTAAAAAGATGTATCACTACAAGTATTAACCACAAGATTCTACTAGAAATCAGGGATAAACAACTTTTACGTATTGAAAACCCTAATATAGCTATAGAGATGAAAACAAATCCAATTGATTCTGGACTCAACCAAACTAGCATTCAAATCATATGATAATAAAACAATGAATCATAAACGATAAAATTGAGACAAAACTAATTCATAGAATCAAATAACATGCTTGAAGAAATCAACTTTTTATCCCATAACCAATTATTGTATTTAGCTACTCATATTCATGGAGTTCATCATCATAATATTCAAAGAAAATAGATGAAACATAAAAGAAAGCAAACCCTAGAAGTAGTTCTCTGCAAAAGCTCAAAGAATAGAATAAAACATTGTATATAAAATTGTGTAGAAAACTTCCTTTTTATAGCTTTTTCTCCTTCCAAAAATAGGTTTTGTCTTCAAAGTCCATTAGTTGGAAATCCACCAAGCCCACATGTGAGAGAAACCCATGTAGAAAATTTGTCCCAAAAGTGGTCGCCGGAAAACTGGGGTTTTGGCCGGAATCCGGCCACAGTCACCGGAAAACTTTCTCTGACTAACTGATACATATGAAATTGCCACAGAAAGTGCACACTCCCAGCAGCTCATCTCTGCTTCTCTATAGTCCATACATTCACAAAAAATCATCCAACCCAAATTCTTAGTTGTTGCGAAAACATACCCAAAAGTGCGACTCGTAGCTCATATATCCGGCCGTCGACTTTTGCATCCGACTCGTACCCCCCTCGCGATTCAATGAAATATTGCGATTCATACTTTAACTTCCAAAATCCGTCTACCGGAACTATGCTCACTGGCGCGCCATTTTTACTCCGTTTTCGCACTATTTTCTGCAGTCGACAAATTCATGCCTGCACCAGCACCAGAATCACTGCCAAATAGGGTTTGAACCTGTACAGAACCTGCATCTCACTTAATACTTTCTCCTCCTTGAACTCAACAGCACATTCTCCATTCCTGCTTTCCAGCTGCAACAACCCTTGCACATGACCTTGACCATGCTCTTCTCAGCTACACAAATGCTTCTCGAGCCCTTGAGTATCTTCCCCGTAAAACATTCAATGGCACAACACCAAATTCAAAACCCTTCTCAAATTTAATCTCCAGGACCCATCTGAACACCAACCAACACTTGCAGCTTCAACTCAGTTATCAGGTTCACAACATCTCCAATTGCGAGCTTCGGGTGACCACCAACACCCATTTTACCAACAAGCCATCACCACCAGTTTTCCATTGGAACCATTTGAAAGCAATTTCAGTCTCACCACCTTCACTTGGGCACGATACCAGCAAGCACCACTTTCTTGCCTCATTCTGTTGGCACAACCAATTATTCCAGGAAAAATCACATCCCGAGTCTTGTCTTGCACTGCACCAGACAACCCATTTAAATACCACCACTCCAGATTTTCCCCATTAGCAACAAACAACACCTTTAAACCTTAATTTCAACATCTCAAACTCCATTATCCATTGCAGAATCATCAATCTCAGCATCAGAATTTGTTCTTCAAAACTGAATCCATACAAAACCCCTTTCCGATTCAAACCCACTGACAGCATCGAACCCATCTTGATTTCACAGACTGCAATCCATCCATGAACCATTTACTCTGGCTTTCAATCTGGTTTCCAATTTATCTAATTCTCTTAACAATTTCTCGATCTGGTTCATAGCAGCGCCTCTCTTCTTCATCTCAATTTCTGTGATAATGATTGAGGAGAAGATACTCTTCTCGTTTTAGGTTTAGGGTATAAGGTGGGTTAATGGTACACCCCAGGGATAGGACCACCCCAGGATTTGGGTGCTTAATATGGGTGGTCACTTCGATAAGGGATAGCCTAAAGTCTCAACCCCTTATCCTTGGTGAACTTTGTTTAGTATTCTTCCAAAGAGCTGCCCCTTAACCAGTACCGGGCTCCAGATAGTGTTCTTCCCTAAAATGACAATTGCGCCCCTTTTTGCTCCAAATGCTCTTCCACCAGCTGCAGCCGCCTCTTGCATCTCAAGTACACTTCTTCTCTTCAATGAGAGTCATCACTAAAGTTATCGTGCTTTTCAGACAAAATTTGCATCACTAAAGCCGACAAACTTTTCAGACAGAGATGAAGAAATAAAAGCAAATAATGAGACACAATCCGCCTCCAACGCTTTTGCCATGTTTCCTCTTCTTTTGTTCCAAATGACTCCAAAGTACCTAAATACTCAAAAACAAAACATAAGATACATAATTCACACGAAAAATAGCAAAGAAAGCATAAACAATAGATAAATAATAAGGTGTTTTAGACACCTATCAAATTCCCCCACACTTAGACTTTGCTAGTCCTCGAGAAAATCAAACAAAATAATTATAAAATATACATACAACTCCATCTCGTTGAGGCTACGGTCACTTTAAGCATAAATAACAAGCCTTTAAACCCCTAGGTGTCCCTAGTGGACGAGTTTTAGTCTTGTGAAGGTTTACAAGAGGTCTGCCTACAAAACCTATATTTCCAACTCCGTCTATTTGTGACAAATCAATGAATGAATCCAAAATAACTACAGGAGGAGGTACCTTGCAAATTCAATTCATATATTAGTAAATAAACTCTAATTAGATAGTCGAACAAGCCACAATACTCGGAAACTAACAAACCACAATCACAATGAAAAGATTAAGAAGATGGATATAGATGTAGATGTTGGCGAATATTCACAAGTGATCGATGTTTCCCATATCTGTCTGAAGGTCACTGCCAAGATGAACCTATTCCTATTGGATTGAGCTACTTGGTATGAATTCTACATCAAATCACTAGCATATACAAGGGAACCAGGAGTGACTTTATTCAACCAATATAATACTTTCTTTTCTTTTTCTTTTTTTCTTTTTCTCTTTTTCAATTTTTTTTTATTTTTTTTAGACAACATGATTGGATCAAACTGGATCCAAGCGCATGATTCTTGTCAGCAAGTACATGATAGTTGCCTTGGATCCTGCATTCCACGATTGTTTAGGCACCGGAGACAGGGACTACGTTTCACACATACTGCTATTCCCAAGTGTCATTTTATTCCGTTTGGTTAATTGGTCGGTCTCTTTTGTTTTTCTTTGTTTTTCTTTTTTCTAGTAACTCAATCACTCTATTTCATCCTAGCAGTAATAACACGTCGATGTTTAGTGACCCACCAAAGCACTTAGAGAACAATAGATAAATATGGAAAAATAAAAATAGAATGCGATATGGTGATATTCCGAGATATGGTAACAACTATCATGGTATTTATGATTTCTGAGCTATGTTCATCCCTTTTAGTTAATTGGTTCCTCAACTCCTGCATTCAAAATGGTTCCATCCACTAATGGTGTCATCCTAAAGGCACAAGTTCTAGATTTCGGAGTTCAAAAAGCACAAATTTTTCTTGGTTTTTCTTTTTTTTTCTGATTTTTTTTTTAAATGCATAAAACACACTAAAACAAACTATACAAACATATAAATGCTCCCCACACTTAAACTTTACATTGTCCTCAATGTAAAATTGAATCATCCAAAGAGAGTTCAAGGTGGTAAATTCCGCAAATGATATGCAAAAACAAAGAAAATAAAGATAAAAGCAAATGCATAAAAATAAAAAGATAAGGGTAAAGATACAAAACCGGTGGGTTTCCTCCCACTTAGCGCTTGGTTTAAAGTCGTCAGCCCGACGTACTCCTTGTTTGCTAAGACTCCTCCAGCTAGAATGCCTCCCCAAAGTTCACACCTTCCACAACTTCGGAAGTAAAGTTCTCATAATATGGTTTCAACCTGTGTCCATTCACTTTAAACTCCTTACCTGTAGCTATGCTACGAATTTCTACTGCACCATGAGAAAACACATTAGTAACAATAAAAGGTCCGATCCAACGTGACCTCAACTTACCCGGAAATAATTGCAAGCGAGAATTAAACAAAAGCACTTTCTGTCCAACACAAAATTGTTTTCTAGAAATCATAGAATCATGAAATGCCTTAGTTTTCTCCTTGTAAATGCGCGAGCTTTCAAATGCATCATTGCGTAACGCTTCTATCTCTTGGAGTTGCAACTTCCTTTGTTTTCCAGCACCATATAACTCCAAATTGCATTGCTTAATAGCCCAAAACGCCTTATGTTCAATCTCAACGGGTAAGTGACAAGGATTACCGTACACAAGCCTAAAGGGAGACATCCCAATAGGTGTCTTGTACGCGGTTATATAATCCCACAAAGCATCATTAAGTCGCATGCTCCAATCTTTCCTTGTTGGATTCACCGTCTTCTCTAGTATGGATTTCACCTCTCGGTTCGACACTTCGGCTTGTCCATTGGTTTGGGGATGATAAGGTGTTGCAATCTTGTGTGACACATTGTACTTCTTCAACAATCCTTGTAAGAACTTGTTTTTGAAGTGAGAACCCCCATCGCTAATTATGGCTCTTGGAATTCCAAACCTTGCAAAAATGTTAGCTTGCACAAAATCTGAAACCACTTTAGAATCATTAGTCGGGGTGGCCTTAGCTTCCACCCATTTAGAGACATAATCAACAGCAAGTAAGATATAAAAATTCCCATGGGAGTTGACAAAAGGACCCACAAAATCAATATCCCATACATCAAAAACTTCAATAAATTGAATAAAAGTTTGTGGCATTTGATTTCGAGCACCTAGATTGCATGTCCTTTGGCACCTATCACAAGTTGTGCAAAATATATGTGCATCCTTAAATAAGGTTGGCCAATAAAAACCGCTTTCAAGTACCTTGTGAGCTGTTCTTTTACTCCCAAAATGTCCTCCACAAGCATAAGAGTGACAAAAAGACAAGATAGAGTTAAATTTAGAGTCGGGAACGCACCTATGTATGACTTGGTCGCTGCCATGTTTCCATAAGTATGGATCATCCCATATATATTAGTTTCCTAACATTTTAAGTTTGTCCCTCTCAGCATGGGACAAGTTCTTTGGGATTTTTTTAGACACCAAGTAATTAACAATATCCGCATACCATGGTTCCGCAAATGCAATTGAGAATAGCTGCTCATCCGGGAAACTTTCACGCAACGGGATAGCTTCCTTGTCTACATCAAGACGGCTCAAATGATCCGAAATGGTGTTCTCAATTCCTTTCTTGTCTTTGATTTCAATATCAAACTCTTGCAAGAGTAAAATCCATCGTATGAGCCTCAGTTTCGCCTCTTTCTTTGTAAGAAAGTACCTAAGTGCTGCATGATCTGAAAAGACAACAACTTTTGTACCAATTAGATAAGAGCGAAACTTTTACAAAGCAAAAACAATAGCTAATAACTCTTTTTCAGTGGTAGTGTAGTTTTGTTGGGCTTCATTTAACGTTCTAGAAGCATAATAAATAGCATGAGGTATCTTCCCCACACGCTGACCAAGCACCGCACCAACCGCATAGTCACTTACATCCAACATGAGCTCAAAAGTCTTGCTCCAATCCGGTGGTTTAATGATAGGGTATGAAATCAAAAGTTCTTTCAAACGATTGAATGCCGCCACACACTTTTCGTCAAAGTTAAAAACCACATCTTTTTGCAATAAGATACAAAGTGGTGATGCTATCTTGGAAAAATCCTTGATGAATCTACGATAAAAACCTGCATGACTAAGGAAAGAGCGTATCTCCCTCACCGGAGTGGGAGGGGTTAGAGCACGAATAAGGTCTATCTTAGATTTATCAACTTCCAAGCCTTTAGAAGATACTATATGGCCTAAAACTATGCCATGAGTTACCATGAAATGACACTTCTCCCAATTAAGCACAAGATTTGTTTCAACACATCGTTCAAGGATTAGTGATTAATTGTTCAAACAAAGGTCAAATGAGTCACCAAAGACACTAAAGTCGTCCATGAACACTTTGATTATGTTTTCAACATATTCCGAAAATATACTTACCATACACCTTTGAAAAGTAGCTGGAGCATTGCACAAGCCAAAAGGCATCCTTCGATAAGCAAAAGTACCAAAAGGACAAGTGAAAGTGGTTTTCTCTTGATCCTCCGGTGCTATCACAATCTGATTATAACCTGAATAGCCATCAAGAAAGCAATAATAAGAGTGTCCAGCTAAACGTTCAAGCATTTGATCAATAAAAGGTAATGGAAAGTGATCTTTTCTAGTAGTGGCATTCAATTTCCTATAATCAATACAAACCCTCCAACCGGTTTGCACACGAGTTGGGACAAGTTCATTCTCATCATTCTCCACCACGGTCACACCTGATTTCTTTGGTACAACTTGTACCGGGCTCACCTACTTGCTATCGGATATGGGGTAGATAACACCCACTTCCAAAAGCTTGAGTATCTCCTTTTTCACAACTTCCATCATAGGGGGGTTCAAACGACGCTGCGCTTCCCTTGTAGGCTTTGCATCGTCCTCCAAACGAATCTTATGCATGCAAACGGCAGGGATTATACCCTTGATATTGGCAATTGTCCATCCTATGGCCGTCTTGTTCTTCCTTAGCACCCTTAGAAGTTTTTGCTCCTGTAATTCACTAAGATCGTTAGAAACAATCACATGTAACTCTTTATTGTCACCCAAGTACAAGTACTTTAAATGACTAGGAAGAGGTTTCAATTCTAACTTTGGAGATTTAACAATAGATGGTAAAAGTTTCTCATCACTGCATGGTAAAGAAATAAAAGAGATATTATGAGTTTCCGGGCATCCTTGTAGTGAGTTGAGATCACCAAGGGCTTCTTTGACCTCATTACCACACTCTACACCATTATCAATGGATGTAGTTAAAACGGTTTTCAAAGCATCTTCACCATTCAATTCAAACATTTGTTGTGCCAATGTATCCATCACATCAACGGAGAAGCAAGAGTGGACATCACTAGGATATCTCATCGTCTCGAAAATGTTGAAACGTATTACTTCTCCATCAAACTCCATAGTTAGCGTTCCCTTATCCACATTAATAATGGTCTTCACCGTTTTCATGAAGGGACACCTAAGTAGCAATGGAAGAGACGAGTCCGGTGAACCTTTATCCATATCTAAGACACAAAAATATACTGGAAATACTAGTTGATTAACCTGCACAAGAACATCCTCAACAATACCCATTGGGTAGACATTAGAGCGATTTGCTAATTGCAACACAATTTCAGCCTTTTTGATAGGACCTAAATCAAGTGACTTATACATAGATGCAGGCATAACATTAATGGATGCACCTAAGTCTAACATTTCTTTGTTAAATGTAGTGGTGGTACCAATTGTGACGGGGATGTCAAAGCTGCCCGGGTCTTTGAATTTCAGTGGGAGTTTGTGTTGTAAGATTGTCGAAGCATTCTCCCCCACACTAAGCACTTCATTACCTTTGAGACTTTGCTTATTGGTACACAAGTCCTTCAACACTTTGGCATACTTTGGAACTTGCTTAATAACATCAATGAGTGGTATGTTCACATGAATCTTCTTAAGAACGTCTAAAATCTCCTTTTCTAGTGCCTCCTTCTTAGAATTTGCAAATCTGCGAGGAAAAGGTAAAGGAGGAACATAAGTAGGAATAGGAGTTTTAGAGTTAGGAATAGGTACCTCAGAAGTTTAGGGAGAATCCTCATTCTTCTCCTCCAAAACAGGTTCCTTTGGTGTTTCCACTTTGCCCGAATCAGAAACTTCGGGTTGCAAAAGTTGTGTACCACTTATCAACGTAATCGCATTGACACCCTATTTTGGGTTAATAGGTTGAGAAGGGAGTTTACCACTATTTTATGCCTTCATTTGGTTCATCTCAAGATCCATAGAACCAACTTGGGTTTGCAACTCTTTCATTGTGCTCTCCGTTCTTTGCATAAAAGATTTCATCAACTCTTCCATACTCGACCCCTGATTTTGAGATTGTTGTTGTTGAAATTGAGATTGTTGAAATTGTTGACGCGGCTGGAATTGTTGTTGTTGAGGTTGAAATCCACCCGAATTGTTGAAAGTAGGTTGTTGAACCGCTCCTTGCTTGTTCGCATAGCTAAAATTGGGGTGATCTCTCCATCCCGGATTGTAAGTATTGGAATAAGGATCATACCGTCTTAGCTGATTTGGAAAAACAGCATTAGCTTGCTCATTGACGTCTTCATACCCATGATAAATTGGTATCACCGTGGCTGAAACTTGTTGTAGCATTGCTGTGATGTTTCCCATTTGTTGACGAAGTTCCTCCACCTCGCTCACTTCATTGACTCGCCGAAGAAGCACATCTGAACCACGACTCAAGAATTGTTGAGAGTTTGCTGCCATGTTTTCAATCAATTCTCTAGCTTGTGCCACCGTCTTTCTCACTAGTGCACCACCACCCGCTGCGTCGATAAGATTCCTACCACTTGATTGGAGTCCTTCATAGAAGTATTGGATGATCATGGTGTCACTAAATTGGTGATGAGGACAGCTTGCAACCAACCTCTTGTATCGTTCACAACAATCATATAACGATTCTCCGACATTTTGCTTCATTCCGCAAATCTCCTTGTGAATTTGAGTAGCCTTAGATGCAGGAAAATATCTCTCTATAAAGAGTTTCTTAAGCCCATTTCAAGCTGTAACACTCCCGGAAGGCAAGTAGTATAACCAATCCTTAGCATTACCTTCCAATGAGAATCGAAAAACCTTCAACATAGCAACATCCGCCTCCATATTTGCTGGGAGCATAGCCATGACAATGGTGTGGAAATCCATAAGATGCTTGTTTGGATATTCATTCACCAAACCATGAAACTTTGGTAATTCTCTAAGAAGTCCCGGCTTGATTTCAAAAGTGGAGTTGGTTTGAATGCAACCCTGCTATATATCCAGCTTGTGAGAAGCTAAGTATTTAAGTGAACGATTTGCAGGGTCACCCATTGCTTCTTCTCCTTCTCCTTCTTCTTCAAAAGGAATATCGTGTTCTACTTCCTCTCCTTCTTACCGAAGAGCTTCGTGTTCTACTTCCAAGTCGCGTTCTTCCGTCGTGCCTTGCCTTGGTTGGAGTATTGTTCCTTTTCGAGTAGCTATCCCGCACCTTGGATAATTCCAATATTTAGAAGCCAGAGATTAGGTACA